>CM064912.1:42327952-42927952 GCA_032727855.1 Quercus ilex subsp. ballota | reverse complement strand
TGCTAGAATACAGTTTTTTAATTTTTTGAATTTTTCTGCTATTTTTTTCGGAATTTTTTAGTTTGGGTCGGGTAGAAACGGTCCGGATTGAGAATTTCTTTTTCCCCCTTTCTCATTCTGTCCCGACCCGTTTTGGCTTGAAATAATACCGGAATACAGTTTTTTAATTTTTTGAATTTTTCTGCTGTTTTTTTCAGAATTTTCGAGTTTGGGTCGGGTAGAAACGGTCCAAATCGAGAATTTCTTTTACTCCCTTTCTCGGCCTGTCCCGACCCGTTTTGGCCTGAAATAATGCCGGAATGCAGTTTTTTAATTTTTTGAATTTTTCTGCTATTTTGTTTCGTAATTTTCTAGTTTGGGTCTGGAAGAAACGGTCCAGATCTCGAATTTCTTTTTCTCCAGTTCTCAGCCTGTCCCGATCCGTTCTGGCTTGAAATAATGCTGGAATACAGTTTTTTAATTTTTTAATTTTTCTGCTATTTTTTTTCGAAATTTTCTATTTTGGGTCGGGAAGAAACGGTCCAGATCGAGAATTTCTTTTTCTCCCTTTCTCGGCCTGTCCCGACCCGTTTTGGCTTGAAATAATGCCAGAATGCAGTTTTTTAATTTTTTGAATTTTTCTGCGATATTTTTCGGAATATTCTAGTTTGGATCGGGTAGAAATGGTCCAGTTCGAGAATTTATTTTTCTCTCTTCCTCGGCCTGTCCCGGCCTGTTTTGGCTTCAAATAATGACGAAATGCAGTTTTTTAATTTTTTGAATTTTTTTGAAACTTTTTTCGGAATTTTCTACTTAGGGTCGAGTAGAAACGGTCCAGATCGAGAATTTATTTTTCTCTCTTTCTCGGCATGTCCCGACCCGTTTTGGCTTAAAATAATGCTAGAATACAGTTTTTTAATTTTTTTAATTTTTCTGCTATTTTTTTCGGAATTTTCTAGTTTGGGTCGGGTAGAAACGGTCCGGATTGAGAATTTCTTTTTCCCTCTTTCTCGGCCTGTCCCGACCCGTTTTGGCTTGAAATAATACCGGAATACTGTTTTTTAGTTTTTTGAATTTTTCTGCTATTTTTTTCAGAATTTTCGAGTTTGGGTCGGGTAGAAACGGTCCAAATCGAGAATTTCTTTTACTCCCTTTCTCGGCCTGTCCCGACCCGTTTTGGCATGAAATAATGTCGGAATGCAGTTTTTTAATTTTTTGAATTTTTCTGCTATTTTTTTTCGGAATTTTCTAGTTTGGGTCTGGAAGAAACGGTCCAGATCTAGAATTTATTTTTCTGCCTTTCTCATCCTGTCCCGACCCGTTTTGGCTTGAAATAATGCTGGAATACAGTTTTTTAATTTTTTAATTTTTCTGCTATTTTTTTCGAAATTTTCTATTTTGCGTTGGGAAGAAACGGTCCAGATCGAGAATTTCTTTTTCTCCCTTTCTCGGCCTGTCCCGATCCGTTTTGGCTTGAAATAATGCTAGAATACATTTTTTTAATTTTTTGAATTTTTCTGCTATTTTTTTCTGAGTTTTCTAGTTTGGGTCGTGTAGAAACGATCCGGATCGAGAATTTATTTTTCTCTCTTTCTCAGCCTGTCCCGACCCGTTTTGGCTTGAAATAATGCTAGAATATATAGTTTTTTAATTTTTTGAATTTTTTTGCTATTTTTTGGCATTTTCTAGTTTGGGTCGGGTAGAAACGGTCCGGATTGAGAATTTCTTTTTCCCTCTTTCTCGGCCTGTCCCGACCCGTTTTGGCTTGAAATAATACCGGAATACACTTTTTTAATTTTTTTAATTTTTCTGCCATTTTTTTCGTAATTTTCTAGTTTGGGTCGGGCAGAAACGGTACAGATCGAGAATTTCTTTTACTCCGTTTCTTGGCCTGTCCCGACCCGTTTTGGCTTGAAATAATGCCGGAATGTAGCTTTTTAATTTTTTGAATTTTTCGGCTATTTTTTTCGAAGTTTTCTAGTTTGGGACGGGAAGAAACGGTCCAGATCTAGAATTAATTTTTCTCCCTTTCTCAGCCTGTCCCGACCCGTTTTGGCTTGAAATAATGCTAGAATGCAGTTTTTTAATTTTTTGAATTTTTTTGCTATTTTTTTCAAAATTTTCTAGTTTGGGTCGGGAAGAAACGGTCCAGATCGAGAATTTCTTTTTCTCCATTGCTCGACCTGTCCCGACCCTTTCTGGCTTGAAATACTGCTAGAATTAGGTTTTTTAATTTTTTGAAATTTTTTGCTACTTTTTTCGGAATTTTCTAGTTTGGGTCGGGTAGAAACGGTAGAAATTGAGAATTTCTTTTTCCCTCTTTCTCAGCCTGTCCCAACCCATTTTGGCATGAAATAATGCCGGACTGCAGTTTTTTAATTTTTTGAATTTTTCTGCTATATTTTTCGGAATTTTCTTGTTTGGGTCGGGTAGAAACGGTCCAGATCGAGAATTTCTATTTCTCTCTTTCTTGGCCTGTCCCGGCCTGTTTTGGCTTGAAATAATGACGAAATGCAGTTTTGAATTTTTTGAATTTTTTTGCAACTTTTTTCGGAAATTTCTACTTTGGGTCGCGTAGAAACGGTCCATATCGAGAATTTATTTTTTTCTCTTTCTCGGCCTGTCCCGACCCGTTTTGGCTTGAAATAATGCTATAATACAGTTTTTTAATTTTTTTTAATTTTTCTGCTATTTTTTTCGGAATTTTCTAGTTTGGGTCGAGTAGAAACGGTCCGGATTGAGAATTTCTTTTTCCCTCTTTCTCGGCCTGTCCGGACCCGTTTTTGCTTGAAATAATACCGGAATATAGTTTTTTAATTTTTTGAATTTTTCTGCTACTTTTTTTCGAAATTTTCTAGTTTGGGTCGGGAAGAAACGGTCCAGATCTAGAATTTATTTTTCTCCCTTTCTCAGCCTGTCCCGACCCGTTTTGGCTTGAAATAATTCTAGAATACAGTTTTTTAATTTTTTGAGTTTTTCTGCTATTTTTTTCGAAATTTTCTAGTTTGGGTCGGGAAGAAACGGTCCAGATCGAGAATTTCTTTTTCTCCCTTTCTCGACCTGTCCCGACCCTTTTTGGCTTGAAATACTGCTAGAATTAGGTTTTTCAATTTTTTGAAATTTTTTGCTAATTTTTTCGGAATTTTCTACTTTGGGTCGGGTAGAAACGGTAGAGATCGAGAATTTATTTTTCTCTCTTTCCCGGCCTGTCCCGGCCTGTTTTGGCTTGAAATAATGACGAAATGCAGTTTTTTAATTTTTTGAATTTTTCTGCTATATTTTTCAGAAATTTCTAGTTTGGGTCGGGTAGAAACGGTCCAGATCGAGAATTTCTTTTTCTCCCTTTCTCCGCCTGTCCCGACCCGTTTTGGCTTGAAATTATGCCAGAATGCAGTTTTTTAATTTTTTGAATTTTTCTGCTATATTTTTCAGAATTTTCTAGTTTGGGTCGGATAGAAATGGTCCAGATTGAGGATTTCTTTTTCTCCGTTTCTCGACCTGTCCCGACCCGTTTTGGCTTGAAATAATGTCGGAATGCAGTTTTTTAATTCTTTGAATATTTCTGCTATATTTTTCGAAATTTTCTAGTTAGGATTGGGTAGAAATGGTCCAGATCGAGAATTTTTTTTTCTCCCTTTCTCGGCCTGTCCGACCCGTTTTGGCCTGAAACAATGTCGGGATATTGTTTTTTAATTTTTTGAATTTTTCTGGTATTTTTATCGGAATTCTCTAGTTTGGGTCTGGAAGAAACGGTCCAGATCTAGAATTTCTTTTTCTCTCTTTCTCGGCCTGCCCCAGCCCGTTTTGGCTTGAAATAATGCCGGAATGCAGTTTTTTAATTTTTTGAATTTTTTTGCAACTTTTTTCAGAATTTTCTACTTTGGGTCGAGTAGAAACGGTCCTGATCGAGAATTTATTTTTCTCTCTTTCTCGGCCTGTCCCGTCCCTTTTTGGCTTGAAATAATGCTAGAATACAGTTTTTTAATTTTTTGAATTTTTCTACTATTTTTTTCGGAATTTTCTAGTTTGGGTCGGGTAGAAACGGTCCAGATGGAGAATTTTTTTTCCCTCTTTCTCAGCCTATCCTGACCCGTTTTGGCTTGAAATAATACCGGAATATTGTTTTTTAATTTTTTGAATTTTTCTGCTATTTTTTTTTCGGAATTCTCTAGTTTGGGTCGGGAAGAAACGGGCCAGATCGAGAATTTCTTTTACTCCCTTTCTCGGCCTGTCCCGACCCGTTTTGGCTTGAAATAATGACGAAATGCAGTTTTTGAATTTTTTGAATTTTTCTGCTATATTTTTCAGAAATTTCTAGTTTGTGTCGGGTAGAAACGGTCCAGATCGAGAATTTCTTTTTCTCCCTTTCTCTACCTATCCCGACCCGTTTTGGCTTGAAATAATGCCAGAATGCAGTTTTTTAATTTTTTGAATTTTTCTGCTATATTTTTCGTAATTTTCTAGTTTGGCTCGGGTAGAAATGGTCCAGATCGAGAATTTCTTTTTCTCCCTTTCTCGGCCTGTCCCGACGCGTTTTGGCTTGAAATAATGTCAGAATGCAGTTTTTTAATTTTTCGAATTTTTCTGCTATTTTTTTCGGAATTTTCTGGTTTCGGTCGGGTAGAAAAGGTCCAGATCGAGAATTTATTTTTCTCTCTTTCTCGGCCTGTCCCGGCCTGTTTTGGTTTGAAATAATGACGAAATGCAGTTTTTTAATTTTTTAAATTTTTTTGCAACTTTTTTCGGAATTTTCTACTTTGGGTCGGGTAAAAACGGTCCAGATCGAGAATTTATTTTTCTCTCTTTCTCGGCCTGTCCCGACCCGTTTTAAATTTTTCCGCTATTTTTTTGCTAGAATTTTCTAGTTTGGGTTGGGTAGAAACGGTCCGGATTGAGAATTTCTTTTTCCCTCTTTCTCGGCCTGTCCCGACCCGTTTTGGCTTGAAATAATACCGGAATACAGTTTTTTAATTTTTTGAATTTTTCTGCTATTTTTTTTCGGAATTTTCTAGTTTGGGTCGGGTAGAAACGGTCTAGATCGAGAATCTCTTTTACTCCCTTTCTCGGCCTGTCCCGACCCGTTTTGGCTTGAAATAATGCCGGAATGAGGTTTTTAATTTTTTGAATTTTTCTGCTATTTTTTTCGAAATTTTCTTGTTTGGGTCAGGAAGAAACGGTCCAGAGCTAGAATTTCTTTTTCTCCCTTTCTCAGCCTGTCCCAACTCATTTTTGCTTGAAATAACGCTAGAATACAGTTTTTTGAATTTTTCTGCTATTTTTTTCGAAATTTTCTAGTTTGGGTCGGGAAGAGACGGTCCAGGTCGAGAATTTCTTTTTCTCCCTTTCTCGACCGGTCCCGACCCTTTTTGGCTTGAAATACTGCTAGAATTAGGTTTTTTAATTTTTTGAAATTTTTTGCTACATTTTTCGGAATTTTGTAGTTTTGGTCGGGTAGAAACGGTGAAGATTGAGAATTTCTTTTTCCCTCTTTCTCAGCCTGTCCCGATCCGTTTTGGCATGAAATAATGCCGGAATACCAGAAAATTCAAAAAATTAAAAAACTGCATTCTGGCATTATTTCAAGCCAAAACGGGTCGGGACAGGGCGAGAAAGAGAAAAAAGTAAATTATCGATCTGGACCGTTTCTACCCGACCCAAACTAGAAAATTCCGAAAAAAAAAAGCAGAAAAATTAAAAAAATTAAAAAAACTACATTCCGACATTATTTGAAGCCAAAACGGGTAGGGACAGGCCGAGAAAGGGAGAAAAAGAAATTTTCGATCTGGATCATTTCTACTCGATCCAAACTAGAAAATTCTGGAAAAAAATAGCAGAAAAATTAAAAAAATTGTATTCCGACATTATTTCAGGCCAAAACTGGTCGGGACAGTCCGAGAAAGGGAGAAAAAGAAATTTTCGATCTGGACCATTTCTACTTGGTCCAAACTAGAAAATTCCGAAAAATATAGCAGAAAAATTCCAAAAATTAAAAAACTGCATTCCGGCATTATGTCAAGCGAAAACGGGTTGGTACAGGCCGAGAAAGAGAAAAAACTAAATTCTCGATCCGGACCGTTTCTACCCGAACCAAACTAGAAAATTCCAAAAAAAAAATAGCAGAAAAATTCAAAAAATTAAAAAACTACATTCCGGCATTATTTGAAGCCAAAACGAGTCGGTAGAGGCTGAGAAAGGGAGAAAAAGAAATTTACGATCTGGACCATTTCTACCTGGTCCGAACTAGAAAATTCTGAAAAATATAGCAGAAAAATTCAAAAAATTAAAAAACTGCATTCCGACATTATTTCAAGCCAAAACGAGTCGGTAGAGGCTGAGAAAGGGAGAAAAAGAAATTCTCGATCTGGACCATTTCTACCCGATCCAAACTAGAAAATCCCGAAAAAAATAGCAGAAAAATTCAAAAAATTAATAAACTGCATTCCGGCATTATTTCAAGCCAAAACGGGTCGGGACAGACCGATAAAGGGAGAAAAAGAAATTCTCGATCTGGACCATTTCTACCCGACCCAAACTAGAAAATTCCGAAAAATATAGCAGAAAAATTCAAAAAATTAAAAAACTGCATTCCGGCATTATTTCAAGTCAAAACGGGTCGGGACAGGCCGAGAAAGAGGGAAAAAGAAATTCTCAATTTGGACCGTTTCTACCCGACCCAAGCTAGAAAATTCCGAAAAAAATAGTAGAAAAACTCAAAATAATAAAAAACTGCATTCCGGCATTATTTCAAGCCAAAACGGGTCGGAACAGGCGGAGAAAGGGAGAAAAAGAAATTCTCGATCTGGACCATTTCTACCCGATCCATACTTGAAAATTCCGAAAAAAATAGCAAAAAATTCAAAAAATTAAAAAACTGCATTCCGGCATTATTTCAAGCCCAAATGGGTCGGGACAGGTCGAAAAAGGGAGAAAAAGAAATTCTCGATCTGGACTGTTTCTGCCCGACCCAAACTAGAAAATTCTGAAAAATATAGCAGAAAATTTCAAAAAATTAATAAACTGCATTCCGACATTATGTCAAGCCAAAACGGGTCGGGCAGGCCGAGAAAGGGAGAAAAACAAATTCTCGATCTGGACCATTTCAACCCGGTCCAAATTAGAAAATTCGGAAAAAAAATAGCAGAAAAATTCAAAAAATTAAAAAACTGTATTCTAGCATTAGTCGAAGCCAAAACGGGTCAGGACAGAACGAAAAAAGAGAGAAAAATAAATTCTCGATCTTGACCGTTTCTACCCGACCCATATTAGAAAATTTCGAAAAAAGTGGCAAAAAAATTCAAAAAGCTAAAAAACTGCATTCCGGCATTATTTCAAGCCGATACGGGTCGGGACAGGCCGAGAAAGAGGGAAAAAAAATTCTCAATCTGGACCGTTTCCACACGACCCAAACTAGAAAATTTCGAAAAAAAAAAAAGCAGAAAAATTCAAAAAATTAAAAAACTGTATTCCTGCATTATTTCAAGCCAAAACGGGTCGGGACAGACCGATAAAGGGAGAAAAAGAAATTCTCAATCTGGACCATTTCTACCCGACCCAAACTAGAAAATTCCGAAAAATATAGCAGAAAAATTCAAAAAATTAAAAAACTGCATTCCGGCATTATTTCAAGTCAAAACGGGTCGGGACAGGCCGAGAAAGAGGGAAAAAGAAATTCTCCATTTGGACCGTTTCTACCCGACCCAAGCTAGAAAATTCCGAAAAAAATAGCAGAAAAACTCAAAATAATAAAAAACTGCATTCCGGCATTATTTCAAGCCGAAACGGGTCGGGACAGGCGGAGAAAGGGAGAAAAAGAAATTCTCGATCTGGACCATTTTTACTCGATCCATACTTGAAAATTCCGAAAAAAATAGCAAAAAATTCAAAAAATTAAAAAACTATATTCCGGCATTATTTCAAGCCCAAACGGGTCGGGACAGGTCGAAAAAGGGAGAAAAAGAAATTCTCGATCTGGACTGTTTCTGCCCGACCCAAACTAGAAAATTCTGAAAAATATAGCAGAAAATTTCAAAAAATTAATAAACTGCATTCCAACATTATGTCAAGCCAAAACGGGTCGGGACAGGCCGAGAAAGGGAGAAAAACAAATTCTCGATCTGGACCATTTCAACCCGGTCCAAATTAGAAAATTTGAAAAAAAATAGCAGAAAAATTCAAAAAATTAAAAAACTGTATTCTAGCATTAGTTGAAGCCAAAACGGGTCGGGACAGACCGAAAAAAGAGAGAAAAATAAATTCTCGATCTTGACCGTTTCTACCCGACCCATATTAGAAAATTTCGAAAAAAGTTGCAAAAAAATTCAAAAAGCTAAAAAACTGCATTCCGGCATTATTTCAAGCCGATACGGGTCGGGACAGGCCGAGAAAGAGGGAAAAAAATTCTCAATCTGGACCGTTTCCACAAGACCCAAACTAGAAAATTTCGATAAAAAAAAGCAGAAAAATTCAAAAAATTAAAAAACTGTATTCCTGCATTATTTCAAGCCAAAACGGGTCGGGACAGACCGAGAAAGGGAGAAAAAGAAATTCTCGATCTGGACCATTTCTACCCGATCCAAACGAGAAAATTTCGAAAAAAACAGCAGAAAAATTCAAAAAATTAAAAAACTGCATTCCGGCATTATTTCAAGCCCAAACGGGTCGGGACAGGTCGAAAAAGGGAGAAAAAGAAATTCTCGATCTGGACTGTTTCTGCCCGACCCAAACTAGAAAATTCTGAAAAATATAGCAGAAAATTTCAAAAAATTAATAAACTGCATTCCGACATTATGTCAAGCCAAAACGGGTCGGGACAGGCCGAGAAAGGGAGAAAAACAAATTCTCGATCTGGACCATTTCAACCCGGTCCAAATTAGAAAATTCGAAAAAAAATAGCAGAAAAATTCAAAAAATTAAAAAACTGTATTCTAGCATTAGTTGAAGCCAAAACGGGTCGGGACAGACCGAAAAAAGAGAGAAAAATAAATTCTCGATCTTTACCGTTTCTACCCGACCCATATTAGAAAATTTCGAAAAAAGTTGCAAAAAAATTCAAAAAGCTAAAAAACTGCATTCCGGCATTATTTCAAGCCGATACGGGTCGGGACAGGCCGAGAAAGAGGGAAAAAAAATTCTCAATCTGGACCGTTTCCACACGACCCAAACTAGAAAATTTCGAAAAAAAAAAAGCAGAAAAATTCAAAAAATTAAAAAACTGTATTCCTGCATTATTTCAAGCCAAAACGGGTCGGGACAGACCGAGAAAGGGAGAAAAAGAAATTCTCGATCTGGACCGTTTCTTCCCGACCCAAAATAGAAAATTTCGAAAAAAAATAGCAGAAAAATTCAAAAAATCAAAAAACTGTATTCTAGCATTATTTCAAGCCAAAACGGGTCGGGACAGGCCGAGAAATGGAGAAAGAGGAATTCTCGACCTGGACCGTTTCTACCCGATCCAAACTAGAAAATTCCGAAAAAAATAGTAGAAAAATTCAAAAAAAAAAAAAACTGCATTCCGGCATTATTTCAACCCAAAACGGGTCGGGACTGGCTTAGAAAGGGAGAAAAAGAAATTCTCGATCTGGACCGTTTCTACCCGACCCAAACAAAAAAATTCAGAAAAATATAGCAGAAAATTTCAAAAAATTAAAAAACTGCATTCCGACATTATGTCAAGCCTAAACGGGTCGGGAGAGGCTGAGAAAGGGAGAAAAAGAAATTCTGGATCTGGACGATTTCTACCCGATCCAAACTAGAAAATTTCGAAAAAAGTAGCAGAAAAATTCAAAAAATTAAAAAACTGCATTCCGGCATTATTTCAAGCCAAAACGGGTCGGGACAGGCCGAGAAATGGAGAAAGAGGAATTCTCGACCTGGACCGTTTCTACTCGACCCAAACTAGAAAATTCCGAAAAATATAGCAGAAAATTTCAAAAAATTAAAAAACTGCATTCCGACATTATTTCAAGTCAAAACGGGTCGGGACAGGCCGAGAAAGAGGGAAAAATAAATTCTCAATTTGGACCGTTTCTACCCGACCCAAGCTAGAAAATTCCGAAAAATATAGCAGGAAAACTCAAAAAATAAAAAACTGCATTCCGGCGTTATTTCAAGCCAAAACGGGACGGGATAGGCCGAGAAAGGGAGAAAAAGAAATTCTCGATCTGGACCATTTCTATCTGATCCATACTTGAAAATTCCCAAAAAAATAGCAAAAATTTCAAAAAATAAAAAAACTGCATTCCGGCATTATTTCAAGCCCAAACGGGTCGGGACAGGTCGAAAAAAGGAGAAAAAGAAATTCTCGATCTGGACGGTTTCTACCCGACCCAAACTAGAAAATTCTGAAAAAGATAGCAGAAAATTTCAAAAAATTAAAAAACTGCATTCCGACATTATGGCAAGCCAAAACGGGTCGGGACAGGCCGAGAAAGGGAGAAAAACAGATTCTCGATCTGGACCATTTCTACCCGGTCCAAACTAGAAAATTCGGAAAAAAATAGCAGAAAAATTAAAAAAATTAAAAAAATGTATTCTAGCATTCTTTGAAGCCAAAACGGGTCGGGACAGACCGAAAAAAGAGAGAAAAATAAATTCTCGATCTTGACCATTTCTACCCGACCCATAGTAGAAAATTTCGAAAAAAGTTGCAAAAAATTCAAAAAGCTAAAAAACGGCATTCCGGCATTATTTCAAGCCGATGCGGGTCGGGACAGGCCGAGAAAGAGGGAAAAAGAAATTCTCAATCTGGACCGTTTCCACACGACCCAAACTAGAAAATTTCGAAAAAAAAAAAGCAGAAAAATTCAAAAAATTAAAAAACTGTATTCCTGCATTATTTCAAGCCAAAACGGGTCGGGACAGACCGAGAAAGGGAGAAAAAGAAATTCTCGATCTGGACCATTTCTACCCGATCCAAACTAGAAAATTTCGAAAAAAATAGCAGAAAAATTCAAAAAAATAAAAAACTGCATTCCGGCATTATTTCAAGCCAAAACGGGTCGGGACAGGCCGAGAAAGAGAGAAAAAGAAATTCTCGATCTGGACCGTTTCTACCCGACTCAAACTAGAAAATTCCGAAAAATATAGCAGAAAAATTCAAAAAATTAAAAAACTGCATTCCGGCATTATTTCAAGCCAAAACGGGTCGGGACAGGCCGAGAAATGGAGAAAGAGGAATTCTCGACCTGGACCGTTTCTACTCGACCCAAACTAGAAAATTCCGAAAAATATAGCAGAAAATTTCAAAAAATTAAAAAACTGCATTCCGACATTATTTCAAGTCAAAACGGGTTGGGACAGGCCGAGAAAGAGGGAAAAATAAATTCTCAATTTGGACCGTTTCTACCCGACCCAAGCTAGAAAACTCCGAAAAATATAGCAGAAAAACTCAAAATAATAAAAAACAGCATTCCGGCGTTATTTCAAGCCAAAACGGGACGGGATAGGCCGAGAAAGGGAGAAAAAGAAATTCTCGATCTGGACCATTTCTATCTGATCCATACTTGAAAATTCCGAAAAAAATAGCAAAAAATTCAAAAAATAAAAAAACTGCATTCCGGCATTATTTCAAGCCCAAACGGGTCGGGACAGGTCGAAAAAAGGAGAAAAAGAAATTCTCGATCTGGACGGTTTCTACCCGACCCAAACTAGAAAATTCTAAAAAAGATAGCAGAAAATTTCAAAAAATTAAAAAACTGCATTCCGACATTATGGCAAGCCAAAACGGGTCGGGACAGGCCGAGAAAGGGAGAAAAACAGATTCTCGATTTGGACCATTTCTCCCCGGTCCAAACTAGAAAATTCGGAAAAAAATAGCAGAAAAATTCAAAAAATTAAAAAACTGTATTCTAGCATTCTTTGAAGCCAAAACGGGTCGGGACAGACCGAAAAAAGAGAGAAAAATAAATTCTCGATCTTGACCATTTCTACCCGACCCATAGTAGAAAATTTCGAAAAAAGTTGCAAAAAATTCAAAAAGCTAAAAAACGGCATTCCGGCATTATTTCAAGCCGATGCGGGTCGGGACAGGCCGAGAAAGAGGGAAAAAGAAATTCTCAATCTGGACCGTTTCCACACGACCCAAACTAGAAAATTTCGAAAAAAAAAAAAGCAAAACGGGTAGGGAAAGGCCGAGAAAGAGAGAAAAAGAATTCTCGATCTGGACCGTTTGAACCAGACCCAAACTAGAGAATTAGGAAAAAAATAGTTAAAAAATTAAAAAACCTCATTCCGGTAGTATTTTTTGACAAAACAGGTCAGGACAGGCCGAGAAAGATAGAAAAAGAATTTCTCAATCTAGACCGTTTCTACCCGTCTCATACTAAAAATTCTTAAGAAAATAGCAAAAAAAATTCAGAAAACTAAAAAACCGCATTCTGGCAGTATTTCAAGCCAAAACATTTCGGGATAGGCCGAGAAAGAAAGAAAAAGAAATTCTCGATCTGGACCGTCTCTACCCGACCCAAACTTGAAAATTCTGAAAAAAATAGCAGAAAAATTTAAAAAAACTAAAAAACTGCATTCCAGCATTATTTCAAGCAAAAACGGGTCGGGACAGGCCGAGAAATAGAGAAAAATAAATTCTCGATCTGGACCGTTTCTTCCTGACCCAAACTAGAAAATTCCGAAAAAAGTAGCAAAACATTTCAAAAAATTAAAAAACCTAATTCTAGCAGTATTTCAAGCCAAAACGAGTCGGGACAGGCTGAGAAAGAGAGAAAAAGAAATTCTCGATCTGGACCGTTTCTACCCGACCCAAACAAGAAAATTCCGAAAAAGTTAGCAAAAAAATTCAAAAAATTAAAAAACCTAATTCTAGCAGTATTTTAAGCCAAAAAGGGTACGGACAGACCGAGATAGAGAGAAAAAGATATTCTCAATCTGGACCGTTTCTACCCGTCCCAAACTAGAAAAGTTCGAAAAAAAAATAGCAAAAAAATTCAAAAAATTAAAAAACCTCATTATGGCAGTATTTCAAGCCAAAACGGGTCAGGGTAGGCTGAAAAAGAGAGAAAAAGAAATTCTCGATCTGGGCCGTTTCTACCCGACCCAAATTAGAAAATTCCGAAAAAAGTTGCAAAAAAATTCAAAAAATTAAAAAACCTCATTCTGGTAGTATTTCAAGCCAAAACGGGTCAAGACGGGCCGAGAAAGAGAGAAAAAGAAATTCTCAATCTGGACCGTTTCTACCTGACTCAAATTAGAAAATTCCGAAAAAAGTTGGAAAAAAATTCAAAAAATTAAAAAACCTCATTCTGGCAGTATTTCAAGCCAAAACGGGTCAGGACAAGCCGGGAAAGAGAGAAAAAGAAATTCTCGATCTGGACCGTTTCAACCCGACCCAAATTTGAAAATTCTGAAAAAAGTTGCAAAAAAATTCAAAAAATTAAAAAACCTCATTCTGGTAGTATTTAAAGCCAAAACGGGTCAAGACAGACCGAGAAAGAGAGAAAAAGAATTATCGATCTGGACCGTTTGAACCCGACCCAAACTAGAGAATTCGGAAAAAAATAGTTAAAAAATTAAAAAACCTCATTCCGGTAGTATTTTTTGACAAAACGGGTCGGGACAGGCCGAGAAAGATAGAAAAAGAATTTCTCAATCTAGACTGTTTCTACTCGTCCCATACTAAAAATTCTTAAGAAAATAGCAAAAAAAATTCAGAAAACTAAAAAACCGCATTCTGGCAGTATTTCAAACCAAAACATTTCGGGATAGGCCGAGAAAGAAAGAAAAAGAAATTCTCGATCTGGACCGTCTCTACCCGACCCAAACTTGAAAATTCTGAAAAAAATAGCAGAAAAATTCAAAAAATTAAAAAACTGCATTCCAGCATTATTTTAAGCCAAAACGGGTCGGGACAGGCCGAGAAAGAGAGAAAAATAAATTCTCGATCTGGACCGTTTCTTCCTGACCCAAACTAGAAAATTCCGAAAAAAGTAGCAAAACATTTCAAAAAATTAAAAAACCTAATTCTAGCAGTATTTCAAGCCAAAACGAGTCGGGACAGGCTGAGAAAGAGAGAAAAAAAAATTCTCGATCTGGACCGTTTCTACCCGACCCAAACAAGAAAATTCCGAAAAAGTTAGCAAAAAAATTCAAAAAATTAAAAAACCTAATTCTAGCAGTATTTCAAGCCAAAAAGGGTACGGACAGGCCGAGATAGAGAGAAAAAGATATTCTCAATCTGGACCGTTTCTACCTGTCCCAAATTAGAAAAGTTCGAAAAAAAATAGCAGAAAAATTCAAAAAATTAAAAAACCTCATTATGGCAGTATTTCAAGCCAAAACGGGTAGGGACAGGCCGAGAAAGAGAGAAAAAGAAATTCTCGATCTGGACCGTTTCTACCCGACCCAAACTAGAGAATTAGGAAAAAAATAGTTAAAAAATTAAAAAACCTCATTTCGGTAGTATTTTTTGACAAAACAGGTCAGGACAGGCCGAGAAAGGGAGAAAAAGAATTTCTCAATCTAGACCGTTTCTACCCGTCTCAAACTAGAAAATTCTTAAAAAATAGCAGAAAAATTCAGAAAAATTAAAAAACCGCATTCTGGCAGAATTTCAAGCCAAAACATTTCGGGATAGGCCGAGAAAGAAAGAAAAAGAAATTCTCGATCTGGACCGTTTCTACCCGACCCAAACTAGAAAATTCTGAAAAAAATAGCAGAAAAATTCAAAAAAACTAAAAAACTGCATTCCGAGCATTATTTCAAGCCAAAACGGGTCGGGACAGGCCGAGAAAGAGAGAAAAAGAAATTCTCGATCTGGACCGTTTCTACCCGACCCAAACTAGAAAATTCCGAAAAAAATAGCAGAAAAATTCAAAAAATTAAAAAACCTAATTCTAGCATTATTTCAAGCCAAAACGGGTCGGGACGGGCTGAGAAAGAGAGAAAAAGAAATTCTCGATCTGGACCGTTTCTACCCGACCCAAACTAGAAAATTCCGAAAAAAATAGCAGAAAAATTCAAAAAATTAAAAAATCGTATTCCGGCATTATTTCAAGCCAAAACGGGTCGGGACAGGCCGAGAAAGGGAGAAAAATAAATTCTCGATCTGGACCGTTTCTACCCGACCCAAACTAGAAAATTCCGAAAAAAATAGCAGAAAAATTTCAAAAAATTAAAAAACTGCATTCCGACATTATGTCAAGCCAAAACTGGTCGGGACAGGCCGAGAAAGGGAGAAAAAGAAATTCTCGATCTGGACCATTTCTACCCGATCCAAACTAGAAAATTTCGAAAAAAATAGCAGAAAAATTCAAAAAATTAAAAAACTGTATTCTAGCATTATTTCAAGCCAAAACGGGTCGGGACAGGCCGAGAAAGAGAGAAAAATAAATTCTCGATCTGGACCGTTTCTACCCGACCCAAATTAGAAAATTCCGAAAAAAAAAATAGCAGAAAAATTCAAAAAATTAAAAAACTGCATTCCGACATTATTTCAAGCCAAAACGGGTCGGGACAGGCCGAGAAAGAGGGAAAAAGAAATTCTCAATCTGGACCGTTTCTACCCGACCCAAACTAGAAAATTCCGAAAAAAATAGCAGAAAAATTCAAAAAATTAAAAAACTGTATTCCGACATTATTTCAAGCCAAAACGGGTCGGGACAGGCCGAGAAAGTGAGAAAAAGAAATTCTCGATCTGGACCATTTCTACCCGATCCAAACTAGAAAATTTCGAAAAAAAAATAGCAGAAAAATTCAAAAAATTAAAAAACTGCATTCCGGCATTATTTCAAGCCAAAACGGGTCGGGACAGGCCAAGAAAGAGGGAAAAAGAAATTCTCGATCTGGACCGTTTCTACCCGACCCAAACTAGAAAATTCCGAAAAATATAGCAGAAAATTTCAAAAAATTAAAAAACTGCATTCTCACATTATTTCAAGCCAAAAAGGGTCGGGATAGGCCGAGAAAGGGAGAAAAAGAAATTCTCGATCTGGACCATTTCTATCCGATCCAAACTAGAAAATTCCGAAAAAAATAGCAGAAAAATTCAAAAAATTAAAAAACTGTATTCTAGCATTATTTCAAGCCAAAACGAGTCGAGACAGGATGAGAAAGAGAGAAAAATAAATTCTCGATCTGGACCGTTTCTACCCGACCCAAATTAGAGAATTCCGAAAAAAGTTGCAAAAAAATTCAAAAAATTAAAAAACTGCATTCCGGCATTATTTCAAGCCAAAACGGGTCGGGACAGGCCGAGAAAGAGAAAAAACTAAATTCTCGATCTGGACCGTTTCTACCCGACCCAAACTAGAAAATTCCGAAAAAAAAATAGCAGAAAAATTCAAAAAATTAAAAAACTACATTCCGGCATTATTTGAAGCCAAAACGGGTAGGGACAGGCCGAGAAAGGGAGAAAAAGAAATTTTCGATCTGGACCATTTCTACCCGATCCAAACTAGAAAATTCCGAAAAAAATAGCAGAAAAATTCAAAAAATTCAAAAACTGCATTCTGACATTATTTCAAGCCAAAACGGGTCGGGACAGGCCGAGAAAGAGAAAAAGAAATTCTCGATCTGGACCGTTTCTACCCGACCCAAACTAGAAAATTCCGAAAAATATAGCAGAAAAATTCAAAAAATTAAAAAACTGCATTCCGACATTATTTCAAGCCAAAACGGGTCAGGACAGGCCGAGAAAGGGAGAAAAAGAAATTCTCGATCTGGACCATTTCTACCCGATCCAAACTAGAAAATTCCGAAAAAAATAGCAGAAAATTCAAAAAATTAAAAAACTGTATTCTAGCATTATTTCAAGCCAAAACGGGTCGGGACAGGCCGAGAAAGGGAGAAAAAGAAATTCTCGATCTGGACCGTTTCTACCCGATCCAAAATTAGAAAATTTCGAAAAAAATAGCAGAAAAATTCAAAAAATTAAAAAACTGCATTCCGACATTATTTCAAGCCAAAACGGGTCGGGACAGGCCGAGAAAGGGAGAAAAAGAAATTCTCGATCTGGACCGTTTCTACCCGACCCAAACTAGAAAATTCCGAAAAAAATAGCAGAAAAATTCAAAAAATTAAAAAACTGCATTCCAGCATTATTTCAAGCCAAAACGGGTCGGGACAGGCCAAGAAAGGGAGAAAAAGAAATTCTCGATCTGGACCGTTTCTACCCGACCCAAACTAGAAAATTCCGAAAAAAATAGCAGAAAAATTCAAAAAATTAAAAAACTGCATTCCGACATTATTTCAAGCCAAAACGGGTCGGGACAGGCCGAGAAAGGGAGAAAAAGAAATTCTCGATCTGGACCGTTTCTACCCGACCCAAGCTAGAAAATTCCGAAAAAAATAGCAGAAAAATTCAAAAAATTAAAAAATTGTATTCCGACATTATTTCAAGCCAAAACGGGTCGGGACAGGCCGAGAAAGGGAGAAAAAGAAATTCTCGATCTGGACCATTTCTACCCGACCCAAACTAGAAAATTCCGAAAAAAAATAGCAGAAAAATTCAAAAAATTAAAAAACTGCATTCCGGCATTATTTCAAGCCAAAACGGGTCGGGACAGGCCGAGAAAGGGAGAAAAAGAAATTCTCGATCTGGACCATTTCTACCCGATCCAAACTATAAAATTCCGAAAAAAATAGCAGAAAAATTCAAAAAATTAAAAAACTGCATTCCGGCATTATTTCAAGCCAAAACGGGTCGGGACAGGCCGAGAAAGGGAGAAAAAGAAATTCTCGATCTGGACCGTTTCTACCCGACCCAAACTAGAAAATTCCGAAAAAAAATAGCAGAAAAATTCAAAAAATTAAAAAACTGCATTCTAGCATTATTTCAAGCCAAAACGGGTCGGGACAGGCCGAGAAAGGGAGAAAAATAAATTCTCGATCTGGACCGTTTCTACCCGACCCAAATTAGAAAATTCCGAAAAAAATAGCAGAAAAATTCAAAAAATTAAAAAACTGCATTCCGGCATTATTTCAAGCCAAAACGGGTCGGGACAGGCCGAGAAAGGGAGAAAAAGAAATTCTCGATCTGGACCATTTCTACCCGACCCAAACTAGAAAATTCCGAAAAAATATAGCAGAAAAATTCAAAAAATTAAAAAACTGTATTCCGGCATTATTTCAAGCCAAAACGGGTCGGGACAGGCCGAGAAAGAGAAAAAACTAAATTCTCGATCTGGACCGTTTCTACCCGACCCAAACTAGAAAATTTCGAAAAAAATAGCAGAAAAATTCAAAAAATTAAAAAACTGCATTCCGGCATTATTTCAAGCCAAAACGGGTCGGGACAGGCCGAGAAAGGGAGAAAAAGAAATTCTCGATCTGGACCATTTCTACCCGACCCAAACTAGAAAATTCTGAAAAAAATAGCAGAAAAATTCAAAAAATTAAAAAAATTGTATTCCGACATTATTTCAAGCCAAAACGGGTCGGGACAGGCCGAGAAAGGGAGAAAAAGAAATTCTCGATCTGGACCATTTCTACCTGGTCCAAACTAGAAAATTCCGAAAAAAATAGCAGAAAAATTCAAAAAATTAAAAAACTGCATTCCGGCATTATTTCAAGCCAAAACGGGTCGGGACAGGCCGAGAAAGAGAAAAAGAAATTCTCGATCTGGACCGTTTCTACCCGACCCAAACTAGAAAATTCCGAAAAAAATAGCAGAAAAATTCAAAAAATTAAAAAACTGCATTCCGGCATTATTTGAAGCCAAAACGGGTCGGGACAGGCCGAGAAAGGGAGAAAAAGAAATTCTCGATCTGGACCATTTCTACCCGATCCAAACTAGAAAATTTCGAAAAAAATAGCAGAAAAATTCAAAAAATTAAAAAACTGCATTCCGACATTATTTCAAGCCAAAACGGGTCGGGACAGGCCGAGAAAGAGGAGAAAAAGAAATTCTCGATCTGGACCATTTCTACCCGATCCAAACTAGAAAATTTTGAAAAAAAATAGCAGAAAAATTCAAAAAATTAAAAAACTGCATTCCGGCATTATTTCAAGCCAAAACGGGTCGGGACAGACCGAGAAAGGGAGAAAAAGAAATTCTCGATCTGGACCGTTTCTACCCGACCCAAACTAGAAAATTCCGAAAAAAATAGCAGAAAAATTCAAAAAATTAAAAAACTGCATTCCGACATTATTTCAAGCCAAAACGGGTCGGGACAGGCCGAGAAAGAGGGAAAAAGAAATTCTCAATCTGGACCGTTTCTACCCGACCCAAACTAGAAAATTTCCAAAAAAAATAGCAGAAAAATTCAAAAAATTAAAAAACTGCATTCCGGCATTATTTCAAGCCAAAACGGGTCGGGACAGGCCGAGAAAGGGAGAAAAAGAAATTCTCGATCTGGACCGTTTCTACCGACCCAAACTAGAAAATTCCGAAAAAAATAGCAGAAAATTTCAAAAAATTAAAAAACTGCATTCCGGCATTATTTCAAGCCAAAACGGGTCGGGACAGGCCGAGAAAGGGAGAAAAAGAAATTCTCGATCTGGACCGTTTCTACCCGACCCAAACTAGAAAATTCCGAAAAATATAGCAGAAAATTTCAAAAAATTAAAAAACTGCATTCCGACATTATGTCAAGCCAAAACGGGTCGGGACAGGCCGAGAAAGGGAGAAAAACAAATTCTCGATCTGGACCATTTCTACCCGATCCAAACTAGAAAATTCCGAAAAAAATAGCAGAAAAATTCAAAAAATTAAAAAACTGTATTCTAGCATTATTTCAAGCCAAAACGGGTCGGGACAGACCGAAAAAAGAGAGAAAAATAAATTCTCGATCTGGACCGTTTCTACCCGACCCAAACTAGAAAATTTCGAAAAAAGTTGCAAAAAAATTCAAAAAGCTAAAAAACTGCATTCCGGCATTATTTCAAGCCAAAACGGGTCGGGACAGGCCGAGAAAGTGAGAAAAAGAAATTCTCAATCTGGACCGTTTCTACCCGACCCAAACTAGAAAATTTCGAAAAAAAAAGCAGAAAAATTCAAAAAATTAAAAAACTGTATTCCAGCATTATTTCAAGCCAAAACGGGTCGGGACAGACCGAGAAAGGGAGAAAAAGAAATTCTCGATCTGGACCATTTCTACCCGATCCAAACTAGAAAATTTCGAAAAAAACAGCAGAAAAATTCAAAAAATTAAAAAACTGCATTCCGGCATTATTTCAAGCCAAAACGGGTCGGGACAGGCCAAGAAAGAGGGAAAAAGAAATTCTCGATCTGGACCGTTTCTTCCCGACCCAAACTAGAAAATTTCGAAAAAAATAGCAGAAAAATTCAAAAAATTAAAAAACTGTATTCTAGCATTATTTCAAGCAAAAACGGGTCGAGACAGGCTGAGAAAGAGAGAAAAAGAAATTCTCGATCTGGACCGTTTCTACCCGACCCAAATTAGAGAATTCCGAAAAAAATTGCAAAAAAAATTCAAAAAATTAAAAAACTGCATTCTGTCATTATTTCAAGCCAAAACGGGTCGGGACAGGCCGAGAAAGAGAAAAAAAATAAATTCTCGATCTGGACCGTTTCTACCCGACCCAAACTAGAAAATTCCGAAAAAAAATAGCAGAAAAATTCAAAAAATTAAAAAACTACATTCCGGCATTATTTGAAGCCAAAACGGGTAGGGACAGGCCGAGAAAGGGAGAAAAAGAAATTCTCGATCTGGACCATTTCTACCCGATCCAAACTAGAAAATTCTGAAAAAAATAGCAGAAAAATTCAAAAAATTCAAAAACTGCATTCCGACATTATTTCAAGCCAAAACGGGTCGGGACAGCCCAAGAAAGAGGGAAAAAGAAATTCTCGATCTGGACCGTTTCTACCCGACCCAAGCTAGAAAATTCCGAAAAAAATAGCAGAAAAATTCAAAAAATTAAAAAATTGTATTCCGACATTATTTCAAGCCAAAACGGGTCGGGACAGGCCGAGAAAGGGAGAAAAAGAAATTCTCGATCTGGACCATTTCTACCCGATCCAAACTAGAAAATTCCGAAAAATATAGCAGAAAAATTCAAAAAATTAAAAAACTGCATTCCGACATTATTTCAAGCCAAAACGAGTCGGGAGAGGCTGAGAAAGGGAGAAAAAGAAATTCTCGATCTGGACCATTTCTACCCGATCCAAACTAGAAAATTCCGAAAAAAATAGCAGAAAAATTCAAAAAATTAAAAAACTGCATTCCGGCATTATTTCAAGCCAAAACGGGTCGGGACAGGCCGAGAAAGGGAGAAAAAGAAATTCTCGATCTGGACCGTTTCTACCCGACCCAAACTAGAAAATTCCGAAAAATATAGCAGGAAATTTCAAAAAATTAAAAAACTGCATTCCGACATTATGTCAAGCCAAAACGGGTCGGGAGAGGCTGAGAAAGGGAGAAAAAGAAATTCTCGATCTGGACCATTTCTACCCGATCCAAACTAGAAAATTTCGAAAAAAATAGCAGAAAAATTCAAAAAAATAAAAAACTGCATTCCGGCATTATTTCAAGCCAAAACGGGTCGGGACAGGCCGAGAAAGAGAGAAAAAGAAATTCTCGATCTGGACCGTTTCTACCCGACCCAAACTAGAAAATTCCGAAAAAAATAGCAGAAAAATTCAAAAAATTAAAAAACTGCATTCCGACATTATTTCAAGCCAAAACGGGTCGGGACAGGCCGAGAAAGGGAGAAAAAGAAATTCTCGATCTGGACCATTTCTACCCGATCCAAACTAGAAAATTCCGAAAAAAATAGCAGAAAAATTCAAAAAATTAAAAAACTGCATTCCGACATTATTTCAAGCCAAAACGGGTCGGGACAGGCCGAGAAAGAGGGAAAAAGAAATTCTCGATCTGGACCGTTTCTACCCGACCCAAACTAGAAAATTCCGAAAAAAATAGCAGAAAAATTCAAAAAATAAAAAACTGCATTCCGGCATTATTTCAAGCCAAAACGGGTCGGGACAGGCCGAGAAAGGGAGAAAAAGAAATTCTCGATCTGGACCATTTCTACCCGATCAAAACTAGAAAATTCCGAAAAAAATAGTTGCAAAAAAAATTCAAAAAATTAAAAAACTGCATTCCGGCATTATTTCAAGCCAAAACGGGTCGGGACAGGCCGAGAAAGAGGGAAAAAGAAATTCTCGATCTGGACCGTTTCTACCCGACCCAAACTAGAAAATTCCGAAAAAAAATAGCAGAAAATTCAAAAAATTAAAAAACTGTATTCCAGCATTATTTCAAGCCAAAACGGGTCGGGACAGGCCGAGAAAGGGAGAAAAAGAAATTCTCGATCTGGACCATTTCTACCCGACCCAAACTAGAAAATTACGAAAAAAATAGCAGAAAAATTCAAAAAATTAAAAAACTGCATTCTGTCATTATTTCAAGCCAAAACGGGTCGGGACAGGCCGAGAAAGAGAAAAAGAAATTCTCGATCTGGACCGTTTCTACCCGACCCAAACTAGAAAATTTCGAAAAAAAAAAGCAGAAAAATTCAAAAAATTAAAAAACTACATTCCGGCATTATTTCAAGCCAAAACGGGTCGGGACAGGCCGAGAAAGGGAGAAAAAGAAATTCTCGATCTGGACCATTTCTACCCGATCCAAACTAGAAAATTCCGAAAAAAATAGCAGAAAAATTCAAAAAATTAAAAAACTGCATTCCGGCATTATTTCAAGCCAAAACGGGTCGGGACAGGCCGAGAAAGAGGGAAAAAGAAATTCTCGATCTGGACCGTTTCTACCCGACCCAAACTAGAAAATTCCAAAAAAAATAGCAGAAAATTTCAAAAAATTAAAAAACTGCATTCCGACATTATTTCAAGCCAAAACGGGTCGGGACAGGCCGAGAAAGGGAGAAAAAGAAATTCTCGATCTGGACCATTTCTACCCGACCAAACTAGAAAATTCCGAAAAATAGCAGAAAAATTTCAAAAAATTAAAAAACTGCATTCCGACATTATTTCAAGCCAAAACGGGTCGGGACAGGCCGAGAAAGGGAGAAAAAGAAATTCTCGATCTGGACCGTTTCTACCCGACCCAAACTAGAAAATTCCGAAAAAAATAGCAGAAAAATTCAAAAAATTAAAAAACTGCATTCTGGCATTATTTCAAGCCAAAACGGGTCGGGACAGGCCGAGAAAGGGAGAAAAAGAAATTCTCGATCTGGACCGTTTCTACCCGACCCAAACTAGAAAATTCCGAAAAAAAAATAGCAGAAAAATTCAAAAAATTAAAAAACTGCATTCCGACATTATTTCAAGCCAAAACGGGTCGGGACAGGCTGAGAAAGGGAGAAAAAGAAATTCTCGATCTGGACCGTTTCTACCCGATCCAAACTAGAAAATTCCGAAAAAAATAGCAGAAAAATTCAAAAAATTAAAAAACTGTATTCTAGCATTATTTCAAGCCAAAACGGGTCGGGACAGGCCGAGAAAGGGAGAAAAAGAAATTCTCGATCTGGACCATTTCTACCCGACCCAAACTAGAAAATTCCGAAAAATATAGCAGAAAAATTCAAAAAATTAAAAAACTGCATTCCGACATTATTTCAAGCCAAAACGGGTCGGGACAGGCCGAGAAAGGGAGAAAAAGAAATTCTCGATCTGGACCATTTCTACCCGATCCAAACTAGAAAATTCCGAAAAAAATAGCAGAAAAATTCAAAAAATTAAAAAAACTGCATTCTGGCATTATTTCAAGCCAAAACGGGTCGGGACAGGCTGAGAAAGGGAGAAAAAGAAATTCTCGATCTGGACCGTTTCTACCCGACCCAAACTAGAAATTTTGAAAAAAAAAAGCAGAAAATTCAAAAAATTAAAAAACTGTATTCCGACATTATTTCAAGCCAAAACGGGTCGGGACAGGCGAGAAAGGGAGAAAAAGAAATTCTCGATCTGGACCATTTCTACCCGATCCAAACTAGAAAATTTCGAAAAAAATAGCAGAAAAATTCAAAAAATTAAAAAACTGCATTCCGGCATTATTTCAAGCCAAAACGGGTCGGGACAGGCCGAGAAAGAGAAAAAAAATAAATTCTCGATCTGGACCGTTTCTACCCGACCCAAACTAGAAAATTCAGAAAAAAAATAGCAGAAAAATTCAAAAAATTAAAAAACTGCATTCCGGCATTATTTCAAGCCAAAACGGGTCGGGACAGGCCGAGAAAGGGAGAAAAAGAAATTCTCGATCTGGACCATTTCTACCCGACCCAAACTAGAAAATTCCGAAAAAAATAGCAGAAAAATTCAAAAAATTAAAAAACTGCATTCCGACATTATTTCAAGCCAAAACGGGTCGGGACAGGCCGAGAAAGAGGGAAAAAGAAATTCTCAATCTGGACCGTTTCTACCCGACCCAAGCTAGAAAATTCCGAAAAAAATAGCAGAAAAATTCAAAAAATTAAAAAATTGCATTCCGACATTATTTCAGGCCAAAACGGGTCGGGACAGGCTGAGAAAGGGAGAAAAAGAAATTCTCGATCTGGACCATTTCTACCCGATCCAAACTAGAAAATTCCGAAAAAAATAGCAGAAAAATTCAAAAAATTAAAAAACTGCATTCCGGCATTATTTCAAGCCAAAACGGGTCGGGACAGGCTGGGAAAGGGAGAAAAAGAAATTCTCGATCTGGACCGTTTCTACCCGACCCAAACTAGAAAATTCTGAAAAATATAGCAGAAAATTCAAAAAATTAAAAAACTGCATTCCGACATTATGTCAAGCCAAAACGGGTCGGGACAGGCCGAGAAAGGGAGAAAAAGAAATTCTCGATCTGGACCGTTTCTACCCGACCCAAACTAGAAAATTCCTAAAAATATAGCAGAAAAATTCAAAAAATTAAAAAACTGCATTCCGACATTATTTCAAGCCAAAACGGGTCGGGACAGGGTGAGAAAGGGAGAAAAAGAAATTCTCGATCTGGACCGTTTCTACCCGATCCAAACTAGAAAATTCCGAAAAAAATAGCAGAAAAATTCAAAAAATTAAAAAACTGTATTCTAGCATTATTTCAAGCCAAAACGGGTCGGGACAGGCCGAGAAAGAGAGAAAAATAAATTCTCGATCTGGACCGTTTCTACCCGACCCAAACTAGAAAATTCCGAAAAATATAGCAGAAAATTTCAAAAAATTAAAAAACTGCATTCCGACATTATGTCAAGCCAAAAAGGGTCGGGACAGGCCTAGAAAGGGAGAAAAAGAAATTCTCGATCTGGACCATTTCTACCCGATCAAAACTAGAAAATTCCGAAAAAAAATAGCAGAAAAATTCAAAAAATTAAAAAACTGCATTCCGGCATTATTTCAAGCCAAAACGGGTCGGGACAGGCCGAGAAAGGGAGAAAAAGAAATTCTCGATCTGGACCATTTCTACCCGACCCAAACTAGAAAATTTCGAAAAAAAAAAAAAAGCAGAAAAATTCAAAAAATTAAAAAACTGTATTCCAGCATTATTTCAAGCCAAAACGGGTCGGGACAGGCCGAGAAAGGGAGAAAAAGAAATTCTCGATCTGGACCGTTTCTACCCGACCCAAACTAGAAAATTCCGAAAAAAATAGCAGAAAAATTCAAAAAATTAAAAAACTGCATTCCGGCATTATTTCAAGCCAAAACGGGTCGGGACAGGCCGAGAAAGGGAGAAAAAGAAATTCTCGATCTGGACCATTTCTACCCGATCCAAACTAGAAAATTCCGAAAAAAATAGCAGAAAAATTCAAAAAATTAAAAAACTGCATTCCGCATTATTTCAAGCCAAAACGGGTCGGGACAGGCCGAGAAAGGGAGAAAAAGAAATTCTCGATCTGGACCGTTTCTACCCGACCCAAACTAGAAAATTCCGAAAAAAATAGCAGAAAAATTCAAAAAATTAAAAAACTGCATTCCGGCATTATTTCAAGCCAAAACGGGTCGGGACAGGCCGAGAAAGGGAGAAAAAGAAATTCTCGATCTGGACCGTTTCTACCCGATCCCAAACTAGAAAATTCCGAAAAAAATAGCAGAAAAATTCAAAAAATTAAAAAACTGCATTCCGCATTATTTCAAGCCAAAACGGGTCGGGACAGGCCGAGAAAGGGAGAAAAAGAAATTCTCGATCTGGACCATTTCTACCCGACCCAAACTAGAAAATTCCGAAAAAAATAGCAGAAAAATTCAAAAAATTAAAAAACTGCATTCCGACATTATTTCAAGCCAAAACGGGTCGGGACAGGCCGAGAAAGGGAGAAAAAGAAATTCTCGATCTGGACCGTTTCTACCCGACCCAAACTAGAAAATTCCGAAAAAAATAGCAGAAAAATTCAAAAAATTAAAAAACTGTATTCCGGCATTATTTCAAGCCAAAACGGGTCGGGACAGGCCGAGAAAGGGAGAAAAAGAAATTCTCGATCTGGACCGTTTCTACCCGACCCAAACTAGAAAATTCTGAAAAAAATAGCAGAAAAATTCAAAAAATTAAAAAACTGCATTCCGACATTATTTCAAGCCAAAACGGGTCGGGACAGGCCGAGAAAGGGAGAAAAAGAAATTCTCGATCTGGACCGTTTCTACCCGACCCAAACTAGAAAATTCCGAAAAAAATAGCAGAAAAATTCAAAAAATTAAAAAACTGCATTCCGGCATTATTTCAAGCCAAAACGGGTCGGGACAGGCCGAGAAAGGGAGAAAAAGAAATTCTCGATCTGGACCGTTTCTACCCGACCCAAACTAGAAAATTCCGAAAAATATAGCAGAAAATTTCAAAAAATTAAAAAACTGCATTCCGACATTATTTCAAGCCAAAACGGGTCGGGACAGGCCGAGAAAGGGAGAAAAAGAAATTCTCGATCTGGACCATTTCTACCCGATCCAAACTAGAAAATTCCGAAAAAAATAGCAGAAAAATTCAAAAAATTAAAAAACTGTATTCTAGCATTATTTCAAGCCAAAACGGGTCGGGACAGGCAGAGAAAGAGAGAAAAATAAATTCTCGATCTGGACCGTTTCTACCCGACCCAAACTAGAAAATTCCGAAAAATATAGCAGAAAAATTCAAAAAATTAAAAAACTGCATTCCGACATTATTTCAAGCCAAAACGGGTCGGGACAGGCCGAGAAAGGGAGAAAAAGAAATTCTCGATCTGGACCGTTTCTACCCGACCCAAACTAGAAAATTCCGAAAAAAATAGCAGAAAAATTCAAAAAATTAAAAAACTGCATTCCGACATTATTTCAAGCCAAAACGGGTCGGGACAGGCCGAGAAAGGGAGAAAAAGAAATTCTCGATCTGGACCATTTCTACCCGATCCAAACTAGAAAATTCCGAAAAAAATAGCAGAAAAATTCAAAAAATTCAAAAACTGCATTCCGACATTATTTCAAGCCAAAACGGGTCGGGACAGGCCGAGAAAGGGGAAAAAGAAATTCTCGATCTGGACCGTTTCTACCCGACCCAAGCTAGAAAATTCCGAAAAAAATAGCAGAAAAATTCAAAAAATTAAAAAATTGTATTCCGACATTATTTCAAGCCAAAACGGGTCGGGACAGGCCGAGAAAGGGAGAAAAAGAAATTCTCGATCTGGACCGTTTCTACCCGACCCAAACTAGAAAATTCCGAAAAAAATAGCAGAAAAATTCAAAAAATTAAAAAACTGCATTCCGGCATTATTTCAAGCCAAAACGGGTCGGGACAGGCCGAGAAAGGGAGAAAAAGAAATTCTCGATCTGGACCGTTTCTACCCGACCCAAACTAGAAAATTCCGAAAAATATAGCAGAAAAATTCAAAAAATTAAAAAACTGCATTCCGACATTATTTCAAGCCAAAACGGGTCGGGACAGGCCGAGAAAGGGAGAAAAAGAAATTCTCGATCTGGACCGTTTCTACCCGACCCAAACTAGAAAATTCCGAAAAAAATAGCAGAAAAATTCAAAAAATTAAAAAACTGCATTCCGGCATTATTTCAAGCCAAAACGGGTCGGGACAGGCCGAGAAAGGGAGAAAAAGAAATTCTCGATCTGGACCGTTTCTACCCGACCCAAACTAGAAAATTCCGAAAAATATAGCAGAAAAATTCAAAAAATTAAAAAACTGCATTCCGACATTATTTCAAGCCAAAACGGGTCGGGACAGGCCGAGAAAGGGAGAAAAAGAAATTCTCGATCTGGACCGTTTCTACCCGACCCAAACTAGAAAATTCTGAAAAAAAATAGCAGAAAAATTCAAAAAATTAAAAAACTGCATTCCGACATTATTTCAAGCCAAAACGGGTCGGGACAGGCCGAGAAAGAGGAGAAAAAGAAATTCTCGATCTGGACCGTTTCTACCCGACCCAAACTAGAAAATTCCGAAAAATATAGCAGAAAAATTCAAAAAATTAAAAAACTGCATTCCGACATTATTTCAAGCCAAAACGGGTCGGGACAGGCCGAGAAAGGGAGAAAAAGAAATTCTCGATCTGGACCATTTCTACCCGACCCAAACTAGAAAATTCCGAAAAAAAATAGCAGAAAAATTCAAAAAATTAAAAAACTGCATTCCGGCATTATTTCAAGCCAAAACGGGTCGGGACAGGCCGAGAAAGGGAGAAAAAGAAATTCTCGATCTGGACCGTTTCTACCCGACCCAAACTAGAAAATTCCGAAAAAAATAGCAGAAAAATTCAAAAAATTAAAAAACTGCATTCCGACATTATTTCAAGCCAAAACGGGTCGGGACAGGCTGAGAAAGGGAGAAAAAGAAATTCTCGATCTGGACCATTTCTACCCGACCCAAACTAGAAAATTCCGAAAAAAATAGCAGAAAAATTCAAAAAATTAAAAAACTGCATTCCGGCATTATTTCAAGCCAAAACGGGTCGGGACAGGCCGAGAAAGGGAGAAAAAGAAATTCTCGATCTGGACCGTTTCTACCCGACCCAAACTAGAAAATTCCGAAAAATATAGCAGAAAATTTCAAAAAATTAAAAAACTGCATTCCGACATTATTTCAAGCCAAAACGGGTCGGGACAGGCCGAGAAAGGGAGAAAAAGAAATTCTCGATCTGGACCATTTCTACCCGACCCAAACTAGAAAATTCCGAAAAAAATAGCAGAAAAATTCAAAAAATTAAAAAACTGTATTCTAGCATTATTTCAAGCCAAAACGGGTCGGGACAGGCCGAGAAAGGGAGAAAAATAAATTCTCGATCTGGACCGTTTCTACCCGACCCAAACTAGAAAATTCCGAAAAAATAGCAGAAAATTCAAAAAATTAAAAAACTGCATTCCGACATTATTTCAAGCCAAAACGGGTCGGGACAGGCCTAGAAAGGGAGAAAAAGAAATTCTCGATCTGGACCATTTCTACCCGATCCAAACTAGAAAATTCCGAAAAAAATAGCAGAAAAATTCAAAAAATTAAAAAACTACATTCCGGCATTATTTGAAGCCAAAACGGGTCGGGACAGGCGAGAAAGGGAGAAAAAGAAATTCTCGATCTGGACCATTTCTACCCGATCCCAAACTAGAAAATTTCGAAAAAAAAAGCAGAAAAATTCAAAAAATTCAAAAAACTGCATTCCGACATTATTTCAAGCCAAAACGGGTCGGGACAGGCCGAGAAAGAGGGAAAAAGAAATTCTCGATCTGGACCGTTTCTACCCGACCCAAGCTAGAAAATTCCGAAAAAAATAGCAGAAAAATTCAAAAAATTAAAAAATTGTATTCCGACATTATTTCAGGCCAAAACGGGTCGGGACAGGCCGAGAAAGGGAGAAAAAGAAATTCTCGATCTGGACCATTTCTACCCGATCCAAACTAGAAAATTCGAAAAAAATAGCAGAAAAATTCAAAAAATTAAAAAACTGCATTCCGGCATTATTTCAAGCCAAAACGGGTCGGGACAGGCCGAGAAAGGGAGAAAAAGAAATTCTCGATCTGGACCGTTTCTACCCGACCCAAACTAGAAAATTTCGAAAAAAAATAGCAGAAAAATTCAAAAAATTAAAAAACTGCATTCCGGCATTATTTCAAGCCAAAACGGGTCGGGACAGGCCGAGAAAGGGAGAAAAAGAAATTCTCGATCTGGACCATTTCTACCCGATCCAAACTAGAAAATTCCGAAAAAAAATAGCAGAAAAATTCAAAAAATTAAAAAACTGTATTCCAGCATTATTTCAAGCCAAAACGGGTCGGGACAGGCCAAGAAAGAGAAAAAAATAAATTCTCGATCTGGACCATTTCTACCCGACCCAAACTAGAAAATTTCGAAAAAATAGCAGAAAAATTCAAAAAATTAAAAAACTGCATTCTGGCATTATTTCAAGCCAAAACGGGTCGGGACAGGCCGGAAAGAGGGAAAAAGAAATTCTCAATCTGGACCGTTTCTACCCGACCCAAACTAGAAAATTTCGAAAAAAAAAAAAAGCAGAAAAATTCAAAAAATTAAAAAACTGTATTCCAGCATTATTTCAAGCCAAAACGGGTCGGGACAGGCCGAGAAAAGGAGAAAAAGAAATTCTCGATCTGGACCGTTTCTACCCGACCCAAACTAGAAAATTCCGAAAAAAAAAGCAGAAAAATTCAAAAAATTAAAAAACTGTATTCCGCATTATTTCAAGCCAAAACGGGTCGGGACAGGCCGAGAAAGGGAGAAAAAGAAATTCTCGATCTGGACCGTTTCTACCCGACCCAAACTAGAAAATTCCGAAAAAAATAGCAGAAAAATTCAAAAAATTAAAAAACTGCATTCCGACATTATTTCAAGCCAAAACGGGTCGGGACAGGCCGAGAAAGGGAGAAAAAGAAATTCTCGATCTGGACCGTTTCTTCCCGACCCAAACTAGAAAATTCCGAAAAAAAATAGCAGAAAAATTCAAAAAATTAAAAAACCTAATTCTGGCATTATTTCAAGCCAAAACGGGTCGGGACAGGCCGAGAAAGAGAGAAAAAGAAATTCTCGATCTGGACCGTTCTACCCGACCCAAACTAGAGAATTCCGAAAAAAATAGTTAAAAAATTAAAAAACCTCATTCCGGTAGTATTTCAAGCCAAAACGGGTCGGGACAGGCCGAGAAAGATAGAAAAAGAAATTCTCAATCTGGACCGTTTCTACCCGTCTCAAACTAGAAAATTCTTAAAAAATAGCAGAAAAATTCAAAAACTAAAAAACCGCATTCCGGCAGTTATTTCAAGCCAAAACGTCGGGACAGGCCGAGAAAGGGAGAAAAAGAAATTCTCGATCTGGACCGTTTCTACCCGACCCAAACTAGAAAATTCTGAAAAAAATAGCAGAAAAATTTAAAAAAATTAAAAAACTGCATTCCAGCATTATTTCAAGCAAAAACGGGTCGGGACAGGCCGAGAAAGAGAGAAAAATAAATTCTCGATCTGGACCGTTTCTTCCTGACCCAAACTAGAAAATTCCGAAAAAAGTAGCAAAAAATTCAAAAAATTAAAAAACCTAATTCTAGTAGTATTTCAAGCCAAAACGAGTCGGGACAGGCTGAGAAAGAGAGAAAAAGAAATTCTCGATCTGGACCGTTTCTACCCGACCCAAACAAGAAAATTCCGAAAAAGTAGCAAAAAAATTCAAAAAATTAAAAAACCTAATTCTAGCAGTATTTCAAGCCAAAAAGGGTACGGACAGGCCGAGATAGAGAGAAAAAGATATTCTCAATCTGGACCGTTTCTACCCGTCCCAAACTAGAAAAGTCCGAAAAAAATAGCAAAAAAATTCAAAAAATTAAAAAACCTCATTATGGCAGTATTTCAAGCCAAAACGGGTCAGGGCAGACCGAGAAAGAGAGAAAAAGAAATTCTCGATCTGGACCGTTTCTACCGGACCCAAATTAGAAAATTCCGAAAAAAGTTGCAAAAAAATTCAAAAAATTAAAAAACCTCATTCTGGCAGTATTTCAAGCCAAAACGGGTCAGGACAAGCCGGGAAAGAGATAAAAAGAAATTCTCGATCTGAACCGTTTCTACCCGACCCAAATTTGAAAATTCTGAAAAATGTTGCAAAAATATTCAAAAAATTAAAAAACCTCATTCTGGTAGTATTTAAAGCCAAAACGGGTCAGGACAGACCGAGAAAGAGAGAAAAAGAAATTCTCGATCTGGACCGTTTCTACCCGACCCAAACTAGCAAATTCCGGAAAAAGTTGCAAAAAAATTCAAAAAATCAAAAAACCTAATTCTGGCAGTGTATCAAGCCAAAACGGGTAGGGAAAGGCCGAGAAAGGTAGAAAAAGAATTCTCGATCTGGACCGTTTGAACCCGACCCAAACTAGAGAATTCGGAAAAAAATAGTTAAAAAATTAAAAAACCTCATTTCGGTAGTATTTTTTGACAAAACGGGTCGGAACAGGCCGAGAAAGATAGAAAAAGAATTTCTCAATCTAGACCGTTTCTACCCGTCCCATACTAAAAATTCTTAAGAAAATAGCAAAAAAAATTCAGAAAACTAAAAAACCGCATTCTGGCAGTATTTCAAGCCAAAACATTTCGGGATAGGCCGAGAAAGAAAGAAAAAGAAATTCTCAATCTGGACCGTCTCTACCCGACCCAAACTTGAAAATTTTGAAAAAAATAGCAGAAAAATTTAAAAAAATTAAAAAACTGCATTCCAGCATTATTTCAAGCCAAAACGGGTCGGGACAGGCCGAGAAAGAGAGAAAAATAAATTCTCGATCTGGACCGTTTCTTCCTGACCCAAACTAGAAAATTCCGAAAAAAGTAGCAAAACATTTCAAAAAATTAAAAAACCTAATTCTAGCAGTATTTCAAGCCAAAACGAGTCGGGACAGGCTGAGAAAGAGAGAAAAAGAAATTCTCGATCTGGACCGTTTCTACCCGACCCAAAAAAGAAAATTCCGAAAAAGTTAGCAAAAAAATTCAAAAAATTAAAAAACCTAATTCTAGCAGTATTTCAAGCCAAAAAGGGTAAGGACAGGCCGAGATAGAGAGAAAAAGATATTCTCAATCTGGACCGTTTCTACCCGTCCCAAACTAGAAAAGTTCGAAAAAAAATAGCAAAAAAATTAAACAAACTAAAAAACCGCATTCTAGCAGTATTTCAAGCCAAAACATTTCGGAATAGGCCGAGAAAGAAAGAAAAAGAAATTCTCGATCTGGACCGTCTCTACCCGACCCAAACTTGAAAATTTTGAAAAAAATAGCAGAAAAATTTAAAAAAAATTAAAAAACTGCATTCCAGCATTATTTCAAGCCAAAACGGGTCGGGACAGGCCGAGAAAGAGAGAAAAATAAATTCTCGATCTGGACCGTTTCTTCCTGACCCAAACTAGAAAATTCCGAAAAAAGTAGCAAAACATTTCAAAAAATTAAAAAACCTAATTCTAGCAGTATTTCAATCCAAAACGAGTCGGGACAGGCTGAGAAAGAGAGAAAAAGAAATTCTCGATCTGGACCGTTTCTACCCGACCCAAAAAAGAAAATTCCGAAAAAGTTAGCAAAAAAATTCAAAAAATTAAAAAACCTAATTCTAGCAGTATTTCAAGCCAAAAAGGGTACGGACAGGCCGAGATAGAGAGAAAAAGATATTCTCAATCTGGACCGTTTCTACCCGTCCCAAACTAGAAAAGTTCGAAAAAAAATAGCAAAAAAATTCAAAAAATTAAAAAACCTCATTATGGCAGTATTTCAAGCCAAAACGGGTCGGGATAGGCCGAGAAAGAGAGAAAAAGAAATTCTCAATCTGGATCGTTTCTACCCGACCCAAACTAGAAAAGTCCGAAAAAAATAGCAAAAAAATTCAAAAAATTAAAAAACCTCATTATGGCAGTATTTCGAGCCAAAACGGGTCAGGGCAGGCCGAGAAAGAGAGAAAAAAAAATTCTCGATCAGGGCCGTTTCTACCCGACCCAAATTAGAAAATTCCGAAAAAAGTTGCAAAAAAATTCAAAAAATTAAAAAACCTCATTCTGGTAGTATTTCAAGCCAAAACGGGTCAAGACGGACCGAAAAAGAGAGAAAAAGAAATTCTCGATCTGGACCGTTTCTACCCGACCCAAACTAGCAAATTCTGAAAAAAGTTGCAAAAAAATTCAAAAAATCAAAAAACCTAATTCTGGCATTGTATCAAGCCAGAACGGGTAGGGAAAGGCCGAGAAAGAGAGAAAAAGAATTCTAGATCTGGACCGTTTGAACCCGACCCAAACTAGAGAATTCGGAAAAAAATAGTTAAAAAATTAAAAAACCTCATTCCGGTAGTATTTTTTGACAAAACGGGTCGGGACAGGCCGAGAAAGATAGAAAAAGAATTTCTCAATCTAGACCGTTTCTACCCGTCCCATACTAAAAATTCTTAAGAAAATAGCAAAAAAAATTCAGAAAACTAAAAAACCGCATTCTGGCAGTATTTCAAGCCAAAACATTTCGGGATAGGCCGAGAAAGAAAGAAAAAGAAATTCTCGATCTGGACCGTCTCTACCCGACCCAAACTTGAAAATTCTGAAAAAAATAGCAGAAAAGTTTAAAAAAATTAAAAAACTGCATTCCAGCATTATTTCAAGCCAAAACGGGTCGGGACAGGCCGAGAAAGAGAGAAAAATAAATTCTCGATCTGGACCGTTTCTTCCTGACCCAAACTAGAAAATTCCGAAAAAAGTAGCAAAACATTTCAAAAAATTAAAAAACCTAATTCTAGCAGTATTTCAAGCCAAAACGAGTCGGGACAGGCTGAGAAAGAGAGAAAAAGAAATTCTCGATCTGGACCGTTTCTACCCGACCCAAACAAGAAAATTCCGAAAAAGTTAGCAAAAAAATTCAAAAAATTAAAAAACCTAATTCTAGCAGTATTTCAAGCCAAAAATGGTACGGACAGGCCGAGATAGAGAGAAAAAGATATTCTCAATCTGGACCGTTTCTACCCGTCCCAAACTAGAAAAGTTCGAAAAAAAAATAGCAAAAAAATTCAAAAAATTAAAAAACCTCATTATGGCAGTATTTCAAGCCAAAACGGATCGGGACAGGCCGAGAAAGAGAGAAAAAGAAATTCTCAATCTGGACCGTTTCTACCCGACCCAAACTAGAAAAGTCCGAAAAAAATAGCAAAAAAATTCAAAAAATTAAAAAACCTCATTATGGCAGTATTTCGAGCCAAAACGGGTCAGGGCAGGCCGAGAAAGAGAGAAAAAGAAATTCTCGATCTGGGCCGTTTCTACCCGACCCAAATTAGAAAATTCCGAAAAAAGTTGCAAAAAAATTCAAAAAATTAAAAAACCTCATTCTGGTAATATTTCAAGCCAAAACGGGTCAAGACGGGCCGAAAAAGAGAGAAAAAGAAATTCTCGATCTGGATCGTTTCCACCCGACTCAAATTAGAAAATTCCGAAAAAAGTTGCAAAAAAATTCAAAAAATTAAAAAACCTCATTCTGGCAGTATTTCAAGCCAAAACGGGTCAGGACAAGCCGGGAAAGAGAAAAAAAGAAATTCTCGATCTGGACCGTTTCTACCCGACCCAAATTTGAAAATTCTGAAAAAAGTTGCAAAAATATTCAAAAAATTAAAAAACCTCATTCTGGTAGTATTTAAAGCCAAAACGGGTCAGGACAGACCGAGAAAGAGAGAAAAAGAAATTCTCGATCTGGACCGTTTCTACCCGACCCAAACTAGCAAATTCCGAAAAAAGTTGTAAAAAAATTCAAAAAATCAAAAAACCTAATTCTGGCAGTGTATCAAGCCAAAACGGGTAGGGAAAGGCCGAGAAAGGGAGAAAAAGAATTCTCGATCTGGACCGTTTGAACCCGACCCAAACTAGAGAATTCGGAAAAAAATAGTTAAAAAATTAAAAAACCTCATTTCGGTAGTATTTTTTGACAAAACGGGTCGGGACAGGCCGAGAAAGATAGAAAAAGAATTTCTCAATCTAGACCGTTTCTACCCGTCCCATACCAAAAATTCTTAAGAAAATAGCAAAAAAAATTCAGAAAACTAAAAAACCGCATTCTGGCAGTATTTCAAGCCAAAACATTTCGGGATAGGCCGAGAAAGAAAGAAAAAGAAATTCTCAATCTGGACCGTCTCTACCCGACCCAAACTTGAAAATTCTGAAAAAAATAGCAGAAAAATTAAAAAAAAATTAAAAAACTGCATTCTAGCATTATTTCAAGCCAAAACGGGTCGGGACAGGCCGAGAAAGAGAGAAAAATAAATTCTCGATCTGGACCGTTTCTTCCTGACCCAAACTAGAAAATTCCGAAAAAAGTAGCAAAACATTTCAAAAAATTAAAAAACCTAATTCTAGCAGTATTTCAAGCCAAAACGAGTCGGGACAGGCTGAGAAAGAGAGAAAAAGAAATTCTCGATCTGGACCGTTTCTACCAGACCCAAACAAGAAAATTCCGAAAAAGTTAGCAAAAAAATTCAAAAAATTAAAAAACCTAATTCTAGCAGTATTTCAAGCCAAAAAGGGTACGGACAGGCCGAGATAGTGAGAAAAAGATATTCTCAATCTGGACCGTTTCTACCCGTCCCAAACTAAAAAAGTTCGAAAAAAAATAGTAAAAAAATTCAAAAAATTAAAAAACCTCATTATGGCAGTATTTCAAGCCAAAACGGGTCGGGGCAGGCTGAGAAAGTGAAAAAAGAAATTCTCAATCTGGACCGTTTCTACCCGACCCAAACTAGAAAATTCCGAAAAAAAATAGCAAAAAAATTCAAAAAATTAAAAAACCTCATTATGGCAGTATTTCAAGCCAAAACGGGTCAGGGCAGGCCGAGAAAGAGAGAAAAAGAAATTCTCGATCTGGGCCGTTTCTACCTGACCCAAATTAGAAAATTCCGAAAAAAGTTGCAAAAAAATTCAAAAAATTAAAAAATCTCATTCTGGTAGTATTTCAAGCCAAAACGGGTCAAGACGGGCCGAGAAAGAGAGAAAAAGAAATTCTCGATCTGGACCGTTTCTACCCGACTCAAATTAGAAAATTCCGAAAAAAGTTTTAAAAAAATTCAAAAAATTAAAAAACCTCATTCTGGCAGTATTTCAAGCCAAAACGGGTCAGGACAAGGCGGGAAAGAGAGAAAAAGAAATTCTCGATCTGGACCGTTTCTACCCGACCCAAATTTGAAAATTCTGAAAAAAGTTGCAAAAAAATTAAAAAAATTAAAAAACCTCATTCTGGTAGTATTTAAAGCCAAAACGGGTCAAGACAGACCGAGAAAGAGAGAAAAAGAAATTCTCGATCTGGACCGTTTCTACCCGACCCAAACTAGCAAATTCCGAAAAAAGTTGCAAAAAAATTCAAAAAATAAAAAAACCTAATTCTGGCAGTGTATCAAGCCAAAACGGGTAGGGAAAGGCCGAGAAAGAGAGAAAAAGAATTGTCGATCTAGACCGTTTGAACCCGACCCAAACTAGGGAATTCGGAAAAAAATAGTTAAAAAATTAAAAAACCTCATTCCGGTAGTATTTTTTGACAAAACGGGTCGGGACAGGCCGAGAAAGATAGAAAAAGAATTTCTCAATCTAGACCGTTTCTACCCGTCCCATACTAAAAATTCTTAAGAAAATAGCAAAAAGAATTCAGAAAACTAAAAAACCGCATTCTGGCAGTATTTCAAACCAAAACATTTCGGGATAGGCCGAGAAAGAAAGAAAAAGAAATTCTCGATCTGGACCGTCTCTACCCGACCCAAACTTGAAAATTCTGAAAAAATAGCAGAAAAATTTAAAAAAATTAAAAAACTGCATTCCAGCATTATTTCAAGCCAAAACGGGTCGGGACAGGCCGAGAAAGAGAGAAAAATAAATTCTCGATCTGGACCGTTTCTTCCTGACCCAAACTAGAAAATTCCGAAAAAAGTAGCAAAACATTTCAAAAAATTAAAAAACCTAATTCTAGCAGTATTTCAAGCCTAAACGAGTCGGGACAGGCTGAGAAAGAGAGAAAAAGAAATTCTCGATCTGGACCGTTTCTACCCGACCCAAACAAGAAAATTCCGAAAAAGTAAGCAAAAAAATTCAAAAAATTAAAAAACATAATTCTAGCAGTATTTCAAGCCAAAAAGGGTACGGACAGGCCGAGATAGAGAGAAAAAGATATTCTCAATCTGGACCGTTTCTACCCGTCCCAAACTAGAAAAGTCCAAAAAAAAATAGCAAAAAAATTCAAAAAATTAAAAAACCTCATTATGGCAGTATTTCAAGCCAAAACGGGTCAGGGCAGGCCAAGAAAGAGAGAAAAAGAAATTCTCGATCTGGGCCGTTTCTACCCGACCCAAATTAGAAAATTCCGAAAAAAGTTGCAAAAAAATTCAAAAAATTAAAAAACCTCATTCTGGCAGTATTTCAAGCCAAAACGGGTCAGGACAAGCCGGGAAAGAGAGAAAAAGAAATTCTCAATCTGGACCGTTTCTACCCGACTCAAATTAGAAAATTCCGAAAAAAGTTGCAAAAAAATTCAAAAAATTAAAAAACCTCATTCTGGCAGTATTTCAAGCCAAAACGGGTCAGGACAAGCCGGGAAAGAGAGAAAAAGAAATTCTCGATCTGGACCGTTTCTACCCGACCGAAATTAGAAAATTCTTAAAAAAGTTGCAAAAAAATTCAAAAAATTAAAAACCTCATTCTGGTAGTATTTAAAGCCAAAACGGGTCAAGACAGACCGAGAAAGAGAAAAAAAGAAATTTTCGATCTGGACCGTTTTTACCCGACCCAAAGTAGCAAATTCCGAAAAAAGTTGCAACAAAATTCAAAAAATTAAAAAACCTAATTCTGGCATTATTTAAAGCCAAAACAGGTCGGGACAGGCCGAGAAAGAGAGAAATAGATATTCCCAATCTGGACCGTTTCTACACGACCCAAACTGGAAAATTCTGAAAAAAATAGCAAAAAAATTCAAAAAATTAAAAAACCTCATTATGGCTAAAACGGGTCGGGACAGTCAGAGAAAGAGAGAAAAAGAAATTCTCGATCTGGACCGTTTCTACACGACCCAAACTACAAAATTTCGAAAAAAATAGCAGAAAAATTCAAAAAATTAAAAAACTGTATTCCGGCATAATTTCTAGCCAAAACGGGTCGGGACAGGCCGAGAAAGAGAGAAAAAGAAATTCTCGATCTGGACCGTTTCTACCCGATCCAAACTAGAAAATTCTGAAAAAAATAGCAAAAAAATTCAAAAAATTAAAAAACTGCATTTCGGCATTATTTCAAGCCAAAAAAGGTCGGGATAGGCCGAGAAGGAGAGAAAAAGAAATTCTCAATCTGGATCGTTTCTACCAGACCCAAACTAGAAAATTCTGAAAAAAAATAGCAGAAAAATTCAAAAAACTAAAAAACAGCATTCCGGCATTATTTCACGCCAAAACGGGTCGGGATAGGCCGAGAAAGGGAGAAAAAGAAATTCCCGATCTGGACCGTTTCTACCCGACCCAAACTAGAAAATTCTGAATAAAATAACAGAAAAATTCAAAAAATTAAAAAACTACATTTCGGCATTATTACAAGCCAAAACAGGTCGGGACAAGTCGAGAAAGAGAGAAAAAGAAATTCTCAATCTGGACCGTTTCTACCCGACTCAAACTAGAAAATTCCGAAAAAAAAATAGCAGAAAAATTTAAAAAATTAAGAAACTGCATTATGGCATTATTTCAAGCCAAAACGGGTCGAGACTGGCCGAAAAAGAGAGAAATAAGTTCTTGATCTTGACCGTTTCTAGCCAACCCAAACTAGAAAATTCTGAAAAAAATAGCAGAAAACTTCAAAAAATTAAAAAACTCCATTCCGACATTATTTCAAGCCAAAACGGGTCGGGACAGACCAACAAAGAGAGAAAAAGAAATTCTCGATCTGGACCGTTTCTACCCGATCAAAACTAGAAAATTCCGAAAAAAATAGCAGAAAAATTCACAAAATTAAAAAACTGCATTCTGGCATTATTTCAAGCCAAAACGGGTCGGCACAGGCCGAGAAAGAGAGAAAAAGAAATTCCCGATCTGGACCGTTTCTACCCGACCCAAATTAGAAAATTCCGAAAAAAAAGCAGAAACTTTCAAAAAATTAAAAAATTGCATTTCGGCGTTATTTAAAGAAAAAACAGGTCGGGACAGGCCTTGAATGAGAGAAAAATAAATTCTTGATCTGGACCGTTTCTACCCGATCCAAACTAGAATATTCCGAAAAAATATAGCAGAAAAATTCAGAAAATTAAAAAACTGCATTCCGGCATTATCTCAAGCCAAAACGAGTCGGCACAGGCCGAGAAAGAGAGAAAAAGAAATTCCCGATCTGGACCGTTTCTACCCGACCCAAACTTGAAAATTCCGAAAAAAATAGCAGGAAAATTCAAAAAATTAAAAAATATTATTTCGGCATTATTTCAAGCGAAAATAGGTCGGGACAGGTCGAGAAAGAGAGAAAAAGAAATTCTCAAACTGGACCGTTTCTACCCGACCCAAACTAGAAAATTTAGAAAAAAAAAAAGCAGAAAAATTCAAAAACTGTATTCTGGCATTACTTCAAGCCAAAACGGGTTGGGACAGGCCGAGAAAGAGAGAAAAAGAAATTCTCAATCTGGACCGTTTCAACCCGACCCAAACTAGAAAATTCTGAAAAAAATAACAAAAAAATTCAAAAAATAAAAAAACCTCATTATGGCAGTATTTCAAGCCTAAACGGGTTGGGACAGGCCGAGAAAGAGAGAATTTCGAGAAAATAGTAAAAAAAATCCAAAAATTAAAAAACATCATCCTGACAATATTTAAAGCCAAAACGGGTTAAGAAATGCCGAGAAATAGAGAAAAAAAAGTTTTGATCCGAGCGGTTTCTATCTAACCCAAACTAGAGAATTCCTAGAAAAATTCCAAAAAAATTCCAAAAATTAAAAAACATCGTCCTGGCATTATTTCAAGCCAAAACTGTTCGGGCAGGCCGAGAAAGAGAAAAAAAAAAAGTTTTCGATTAAAGAGGTTTCTAACATACTCAAACGAAAGAATTCCAAAAAAAATAGCAAAAAAATTCCAAAAATTAATAAACATCATCCTGGCATTATTTTCAGCCAAAACGAGTCGGGACAAGCTGAGAAAGTGAGTAAAAAATGTTTTTGATCCGAGCTGTTTCTAATAGACCCAAACTAAAGAATTCCGAAAAAAATAGCAAAAAAATTCCAAAAGTTAAAAAACATCATCCTGGCATTATTTCAAGCCAAAACGGGTCGAGACAAGCCGAGAAAGAGAGTAAAAAAAGTTTTCTATTCGAGCAGTTTCTACCCCACCCAAACTAGAGAATTACGAAGAAAATAGCAAAAAAAATTTCAAAAATTAAAAAGAATCCTCCTGGCATTATTTCAAGCCAAAATGGGTTGGTACAGTCCAAGAAACAGAGAAAAAAAAAAGTTTTCGATCTAAGCGGTTTCTACATGGCCAAAAACTAGAGAATTCCGAAAAAAATAGCAAACAAATTGAAAAACATCATCCTGGTATTATTTCAAGCCAAAATGGGTCGGGAAATGCCGAGAAAGAGAAAAAAAAGTTTTTAGTCCGAGCGGTTTCTAACCGAACCAAACTAAAGAATTCCGAGGAAAATAGCAAAAAAATTCCAAAAATTAAAAAACATCATCCTGGCATTATTTCAACCCAAAACAGGTCGGGACAGGCTGAGAAAGAGAGAAAAAAAAGTTTTTGATCCAAGTGGTTTCTACCCGACCCAATGAACTCTCGTCTCTCTTTTGTGGGACACCTTCATCATGGGGTGACCGTCAAAACACCCTTTGTTAAGCAAAAACGGGTCGGAACAGGCCGGGAAAGAGGGAAAAAAAAGTTTTCAATCCAAGCGGTTTCTTCCCGAATCAAACTAGAGAATTTCGAAAAAAAATAGCAAAAAAAATTCCAAAAATTAAAAAACATCACTCTGACATTACTTCAAGCCAAAACGGGCCGGACAGGCTAAGAGAGAGAAAAAAAAGTTTTCGATGTGTGCGGTTTCTACTCGATCCAAACTAGAGAATTCAGAAAAAAATAGCTAAAGAAATTAAAAAACGTCATCCTGGCATTATTTCAAGCCAAAATGGGTCAAGACATGCCGAGAAAGGGAGAAAAAAAAGTTTTCGATCCGAGAGGTTTCCATTCGACCCAAACTAGAGAATTCAGAGAAAAATAGCAAAAATATTCCAAAAATTAAAAAACATCATCCTGGTATTATTTTAAGCCAAAACGGGACGGGACATACCGAGAAATAGAGAAAAAAAGTTTTTGATTGGAGTGGGTTTAATCCGACCTAAACTAGAAAATTTCGAGAAAAATAGCAAAACAATTCAAAAAATGAAAAAACATCATCCTGGAATTATTTCAAGCCAAAACGGGTCGGGACATGCAGAGAAAGAGAGAAAAAAAAGTTTTTGATCCGAGCGGTTTCTACTCGGCCCAATGAACTCTCGTCTCTCTTTTGTGAGGCACCTTCATCTTGGGGTGATTGTCAAAACACCCCTTCTTAAGCAAAACGGGACGGAACAGGCCGAGAAAGAGGGAAAAAAAAGTTTTCGATCAGAGCGGTTTCTACCCAACCCAAACTAGAGAATTCTGAAAAAAATAGCAAAAAAAAATCCAAAAGTTAAAAAACATCACCCTGACATTACTTCAAGCCAAAACGGGTCAGGACAGGCCGAGAAAGAGAGAAATTTTTTTTTTTCAATCCGTGCGGTTTCTACTCGACCCAAACTAGAGAATTCCGAAAAAAATAGCAAAAAAAATTTAAAAACATCATCCTGGCATTATTTCAAGCAAAAACGGGTTAAGACATGCCGAGAAAGGAAGAAAAAAAAGTTTTCGATCCGAGCGGTTTCTATTCGACCGAAACTAGAAAATTCCGAGAAAAATGGCAAAAAAATTCCAAAAATTAAAAAGCATCATCCTGGCACAGTTTCAAGCCAAAACGGGTCAGGACATACCGAGAAAGAGAGAAAAAACAGTTTTCGATCCGAGCGGTTTCGAACCAACCCAAACTAAAGAATTCCGAAAAAAATAGCAAAAAAATTCCAAAAATTAAAAAACATCATCCTGGCATTATTTCAAGCTAAAATGGGCTGGGACAAGCTGATAAAGAGAGAGAAAAAAGTTTTCGATCCGAGCGGTTCCTATCCGACCAAAACTAGAGAATTCCGAAAAAAAATAGCAAAAAAATTCAAAACACTAAAAAATATCATCCTGGCATTATTTCAAGGCAAAACGGGTCGGGACATGCCGAGAAAGAGAGAAAACAGTTTTTGATCCGAGCGCTTTCTAACCGAACAAAACTAAAGAATTCCGAGGAAAATAGCAAAAAAATTCTAAAAATTAAGAAAACATCATCCTGGCATTATTTCAAGCCAAAACGGGTCGGGACAGGCTGAGAAAGAGAGAAAAAAAAGTTTTTGATCAAAGTGGTTTCTACCCGACCCAATGACCTCTCGTCTCTCTTTTGTGAGACACCTTCATCTTGGGGTGACCATCAAAACACCATTTGTTAAGCCAAACTAGAGGGGGAAAAAAGTTTTCGATCCCAGCGGTTTCTTCCCGACCCAAACTAGAGAATTCCGAAAAAAAATAGCAAAAAAAATTTCAAAAATTAAAAAACATCACTCTGACATTATTTCAAGCCAAAACGGGTCGGGACAGGCTAAGAAAGAGAGAAAAAAAAGTTTTCGATCCGTGCGGTTTCTACCCAACCCAAACTAGAGAATTCGAAAAAAAAAATAGCAAAAAAATTAAAAAACGTCATCTTGGCATTATTTCAAGCCAAAACGGGTCAAGACATGCCGAGAAAGGGAGAAAAATAAGTTTTCGGTCCAAGAGGTTTCTATTCGACCCAAACAAGAGAATTCTGAGAAAAATAGCAAAAAAATTCCAAAAATTAAAATACATCATCCTGGCATTATTTAAAGCCAAAACGGGTCGGGACATGCCAAGAAAGAGAGAAAAAAAAGTTTTTCATCCGAGCGGTTTTAATCCGACCAAAAACTAGAGAATTCCGAGAAAAATAGCAAAAAAATTCAAAAAATGAAAAAACATCGTCCTGGAATTATTTAAAGCCAAAACGGGTCGGGGCATACTGAGAAAGAGAGAAAAAAAAGTTTTGATCCGAGCGGTTTCAATCCGACCCAAACTAGAGAATTCCGAGAAAAATAGCGAAAAAATTCAAAAATGAAAAAACATCATCCTGGAATTATTTCAAGCCAAAACGGGTTGGGACATGTAGAGAAAGAGAGAAAAAAAAGTTTTTGATCCGAGCGGTTTCTACCCGACCCAATGAACTCTCGTCTCTCTTTTGTGAGGCACCTTCATCTTGGGGTGACTGTCAAAACACCCCTTGTTAAGCAAAACGGGACGGAACAGGCCGAGAAAGAGGGAAAAAAAAGTTTTCGATCCGAGCGGTTTCTACCCAACCCAAACTAGAGAATACCGAAAAAAATAGCAAAAAAAATTCCAAAAATTAAAAAACATCACCCTGACATTACTTCAAGCCAAAACGGGTCGGGACAGGCCGAGAAAGAGAGAAAAAAAAGTTTTCAATCCGTGCGGTTTCTACTCGACCCAAACTAGAGAATTCCAAAAAAAATAGCCAAAAAAATTAAAAAACATCATCCCGGCATTGTTTCTAGCCAAAACGGGTTGGGACATGCCGAGAAAGAGAGTAAAAAAGGTTTTTGATCCGAGCGGTCTTAATCTGACCCAAACTAGAGAATTTCGAGAAAAATAGCAAAAAAATGAAAAAACATCATCCTGGAATTATTTCAAGCCAAAACAGGTTGGGACATGCCGAGAAAGAGAGAAAAAAAAAGTTTTCGATCCGAGCGGTTTCTATCCGACCCAAACTAGAGAATTTCGAGAAAATAGTAAATTCCAAAAATTAAAAAACATCATCCTGACATTATTTAAAGCCAAAACGAGTTAAGACATGCCGAGAAAGAGAAAAAGAAAAGTTTTCGATCCGAGCGGTTTCTACCTGACCCAAACTAGAGAATTCCTAGAAAAATTGCAAAAAAATTCCAAAAATTAAAAAACATCATCTTGGCATTATTTCAAGCCAAAACTGTTCGGGCAGGCCGAGAAAGAGAGAAATAAAAGTTTTCGATCCGAGCGGTTTCTAACAAACCCACACTAAAGAATTCCAAAAAAAAATAGCAAAAAAATTCCAAAAATTAATAAACGTCATCCTGGCATTATTTCCAGCCAAAACAAGTCGAGACAAGCTGAGACAGAGAGTAAAAAAAGTTTTCGATTCGAGCTGTTTCTAACAGACCCAAACTAAAGAATTTCGAAAAAAATAGCAAAAAAATTCCAAAAATTAAAAAACATCATCCTGACATTATTTCAAGCCAAAACGGGTAGGGATAAGCCGAGAAAGAGAGTAAAAAAAAGTTTTCGTTCCGAGCGGTTTCTTTCCGACCCAAACTAGAGAATTTCGAAAAGTAGCAAAAAAATTTCAAAAATTAAAAAATATCATCCTGGTATTATTTCAAGTCGAAATGGGTCGGGACAGGCCGAGAAAGAGAGAAAAAAAAGTTTTCAATCTGAGCGGTTTCTACCCGACCCAAACTAGAGAATTTCGAAAAAAAAGAAAAGAAAAGAAGTTCGAAAAATTAAAAAACATCATCCTGACATTATTTCAAGCCAAAACGGGTTGGGACAAGCCTAGAAAGAGAGAAAAAAAAGTTTTCGAGCTGAGCGGTTTCTACCCGACCCAAAATATAGAATTCTGAAAAGAATAGCAAAAAAATCCAAAAATTAAAAAAATCATCCTAGAATTATTTCAAGCCAAAACAGTTCGGGACAGGCCGAGAAAGAGAGAAAAAAAGTTTTCGATCCGAGCGGTTTCTACCCGACCTAAACTAGGGAATTCCGAAAAAAATAGCAAAAAAATTTCAAAAATTAGAAAACATCATCCTGGCATTATTTCAAGCCAAAACGGATTGGGTAGGTCGAGAAAGAGAGAAAAAAAAGTTTTCGATCCGAGCTGTTTCGAACCGACCCAAACTAAAGAATTTCGAAAAAAATAGCAAAAAAATTTCAAAAATTAAAAAACATCGTCCTGGCATTATTTCCAGCCAAAACGGGTTGGGACAAGCCGATAATGAGAGAGAAAAAAGTTTTCGATTTGAGCGGTTTCTATCCGACCCAAACTAGAGAATTCCGAAAAAAATAGCAAAAAAATTCAAAACACTAAAAAATATCAACCTGGCATTATTTCAAGCCAAAACGGGTCGGGACAAGCCAGGAAAGAGAGAAAAAAAAGTTTTCGATCTGAGAGGTTTCTATCCGACCCAAACTAGAGAATTCCGAAAAAAATAGCAAAAAAATTCCAAAAATTATAAAACATCATCCTGGAATTATTTCAATCCAAAACGGTTCAGGACTGGCTGAGAAAGAGAGAAAAAAAAGATTTCAATCCGAGCGGTTTCTACCCCACCCAAACTAGAGAATTACGAAGAAAATAGCAAAAAAAATTTCAAAAATTAAAAAGCATCCTCCTGTCATTATTTCAAGCCAAAATAGGTCGGGACAGGCCGAGAAACAGAGAAAAAAAAGTTTTTGATCTAAGCGGTTTCTACATGGCCAAAAACTAGAGAATTCCAAAAAAAATAGCAAAAAAATTGAAAAACATCATCCTGGCATTATTTCAAGCCAAAACGGGTCGGGACATGCCGAGAAAGAGAGAAAAATGTTTTTGATCCGAGCGGTTTCTAATCGAACAAAACAAAAGAATTCTGAGGAAAATAGCAAAAAAATTCTAAAAATTAAAAAACATCATCCTGGCATTATTTCAAGCCAAAATGGGTCGGGACAGGCTGAGAAAGAGAGAAAAAAAAGTTTTTGATCCGAGTGGTTTCTACTTGACCCAATGAACTCTCGTCTCTCTTTTGTGAGACACCTTCATCTCGGGGTGACCGTCAAAACACCCTTTGTTAAGCCAAAACGGGTCGGAATAGGCCGAGAAAGAGGGGGAAAAAAGTTTTCGATCCGAGCGGTTTCTTCCCGACCCAAACTGGAGAATTTCGAAAAAAATAGCAAAAAAAATTTCAAAAATTAAAAAACATCACTCTGACATTACTTCAAGCCAAAACGGGTCGGGACAAGCTAAGAAAGTGAGAAAAAAAAAAGTTTTCGATTCGTGTGGTTTCTACCCAACTCAAACTAGAGAATTCCGAAAAAAATAGCAAAAAAATTGAAAAACATCATTCTGGAATTATTTCAAGCCAAAACGAGTCGGGACATGCCGAGAAAGAGAGAAATTTTTTTTTTAATCCGAGTGGTTTCTACCCGACCCAATGAACTCGCGTCTCTCTTTTGTGAGGCACCTTCTTCTTGGGGTGACTGTTAAAACACCCATGTTAAGCCAAAACGGGTCGAAACTGGCCGAGAAAGAGGAAAAAAAAGTTTTCGATCCGAGCGGTTTCTACCCGACCCAAACTAGAGAATTCCGAAAAAAAATAGTAAAAATTAAAAAAATCACCTTGACATTACTTCAAGCCAAAACGGGTAGGGACAGGCCGAGAAAGAGAGAAAAAAAAAAGTTTTCGATCCGTGCGGTTTCTACCCGACCCAAACTAGAGAATTCCGAAAAAAATAGCAAAAAATTTAAAAAACATCATCCTGGCATTATTTCAAGCCAAAACGGGTCAAGACATGCCGAGAGAGGGAGAAAAAAAAGTTTTCGATCCGAGAGGTTTCTATTTGACCCAAACTAGAGAATTCAGAGAAAAATAGCAAAAAAATTCCAAAAATTAAAAAACATCATCCTGGTATTATTTAAAACAAAAACGGGTTGGGACATGCCAAGAAAGAGAGAAAAAAAAGTTTTCGATCCGAGCGGTTTCTATCCGACCCAAACTAGAGAATTTCGAGAAAATAGTAAAAAAATTCCAAAAATTAAAAAACATCATCCTGACATTATTTAAAGTCAAAACGGGTTAAGACATGCCGAGAAAGAGAGAAAAAAAAGTTTTCGATCTAAGCGGTTTTTATCTGACCCAAACTAGAGAATTCTTAGAAAAATTGCAAAAAAATTGCAAAAATTAAAAAACATCATCCTGGCATTATTTCAAGCCAAAACTGTTCGGGCAGGCCGAGAAAGAGAGAGAAAAAAGTTTTCGATCCGAGCGGTTTCTAACAGACCCAAACTAAAGAATTCCAAAAATTAATAAACATCATTCTGGCATTATTTCCAGCCAAAACGAGTTGGGACAGGCTGAGAAAGTGAGTAAAAAAAGTTTTCGATTCAAGCTGTTTCTAACAGACCCAAACTAAAGAATTCCGAAAAAAATAGAAAAAAAATTCCAAAAATTAAAAAACATCATCTTGGCATTATTTCAAGCCAAAACAGGTCGGGACAAGCTGAGAAAGAGAGTAAAAAAGGTTTTCGATCCGATCGGTTTCTTTCCGACCCAAACTAGAGAATTTCGAAAAGTGGCAAAAAAATTCCAAAAATTAAAAAATATCATCCTGGTATTATTTCATGTCAAAATGGGTTGGGACTGGCCGAGAAAGAGAGAAAAAAAAGTTTTCAATCTGAGCGGTTTCTACCCGACCCAAACTAGAGAATTTCGAAAAAAGTAGAAAAGAAATTCCAAAAATTAAAAAACATCATCCTGGCATTATTTCAAGCCAAAACGGGTCGGGACAGACCGAGAAAGAGAGAAAAAAAAGTTTTCGATCCGAGCGGTTTCTGCCTGACCCAAACTAGAGAATTTCGAAAAAAAAAATAGCAAAAAAATTCCAAAAATTAAAAAATATCACCCTAACATTATTTCAAGCCAAAACAGGTTGGGACGGACCGAGAAAGAGAGCAATTTTTTTTTTTTGATCCGTGCGGTTTCTACCCGACTTAAACTGGAGAATTCCGAAAAAAATAGCAAACAAATTAAAAAAAAATAAAAAAACATCATCTTGGCATTATTTCAAGCCAAAATGGGTCGGGACAAGCCGAGAAAGAGAGAAAAAAAAGTTTTCGATCCGAGTGGTTTCTAACTGACCCAAACCAAATAATTCCGAAGAAAATAGCAAAAAAATTCATAATATTAAAAAACATCATCCTAGCATTATTTTAAGCCAAAACAGGTTGGGGCATACCGAGAAAGAGAGAAAAAAAAGTTTTCGATCCGAGCAGTTTCTTTCCGACCCAAACTAGAGAATTCCGAGAAAAATAGCAAAAAAATTCCAAAAATTAAAAAATATCATCCTGGCATTATTTAAAGCCAAAATGGGCCAAGACATGCCGAGAAAGAGAAAAAAAAAAGTTTTCGATCCGAGCGGTTTCTACCCGACCCAAACTAGAGAATTCCGAGAAAAATAACAAAAAAATTCCAAAAATTAAAAAACATCATCCTGGAATTATTTCAAGCCAAAACGGGTCGGGACGGGCTAAGAAAGAGAGAAAAAAAAGTTTTCGATCCGAGCGGTTTCTAATCGACCCATTGAACTCTCGTCTCTCTTTTGTGAGACACCTTCATCTTGGGGTGACCGTCAAAACACCCCTTGTTAGGGCTTTGCAAAAGGTCTGAGATTCCTAAACATGGTGATGACATTTATTCTTCATCCTTTGTCTCACTATAACTCCATTACAGTTGTGCTCGATTTTTTTTGTCCGTCTTAAAGGATATCTCTATTGACTTCCTTTCTCACTTCATTCTATCCCTTATAGATGTTTATAGGGATACAGCGACCCGTGATAAGCTCATTTTCCTTCAGCTATCACGCGAATCCTTCGCCATTTTTCTGTCTCCTTTCCTGAGTCTCCTCACTTCTTAGTGATGTGTACCATAGATGCAGCTACCATTTGACAGAGCGAGGCAAAGCTCAAACCGAGGCTGCCTTAGACAGAGATGGTGACTCCTCCATCTTCTACCGCTCCATCCACCTCCACTCCTTCATCTTCTGTGGGTGGAGTGACACTTGAGGCCATCATGGCACAGCTTGTGCACATGGATGCTCACCTTGACACTCTCAGTGATGAGCTGTGTCAGGTGAACACCCGTGTTGGTCATATCGCACGACGACAAGCTGTCATGGTTGGTTTCACTGTTGCTTCTTCTCCATCTCTACCAGCTTCTGAGGATAAGAGTGATGATGGCTCCGACAGTGATGATGCTAATGAGGATGATGGTGCTAGCTCACTCAGTGATGATGAGATGCCTACTTGATGTACTTATCCTTTATCACTCGTAACAAAAAGGGGAAGCAGTTTTTGAGATGAAAGTAGTCATACTTATAGGGGGAGGGTTAGTATAGGAGATTTTGTGATAGGGGGAGTGTTTATGAGGGATGTAGTGAGGATTTTTTGTATCTTTTCTTTTCTTTCTTTTTTACATACATTATTTCTTGTACATTGGTCTTGTGACCATTTAGTGATAGCAGACATTGTACTTATCTTTGATATATATATATATATATATATTTGATGATGTTGTTATCACATTTCACCTATCTCTATATGTGTTGTTTCTTTTCTCTCTTTATATGCATGTTTCTTATTTAATGTATGCAATCTTATATTTCTATTTCATACTAAGATGTCTTGATGAGTTTTGTTTAAAATATTTCAGAAATATAGGTTGTCAAAGTCTTCTTGCCATAAACTCTCTTCTTGCAAAGTTTTTCAAGAGTTTGTGTTAGGATAGATTTTATTGTATTCAACAAGTGAGTATGAGTTGAGTGATTTATGACTTCTCTCATATGTTCATTTGTTTGTTGTGGTTTTGTCACGGATTGCCAAAGGGGGAGATTGTTAGGACATATGTGATTTGATGTTAGGAACATATGTAAATTTAGAATTGGCTAATCTTTTGACAAAACGCACTTTACTTGTAATTGGGTAGATTTAGGATGTGTTTAATACTTCAAGAAACAAGGTTCCAGGTTCAAGTGTTGTCCAAGAAACAAGTGAAGAAGTGCTGGATTTTAAATCTCAACAGCTAGTATCTATCGAGGTTTAAAAAACTGCTGAAGCCTGAAGCTCGACAGCTAGCTCGATAAATACCCTATCTGTTGAGGTTTATGAAATTCAGTTTTTTAGAGCTGATTTTCATCCAATCCATGTGTATATGTTTGGGCTTTCTTTTCTCACAACCCTAAACATATATAAGGATTATTTTAAGGGCCGTCAAAGGTTGCGCAATTGTAAAGCAAAGTTTTGTTCATGAAAATTGTGACTGGAGACAGAATTTGCCCTAGTTCATCTTTCTCTTGAAGAAACTGCTGTTTTTATACACCTTAGGGTTTTTGGACCAAGAAGCTTCCTGATCTTCATCGAACTAAATAACTTTGCGGCCAACACCTTTCTTAAGTTGGTGATTAAGTCGCGTACTAGGATCCGCGCATATATTGGTTTAGTCACGTACTGGGAGCCGTGCAATGAAAATGAGAGATTTTCACTACAGAACAAGTCCAATTGGATATTGGGGTAAGAGTTCAACTGTAGGTTGGTATAAGGTACTGGGATTCCTTTATTCGTAACCGCTTGTTTTGATAATATTGGATTCTTGGGAGTGGTGACCTGAAAATCACTCGCTGGGGTTTTTGTTGTGTAGGTTTTCCTCATTCATAAACAAATCACCGTGTCAATTTATTTTCCATATCATTTAGATAATTGGTGATTTGTTTGTGTTACCACATGTTTTGCATGTTAATTGAATTAATTAATTAACTAAGTTAAATGAACTGGTTAATTTATCACAAGGGGTCAATACATTCTTGGCCTATTAGGAGATACAATCTTTGAGGATATTGGTAGAAACCAAGGTCCTAGAAGAGGATTGGGCTAAGGCAAGATGTGGACAATTGGCTTCTATAGATGAGAAGTGGGCTAGGGCACAATACCATGCACAATGGTACCAAAAAAAGGATTGCTAGAGCATTCAACAAGAAAGTGAAACTGAGAAAGTTTAAAGAAGGGGACTTGGTCCTAAAGGTGCTTAGAGATGAGACTTTTGACCTAAGAGAAAAAATGAAGCCCAGGTGGTCTGGGTCTTTTATCATTAAGAAGATCATGTCTGGAGGTGCCACAGGAATCACAGATTTGGATAGGGAAGAGATGCTTTGCCCTATTAACATAGATAGAGCAGCCCAGGCAAAAATTAAGGCAAAAGAACCTCGCTAGATTGAAAACCTGAAAGGATGGTCTAGGCAAAAGTTAGGGGAAAAGACCATGGGCATGGCAAAAATTCCCAAAGGGACGGCGTGGTAAAAATTACAAGGCAAATGAAAAAGAAAAAGAAAATGAATAAATGAATGACAATAAGCAAAGATAATAAAAGGAAATTCTCTCATTACTCCATTAAAAGATAAGATCGTTTTCATAAGGGAAAGGAAATTCTTGCTAGTCCTCATTTAAGCTTTCTCATCCCTTAGAATCCACTTCATGTCATCCTCCAACCATTGCTTGTACCTTGCAGTGGGATAGATGTATTAGGAGGAGTAGTGTCTTTCGTCACCCTGCAATGTGGCTAAGTCTCACTAATCCTACTCAAGATCCTATTGGTGAACATTGCAATGTGGAAGGCACCCTCATCATCAGGAGCTCCTTAATGCGCTCCAAATTTCCTTTAGATACGATAAGTGGAGTAGTAAGAATAGCATCGAAGCCCAACAACGTCACACAGTGGTCCTTGCAGCAACTATGGACCATGCTTGAGATGCGCCACTATTCCACGACCCACTGAATGTTCGTCTCCTTAAGGTGACCCATAAGCTCCATGTACGCCTCAAAGCTCATGTCACTCTGATGAAGCCAGCGGTCTCTAAGATGCCTAGGAAGGTAAATGCTGAGGGGCACAGTTGGAGGTTGAAGCAACTGAATCCTCTCTTGTAGCCATATCTTGGGGGGGGGGGGGGGTGGGGGGGGGGAAGTGGGGGGGTGTTGGGGAGAAAAGAGAAAGGGAAGAAACAAAAAACAAAAACAAAAAACAAAAGAAAAGAAAAAAAAATTGGAAAGCATGAGTGAGAAAAAATAAAAATAATGATGAAAGACAATATAAGGTGCCTCAATGGGTTGAAAACCAAAAGGCAATCCATGCAAAATTAGAGGAATGCCGCTAGGTTGAGAACATAGGCAAAAGTTAAGGATTATACCTGAAGAAGAAGAGGACTTTTCGCAAAAAAGCTTCCTTCCTATGAAAGGCATCCAAACCATTAAGAGTTTCCACCAAGATCAAGCCCACCAAATTACCTCTCTTTAGCTCATAAGCCACCATGCACATTCAAAGGTCCACACGATATGACTTTTGGACCCAGAAATACCTTGCAAGGGCACATAAGCAAAAGGCACGAAGGAAGTATGACCGTGGCCTCTCACCCTTAGGAAGGGCCGAACCAAAAAAATAATCAAAAACTAGCCTAAGGTTGAGTTTGCCAAAGACACACCACCTATTGGCCATGGCAGCAGGGACGCCCAACACCACTCACAGCAAGGAAGGAAGATCCCCACCCATGGTAAGGAAGATGAGATCATCAATCTCTGGTTCACCCATGATGGCAGCAAATTCTTCAATAGTGGGTGTAGACACCGCATTTTGTAACCCTTACAACTCGAGCCCCCGTTCCCCAATAATGCTCAAACTCTAAGGCCCAAGTCTAGTTTAGAGCCCAATCATATATTAAATTGACTTAAGGAGTGTTAAAATGGAACATATAACCTTTTTAATGAGCAAAAATCTATTTTTGGAAATGATTTAACCAAAGTGGGCCTCGGCCTACGCACGTGGGTTGCGGCCTGCGTACGCAAGCCTATGCATGAGTACGTAGGCCTGTTCTCACATATGCAACTAGAGCTTCAAAAGCATAAGAAGGCAAGTTTCCTGCAATAATGGTTGAGGTTTGGAACGAATCCCACGTCGTCAGGGAGCCGTTCCAAACCCTATTTTTTCCACTATAAAAAGCCTTACATGGTACATTTTCAAAACACAGAAATCCCACTAGAAAAACCTAAGATTCACTAGAAAATAGTGAATCAAAAGGGAGTTTTTCACAAAACACCCTCAAGTCATTTTTGTTTAATTGGGACCTTTTTGGCCTCAATCCTTTGAGTTTAAGATTACTAATCACTATTTTATTGAATTGTGATAGATTTCACTAAGGAGAACGGTCAAAAATCAAGCCTAGGAGCTTTTGCTTTAAGGTATGCTTGAAAACTTCTCTTTTTTTATTTTTAGCTTTAATCCTTGTTTTAATCTGTTTCTTTGTTTAGGTTAGTTTTAGGTTTTCTCTATATCTTTAAGCACGTTAGGTTGCTATATTTTATGTTTTATGTTTCGCTTTGCTTCTGCTCTGTTTTTGTGCAAATTTGGTTTTCTGGGTAAGGATCTACATACACATGATCTAGCCTACACATGCAGGCTAAACTCATGCGTATGCGGACCTATTCTAGCGTGCATGATGCCATTACCTAGAAACCCTAATTTTTGTTTGTTTTGATTCTGCCTCCACACGTTTGTCTATATAGCCTCCTTTTCACATGTTGTTAAGCCCCATAACTGTCTGTTTACCTTTTAGCATGTTTATTTGTTATCACATGTCTAGACTAGGGTTTAGGTTAGGGTTTTCTTAGTTTTAATGCTATGCCATTCATCCACATGTTCATGCATTTATGCCATAGGTGCTACAGTATTGAGAGGTAAGTAAAGGGTAAGTCATGCATTAGTAATGCCCATGCATTTAGGGTAGGGTAAAAGTATGATTAGGGTTTCTAGTATGTTGATGTTTTTTTTTTTTTTTTTTTGGATGATATGCTTGTTGCCATGTTTGGGGTTGCTGCCTCGTTCAGATGTATATTGAAGCATGTTAGATAAATGTTAGGGTTTTTCTTTTGTGTGTTTGGCTCTTTTTTGTTTTGTGGATAGATAAGTATGCTTGTTTAGGGTTAAATGTGTCATGTTGTTTGTTAGGTGCATGTTTGTGTGTGTGTGAGTTTAGAATGCAAGTATTTAAATGGTTTTTAATAGGGTTAAGACATAAGACACAATGATGGGAGGCCATCCTTAGGCTGGGTGATCTTGGGTGCCTAACACCTTCCCAAGAGCGTACCTAAACTCCAAACTCAAACTCTGGTAGTAAGATCAAAGGTCCTTCCACGAAAGGACACTATATTTATGGTTCTTAGACCATATAATTAGGTGGCGACTCCAACCTACATTATGCCCATAGTGGCAACTCCGCTGGGGATAGTGAGTTTAATTCCTAAGTGTCCCATGTCTTAACTTTAATAAAAATTGTTTCAATACTTGTTTTGCACACACATCACTTTTTCTCTTTTGTCCCTTAACCTCGGTTGGTGATGTGTGAGAAGATGGAAGGCTCCACTCGGGCACAAATTTTCTGAAGTTCATCCCACCAACTCATAATCGATGCCATCGCCTATAATGGGCCTTGAGTACATTAAAGGTTTGCTACCAATCCACTATGGGGTCCATTTAGGCCTTCAGTTGGAATCATAACCCACCTAGTTGTAAGTGACCTACTTATCTATCCATTTATTCTTAGGGGACCCACACTAGAGAGAGCCTAGATCCTACCATGAAGGGTACCCTTTATATATCTCTTGTCTGTTCAACCATATATCATGTATTCGCCTAATCCTAAAGGACAAATAAAGGTATAAAAATGGAACGGATGGCCCTAAAGTTATGGTATACCCTAAAGATGTTGTGGGACAAAAGAAAAGAAGTTCTCACATCTAAGAGGCTTGTCCCTAAATCCAAAGGCATATCTTAACTTGAAAGGTTCATAAGACCATAGCTTAATTGCTATCATAGGCCCAAGTGGAAAAAGCACTCTTAAAAAAAGAGGACTTTGGGCCTAAGGTAAAAAGTATGCTATGGACTTAGCATCCAATATCCTTTGAAGCCAAAATGAAACTCCCCAATCTTGGGTCTCTTTGTTGTATGCCTAGGTCCAAAATGATGAGAATTTCATGGACTTTTGAAAGGGATGCCACAAAATATTCTAGCTAGAGGGCTATTTCAAGGAAAAAATGATGAAATAATAAAGAATTGAAAAGCCCAAAAGTGATGAATATTTTGTAGGCCTAAGTTTGAGACAAAGGGTTGAAAATTTCTAAGTACATTCTAATGAAGGCCCATGAGAGTAAGATGAGAGCTTTATTGTAAATGGACCAAAGCCCAATGAAACAAGGGGCAAGGATCCATGAGGGTGAAGGGAGTGCTGTTGTAATTGGGCCTCCATTAAAATGAACTTAAGAATTTTCCAAGAACATCTAAAGAGTAAAAGAAACATTCTAATTGGGACATGAACTTAATGAAAATAGGGCTTCTTTTTGGACATCATTGCACCGCTCAAGTCAAGAAAACACATCCCATCTCCCATTTGGATATAAGAAAAAGGAAGGCACTTGATTAAGATAGAAGATACATACCAAGAAGAAGAAAACCCCTAAGAGACAATGGCTACCTCCATGGAAGACCCATTGGCACAAAGGATCCTTAAGGGTTTGGACAAACATAGAGAAGCTCTTAAGAAAATGGGAGGATGCCTCACTAGGATGGAAGAATCTAAGCTCAAGAAATCCACACGTGGAAATCCATGATGATGAAGAGGAAGATGAAGAATGGGATAAAAAGACAAAATGGAGTATGAAAGAAACAAAAAAATTGAGAAACTCACCACGGAAACCATAGCTATGAGGGAAAAGATGGAAAAGATGCAACTTGCCTTTCGTAAGGCACAAGGAATGGATGACTGTCTCCGTAACATGGGGGGAGTAAGCTCAAAGGCCCCTATTACATTGCCTCCCAAGTTCAAGATCTTCAATGAGAAAAAAATTTGATAGGATTGGGGATCCAAAACAACAAATAAGAAGATACCAAAGCATTGTAGAAATGAAAGGTCTAGATGAGAAGCAAACTTTGCATACGTTTCCTCTCTCACTTACAAGAGGTGCATCAAGGTGGTACTATAGTCTTCATCCAAGCAAAACTAAGTAGTCAAATGAGCTAGTAGAAATTTTTTGTGGACCAATTCATCTTCAACACCATGATTAATGTGACTCTAAGGGATTTAGAGACTACCAAGCAAGGCGTAGGAGAGACATTTTCCGAATACATGACTAGATGGAAGAACAAGGTGTCTAGAATGGTCAATAGGCCAAATGAAAATGACCAAATCAACATGATCATCAAGAACTTGCTTCAGGTTTATAATAGTAGGCTTTTGTCATCACCTATTAGTTCATTTGGAGAATTATGTGATTGTGGGACAAGAATTGAAGATGCTCTCAATAATGGACAATTGGAGAAAGGAGAAAGCAAGCCTCCAACCAAGAAAACATATGGAGGAGGAACCACCACTAAAGCACCCAATCCTATAAACGTGAGCGCCATCATACCCCAACAAACACTAGCCTACCTAAAGAAAGCTCGTCGAGAATTCTCCGACCTAGGAATGACCCTCACCCAAGCATATAAAAACCTATCCTCCAAAGGATTCATCAAGCCTTTAGACCCCACACCCATGCCTAATCCCATACCCCCCCTTTTGGAACCTCAATGAATATTTCCATTACCACAAAAAATTTGGCCACAAAACCAACAATTGCTTTCACCTTAAACACGAGAACTAGACCTCATAGACAATGGAATCCTCCTGAATCCCAACATCATCATCAATCCCAACATTAGAAAGAACCCTTTGCCCGATTACCATAGGGCTCCCCCTCCATATCAAAACTGGGTACAAGTAGATGAAGTTAAATGGGATTGCTTGAGATTGATAGAAACTACAAACGTCAATATCAATGCCGTGGAAGTCCAAGGAATATGGGATGAAGAAGATGAAGTCCTAAATGAAGTGATAGCAATATGAGGAAGCTCTACAAGCCATTCTTTTTAGAAAAGGATCATCTTGGTAGGGATCTAGGGGAAGGATCCAAGCCCACAAACCCAGAGGAAAAGAAGAAGAAGAAGATAGGGTCTTGATGCAATTGAAGAAGACCCAAGCTCATGTGTCCATATGGGGCTTGCTCATGGCCTCTCAAAAAAATCATAAGGCTCTCTTGGACACCTTGAATGAAAAAAAAAAAAAAAAAAAAAAACTACACCACTAGAAGTTTTGTCTCTCATGGGGGTTGAAGGTCCCTCAAGCCCTCTCCTTGCTTTTTCTAATGAAGATCTCCCTCCTGAAGGGGCTACACACACTAGCCCTTTGCAAATCACCATTGAATGCATGGGTTCCAAAGCCCTAATGGTTCTTATTGACAATAAGTCCACCTTGAATGTTTGTCCTTTTAAGACCACCCTCACTATTGACCTAGACATGGAGACCATCATTCCTTCTCCCTTGACTATGAGGGCATATGACAACACTTCAAGAAAGGTCATTAGTACTTTCAAGGCTCCTTGCAAGATTGGGCCAATGGAAACCATTGTGGAGTTTAATGTCATGGACATCACCCTAAATTACAACATTCTCCTGGGACAGGCTTGGCTTCATCCTAAAGGGGCAATCCCTTCCTCATTACACCAAAAGATGAAGATCCCATGGAAGAAAGGGATTGTCATAGTACTTGGAGATGGTGAAATCCTAGCACCAATTTATGGACTCAAGGAAGGAGGGAGTGAACTTCAAATGAGTGGCTTTGAGTTCATGAATATGGTTGACTATGGATTGAAGAATGAAAAGTATGCTATCGATTTTTTCCCATATTGAGTTCCCTAATATCAAGGCTTAAGTGAACAAAGAGGGATTAGGATTCCTTGAAGGATGCGGTGAAATCAATAAAAACCATGGCACCCTCAATAGGATTTCGTGAAAGAAATAGGAGACTTCCCCTATTATGGCTTCCCCGAACCTTGGGTAGGTAAAGATAGAAGGGTGTAGCCGGGTTGGGAAATGTTCTTTAATGAAAAACTCACTTTTAAGGAGAAGCCTACCGTGGTGATCAAAGAAGTGCAAAAAGAGGTCGATTAGGTGAATTACATGGATGCTGAAGCAATGAAGACCATGATGAAGATAAGTGGGGACGTGTTCGCCATCACCAATGAAGAGCCAAGTGATCCTTCAAAGCTGATCATGCTTATCATAAGGCCCATTAATAATTGGACTTGGGTTTGGTTTTCTAAGAACATGAGGAAAAAATTTTGTAATTCAAGTTCCAATGTACTTTTCAATATTTTCAATAAGAAGAATTATGATTTGGCTTATTTTGACGTGTCCCATAACATTGAAATTATGCACTTAAATGATTCAAATGAGTTTGAAAATGAAATTAAAAAGCAATTGGAAAAGAAAATTGAACCTATGGAACCAAGTCTTGAAACTATTAATTTGGGCAGTGATGAAAATCCACGCTTAATTAAAATTGGCTCAACTTTAAATGAAAAAGAAAAGAAAGATCTTCAAGAATTCCTCATGAAATTTTAAGAGGTGTTTGCATTGTCCTATGAAGATATGCCTAGAATTGACCCCGAGATAGCTTAACGTCACATTAATACCCATGACCACATGATGCCTGTCAAGCAAAAAATGAGAAGAATGAGGACTGAATGGCTTTTAAAGATCAAAGAGGAAGTCACTAAGCAATTAAAGGTAGGGTTCATCAAACGCATAAACCAAGCCGAATGGATAGCCAATGTCGTGCCTGTACCTAAGAAGGATGGGAAGGTGAGGATATGTGTAGATTTTAGAGACTTGAATAAGGCATGCCCTAAGGATGACTTTCCCCTCCCCCACATTGATGTCTTGGTAGATAACATAGTAGGAAGTGCCTTAATGTCCTTCATGGATGGGTTTTTGGAATACAACCAAATCAAGATGGCTCCTAAGGACATGACCAAAACCACTTTCACTACCGAATGGGGGATCTATTGTTACACGATATTTCCATTTGGCCTCAAGAATGCTAGGGAAACTTATCAAAGGATGACTACAGCTTTGCTACATGATATGATGCATTATGAGGTAGAGGTTTATGTTGACAACATGATAGTGAAATCCAAAGATAGAGGAAGCCACACCAAAAACTTGAGGAAGTGTTTCGAGAGGATTAAAGAATATAGATTGAGATTGAACCCACAAAAGTGCACCTTTGGAGTAACTACAAGAAAATTGTTAGGATTCCTTGTAAGTGATAGAGGGATAGAAATTCACCCATCCAAGATCAAAGCCATATTGGAGATGCCTCCACCCAAAAGTGAGAAAGAGATTAAGGGTTTCTTGGGTCGACTACAATACATTAGTCGATTCATTGCCAAGCTCACTTCCACTTGTGAGCCTATCTTCAAACTCTTAAGGAAGAATGATCCTTATACATGGAATGATAAGTGCCAAAAAGCCTTCAAGCTTATCAAGGAGTATCTTCTCCACCCACCTATCCTAGTGCCTCTGTAACATAGGAAACCCTTACTCCAATACCTCTCCATCATAGGGGATGCAGTTGGAAGTATGCTTGCACAAGAAGATGATAAGAAGAATGAAGGGACATATACTACTTGAGAAAAAGATTCCATGATTACGAGACTGAGTACACTCCCATAGAAAAGTCATGCTTTGCATTGACATATTGTCTTACCCTTCTAAATATGGGTGGTAGCGAGACTGGACCCATTGAAATACCTCTTTGAGAAGCCCATCTTGAGCAGAAGATTGTCAAGATTGTTGATTTTGTTGGTAGAATTCAACTTAAAGTATGTGGCTAGGAAAGCTATCAAAGGAAGCGTCGTGTCAGATTTTTATGCTGAGAATCCTATAGAGAGGGAAGATGGCAAGGAAGACTTTCTGAATGAAGATATTTTGGATGTTAAGGTAGGAACATGGAAGATGTACTTTGATGGAGCCGCAAACTAATAGGAATACTCTTGATCACTCTCGAGGGATCTCACATACTTTTGGCAATCAAATTGAACTTTGAAGCGACGAACAACATGGCTGAATATGAGACTTGCATTTCCGGAATGGAAGCTCTTCAAGAATTGGGGGTAAAAGAAGTCGAAGTCTTTGGGGATTTAGCTTTGGTTATAGCCCAAGCTCAAAAGTTGTGGAAAGTGAAGGAAGAACACTTGAAGCCTTATCAACAATACTTAGAGGACTTGACCAAGACCTTTGACAAGATTAAATACACAATCATCCCTAGAGCTCAGAATCAATTTGCGGATGCCTTGGCTACATTGGCCTCCATGGTTGAAATACCCAAGGGAGTATGGACACGACCCTTGGTGATCGAACAAAGTGATGAGGAAGTGCATAAAAGAAAGACCAAAGCTTCGGTAATGGCAATAAAGGAAGAGGAAGTTTTGTGGTATTATGACATCATGAAGTTCTTAGAACTAGGGGCATATCCAGATAGTGTCGATAAGAGGGAACGTCGTTCCATTAGGATGATGGCAACCCAATATGTCCTATATGAAGGGCAACTCTATAGAACGTCCTATGATGGTGCACACCTTCGTTGTTTGAAGAGAGAGGAAGCCGAAAGGGTAATGGAAGAAGTTCATCAAGGAATTCGTGGCCCTCACATGAATAGAAGAATGTTAGCTAAGAAGATTCTAAGGATGGGGAACTGATGGAAATTGATTTTGTGGACTATGTGAAGAGCGGCCATGATTGTCAAACACACGCTAATTTGAATCATGTTACGCCTAGTGAGTTGTATAGCATGACCTCTCCATGGCCTTTCTCAATTTGGGGCGTATATGTGATTTGAAGTATAGCTCCTAAGGCTTCAAACGGGCATGAGTACATTTTAGTGGTGATTGATTATTTCACTAGGTGGATGGAAGTAGCCTCCTATTCTGTGTTGAAGGCTAAGCATATGGCTCATTTATTAGAAAACAACATCATATGTCAGTTTGGGGTGCCTCAAGAGATCAATTCCGATAATGGTTCCCACTTTGAAGGTGAAGTCCGAAAGGTCATAGAAGAATACGGAATTGAGCATCACAAGTCTTCCCCATATCGACCACAAGCTAATAGGGCCACAGAAGCAGCCAATAGGAATGTGAAGAACATCCTAGCTAAGATGGTAGTGACATACAAGGATTGGTCCAAGAAGCTTCAATTTGCCTTGTGGGAGGACTTCTATCCATGCATCGAATGGGGCAACACCTTACTCTTTGGTCTAGGGTAGTAAGGCGGAGCTTCCTATTGAGGTGGAGATATACTTTTTGAGAGTATTAATGGAAACCAAGGTCCTAGAAGGGGATTGGGATAAGATAAGATATGAACAATTGGCCTTGATAAATGAGAAGAGGGCTAGTGCACAATACCATGCACAAGGGTATCAAAAAAGGGTTGCTAGAGCATTCAACAAGAAAGTGAAACCAAGAAACCTTAAAAAAGGGGGACTTGGTCCTAAAGGTGCTTAGAGATGAGACTTTTGACCCAAGGGGAAAAATAAAGCCTGGGTGGTCTGGGCCTTTTATCATTAAGAAGATCATGTCTGGAAATGCTACAAGAATCATAGATTTGGATGGGGAAGAGTTGCTTCGCCCCATTAACATGGATAGACTCTGGAAATACCACATTTAAAAGAAGAAGAAGAAGAAGAAAAAAAGCCTACTAGGTTGAAAACCCGAGGGGGTCTAGGCAAAAATTAAGGCAAAAGAACCCTGCTAGATCAAAAACCAAAAATAGTGGTTTAGGAAAAGGAAAAGAGAAAAAAAAAATGATGAATAAATGAGATGAAAATAAGCAAAGATAATAAAAAGGGAAATTCTTTCATTGCTCAAATTAAAAGATAATAAGTTTGTTTTCATAAGGGATTTGGACCATTCCAATCCTTTATTAAATTCAAAAACAAAAACATGAGAATCATAAAAGTGCAAAAAAGTAAAATATGGGGCATATCAAGGCAGTCACTCAGTCCTTCTTAACTTCTTGCTAGTCTTCATGTATGCCTTCTCATCCTTCAAGACCCACTTCATGTCATCCTTCAACCATTGCGTGTAGCATTAAGTGTGGTAGATGTATTTGGAAGGAACAATGTCTTTCATCACCCTACAGCATGGCCAAGCTTCACTAATCCTACCCAAGATCCTATTGGTGAACACTAAAGTGTGGAAAGCACCCTCATCATTAGGAGCTCCTTGACACTCTCCAAACTACCTTAAGATCCGACAAGTGGAGTGGTTAGAATAGCAATAAAGCCCAATTAGATTCACACAATGGTCATTGCGGCAACTGTGGACCATGCTTGATATATGCCACCATTCCACAGCCCGCTGAATGTCGATCTCTTTGAGGAGACCCATAAGCTCTATACATGCTTCAAACCCCAGGACATCTCGAAGCCGGCAGTCCCTAAGATGCCTAGGGAGGTAGGTGGTGAGGGGCACAGTAGGAGGATGAAGCAACCGAAGCCTCTCTTGTAGCCATATCTAGAAATAAATAAATAAATAAATAAATAAAGTGGAGAGCATAAGTGAGAAAAAAAATGAAAAATAAAGATGAAAAATGATATAAGGTACCTCGATGGGTTGAAAACCGTAAGACAATCCATGCAAAATTAAAGGGATACCACTAGGTTGAAAACCTTGGCAAAAGTTAGGGATCATACCTAAAGAAGAAGAGGACTTCTCGCAAAAAAGCTTGCTTTCCTCCTTTGGAAGGCATTCAAACCATTGAGAGTTTCTACCCAGATCAAGCCTACCAAGTTGCCCTTCTTTAGCTCATAGGCCATCATACACATTCGAAGGTCCACACAATATGATTGTTGAACCAAGAAATACCTTGCAAGGGCACATAAACAAAATGCACGAAGGTTGTACGATCGTGGCCTCTCACCCTCAGGAAGGCCCGAACTAGAAAAGTAATTAAAGGCCAACCTAAGGCTGAGTTTGCCAAAAACACACCACCTATTGGCTGTGGTTTCAGGGACGCCCAACACAACTTCCAGCAAGAAAGGAAGATCCCCACCCATGGTAGGAAAGATAAGATCATCAATTTCCGATTCACCCATGATAGCAGCAAATTCCTCAATAGTAGGGCATAATTCTATTCCATTGAAGCGGAATACATGCCAAGAAGGAACCCAATAGCTGGCAGCAGCATGAAGGAAAGGCTCATCCACCCTAATTTGATGGTAAGGGAAGATGCAAGAAAGGACATAAGAAGCAACAGAATCCTTGAAATTGGGACCAAGTTTCCTAATACAAGTGGAGACATCAAGAGGAGAGTTTTCTACCATTGGGAGACATCAAAAAAGTGTTCTCTAGGTTGGAAATACGTTGGTAAGGGTTTTGGACCCAAACGGCTACTTTTATACCTAAGTATGTCAGCTAAGGTTTTCCTGATTCACGGCCCACATACGCAGAATCAACCCTGTGTGCGCAAAGTCAAAGCTACGTACGCAGGCTCATTTCCACGTACGCATGGAGCTTGGCAGAGGCCCATGTTCCCCTGTTTTAAGTAGAATTTTTCCACTTCTAAGCATGCTTAGGGTTCCTGCGACCTAAAGAATCACCCGAGACATATTCCAAGCACAAGATTGCAAGCATCAAAGAAGCAAAGTTGTATAGAAACATACAAGTTATCATTATTTTGTAAATTAAGTATTAAGTTCCAATCAAAATCATAAATGTAAAAGATGTTTTTAATACAATCCTTTGTCTCAATCCAAACCTATTTTTTTGCTAAAAGGAGTAAAAAGACAATAAAAGCAAAAAAAAAAAAAAAAAAACTGTGTTGTGTGCCTATATATGTTGTAATTATAGGTAATCAACAAAGCTGCCTCTTCCTTGGTTGGTTGCTAGGGGTTGCCTCCAAGTCCTCCTCCGTACCATCATCATCGTCATCATCACCACCACTGCCTGGGTGGGTTGCTCTTCCAGGACCATATAGCTCCTTTGAGTAGTTGGTCACCTCCAACTTGAGATTCCCAACCAACCACACCAACTCCTTATGCTCTTGGATAATGGGTTGCAATTGGAAGGAAGAAGAATTAGTGACTGAAACAAAAAAAGAGAAGCTTGGCAAAAGGGGGAAAAGACACAAAAAAAAAAAAAAAAAAAACCCTCACCACTCGAATGTTAGGAGGGAAAGAATAACCCATGACATTATGGTTACGAGGCACGACTCGCTCCCAAGCAAAGCCATCTGCACCATAGGTATAAACCATCCAAGGGATATGTAGAGGATCAATGGGCTCACAAGCAATAGGTCCCCCTTATTACAATTCTCCACATTAGTAGTCATGACAAACCAAGGAATAAGAAAGAGAAGAAGAATAAGAGTTTGAACAAATACCTGGACAGTGAGAGAAGGAATGAGGTGAGTGAGGTTGAACTCCTCATAGTCCAACCCCTCACGGAGCCGCTCAGCATAGGAAATACCACTTCCCCACGAGTTGTACTTAGGATCAATCATGGAGTGTGGGGCAAGCATGAACTCAGGTGGGTCCTTCAGAATCTGTGGATCATCCATACCCACCAACTGGCACCTCACCCTCTTTACCAGATATAAAGGCCTCAAACCCGCTCCTTCAAAGGGTCAGATAATCTCCGTAGCAACAAAAGCAGCAAGCTCCAAGTCTCCAGTAGCAGCAAGGGGCTAGTTGGCCTAGGGGGCCCAGTTCACCTATAAAGACACAAGGTTAGGAGGTGAATATTCTAAGGGAAATACATGAAGAAGCATGAACAGCTAGAACTCTTAAATTTACCTCATCCAAAGTCAACCCCGCAAGATGTGCCCTCACTTTATGGAAGTCCCTCAGAACTAGGTTAGTCCCGGAGTTATGAGACTATACCTAACCACCCACCATTACAAAAAAGAAGCATAAACCATAGGTTGGATACAAGATGATAGTTTGCAAGATGACAAATGCAAGATAATAGATGCAAGATGAGAGTTTTCAAGGCAATATAGTTTGCAAGACTACAAGTTACAAATAAAAGTGCAAAGAATGAAAAGAGAACTAAACTCAAGGAGCTTCCAAGGCCCCACAAGCTACCGTATAGTGCCCCGGCTGAGAGTGTCACGGGTGGAGTAAAGATAAGCAAGACATGCTTGCCCCCAGTTGGCCCTCTGTGCCTCCCCAAAATCCTAGAAGAGGGTAAGACACCTCAAAGACACCGTTTTCCCACCATTGGCTGAATCGATCCACTAGACAATCAGCTGGGATACATGAATAGTAAAAGACCCTCCAACCCTAGTCTACCCAATGCACCTAAGCCCTCCAAACTCCTACTCCAATAAGGTTTCTCAGAACCGTGTCTTGTCTAGCTCTCCGAATCCCGCAATACGCCCAATTGCATCCGCCAAAGCCTGGCTTCTTCCAATGCTTCCCAGTAGTACCAAAACCTCACTTGACACTCTAAAAGGGTGTGGTAAGTGTTTGGATTATCAACCTCTCAAAGGTATGGAAATGGAGAGGTAGGAGTTGAGGAAAATCCACAATGAATTGTGTAGAGAATTGTGGGTATAACAATCTCTAACTCTCAAGGTTTATGGCTAGGGTTTTCTCTCAGAAGCACTCTTCAACATCTGTGAGTAATGTGGGAATATAGAGTGTGGGTACAAATAGTGTGTATTAGAAAAGACAGTTCAGCAAAACAGAATGTTTCGCGGGTATCTCGCGGGAAGGCTTTACCCGCGAGACACTCGCAAAAACCAGCTGTCACCAACCTGTCCAACTTTTCGCATTCCAGTCATGTGCAAGGCACATGCTTTACTTTGCGGGAAGCCTACTCGTGATCTACCTGTGAAAATAACTTTAGTCTTCAATTGCCTTGAGTCTTCACACACTCTTTCTCACACACAACCCTTACAATGAAATCCCACAAATAATACAGGGTACATAAAATTGAACATAATTACAATCAAATTTGGCACGGAATTAAAGTCAACATAAAATAGTTGTAAATTACAACTTTACAAACTGTTTCTGAATTCAAGGCCTTATGTTCTAGGTTGGCGTTGATCTCGTGGAGGAAGAGGCTTGTAGCTAGTAGCACACACATAGTCCTCCCAATATGTGCTCAATGAGGTGAATTGGGTAAGAGATGACACTCCCTACTGACTTTTGCTTGAGATTCATAGCAAAGGACTTAACACTTGTCTATGATGATCTTGTAGAGCAATCAAGTGGCAAACGCCAAAGCCAACACAAGAGCTTTGAAAGAAAGAATTAGGAACCTTGAACTTCAGAATGGGCGGCAAGAACCTCAGTTTTATACAGGTCAAAAGCAGCAAGGGGACACAAAGGGTGGTTCTTCTAGAGGTAGGCCTAGAAGATCTTCCCGCCGGCAGACTCGAAGTCCAAATGATGCTTGACTTGTATTTTAGTTTTCCTTTAAGAGACAAAGTATTCCCTAGTCAAATAATTTATACTAATTTTCAACATTAGTTCCTTGTCCTTAGATGACTATACTCCTGCTAGGATTTAGATGAGACATGTTTAGAATTCACCTAATGAAGCTTTAAAGTGCAACAATTTGAACTTATCTGATTAATCTCGACATGATTTTACTTGCCTGAATGAGGCATAGCCGAATGCCCCTAGTTTGGAAATTTATGCATGGTGATTTCTTCTTTAAAAATGTTCCTTTTTGAAAAGAGATGATTAATTTTTATTTTTTTTCCTTCAAGAGACAAAGTATTCCCTTCAAGATGACTTTACTCTTGCTAGGATTTAGATGAGGCATGTTTAGAATTCACCTGATGAAGCTTTATAGTGCAACAATTTGAACTTATCTGATTAATCTCGACGTGATTTTGCTCACTTGAATGAGGCACAGCCGAATGCTAGTTTGGAAATTTATGCATGGTGATTTCTTCTTAAAAAAGTTCCTTTTTGAAAAGAGATGATTAATTTTGATTTTTCAAAAAGGGGGATAAGACATGGCTGATTGCCCCTAGTTTAGGAAATGGATGCATGATTTTAACAATTTTGATTTCGTTGACTCCCCCTCCCCCCCCCCCTGAAACAAATGATGATGTGGCCAAATGCCCCAGTTTGACAATCAATGTGAATTTTTGAGAAATTTTATTGCATGACTACCTTCATTGGAGTGAAAATGGAGCCAAAATGGACCAAAAAAGGTGCCCAAAATGTGAAGTAAGTCGAACTGCCAATGGTGGGGACTAGGTGCCAATTGGCACTTGTGGAGTGCGGATCGGCACTTTTGGAGTGCCGATCGGCAATTTTGGAGTGCCAATCGGCAATTTTGGGTGCCAATTGGCACACCCAATTTTGCCCCGACTTTTCGCATTTTTTGACTTTTTTTTTTTCCCCCCCGAAAAACTTTTTATCCGCTTTGGACTATGAAACACTTTCCCAGTCAACATCAAACTTTCTGGACTTATTTAAACATGATTGGAGATTAGAAAAAGCCTATCTTAGCATTAAATTTGCAAACAATATCTGCACCAATATAATCAAGTAACAGCAATCATACACAAGAATTATTCATGGCCAACAATCAAAATCCTTCTCATTCAATCACACGTGATATCAATAAATGGGTTCATAGTTTTGATTTTGCTACCAAGAGCAACTTCACTACCTTCAAGCTAGAAGGGATCAAGTCTCTAAAGAATGTCAAGATCAATTGGGAATTTCTTTGTGCCACCGTAAAGTTCTGGGGTGCCAAAGATCATGTATTCCGGTTTAATACAACTGAACTTTGTCCTATTATCGAAAAATTTCTACCATTATGGGTTATGAGTTTGGAAAAAAGTATGTAGCAGTTTCTTGTGATCCCAAGCACAGGGAGATTTTATCTGATGCCCTAGGCCTTTCTGTTTCAATTACCAGTAGCATGATTGAAGTCTACATGGTGAATCTTCATGCAGTTGTTACAAGGCTTCTACATTGACGTACTTATGGTATGTCTAACAACATACATAAAAATTTTGGTTTAGCTCTTTGCTTCATAGGAGAGTTCTTGCTTTGCTCTAGAAGACCTGGCTTTGTAGATGCTCAAGCCATAGGAATTATGGGTCAAGTTAGGGATGGTGATAATCCTGCTTCTTTGATCTTGGCAAAAACTCTTTTAGGGTTGGACTCTGTATTTTCTTGGTGGAGAATCATGAAAATTCCTCGGGAGTCCCTTCACTTTGTAGATAAGGTATATACAAAGACTGGACATGATAGCTACACCTATTGTTGCCAGTTATGGTCCTAGTAATTTCCCTAGCAAGGCTGTCCTCAAGACCAAGTGTCAGACTAGAAGAGATAGGGTGAGATTTTTGGACAAGAAATCCAATATCTCAGTTCGTTGGAATTGTTATTGGTGAAAGTGCCTACCTCCTTTGTTGCGATCTCCGGGATCAGATCATATTTTCTTGGTTGGCTTAAGGAAGGCAACTTTCTATAACGCTGATAGTTTGAGACAGTTCTAGTATGAACAAGGGATGCCTGGCGATAGAGGAAGAAAACTGTTTATCCCTGTGGACACAACTCCTACTTTTGTAAGGAACATGCTGTTGGGCTTGGACATGGCTGACCAAGTAGATCAATCTTTTGTTAAAGTTTACTTTCACAAGATGACGGTGTAGTACTTTAATTGGCTGGTGGGCAAGATTGTGGATGAAGAGACTGACATGGCTTCTATAAGGAAACAATTTCTTGAAGATAGCAAAGGCAAGCAAGAGGATGATAACTATGAGTTCAAAAGAAAGGATGGATGTAGACACCACATTTTATACCCCTTATGACTCGGGCCCTCGTTCCCCAATGATGCCGAATTTTAAGACCTAAGGTTGGTTTAGGGCTCAATCAGAAGTTAATTTGACTTAAGAAGTGTGAAAATGAAAAATATAACTTTGAATGAGCAAATAAATCAATTTTTGAAAAATAAGGCCAAAGGAAACCCTCGCTATGCGTACGCATGAATCAGCTTGCGTACGTGGCTTTCTACATGCATACACAAGCTTGATCTTGCGCACGCATAGCGATTTCCAGAAATTTACATGTAGACAATCAATTTTGCACCCATGATTTAATTAAGGAGAATGACTTGAATGACCATCCATGTACCCCAAAAATCATAATTGCATCACATGCATCAATTTGTTCTTGCATACATGCATCATTTTTTCTTTGTATTACGTCCATCATGTCATTAATTACATATCATAAAAATGATCTTGAGATTCTAACAGTCACAATGATGTTTCTGGTTTTCAAATCGAACCATCGGATCGAAAGATATCACATGATCAAGTTTGCACAGTTAGCATGCATTGCGTCAACGTAAGGTCGACCACACATGATTAGTTTAAATTAATTCTGATTGGTTAAACCATTAAAATTAATTAAATAATTTTGTGATTGGTTGATAACTAGTGTTTAAAATAGGATTGCACGCATAGGAATAAAAGGAATGATTGGATAACAATAAAATTGTGGATAATTTGAACTTTATCAAGATTTATTTTAGGGTATTTATCTAGAAGATAATTGTTCTTAAATAGCCTGAATTATCCAAAAAGGAGATGAAAATCCATAGACGAAGGATGAAAACACGTCTAGGTACAAGGACTGGTCAAAAAACCCTAAAAGAGGAGTCCAAACGGCACCTGAACACGAAAGAGTGTTTGGTGTCCCAAGGCCAATTCAGCACTTTTGGAGTGCCAAGCGGCACTTTTGGAGTGCCAAATGGCACTCTAAAAGGGCCGAATTTCCATGCTTTGGGCTTTGGCCCAACGGCCTTCGAGTGATGATAAGGCACACCCTTTTCGATCTTTTCACAAAAGGATGCGTCCGGATTCACATCCTAATCGTCCACGCCTATTTTTTAGAGTCCTCTGACCTCTATAAATAGAGACTGAATCTCATAATTCAGTACCTTTTTTTATGCTCTGAGAGGCATACTTTTTGAGACTCTCAAATTGCTAATACTTGCTGATCCTCTTTAAGATTTGCTGCTTAAATTAGGGTTTTTAGGTTTCAAAGATAACTTAATAAGTTTCTTTGAACCCTAAAACATACTCTCAAGAACAAAGAGTGCTCATGCAAAAGGTTGTTTCCTTCACCCTATCTTTTTTTTATGCTTCTTTTTATGTTGATGAATGTTTTTATCCATAGCATGAATTATTAATCATTGTCTTGTTTAAAGAATTATTGTTTTTATGCAATTGTTATAATCTCTTTCTTTGAATATCAATAATCTGCATGTAAATAACTCTTTTTCTTCAAATAAAAATAGATCTGCATCTTCCCTAGATGTAGATCTGAATTTTTATTCAAAATAAAATAGATCTGCATCTTCCTTAGATGCAGATCTGAATTTTTCTTCAAAATAAAACAGATCTGCATCTTCCTTAGATGTAGATCTAGATTTTCCTTAATCAAAATTGGTTTGTGTCTTCATTAGATGCAAATCCGAACATTTTTTTTATCAAAAAACTGATTTGTATCATCCTTAGATACATATCTAATTTTTTTAACGCATGCAGATTTTTGAAATAAAGGAAAAGATAAAACATGATTGTTTTTTTGTTTGTTGCATAAATTTAAATTATGAGTGAAACTTTCTTCTTAAAAAATCTTTTTCATTCTTTTAAAACACATAAAAAACAGGTCTAATTTTTCTATCATTAAAAACCAATTTTTTTACCAATCAAAACAGATATGATTCTTTTTAGAAAAAAGAGACTTCATTCATAAATAAATTTGTATGATTTAATTTTGAACGATTTTAGACCCCTTAAACCAACTAGATTAACCTAGTTAATTAGCCAAGTAATAAACTTAGTCAAATTATGCAATTCTAGGTTATCACAATCACACAATCATATCAAGAATATAAAGCAGTGGAATAATAAAAAACACAATGATATGATCACCCAGGAAACCACATGGTAAAAACCTGGGGAGGATTTGACCTAGCTATCCTCAAGGTAAACTGAATCCACTATGCGAAAGAATCGAAGTTCATACAAAAGGACTTACAAGCTCCCCGCTCGACTTCCTAATGCTACCTACCAGTAGAACTTACTGACACGACCACGTGCAAGCTCTGAATCCATGGACTCTTTCTTTCTTGGATTCTCCAATCAACTACAAGCACCTACGCTTGTTATTCTTTAAGCTCCAATGGCAGCAACCAAGTTGATCATCAAGATGTTGATACTATCTCTACCTTGAAAACCCTAAGCTTTGTGTAAAGGAAAGCTCCTCTAGATCTCACAAGAGATTTACACAAAACCGAAAAGTATGAGCAACAATACAACAGGAGCAACTCTCAAAACGTGGCTAGGGTTTTTCTTTATATACCTAGGGTAAAAACAAAAAACCCAAAACGTTTAATGAGTTAGGGCTGAGTTGGAAAATTCTGCAGAAAAGCATTCTGCCCGAGATTCGATCGATCGAGTCTTTCTTTCGATCGATCGAGCTAGGCCGAAATGCACCAATGCATCTGCAGCCTCTCGATTCCAACTTTACATGAAAGAAACAACTTTGAGCAAGCCTAAACAAGACTAAACAACCTGTTTTGATCATGGTTTGCCAATAATACAAATTAGAGTTCTAAATACATAAATTCCTAAATCTTTAGAACCTAACAAATTTTAGTGTCACATGTTCAACATATCATTCATGACATGCATAAAAAGGTACATAGGTTACAAGAGTCTAAAACATCAGACTCTGTCTAGGTGGAATGGGTGTCTAACACCTTCCCATTCCGTAACCTAGCCTCCGGATTTACGTCTTTGGCTAGGTAGATCTAGCCTTGTCTTTATTTATTTTGGGTAGAATGTAACTAGGACAAAAAGCCATGTATTTTGGTAGTTTGTAACTAGGACCCAAAGCCATGTAATCTTTCAATTTTTCCAATTATGTATTTTCTTTTATTCAATTAATAAAGAGAACAATTCAGTCATGTATTTATTTTTTCTTATTTTTTGTATAAAAAAATAATTGGTGACTCCATACCACTTACCCAAAAGGAAAGGCGCCCTAAAAGGTACTCGAATCTGTTTTTTTTTTAGGGACACTTTTTTTGAGGTCTCTCACATTATACAAGGCAAGTTTTCTGCATTTATGTTGAGATTTGGAATGAATCCCACATTGTCTGGGGATCATTCCAAACCCCTTTTTTAACACAATAAAAAGCCTTACACGGTATATTTTCAAAACTCACAGAAATCCCAAGGGAAAACACTAAGATTCACTAGAAATAGTGAATCAAAAGGAAAATTTTCACAAAACACCTTCAAGTCAATTTTCTTTTGATTAGGGCATTTTCAGGCTTTGATCTTTAAGTTTAATATTACTAATCACTCTCTTATTGGCTAAGTGTGAAACCTTGACCAGAAATCTACAGCACATTCATATTAATTTGGGTAAGAGTTTTTACTTTTTAGAGTGAGTCACTCACACAGGGTAAAAAAACAGATAAGGGTCTCTTTGGAGTCTTTTTTTTTTTTTTTTTTTTTTAAATTGGTCTATCCTTTTTCTTTCTTTTTTAAATCCAATAGAAGCATAGCTGTATTTAGGAAAAAAAATTGGTTTTAAAAACTTTAATGAGTTGGCAATGAAGATAAGCCGTAATTTTTTTTTTTTTAAGAAGAAGATAAGCTAGATTTTAAATGCATGTAAACATACACTAAATATGAAAAGTATATAAAAGATAAATATTATGTTAGAAAATTTTCACAGCACTTTCACAATGAATTTTAAGTGGTACATTGTTACTGATGGGCAAAAAAATAGTTTTAGTAGTGGATTCAAATTAAAAACCCGTAACAACCTGCCAATTAGAATTTGTTGTGAAAGTGTTATATAAAAACATTTTAGTCTTTTCAAACCTAATGCATATGTAAAAGAGGTTGAACGGACCAAAATAGTAACAAAGTTTTGCTAAGGGCAAGTTAAAATTCTCTAGTTTCAATTCTTTCTATTCCCTAAAATATTTACTGACCAATATATATATATATATATATAAAATAAAAAATAAAAATCTAACTTTTTACTAAAAGTATTGTAGATAAAAAGTAAAAGCTAAATAAAATTAGATGACTCACATGGGATCCACAAATAGTAAGGAAAAAAAAAAACAATAAACTAACTTATAATCAAGATCCAAGTAATATATATATATATATATATATAAAAGAATATGCTTTCCATTAAGATTAATTACTTAAGATTTTTTTAGATTATTGCAAAAGTAAGAAATAAATAAATAAATTCTCTCCCGAGTTGCCCTTTTGAATATGAAGGCTTTGTTTGAAAAAAAAAATGAAAAATTATACAATAAGTTAGTGCAGTGGAAACCTGAATTAGAGAAGCTATTTATATTTATTATCCAAGAAAATCTTAACGGTTACTAAAAAAAATCACATAATTGAATCACAAAGACTTCAGTTTAAGTAGTTAAATCAAAGTCGGGTCAATACATTTTGAGACCTAAGACATCATAGAGTAAACGCTATAAATTAAAATTTTAATATATCTATAAAAAAAAAGTAGGGAATTATTAATTTCTTCAAATATTCCAATAGTGGTCCTTGCTGAACACTTATTTGTAAAACCATCAATTTGATATTTGTGTTTTTTAACAACTTTAGTGTCGATTGAATTTATTTCTTTCCCTGTATTAAAAAAAAAAAGAAAAAAAAAAAGAGATCATTTGTATTAATACCACAATGATCATGCCAAAATCATGAAATGTTAACTATATTATTGACATGTTAAATGCCTTTTATGCAAAATATGACCACATTGCTATAAAGATTTTTCATAGCAAAATCTACAATAGATTTCAGTAATGAATTTGTTTAGAAAACTATTAATTTTGATAGAGAGAGAAAGGAAGAACAAAATTTTTGGAAAATTAAAAAATTTTACACTCTTCAACTACTGCAAACATAGTAATATGTAGCAACAGAATATACAACATTTGAAAATAGTATAATATTTTTTAATATAATTTTTACTATTAAATTTTTGGCCTTAATTAAAAATTTTATATTGTAAGATAAATGGACAAGATTGGTCAATAAAAGAGATTTTTTTTTTTTTTTAAATCTTTTTGCTAGGTGAGAGGCCTTACATTTTTATTACAAATAGCATATTATATTTTAGGAGGCTTCTTTCGTTTGAGGCCCTAGTCAATGACCTAATAGTTGAGACCCGCCTAGTCAAATGAATATGTGTATCTAATCCCGTGGAGAAAGGCAAAGGGCCAAGGACATTGCCATTTAAGTGGCAAGGAATAAGGATATGTTATGCCAGCTTACACTCCTGACTCCCTACACTAGTGTGTATATATATATATATATTTTTATTTATTTATTTATTTATTTTTATCTCATTCTGATGATAGTGAAATAACCTTACCTTAGAGAGGCTCTCTGCCCAGTGCCCACTGCTTCTCTTCTGTTCTCTCTCTCTCTTTCTGGATGATGGAATTTTAGCATCCCAATGTAATTCCAATAAAAAGAAGAAGAAAAAAATAAATAAAATAAAGAAAGGAGATCACTGTGGAGACTAGACTGCTGCTGAAGCTGCGCCGCTTCTTTGGAAAGACCAAACAGGCTACGTTCTCGCATTTCAAATACCTTTCCCTTCTTCTGTACTCTCCCCTTTCACAGTTTGAATCCTTTTTAAATAAAGTCTACATTTTTCTAACTTGTTTGAGTGCACCATTGTAGAATGAAAGCCATTCTTTCTGTTTCTATCTCTCTTCATCTCACTTGTAAGGGTGGGTGTAGTAGTACCATTCAAAAACAAAGCAGCTATTATTGAAAGCCATTTGATTAAAAAAAGAACTGGGTATTTGAATTTTAGATATTGATTCGTGCCTATGGATATGGATATGGGTTTGGGTGAAAGTTTGGAATGGGTGACTGCTTACGGTAAGAAGCGATGCCAGAGCCTGTTCTGGAGGGTGAGAGCAGCAGTGAAGAAGGCTGTCAAGAATGCAGGGAAGCAACAGCTCAAGTTCCAGTATGATCCTTCTAGTTATGCTCTCAATTTCGATGATGGCTGTTGCCATTTGGGAAAGGGTGGTGTTGTAAATGACTCCAAACTTGCAAGACTTCAGGATTTTCCGGATATCAGAAAAGCTGAGTGATATATATATGTTCTTACATGTTTCTGTTTATGTTCTTCACTTCTAAAAAAAGGAACGCCATAGTTGTGAATGATTTCATCATTTGTGACTCTTATTCATAATAAACCAACACAGAGAGTGCTTTTACACTTAAGCATAAATTTAAGTTCTCAATAATATGGCAGACAGCAAGTCATTGAGAAAGGAACATTGCATCAATTGGAGTTCCTCTATTTTTCTTCCAACAGTACATGTCAAAGAAATCTTCAACAACCTTTGCATTGAATATGAAAAGAGAAATATTCAAATATTTTGTACAACAGTACAAATTGAAAATAAATGAACCCCAATCTTAATCAAATGCAAGAGAGAACTAGTTGTGGTCATTTTCAGAGAAACATAGATACATCATTTCTTCATTACGATCAAGCTTGATCTATTCACTCTAGAAACACCTAGATCCTACGCATAAGGACGTCAAAAGCCTTTTCAAACAGCAGGATCTTCAAGCTTGGCGGTAGACAAGTCATTTATGCGAGGATAAGCAGCCTTCTCATCAAGCTGGTTCTGGGCCCATATCAGCATCTTTAACAAGCTAGGAAGCTTTGGGTCTGTTGTTCAACCAAATAGTATAGAACTTATTAACTTGGAAATTTAAACGGAAATAAGTTTTCCAAAAATACGACATCTTAGTTCCAAACCTTTGGGTTAATGAGATTTCAAAATTAAGATAATAATAGAAAGCTGGGTCAGCTAAATTAGCAGTGCCCCAAGAAAGCATCATCTAACATAGGCAAAAGGCCCTTTTGTTAAACCAACCCAAAAGACCCATCTTCCAATAACCGAAGCTTAAAACTTAAGTTCAGTTGTACAAGCACTTGCATTTCTTTCTTTTGCTATAATCCTTCTGTAGAATCTATATGATGCGAAATGACTGAAAACTGACAATTGAACGTAAGAGCAAGTTTAGAAACAACAAAGGGCTAATGTAAAATGTCATTGCAAAACTGCCGTGTTATTCCCAGTTCACTGTCTGTTCACGAAGGTCTTCATTTCTAAGTACATTCTGCCCTAACATACTATGCAAATTTACCTAAAATCTTCATTCAAGTGAAAGTGGTTAAAGACTCAAGAACATCAGACTGTAGTTCAATCGTCACAAATGGCATTTTAATTGGAAGAACATTTTCTCACAATTTTTAGTCATAACAATGAAGACCAAGTTATTGAGAATTGTATGAACCAATCTAGGATGCATGGACGCTTCATTTGGAGTGCCGTAGCCGTGTCGTATCCGTGTCAAATTTACGGTATCATGTTCTAATTTTTCAAAAATTGCTCGTGTTGCCATATCATACCTGTACCCGTACCCATGTTTGTGTCCATGCATCCTAGGAACCAATACTCCATTGATGGCAACTTATAAGGTACGAATACAAAGGGCATCTCTAGTTTGGGCTTCTTCCAACCATCCTGTTAGAAGTATGTTGTTAAATATATGGTTAAATGATTAAATTTACCATATTTCAGTAGCATAAGCTTTTGGGACAATCATTAATTTAACATGGTATCAGAGCAAGAGTTACTAAGTTCAATCCATGTCTCCTCCACTCTACCTCTCATTTAAATTCCCACATGTTAGGCCTCACCTATTAAAAGGTAATTTCGGCACACACGTGAGGAGAAGTGTTAAAAGTATGTAGTTAAATGATTAAATTTATCATATCTCAATAGCTTAAACTTTTGGAAAACCAATAATTTAACACATCCTAATGTCAGTTCTCATTTTATGATTGTAGCTAACAATAAAATCATGGTTAAATTGCATTTTTTATCCCTAAAATTTGGGATAAGTTCAATTTGGTCCTTCAAGGTAATAAAGTTCAGATTTAACCTCTGAATTTGTGGTGAGGTTAATTTTAGTCCCTTTGGCCTTGTTTGGGAGGAGAGAAAGGAATGGAATGGAAATGAATGAAAAGAATAATTTTAGAATATTCTTCCCTTCCCTTGTTTGGGAGTTTTAGTGGAGGGAATGGAAAATTCATTCCCTTATTTGGGGTTTAGGTGGGAGGGAATAGAATGGGTAGGAGACAACACTCATTCCTCTCTATTCCCTTAAAACCTCAAATTTTCATTCCCTCTTAAATTGGAAGGAATGGGAGGGAATGAAATTAGATTTAATGAATTTTTTACTAAAACTCTCAAAATACCCCTATATATTCAACCTTTTATTTTAAAATAGGGGTCTAATAGTAATATTATCATAAAATGATTCTATTATATTCCCTCCATATTACTTCCAAACAAGATTACTTACATTCCATTCATTTTCATTCATTTCCATTCTTTTATTTTAAAACATCCAATCAAAGTTACTTAATTTCATTCCATTCCATTCTTTTCCCTTACTTAAATACGTTCCATTCATTTCCATTCACTTATGATCATTCCATTCTATTCCCTTATAAACTCCCAAACGAAGCCTTAATAAGGGTTAATTTGATTTTGGTCCCTTAAATATGTGGTTGCCATTGGTTTGATTTTGGTCCCTAAAAAATTGAGTGCCTTAGCATCCTGTTAGTCCGTAAACAGGAAAATACTGAGCCTTGAGGGACCAAATTCTTCCCCTTTTTGAAATTGAGGGATCAAAATCAAACAGACCCAACACTTGATGGATCAAAAATGCAATTTATCCTAAAATCATTGGAGGAACTCAATCAACAATGTGAAACCATCACTATTTTTGTAAAGGTAAATACAAGATTTCCCTAAGAGGCTTTTTAAAATAAAATAAAATAAAAATCTCAAACTAGTAACTCAAGAAGTGAACTAGAAGAGCTATAATTGCATTTATACAGTTTTTTTTTTTTTTTATAATAGATCTGGGCAGCAGTATTTTATAACAATAGAACCATAATATATTAATTCAAGACCCTGGAATTTTATTGTTAATAGCAAATACACTAACCTTTTTCATGGCTCTGGCTAGTAAGGATAGCTGCATTCACCTCACTTGCTGTTTTTAAGCGCTGTGATATGTCCAGAAGCTCTCCAACAGGACAATTGGAAACGTCTTCAAAGGCCAGAAGTGCAACAGTCTTCTCCAACTCTTCTAAAAAGCTTTGCTGCAAAACAACTAATGTCCTTAAGCCAAGTATTAGCACCAATTGAATGCAATGAAGCAAAGTTGGATGGTGGAATAGTATAGCAGGCACAAGTAAATTTCCATGGAGACAAACCCATGTTCATGTTTGGCATTATTTCAATGTTTCAATTTTTTTTTTTATTGGTATGCTACACATGCATCCAGAGGACTTTGAACCCATGACCTCACCCTCCATCCCATTATTATGGAAATGTTATTTGAGCATTGGCTCACCATTTGAACATTAACAATTATTAAACACATATAATGCAACCATGGACTTCATCACACGATGAAGGAAACCAGAAGAGACTTCAATGATAAAACTATGCAAGCATGACTGCAAACCAAAACAAAGTCATAAATACATTTTCTTCTCCCCTTGGTGCAAGCTCCTCTTGTGCAAACTCCAGAGCCTCTTCTACTTTCCCATTCCGAATTAGTTCTATCAACCTTTGCTGTTGAAGATGGAAAAACAACTGGGGATTGGTATCCAGTATCTGCATATAAAATTTTCACATGATGAACAATTTAAGGGAAAAAAAAAGCATGACAACATCCCTTCACTAATATGTGTTGTCAAGGTTCAGGTTCAAAAAGAAAAAGGACAACAAATTTTCTTCTCATGGTTCTGCTTTAGAAAGAAGAAAGGACACAATAATATTCTCAGCAGCAAGTTGATAAAAGAAAGTGAAAACAGCACATAAATAACAAGCAAACTTCAGAAAAATGGGTTTAACTACAGAAAGACATGGGTGCAAGTACAATTTCTAATTCCTTGTATATTTTCACAACTACTTATGTGGAGTATAGAGTTCGAACTTTTATCAGATAAAATCCCACCCAAGTCCTATTGTCACTACCTTTACCCCCATTCTGTACTCTGACACTGACAAAAATAAAATTCAAATTATTCCTAAATCATGACTCAATTGGAGACAATTTTTTTTTTTTTTTGATAAGTAAGAAAAAATAATATTAATAGAAAACTACTCCATTAAAGAAATGAAGTAGGTAAAGAGAATATGTACAAGCAGCAAAAGAAACAGAAAATTATGGAGACATTTATTTCACGGGTATTCTTTATATGATCCTCCTCAAAATTAGAAAGTTTTACTGTTTCTGGAGTACCTTAAAGTCTACATGATGTGGAAAGCCTTTCTGTTAATCTAGGGTGCTCAGATACAACTCAAGGATTTTTAATATATGGCCCAAGAAAATGAGGTAGTTTCATAAAAAATTACTTTGATCCCCAGCTGTCATGTATACTTGGGTGATTCTTTTTTAATATTTGAATAAAATTTTCATTGCTTATCAAAAAAATATCTTTAGAAAGATTTCAGAGTTTTATGAATAATATTAATATTCATGGGTTCCAATCTGTAACAATATAGGATATGGTTTGGTTAGATGGATTCCACATGTTTTTTAAGGTTCATTAGATGGTTCCAATCTGTTGTTGAGTTACTAGCTTGCTGGCAAGGTCAATTTGGTCATCGGAATGGTTATATATGGACGGCCAACCCCCATAGTTTGAAGTTGTTCTTCGGAAGGAAATAAATAACAGGTCATTGGAGAATACAAGGGACTAGCTTTAAGCTTATTTTATTGGTACTTTGTTTGATTGGGCTCACGCATGGGGACACACAAATAGAGATTCCACTCCTATGTTTATTGAGTCTCTATCTCTGTATATAGTCTTTCATATTTTTTTTGTAATTCTTTACACTACTTCATGCCTTTCTTTGTACGAAGTAGTCTCCTTTTAATAAAATTTTTATTACCTATCAAAAAAAAAAAAAATTTGGAGCTATGAAGATACGAAGAGAATCATGCATGATCTCAAGTTATTCTACTTTAGAACTTTATTGGATTGGTTGTCAGTTTCACAGAGTCAATCTTTATATTTAGTTGTTGTTTGATAGATTTATGTAATTTACACGATTTATTGAAATTGCTTATATATACAGAGAAGAATATTAGCCACCTGTGCGTAAAATTAGATGGAGAACTTCAACAAATTATGAATAAGAGTTAATATTTCAAAAGAGTATATTCCCCCATGCCCCCAACCCCCCCCAAAAAAAAAAAAAAAAAACAATCTCCCCTTATTTTCTAGCTTTTTTTCTTTTAACTGACCCTCTTGCCCTTCTCTGTCCTTTGATCCTTTCCTCTCTTCCGGTTATTCTCTTCGCTCTTTCATCTTGCTATCTTTTCTTGGATATGTTCATCTCTCTCTCACACACAAAGAAGTTTGTGCCACCCATATGTTTGATTTTTTTTAATTTTTTATAAATAAGTTTGTTCATTAATTAAAAAGGAAAGTAAACAAAAAACCAAAGCACACATGCAGTGTGCTAAGGACACAACAACAACAACAACAACAACAACAACAAAAAAACTAAAGTCCTTGAAAATTACAACAATCAACCAAAATCAGCCAGGGAATCAAAAATAAAAAGACCCAAGTCATTTGTCCACTTGAAAAGAGTCTAGAGAAAGAGCCACTTCAAGTCATGAATTGATCTCTCATCTCCTTCAAAAGTAAGAGCATTCATTTCTCTCCAAATACTCCGCACGAGGCAATGAGGTATCATGACCCAAATTGCTGCAGCTCTGTGCCTAGAATTTGTGTAACCAACTAGCTAAAAGACCCACAACCCAACTTGGCATCACCCACTACACCCCGAATAAAGAAACCATCAAGTTCCACCTCTCTAGTTATAAGGCAATGCATGAGTAAATGATCAATGGTTTCCCCATCTTTCTTACATGCAATACCAGTCAATCACAACAACTTGATGCCTACTTGTTAGGATTGTAAATTGTATTGCTGATGCAAGCTAGGGATATCAGTTACTGGCAGTTAGTACAGTTAGTTGCCAGCTGTAGGTGGTTATGACAGTTGGTTATCAGTTAGAGTAGGGATTGGTTGAGTAAGGAATGTATAAAGAAGGGGCACTACTGTGAATACGAATTAGGCAATAAGATTGCACTCATTTCAGTACAACACAGTGTCCAAGATTAACCTTAAATCCATCTACTCCATATGAAACTACGATAGTGTGAAGCTCATTGTAGAATTTAGAGACCTTGGATAAACTATACCCAGGCTATGCATGGAGAGGCTGCCCAAGACCAAGTCTGGTTGGTTGCAAAGTATTCTTGGGCACTGCACTAGACATGAGAAATCATCGTGTTCTTCAGCTGCTGGTTCTTGGGGCTTCATTTGTTCCTCGGTCTCCATTGATGCAAGAGATTGTAACTCTTTTCTAGACATGTTCTCAAGATCCTCTTGCACTCTCAAAAGTTCTTCCTTCATGGTCATGTTAGATTCAACCAAGGCCTTGACCTTCTCTAAAACAGCATTGTGAGATTCGTACAAAGCCTTAACATCCTCTGAAACTTTGTTCACCATTTGCCGTAATTCTTTCCAAAGTTCTCTTCGGTCACATTCGTACACCATCTCAAGATCGACAGCTCTAATACCACTTGTTAGGCCATGTGGGCCAATTAGGAACCTCTCCTAACAAGTGGTATTAGGGCCAACAATCTTGAGATGGCCTATCAAGCTTTATGAATTCTTTGCTCTAGACAACACACCACCACATTGCATGGTTTCCATTGCTTCTTATTACATGGAATGAGAAGCATGGGAATGGTTCCAAGATACGGAGGCATCAAGCTTATGCACAAATTGGGTGCATTTCATATGCGCCCCACAAGATTGGTTTTGAGCAACAATCCTTGATGCATCAATGAAGACTGCCACCCAAGAATCTAAGATGAAAGAGCCCGCAAATTTCATGCTAGGGGACCAAGAACCAATTCTTGATGCACCAATGGAGGCTCCCACTCAAAAGTCCACGATTCAAGAATCAGCAATCCAAGTGTCGGTGATCCAAGAATCAAAGATGTAAGCGCCAACAATTCTAATGGTTCTAGAATCAAATGAGGTTTTGAGAATCCAAGAATGTTTCAAGGTCCAATGAGACCTTGAAGATTGAAGAACCATTGAAGGCTCAAGAATTTGAGCGAAGTTTGAAAATCCACGAAGAAGGAACCTTCATGTGTATAGGATCGCTTGTCAAAGAGAAGCGCATGAATATGGTGATCAAAATGTCACTAAGCTATTGGTCCATTGGAAGATCTCCTTTGATGAAGATACTACTTCACAACAACACCTTGTGGACAAGGTGTTTTGAAGGGGAGGGAAATGTTAGGAACCCCTATATGTTAGGAACCCCTATAAGTATATAGATAATAATTGTTGTAATGCTGCATTTAGTTTGTTAAAATTCCAAGCATGTTAATCACATTTAACACATGTTGGAATTATTAATGCACATTAGGATAAGGCCATGTGGGCCAATTGAATAGTTTTATGCCCAGGCCCCCATTTCTCATCACAATTGTAACACAATACCTTTTTCTTCCTCTCCTCCATTTGAGTAGGAGATATTCTTTTAACAGGGATTTTAGTCTTAGTTTCCAATAGAGTTCTAACTATGGGTAACCCCAAGATTGAAGGTTTACCTTTTTCTTGCTGAATTTTGGAGTTGTTCTTACAACTCAGCATGTATTCCTCTTGAATCTTGGCTAAACCAAAGGCTACATTCAGGAATTATGGGTTCAGCATCCTAACTGGAAGTCGTATCTCTCATCCTTCAAACCACTCAAGAAGCAACTGAGCTTATGTAAGGGAGATAAGCCCTTGATTCTGTTGGACAAAACTTCAAATTCTGCCTTATACACACCCACTGCTGATGTCTATCTTAGCCTAGTCAAGGCCTCCATAGGATCATCATAAGCTGTAGAGCCAAACCTTACATGTAATGCTTGTACCAATGTTTCCCAGTCCAAGAACACCCTAGCCTTTTCAGCTTCTTGATACCAGACCAGAGCTTCTTGCTCCATGTGGAAAGAAGCAATTAACAACTTCTCTACATTTGGGGTTTGATAATAGCCAAAGTATTGATTAGCTTTATAATCTCAGATGGCAAGATCTTCCCCTAAAAAACAAGGGAATTCAAGCTTAATGGGTTTTATGAGGGATAAAGCTAAAGAATTTCTTATTGAGGTTACAGGACTCTAGGGGGAATGTGATCTAGCTTCCTTGGAATTTAGCTTCTGCAGAATGGCAGTGACGTTCTGATTCATCTCGTTCAAGGTCCGAGTGTGAATTCCTTGAATCTTTTGGATTTCTTGGATGTCTTTACTGTGGTGATCTGAAGTAGTACGAAGGGAAGCAATAGCTTCATTTGTCATGGCCATGGCAGCAGAATGGTTTCAGCCATTGTTGTCACAGGATTGAAGCTCTGATACCACTTGTTAAGATCAAGAAGCATTATAGAATTGAGTAGTTGGTTTCAAGGTCAGCTGGGCCTCCTAAGAAGAAAGAAAGATTAGAGAAGATTTAGAGAGTTAGAGAGAGAGAGGGGAACTGAAATGAGTTCAATCTTATTGCCTAATTCAATACAACAGTAGTGCCCCTTCTTTGTACATTCCTTACTCAACCAATCCCTACTCTAACTAATAACCAAACTGTCATAACCACCTACAGCTGCCAACTAACTGTACTAACTACCAGTAACTAATTTCCCTAGCTTGCATCAGCAATACAATCTACAATCCTAACACTCCTCAAGTTATCAATGTCTAATATGCTCTTGTTAACTTGAGTTAAAACACTCTCTCAAGCGATGAGTGCTCCCCCTCCACCCAGCTTACACGCCCTCCACCACCACCACCATCACACGCACAAATTTTCCCATTCTATGCTCCTCCACATTTTTTTTCCAACACAGCAACCTTTCTCCCTCCCCATGCCCCCTTTTTTCTTCCACAATCTTATTATTGGCTGAACCTGTTTGGGCAGTATATACCACATCCTATCTACCGTTGGCCAATAAGAATCCTAAATCCCCCACTATACAGCCGCCTACAAAAACAATAATCCCACCCTCCACCACTATACAGCCACCTACAAAAAAAAAAAAAAAAATAATCCCACCATCCACCACTATACAGCCACCTACAAAAATAAATAAATAAATAATCCCACCCTCTTCCACAACCTAAGCCTCTTCCTAGCCCAAGGGTGATTAAAGGGAACTCGGCCTTTTTTTGAATTGATTCAAAAGCTTTTTCTTTGGCTTTAGATGGGGGTCGAATGGATTCCTATTCCATTAATGAATGTCGGGGTAAGTTTCAGGGTTCTATTTGAGTGGGAAGGTTGGGTTTAAGGGTCATGCCCAGCCCATTTTTACTTGACCCAAGAGCACAATGGGCTGGGCATAATGAGCTATTAACTAATTAACGGGCCGGGCTGAGCTGAAAGAGAAATCCCCAGCCCACGACCCTGCCCATGGGCAATGCCCATTTTGTCTTTAATGGGCTAGGCTACTAAGTTGGGCCTAATGGGCTACCCATGAGATTGTGTTAGCATATTATTTTATTATTTTTAGAAATAAATAATCAATTTTTAATAAGGGAATAATCAATCTAGTTTTTTTTAAAGGAAAGAATCAAAGAATTTAATACTTAATTATAATTTTTTTTATTGTCAAATCTATTTAATTTTTTGTTTTGTTGATGGAAACTTATTTAATTTTTTTTAAATAAGGCTTCAAATAGTTTTTTATTTTCATCTTTAATAAAAAAAATCAAATGGTTAATTCAAATTTGCTAGACTACTAGAAAAATATATATTTAGTAAACTAAGTTTAGCACAATTACTTTAAGTATCTTAGTGGTTGGGAGAGTTTTCTTAAGAAATTCTATTACAATATCTTAAGATCAATCCTTCATACACTTCCTATATATTTTTGTTAAAAATTCTAAGTTATTGGACTGGGCAACGGGTTGGGCCAACGGGCTGGGCTACTGGGCTAGCCCACTGGGTGCCCATGGGCATAAAAACTAGCCCACGGCCTAACCCACTGGGCTAGTGGGCTACCTATGGGCCTCAATAACAACGGGCTGGGCCGCCCATTAGCCCGATGGGCTGCCGAGTTTTTGGGTCGGGCCATGGGCTATTTGATGACCCTTAGTTGGGTTTGGATTGGAGTATTGCATGTTTGGCAGAATTATGCCAATGGAATTTTAGTAAGCAACATTTTGTCAAACGGTTTCATGAGAGATATAATTTTGGAGATTACTAGCAGATCAAATAAGGGTGGTATGTTTGTGGAAATTTCCAAGAATCACAATGGGGCAAAACATGGTTGCCTGCATGTTCCTGAAGATGATAATAAGGGTGGTTAGGACCTTCTTGAAGTGAAATTATGAGATTTTTTCTAGGGAAAATCTATTCCTGGGCCTAGAAAAGTGGTGGTAGCCGGTGGTGGTGGGTTTGAAAAATCTTCTGGCAATCATAGCACACAAGTTTGGGAAATACTAAATGACCATGTGAAATCAAGGAGAGATATAAGTTCAGAGAAGCAGTTTCCAAAACTAACTAGTAATTTTAGACAGATGGATAGATTTGGGGGATTTGATTTTATCTAAAAGTCAAATGTCCCTACTCATTTAAAATCGAGCAAACCACTGTGTGCAAATCATATAAAATGGACTCAGGCCCATTTTGCTTTAAAAATCACAACTGTTTTAGAAGGTAAAGGTAAAAGATCCATTTGCTGGGCCAATAAGACCCAGCCCATTTGTGTTGGGTCTGGTATTTCGGCTGCAACCTGCGATATTGGGCTAAAGGTTGAGAAGCAGGCCCAACCCAATAGCACAAACATAAAACCAAGCATCTCGAGATTAGTCCCAGGTGCTCGTCAAAGTTTTTGGGAGGTGGGGGAAAGGATCAGGTGCTCAGGTCCCAGAATCGACACCACCGAAGGGTCTCCCGAGCTCCAACACTTAGGTTGGTTTTCTCTCCAATGTTTTTTTGATACCCACAGTGCATATCGTTTGTCCGTACCATGGTTGACAAGCCAGTTGTGGGTTTTCTGTCATCTTTTATTGGTTTTTAAGTTCTCCAATTTGCTTCGTCGGCACCACATGTTGGGTCCAAACCAATTCTCCCCTCTCTGTGAACCATTGGCTCAGTGAGATCCTAATGGAGATATGGTTTTGGCTACAAAGAAGGGTGATTTTGATGGGGTTCTCTCGGAAGAAGATATGGAACCTTCAAAATTGATGAGTAAGATGGTCAAGGGCTTTGGCAAGTTTGTGGGTTTTCCTATTACATCCTCTAAGAATCAGTATATTACTTTCTTTCAGCAACTTAAGAGAGCTTGGGAAAAACAAACTCTTGTTACAATCCCACGTCAGGTGAGTAATTCAAGCCAAAAAGGTACGAAGGAATTACGTAATTTGATTTCCACGATTAATTATGATGGGAAGGCTGGGAGAAATACCAAAGGTAGTATGAAATCCATTAGGATGAGCTCAAATCATTGCCCATGACTTTGAAGCTTCTATCTTGGAATGTGAGGGGATTGAATAATCCTCATGGGAGGGATATTGTAAAGAAATTACTTGAAGGAGTAGAAGAGTGATATTGTTTGTCTTCAAGAAACTAAACTGGACAGTACCAACTCTACCACTGTGAAGAGTCTATGGGGCAATCCATTTGTAGATTGGGTAGTTTTGGATGCCAATCACACTGCTGGGGTGTTTTAATGGTGTGGGATAGAAGGGTGTTTGAGAAAGTGGATTGCATAGTAGGTAGATTCTCTGTTTCTATTTTGTTGAAGGGTGTGCTAGATGGTTTTGAATGGGATTGTTCGGGGGTGTATGGATCAACTGAAGATGGTCTTAGGGATACTGCTGGGGTGTTTTAATGGTGTGGGATAGAAGGGTGTTTGAGAAAGTGGATTGCATAGTAGGTAGATTCTCTGTTTCTATTTTGTTGAAGGGTGTGCTAGATGGTTTTGAATGGGATTGTTCGGGGGTGTATGGATCAACTGAAGATGGTCTTAGGGATACTATGTGGGCAGAATTGGATAACGTGAGACTAAGGTGGAGTTCTACTTGGTTCTTGTTTGGTGATTTCAATATTATCAGATATTTGGTGCAGACTTGGATTTCCTTCTTTCAGTCCAGCCATGTTTTAAATTCTCAGATTTTATTGAGAAACACCTTTTGGTTGATTTACCATTATTGGTGTGGGGGGGTTGATTATACATGGTTTCGAGAGACTAACAATCTTTCCATGTCCAAAATTGATAGAATTCTGGTTTCAACAGATTGGGAGGACCACTTCTTGGATGTGCCCAGAGGCTTCTTCCTTATGTGGTGTTAGGTCATTTTCCTCTTCTTGTGGAGGCGGGTGACATGTCGAGGGGGAAGAGTGCCTTTAAATTTGAGAATTCGTGGCTAAAATTTGAGGGATTTGTGGATAGAGTTCGTCAGCGGTGGACTGGTTATCACTTTGTTCGGCCTAGTTATGTTCTAACTTGTAAGCTGAAGGCTCTTCTTCAAGGGGAATTGAAGCATTGGAACAAGCATGTTTTCGGGGATGTCTTTTAGAAAAAAATGCTTACATTATGAACTTTTGGATTTAAATTTGAGAGAAGGATTGCAGGTTTTGACCCAAGAGGAGAGAGCTAGAATAATGGTGATAAAAGCTTAATTGAGTATTTGGCTTCACTGGAGGAGATTTCTTAGAGGCAAAAATCTAAAGCTTTGTTTATAAAAGAAGGGGACAACAATACTCCGTTCTTTCATAGACTTGCTAACTCTCACAAACAAACCAATCACATTAGGGGTGTGGAGGTGGATAGTGTTTTTTATGAGGGCAATTTAGCGGGTCCAAATCAAGCAGTGGAATTTTATAACTTTATATCAAACTATATCAGGAGCCGGAATCTTGGAGGCCTACTATTGATGGCTTAGCGTTTGATTGTCTAGATGAAACTGAGAGGCTTTAACTAGAGAAGGAATTTGAGAAGTAGGAGACTCTTGAGGCACTTAAGGAAGTTGAGGGCGACAAGAACCCTGGGCCTAATGGGTTTACTATGGCTTTCTTTCAAAAATGCCGGTGTGTTGGAAGGGGATTCTATGGCTTTTTTCATAGATTTTCATAGACATTGCATCTTTGAAAAATCTCTCAATGCCACTTTTCTTTTTTTGATCCCTAAGAAGACCAATACTATCAACATTAAGGACTTTCGCCCTATCTGTGAGCAACATGTATAAGCTTTTGGCTAAGGTGATGGCACATACACTTCGAGGTGTTCTAGATAAGCTCATTTCTGACTTTAAGAATTCTTTTGTTAGGGGGAAACAGATCCTTGATTCAATCCTTATTGCAAATGAATGTCTAGATAGCATAGTGAAGAGTGGATCCTAGGTGTGATTGTCAAGCTAGATATTGATTCAGTCCTTATTGCACATGAATGTCTAGATAGCATAGTGAAGAGTGCCTAGGTGTGATTGTCAAGCTAGATATTGAGAAGGCTTATGATCATGGGAATTGGAATACTTTATTTTACCTTATGGAGAGAATGGGTTTTGTGGAGAAGGATGAAGGCTTCTATATCTGCAGATAGGTTCTCAGTTTTGGTCAATGGAACTCCAGCGGGTTTTTGTGGCTACTCTCACGGTCTTTATCAAAAGGAGCCCTATCTCCACTCTTATTCCTCTTGGTGATGGAGGTGCTAAGCAAACTGTTGAAGAGAATGGCAGAGGGTGGATTCCAAGAGTGCAAGGGGGTTTAAGAATCTCTCATCTTCTCTTTGCTAATGATACTATCTTATTCTACAATGTTTCCAAGGAACAAGAGCAATTATTATATAGACAGATGATGTTGATTTTCTTTAAGGCTATCATAAGCTTAAGAGTCAATGTTGGCAAGATTGAGATTGTTCCAGTAGGTGAGGTAGGGAATTTGTCTACCCTGACTCATGTTTTATGTTGCAAGATGGGGTAGCCTGCCTATGAAATACTTGGGTATACACCTCGGTGCTCATTAAGGCTCCCTCAATATGGAATACTATTTTAGAAAATATGGAAAGGAGGCTTTCTGGATGGAAAAGTTTATACCAGTCTAAGGGTGGCAGACTTAGTTTATTAAAGAGTACTCCATCGAGCCTCCCTACCTATTATTTATCCCTGGTCACTATCCCTCAAGATGTGGTAGCTAGAATAGAAATGATTCAAAGGAATTTTCTTTGGGGGACTTCTGAGGAAGTTTTTAAACAGCCTTTGGCAGCATGGGATAAGGTTTGTTTACTAGTGGAGGTAGATGGTATGGGGATCTAAAGGGTTAGGTTGCTTAACCAAGCCCTTTTTTATTCTTGATAGGTAGTAAGACTTTTATTGAAAAAAACTAAACATAATGTTCACGATTATGAATACTCTGAACAAGAAACAAACATAACAAGTTCAAGAACTAAAGCTAACAAATTGTAAGAATTTAGAAATTGAGATACAATGCGTAAAACCCTAAGTCTTACTTGGAAATTGGTTATGGCGTTTCAAGAAGGAAGTTAACAGGCTATGGCGACAAGTTATAGCAAACAAATATCGTGGCCTGTGGGGGCTAGTGTACTGGTGATATTCGAGGGACACACGATTGTGGGATGTTAATGAATATTAAGGCTGGTGCTGATAGTTTCTTTGGACAGGAGGAGTATGTTGTTGGGGAGGATAATCGTATTCGCTTTTGGCACAATCCTTGGAGTGGGCCTATTCCTCTAAAGGATCTCTATCCAGATTTGTTTGCATGCTCTATGACTAAAGAAGCTTGTATTTTTTAATTGGTTACTTCTACATCCGAAAGGGGAAATAGGAGCTAGAATTTATAATTCCGTCGAGCTTTTCATGACTAGGAATCAATGTTGTTAAAGGCGTTCCAAGAGCTCGGCTAGGCGCCCAAGTGAGGCGAGGCAAGGCACCAGAAAAGCGCCTTAAAGGCATCGAGTCGAGGCGCCTTTAGTGAGGCACTCGCCTCTAGAGCCTAGGCGCTCGCCCAGATATATTTTGTTAGGCGAGAGGCAAGAACCTCAGTAAATTTTGGCATTTTAAAGCCACTAATGTCATGTTTTGTAAATTTAAAGGGGTGCATGGTTGGTTTTAAACTTGTTATCCTTAGTGAGGATGAGTTGTCACCCACTAGTGCAAATAAATTAATTAAAAAAAAGCATAAAACAAAAGATCCAAAAGAATTTTCGGGAACCACTCTTCTTCAGCAACTTTCAAAGCAAAGCATTGGTCTTTCTTCTTCTTCTTCTTCTTCTTCTTCTAAGGTGGCGAAATGCAACATATTTGCCTGAGGTGGCTGCTCATGAAGGTAACAATTCTTACTTCAGACAAATCAATTGGGTGAAATTTTTTTTAATTATTTTGAGAGGCCTGGCTACCTCGGATTAGTCACAAAATTCTCTGGTTTTTTCATTTTCTCGATTATCATGGGAGGTTCCATTTTCTTTTTCGTCGAGTCCAAAACGTTTGAATTTTTAGTTGAGGAGGGAGGTACTTACTACATGTTACGTATATATGAAAGAAATAAGGATTCTCTACAGTCAGTTTTCATGGGTAAAGAGAGTGCTAAACGTTTGCTAACTTATGTGGCGGATCTCCTGTCAAATACACCTCCTAAAAAATTTGCAAGAACCTTCAGGGATGGTAATGAGGTTTTTATTTTGCAACTGGGATTCAATGCACATGGAAGCTTTCTTATGATCTCTAAACTTGTTCATGGTCGTCAGAAAGGTTTCATCATTGCGCCGGAAGGAAAGCTGGGTAGTGGGTGGAGAGGATTTGGATTTCATCTACGTAAGGCTATTGCTCCTGACACACTTGTCGTCAAACCGCCATCTCAATCTATCTTGAACCCGACAGTGCAAAAGTTCAAACAACAAAAATCCTTTTTGTCAGCAACAGTGGATGGTGATCAGAAAAACAATGGTGGAGGCGGAAAAGAAAAGCAATTAATGCCCAATATTCAAAATTCAAACAAATCAAGCTTGAGCAATCAGAACCATGATTCGCGCGATAGGGGTGCTGGAAAGGAAAGAGCGGTACCTAGGACTGAAATCATGCTTGAAATTAAGGACGATGCTCTTAATGGCACTAACTCTACTTTGTCGCTAGAAGTATCTTTAAGTTTGGAGTGTGGGCTGAATGGTAAGTGGGAAATTAAGTGCTCCAACATTAAGGAAGTGGGTTGTGTAAGTCCTTCTGGTGTTGGGCCCACGCAAGCTTTCTTTAGGCCCAATGCACTTGCTAAAGCTATTCCACTTAACCCACCTCATGTCCACAAATTTAAGCCCAAGCCCACTTTGGTCTAGCGGCCCAAAAGAAAAGAACTAACCACCAGGTCTTTCCCAATGCGAGAGACCCAACCTCCAAGGAAGTCTTCGTTGTGTCCATCGGTCTCGGCATGCTTTGCTATAGATACTCTGAGCACCGATGTGATGGTTGAGCCAATAATGCTATTGATGTCATCGACAGTCTCCGATGTCGCCGTTGCTCAGTTTCTCAACTCCGATAAGATCGATGAAGCCAGGTATGAGTTATCAGCACTGATTGACTCGAATCAAGTCTCCGATGTAGTCAAGTCTAAGCTTCTCGGCTCCAAGGAGGCCAAGAATGGGTCGGCATGTACCACAGATAGCGACGAGAGCTTAGAGTGTGACCTTCGACTGATTATCCAAGAGCATTCCGGCAATATAGTCAAGAAATGGGGAAATTTGGAGCAGTGGGTACTTGAATTACGTGATGGGAGGAGGGTTGCAGTTCTGATTCAAATCTTTGCCTCGGTGTGAAGCTACAGAGGTATTGGAAAAGCAAAAACAGCTGGCCTTAGTTCTGTTGGAGTCTTCTGAAATTACGAATGTGTCATCGGCTCTTATCGAAGAGGATGAAGTATTGGTGGAGAACTAGGTTTCAGATACCCACTCAGAGGAAGTTGATCAGCCCCTAGATGTTGAACCACTTGCTTTTTCTCTACCTTTGGCCATGGCAAAGCAGTCAGTCGTGGATGTGTAAAGGTTTGTGGGTGTGGATACTTAAGAGAGTCAAGAACCTTATTCCGAGTGGTTTCAAAAGAGATTCAATAATTTCGATAGCTTCCTTGGCACGTCCCTTGAGGGTTTGGAAGATCAAGCAACAAAATTTTTATTGGTTGTTGAAGCTGAATTAAATCAGAGGGCAGAGGTGAACAAGAAAACATGTGGTTTAAAATGTTCGGGGTTGAATGTATGAGAAAGCTTAAGGACTCATTGGGATTCCATTAGTGGAAAGATCAAGAAAGACAAGGGCTCCAGGTAAGAAAGCATTTATAGCTAACTTAAAGTGATTAGAGCAATGGCACTTTTTACAAATAAAAAATCTGACATCCATGATATATCATATATCATTACTCATACTTACTTTTTTAACATAGCTGAATGGTGGAGTTTGTATGGGAGCTCAACTCCGAATTTGCAATAGTTGGCTACAAAAATCTTGAGCTTGACTTGTCGTGCATGTGGTTGTGAGCATAATTGGAGTGTGTTTGAGCAGGTGAGTTTTTAGTATAATAAGTAGATTTTATCTTTTGATGTGCTACTTTATTTCATAGAAAATTCCAATGGTTTAATTATTCACTAATAGTCTAATACTTAGTTTTCATAAATGCTTGTAGATTCACACAAAAAGAAGGAATAGACTTGCACAAAAACGACTAAAGAGTCTTTGTGAAGTATAATCAAAGATCAAGGCACAATATGATAAGCGTGATGTTATTGATCCCATCTACTTAGATGATATAGATGGAAGTAATGAATGGTTGTTGGGGGAAATGGGTGTTGAACCATCAATAAATGTTGAAGATGAGTTGGTTTTTTATGACGATGATGATGGTTTGACATGGGGTGTAGTGGCAAGAGCTGCTGGTGTTGGAGAACCAAGGAAGAATGCTAGATTCCAAACAAAATCAAGGGCAAGCCCAAAGGCCTCTACATCACAACCTAATATTGAAGAGGAAAATGTTGATTCTGTTGAGACCAAGGAAGAGAATGTTGATGGTTATAAATCTAGTTCAAGTGGCTTTGAAAGTGATGGAAACTTGAGTGAAGAGTCTGATGATGAACTTTAGATTAAAACTAACAACCACATTCAAGCTATTAGCCTATTAGAATGTTCAGTCTTCAAATGCTTTTGTTTTGTCATGGATAGTCATGAAGTTCAATGTTTTGTTTAGGAGTTTTCTTTTTTCTAATATGAAATTATGAACAATATTTTGGTTTAATATTCAGATTTAGTTGTTATTAGGATAGAGACTAATTTTTTAATGGTGATTTATGGTTTAATATTCAGACTTAGTTGATATTTGATTATTATTCAGACTTAGTTGATATTTGTATGAAGACTAATTTTTTTTAGTTGGGATTCAAACCCAAAAACTGGTTTTATAGACCAGCTCATATCCATTAGGAACGGAGTCAGATTTGTATATATAATATTCTTATACATCTAGCATAGACATCAAAGAATCTACAGGTCAACCTGTATCTTCAAAAATACAGGTATTATGTTCCCGCCAGATTAACCATAGTAGACAAGTTGGAACCATATCCAAACATTTGATAAATGTTTTCCAAACCAATTCCTCCATCCATAAAGAAGAGAGGCAACTGTTTTAGGCATCACCCATTGGATCCCATAAATACTTTCACACAATGTATTTCCATTTCATATTTTATACTATCTACCAGTTTCTCTTATTGAGTTACTTGTATTTGTTTTAAGCGCAGAGTGCTCACCATCATGTACACGATGTTCTCTTTATTCAAAGAAACTTTGATTACCTATCAAAAAAAAAAAAAAAAAGATCCTTCCCAAAGTAGCAACATATGTTTGATCAAATGACATATCAACCAAAAGTTAAAAACTAGAGGCACTAACCAATTAACAATAGGATTTACTTACAAGAATGATAAATTCCTTATGGTGGTCAAACATGGTGCTATGAGCCAATCAATATATGATCTTAATCATTCTAGGCTAACCGTACTTAATAGTTAGAACGAGAGTTCTTATGGAGTGGGTTTGGTGATGAATCCAAGTTCCAATTGGTAAACTAGTCAAAGATCCTTTTCAAGATGTTTTTTTTTTTTTTTGGGTGGGGGGGGGGGGGGGGGCGTGGTTGGGTGTTGGCGGGGGGAGTTGGGTGTCAGGAATATTTAATCAAGCTTTAATCGGGAAGTAGTTGTCAAGATATGGTACAAAAAGAGCTACTTTGATGGAGGTGATAGAGGAGAAGTATGGGAGTGCATAGGGGTTTGGTGCACTAAAGTGGTGTCAAGAGTTAGCCTGTGGAAAACTATAACACAGGAGTTTGTCAATATCTTCAGTATGAGGAGGGAGATGGAACTAAAGTGATGTTTTGGCATGATTTATGGTGCGAAGATTGTTCGCTAAAGGAGACTTACCCAAATTTTTTAGGAAACAGTCGTGACAAGGATTCTTCTGGTGACTTGTGAACCTTTGTTGACTTTTCTAGATCTAATTTATTCCAATTCAGTGAGAGGAAGTAGGAAAGATAAACTTTATTGGAAGCCAGCTAAGGGTAGGGGTTTCAAAGTTGGAGGGTACCTTTGTTCTTTAATGCCTACTATTGTTGTGTCTTTTCCATGGAAGATTATTTGGAGATTGAAGGTGCCACCTAGCATTGCTTTCTTTTCATGGATTGTTACTTAAGGGAAATTTCTGGAACAGACATATTAGTGTTAAATTGGTGTTATGTACTTATATGTGCAAAAGTAGTGGGTAGACCATGGATCATCTACTTCTTCATTATAGCTACAAAGATGTGGCACTTTGGTACGTTTGATGTCCAATGGGTTATGACACGGAGTGTTCCAACTATACTAGCTTCTTAGCAAGGATAGTTTGGTTGTCACCAGGATATAGAAATTTGGAAAGAGGTGTCTTATTGCCTAATGTGGTGCATATTGTAGGAACAGAATGCTAGCTTTGAATTCATTTTCTTTTACTTCTCTCTTAGATCTGATTGACAATTGCAACTTGAGAGCTTAATTGTGATATTCCCATAGTATACTTCCTGTGTACTTGGGCTACCTTTTTCAATAATAAAGTTATGTTATTTATATAAAAAAGAAAATCATAGATGTTCCTTTTGATTTGTAAGACATACATGCATTGGTTGGGTCTTGAGCTAGCGACCTCATCCTCCATTTCATCATTGTGGGAAGAAGAAGATCCATTTAAGATAGAGCTTACTGGCATTATACCTAGAGACATCTTTGTAAGTACCTATCCTTTTCTATTTGGAAAGGATTCCAACAGTAAATTGGGGCTAATTAACAGGCAGCTATTCTAATACCTAGATGCATCTAAAAAATTTTGAGGCACTTTACAATGACCGATCAGAAAGAGTATTAGAAATAATCAATATAGTTCCATAGATTCTCTAATACACTGAATGGGCAATCTGGCAATCTCTATCAAAACTATTAGTAATAAAACAAAACTGCCAAATTCCTTTCCCCTATACCATATAAAGGACTAGATATGAGTGAATTATTTTTCAGCACTTTCGAGTGGAAGTCCTAACAGATTTTCTTTTATAGTTAAACCCCAAAAGTCTACAACTATCATCTCTGAACCCCGGTCCTTTCTTCCGCATATGAGCAACAAGAATAATTGATAGATTGAAGGGCTTGAAAGATAATAGATCCACCTCTTATGCATTTAAGAATGGATCTTTCAAACAATCAAGTTTCACTTGATAACAAAAAAGAACTAAAGAGGATCATGGATAAGAAAGGCAATAAGGACAAGAGTTGAGTTACATAGTGACAATGAGACAAAGGTCTCATGCACCGGCGCATGAGATACCTTCTCCACGTGTGTGTGTGATCACATAACTTTTGACGACTTAAGCTCTAGCTTTTCTCATTTCTATATTCATAATTATTATTATCCATTTGATATCCATATATCCATGATGCAATAAATGAAGGATGGAAATGAAGTATTGTAGCAACCTAATTCAATAAAGTTGCATAATCCATGATGATAACTAACAATGTAAAATTTTGTAGAGGCATGGCCTAAGTAATAAAGTCATAACTATAATTGCCAGTAACATATGTAAATATGCCAAAAGAAGAGCAACAAGTTTAGAGATTAGGATATCCAACCTCGGGATTTAAGTCGTTAACTTTCTCAATTGCATCCTCCACATTACCACTCTGAACTGCCTTCTTAACAGCCATGCGATCTGTGATTGTTGCAAGATCTATGTCTGCTATGTAAACATAAGGAGAAACAATATAAACAAAACAAAAAAAGAAGAAAACAGAAAGAAAGAAAACAGAAAATCATCGACAATGAAGACAAACAAAATAAGAAATAATCTGAGGATACGTTCCGTTCCGGATTCCAACCGGAATTTCTCAGCAGCATCAACATAACCCTCTGTGACAAGGAAATTCATCACCAATTTATTCATGTCTTCTTTCCTAATCTTTACATCCTTAAGCTTTTTTTCCCATTCTTCCTTGGTTATCACTTTCTTTGATGTAGCCTGTGCACAGATAAATTAAGTCACATTGAAAATCACTTTTAGGGCCATGTTTATTAAACTGAAACTTGCTGCTCAATTCTTTCAGGCGACATTTTACACACTTGTAGAAAAACAAAATCCCTCTTAAATAATAAAACTAGTTAGTGTTAGCCTCTGAATGTTCCCTTAAGATTCCAACAAACAAAACAGATAAGAGTAAAATGCAAACATTCACACAATTCCATTGGAATCAGTGAAACACTAAAAAGAAAGAAAAAAAGAAAAAAAATTACCATGGCTTCGATCTCCGCAAGCTGACGAATCACAATCCAGAACAGTGACATCAGTGCTGCACTGACTTAAAAGCCATCCCAAAAAAATTCTCCCTAGAAAAAAAAAATCAGATTTTGAATCGAAAAAAACCCTAGTTCTATCGAAAAAAACAACCAAGAGAAGAGGCGAGTCTGTATAGAACTGTAGTCGAGTCCCGGGAATTAGAGGAGAAAATAAATAGTAGTACCTTGGTGTTAATGAGTATAGAGTGCAGGGTGTCTGTGTTGGACTTCTTGCTGTATTATAACAAAATGGAGTTTCGTCTCTTCGATTCTCCACTCTCGCTGCCTCTGCTTCTAGGTTTTTTACTTTTCTTTTCCGCCTTTTTTAAATCTAATGTTTCTGTTTCTGTTTCTGTAGTCTGTACCGCTGCTTCGGTTGACGTCTCTCCTCCTCCTCTCCCTCCTCCGTTGGTTATAGACACACACACACTCTCTCTCTCTCTCTCTATTTTTATTTATATATATATATATATATAACAAAAGGGCAAAACTTAGATACAGTACCTTAGATACAGTACCTCAGGTCCCCCTTTTAAAATTATAACACCTGTCCACTTACTTAACAGCAATACTGCCGTTTTCTTCTCCGTTTATTTCTTTTCCTTCTATTTTTTTATTCCCCTGTTTCAGACTAAAGACTTCCCATGAGAAAACTGAAAACACCAAAACCCCAAGCTCCAACCGTTCTCTCTCTCCCTCTTTGTTCTTCTCTTTCTCTCTTTCTTTCCTTCTCTCTCACTCAGATTAGATGAAATAGACGAATCCAGCTCTGAACTCTCTATCTCGCTATGTTTTCGCCGATTGGTTGGCTGGCCCTAAGAAAATTCGTTGGTATGTATTGGCTAAATCTCATTATAGGTTTTCAATTCTAGTTGTTGGGTTTGTGTTATTTTGAGGTTTGGTAGAGTTTTTCTTTGTTGATTATTATCTGGGTATCGATTTTTGTTATTGGGTCTGTGTTATTATTGCTTTGGTTTGTTCTGATTTGGGATTTCAATTATAGTTGCTGAGTTTGAGTTATTTTGAGGTTTGGAAGAGTTTTCCTTTGGCTATTTCTGATGAAGGTTTCAATTTTGGTTAATGGGTTTGTCTTACTTTAGACTTTGGTACAGACGCAAAATTCAACTTAAGAGAGTAATTATCTAGCAAAATATGTTCTTCTATTCTTTAGAGTTCAGACCTTTAGAGTGCACCTTATCCTCACTTTATAGTGATTGGAATCTTATATTATTGTTGAAATGATGACTATTGTGGCAGTTGTTAGTTCTTTGAGACAATAGCATTTGTACTTTTCATCTTTAGTATGGGGTTGAGGGATACCTGAATGGCTCTAGCACCTCTTGTGGTGCCTGGGCGCTGGGGTTTGAACCCCATCAGCCCCACTCTCTTTATTACATAGCAAAGAAATAGAAAGAAACAAAAAACTTTTGAGTTTTACTCTGGCTGTGATGTGATTAATTATATTTATTTAAACTCTTATCAGATAACTAGTGAGGTTGCACTGGTGCTTTTTTCTTCTGCAACCATTCTGTTTGTTGTCCCCTTCAAGTATATTCTTGCTTTTCTTCTCTTTGATCTCTTCACTCGGGAGCTAGAGTTCAGGATGGAAATGGTTAAGAGATTCAGAAAGTTTTTGAAGGAACGTTGGGACATGGTGCCTGCAGCACCTGTAGTTGTATTACCATTTGAAAATGAACAGTCCAGGTCAGAAACTGAAACAAAGGAAACAGAGGACCAAGAAAAACCAGAAAGAATTCAGAACAGTGGCAAGACTGGATAGATTGTGTATGTGCACTTTCAGAGTAGGTTTTTGTTGAAACATGGTTGAAATTATCACCTTCATATGGTCCAAGTTTGATTTTCATCCCCCTAAATTGAAAATGTTGCACTTTTGTCTTTGAAATTTTTAAAAGTATTGATTTTGCCCTTCATTTGTTTTCCTTTAAAGGAACTGCATACATGGCAGATGGAGCACTAACTTGTCATGTTAAACAGCTGAGGGGCCCGGCATAGATTTTCACAGCAGATGGATGTAAGGAAAATTGACACTTTTTAAAAATTTCAGGGAATATATTTTTCTTTTTTACTTTGTGGCTGCAAAAACATTAGTGAAAAAAAGGTGGATTGTGTCTATGTTGGTTGTCATGTTAACAACTTTTTGCCTGCAGAAAAGGTTATTGGGTTGTAGCTGGGAAAAAGATTTTCATACCTCAAGTTCCTGTAAGAAAGTGAAGTTCTGGTAATGCCAAGGATTATTTATTGAAGTTCTTACCTTGCGGCTAGCTAGTATGTTACTTCATTTAGGCAGTAAGTGGAGACTTAAATACGTATTTGATTGTTCTAACTAGCATTATGCATTTACTATCTCCTTTAAGGAGCTATTAACAGCATTATGTGAAGGCCAATGTACATGAAGAACATAAATATTTGTACATTATATCTGCATGCTTCGTAGTGCCACCTTTTGACTATTCTTGTTAATATTTCTCATTTTGCCTTGGTTTTGACTTGTGCATAGGTAGACAGATTGGCAAAGCTTGCCACTTCAGGATTTATGAGGGATGCATCTCAAGGATTGACCATTCATTCCTAGTCTATTAAAGCCTGCCCAGAAAATCTATTCTCATTCGCCAAAATGAGTTGATCGAGTACATTAATCGGACTGATCCTGTTATATCTGCCCACTGATTGGAAAGAATATCTTAGTATCAAGATGCATCAGTGTTAAGTCCAGTAGGAGGACTGAAAGAAACAATTATAATATCCAAAAATATATGCATTGTTTGGACGAAAGATTTATACAACATGGAGACGTAAAGTGATTTGCAGCTCAATTATTTCAAGCGTCTTGAGACATAAAGTGATTTGCAACTCAACCATTTCAAACGGCAGAAAGACGTGTTAGATTGAATAGGCAATAGGACTTAAGATGTTGAATACATTCAAATTATTTTGTACAATTGCAAGTTATTTAAAAATTGCACAATAAGCATTGTATTTAATTAGTGAATTCTGTTTTTACTTTAGTGTACTCTCTTTTGCAATATGCCATGTGATATTTGTAATGTGAGTTGACAATAATAAAACATTGTTTACTTCATTTTATTATCAAAACTAAATTATAAGTGGGGCATTTAAGCCATTTCATTTGAACTTATTGTGAGTTTTGGCTCTATGTTCACCACAGGTTGCCCCATCCTTAATAAAAAGAGTTTTGGCAGTGAGTCTATTATTTGTGTGCTTTGCAATTCTCAAGCTAGCATCAGCACAAATTTTCAACTTTTTTGGAGCTTGTCAGTCTAATCAAGTTTGCGAGACAAGAAGATGGTTGGGTTTTGATACTTATTAGCAGTAGTATGACCATATTGATTACCTTGGTCTATAACTAGTCCCTCATTTTTTGTAGCTCTAGTAAATAAAACTGTTTGCATCTTGGGCCTCTTTGTAATTACTGATTCTATATAGAAGATGGTCTTGTATAAACGTTTCATGTTGCTTTATGCATGACTAAACGCTGACACTACTAATCTTACCTGAATATATATATTCAGGTAAGTCTTGTACAGGGTGTCTATATTGAAGCAATTGGATATTTGGATGATGTTTATCATATAATTCTTTCTTCTTTTTTGATCTTTGGTTAGAAATCTACCTAAATCTACCCCTAGCCCCTCCCCCCTTGGGGGTCTGCTACTCCAACGGGAGTCTCCAAACTTCCCCCAATGCAGAAATTCAGCAGAACCTATTGCAGAGAAACCAGTGCAGAGTGCAGAAATCCAGCAGTGCCTAGTGCAGAGAAACCAATGCAGAAATCCAGCAGAACCTAGTACAGAGAAACCAGTGCAGAGTGCAGAAATCCAGCAGTACCTAGTGCAGAGGGAAAAACAACAGTACCCCACTGCATGCAGCAGCAAGACCTGACACTGTGTATCAAGAAAAATATGGTAGTGCTTGAAGTATAGGCAAAAACAGTTCAAGTTTAAGATGATTGTAATAAATAAAGTAAAGCAAAAACAGTTCAAATAATCAAAAGGCCATTAGTGCATTTGGACCAGAAAAAGTATCAAATATTAAAGAAGTTACACCTGATAAGTTATAACAATAAAAGTACCCAAAACACGCATCAGTAAATAAACTGATACACGACAACAAAACAAAGTAATGTCACTTGTAGCAATTAGTAAACAAATTATTGATCACATGCTATAGAACACAGTGGTCTGCCAAGAAAACTCCTTGTCCATGCTACAGAACACAGTGGTCTGCCACACTAAACTCCTTGCCTATGCCAAAAAATGATTGATTCATCCAAAGCCACACTAAACTTCTTGCACGCTAACTCCTTGCCCATGCTACAAAACACAATGGTTTGCCAAAAAAAAAACTCATGATTTATTAATCACATCAATAGATAGTCTATAGCCTAATTCTTGAAATTTTCATATATACTAAAAAATATAGATATGAATAAAATACCTTGTTAATGGTAAGCTGTAGATACTACCACCACACTAGGTACACATCCACGGAATTTAATGACTACCAGTACCGCCATCCCTTGTAGAATAATCAAACCCAATGCTTGATGCCTACCATTTCCAAGTAAAATTGAAATAGAATAAGAACTAAGCAAAAACAAAATAACAGTAACTTCCAAAAGAAATAAGCACCACTTAGATTCTTTCCTTCAATAAAACAAAATATAAGACACATCCTAGTATGAAAATAACATTTAAATGTCTAAAACAGAATATATATGCAAGAAAATTACCTGTGTTACTTGTGTATAGTCAACAGATAAAGAAGCTGGGATGTTGACAGTAGTACTTGTCACAGGAATTTCTCCACTAGGACGCCTCCTTTTCCTTGATCCTTTTTCAATAAAACTTTTAGGCCGACCTTTAACACGAGATGTGCCTATTTTTTTCTTAATCCCAGTTGCTTTATGAGCTGTTATGACAGATGCAACATCTACATGTTCATTATGAGAAGGATCCATCCCAATTTTATTGGAAGGTAAATCTGTTTTTTTTTTCAAAATCCTTTCCAAATCAAGATTTAATTCAACCATTTTCTTTGCTAAAAACATAGATGCTTCTTCAGTTTCAGCAGCCTTACTTGCAATGTTAACTGCATTACGACACAAATCTTTGTATCGATTTGTTATATCCAACTTAGGATCTTCTTTCACAATGCAACCATAGCTATCTAGTACACATCCAACTCTCGCTTGCTTAGTCCACCGCTTCAAAATGTATCGAGAAGGAAGTAGTTTTATATTTTGAATATCTAGCACCTTTAATGCATGACTACATAAAAACCCAGCAAACTCAAATTTTTTACAACTGCAAACAACTGTTTGGTCTGTAGAGTTGAAGATAACCTTATGTTCTCGAGTATGCCCATACATGCAAACCTTGTACTCAAACAATGGTGAAATATCATAGCATGTATTAACAACCATGTCCAAAGACTTCTTATACTCTTCTTGAAAGAAATTAAAGATTTTGGGTGTGTAAACATCCCTTGAGTTCTTCAATAAAAGCACTTCCACTCTCAAAACTGGCAAACGTTGGCTCATGTCATAATTGGAATCCAACTCATTGTGGCGTAGGTCTTCAAGTAAACTTTCAAAATGACTAAAAAATTCCAGCACATTATTGGTTGACTTTAGATAATGTCTCAAGCGACTATTGAAGCTTTCACTCAATTGTGTGGTCGTTATATTTGCGCAAAAATGATTTCTACCATATACCATCGCCCATTTTTCTCTAACTTCAAAAATGAATTTCAACCAGCTATTTTCTTGAAGACCATGTGTATCTAACATTGATTCCCATGCTTGAAAAAAATCATCCTCATACTCATGATCACACATACAACTTTTAAATTCTGCAGCAAATGAATTTGAACTCTGAAAATACCTGTTGAGTTTTTTGAGAGCATTTTGATATATATGCCATCGGCATAAATGGTGATGAGATTCTGGTAACACTTCTACAATTGCTTTAGCCATTGCTGGATCTTGATCGGTAAAAATTGTAACTGGCTTCTTTCCACACATCGCTTTTAAGAGGGTTCGAAATAACCACGAAAAAGTTTCAGCTATTTCATCATACAACAATGCAGCACCAAAGACCACAGTTTGTCTATGATGATTCACTCCAATTATAGGTGCCAATGGACGATGGTTTTTATTGGTTCGATACGTAGTATCAAAACAAACTACATCACCAAATAAATCATAATCCACAACCATTTTAGGATCTGCCCAAAATATATTAGTTATTTGATCATCAACATCCAACTGTATCTCATAGAAAAATGAAGCATTTTCAGACTTTCTCATCTCAAAATAATGAATAAGGGTAAATGCTTCTCCCTCTTTCATTTCCCTCATCCGTTTAGATTGTAAATGATTACTAATATCTTTGAGAGTAAAACCAAGATTTTCCCTACCTCCAGCTTGTTTACTCATGAAATCAAAAACTAATTTTTGCCTAATCCCAGAGCGATTTGCTAATTCAGCTTCAGCTGCTTGGGCAGCTGATATCTTCCTTTGTGATGGCAATTTGTGTTTACTCCGTGGAGTTACAACTTCATGATTGTGTTTCGCTTCAAAAAGGGTAATACGATATTTACCACTTTTTTGACGACTGATAACCATTTGGGCTTCACAACCACATCTTAATTCCATTCTAGATTTCTTTCCATCATACGCAACTTCCTTCTTGTAACCAGCTTTAAAACAACAAAACTTGCGGGATATGATAGTTGTTTTATCTGCCTTACTTCTGTTCAGCCAATCTCTACGAATACTGAATCCAACATATCCAGCATATATATTATAATATAGATATGCCTCATCCTCTGAATCAAACTCCATTCCAATTTTTGGAGTTATATCTTCTTTAGTGTCTTCATTTTCTCCAATTTTTGGAGTTGTATCTTCCTCTGAATCAATAGACACAACTTCTTCAAGGTTGCTCTTCCCATCTTTCTCCATAACCTGTAAATTAACAAACACAACTTATTAGGTTCCACATATTCTAAAATTAACCACTCTGTAAAATGAGTACTAAACACAACAACCGCTGGTGTGGGACAATACTAATAAAGGGTTACACAACTTTTCACTAGATTTTGGTTAAAAAAATTTTAAAGCACCACACCCTTTCTTCCCTTTTTTTTTTCCCTCATTGTATGATTAATATGTTTTTGTCATATTTTTGAGCTAGTTCTTAGCTTGGCTTAGAAAAACAATGTGGCATTCAATTTACTCAAATAATTTTATACTTTAATACCTGAAACAAATAAGTCAACAGTTAAGAACCTTAAAAGAATCATAAAAGAACCATTTAATTTATCCTCGGCTCTCTGTTTGTTCCCATAAAAACCATTAATTCTCAAACTGGAGATATGTTTCCAAGAACTCAAAAGTAGCAGAACATCATTACATTAGCATTGGTAAAATTTTCTGCAATTGCCCATCACTTCAAGTATAAAGTACAGTGCTTAAAAAAATTGGTTAATGGGTTTGTCTTAGGATTGCCTGTGGTGTTGTTTGCAAAGAGGACTGAGGTGAAACTACAAGACTTGCCTGTGGTGCTTGGGGCTTGTTGTGTTTTGCATAATATTTGTGAGTTGAGGAATGAGGAAATGGATCCGGAGTTTCGGTTTGAGCTTGTTGATGATGAGATTGTTCCAGAACAGGCTGTGAGATCAAATACGTCAACCAAGGCTAGGGATGCCATTGCTCATAATATTTTGCATCATGGAATTGGAGGCACTCGGTTTGTGTAGTGGAATTTTTTTTCTCTTTTCTTTTTTCTTTTTTTGGTTCTTTTGCTTGTTAATTGTTATTACCCAGAAACTATAATTGAAACCCCAAATTAAAATTAACCAAAGCAATACTAAGACAAACCCATTAACCAAAATTGAACCTTCATCAAAAATAGCCAAAGGAAAACTCTTCCAAGCCTCAAAATAACTCAAACTCAGCAACTATAATTGAAAACCCAAATCAAAATGAACCAAAGCAATAATAACATAGATCCAATAACAAAAATTGATACATAGATCATAATCAACAAAGAAAAACTCTACCAAACCTCAAAATAACACAAACCCAGCAACTAGAATTGAAAACCTATAATGAGATTCAGCCAATACATACCAACGAATTTTTCTTCGTGCTAGCCAACCAATCTGCAAAAACAGAGCGAGATAGAGAATTCAGAGAGCTGGATTCGTCTATTTCATCTAATCTGAGTGAGAGTGAAGGAAAGAAAGAGAGAAAGAGAAGAACAGAGTGAGAGAGAGAACGATAGGAGCAAAGGTGTTTGGCGGGAGTTCAAGAGTCTGAAGGCTTTAGTCTGAAACAGGGGAATAAAAAAATAGAAGGAAAAGAAATAAACGGAGAAGGAAACGGCAGTATTGCTGTTAAGTAAGTGGACAGGTGTTATAATTTTAAAAGGGGTACCTGAGGTACTGTACCTAAGGTACTGTATCTAAGTTTTGCCCATAACAAAAATAATAATGATAAATTAATAAAGGCCAAAAATGTAAAATTCAACCTTTTTAAGTTTCAACATTTTTTATTTCAATCTTCTAAATTTACATTATGTTTAAGTTTGTTTTTTTTTTTATAAGAGTCCTCTAAGTTTTAATTCTCTTCAATTCAGTTGTCCATTAAAATTCCATCTATTTCTACTGTTAATTTAATATATAATATTTATTATATTATTTATTTCTTAATATTTTAATAAAAAACCAGAAGTTAAAATATAAATCACGTCGTCGGCACTCCCCCATTGAAGAACACGAATAGAGAGTAAAAACCCACCATTTGAAAGTAGATGGTAAAGGGATTTTTTTTTTCTTTCAAAATAATACCAATTTTCAAACAATTTTGTTAGTTAGCATCGTCTCCAAACTATTTATGAAACTGACATCTCGAGTATAAAATACTCAAGTTCACTATGGCAACTCGAGACTGTATGAATCAATTTCCAGTGGAACTCGAGTATTAGAGACTCGAGTTCTTGCTCTGCACAAATAAAAAAGAGAGAAACAGAGGGAAAAACAACATTTGCCTGAGGATTACACACGTTCGTGGGTTTAATCCAAGCTTGGGTTCGTGGGTTTTGTGGCTTGGGTCATGGTTTCGCCACCTAGGTTCGTGGGTTCGCCGCCTGAGTTCGTGGGTTTTGTTGCTTGGGTTCGCCGCCTGGGGATGCTAGTTCGTGGGTTCATCGACTAGGTTCGCCACTAGGTTCGTTGATCTCTTGCTTCATGTGATTTCTGCCTTGATCTCTTGTTTGTGTTTGTGTTTTTGTTGTTTCTTTGGTTGCCATGGATTTTTTTTTTTTAGAGGGGAGAAGGGTTCGTGGATTTTTTTTAGAGGAAGAAGAAGATTGAGGCGTTTTGGTTTTCTTTTGTGGAACTCGAGTGTGTAGAACTCGAGTTCCAGGAGAATTTTCAATGAAATCAAGTATGTGATACTCAATTTGTTACAGTGATCTTAAGATGTTAGTTTGCTAAATAGTTTAAAAATGATGCTAACTAACAAAATTATTTAAAAATTGGTGTTATTTTGAAAAAAAAAAAATCCATGGTAAAGAGTCCTAATGGGTGTAATGGATTCATCCCAAACTAGACCATTTGAAAATGTTGGCACCTCTTATGGGTTTAGCCGTGCAAAAATTCACATGGTCTTGCATTGATTCAAGGGAGATTAGGCAAATAAACACAAATTGAACCTTGTATAAGTCCAGCTCTTCAATCATCTTCTTCAAATCCAATTTCTCTACATTAACTCCACCAACCCCACCTAAAACCCTCTATTTGACAGTAGTGTCCAGATCTAGAACATGCCCATCTCCACCACCATTACCTTCATGCCTAACAACTTCATCTTTCTTTTCGTTGATCTATCTCTCCTCTCCCTCTCAGTCTCTTGATCTATCTTTCTCTCTTTTAGTCTCAGTTATCAATGGGTTAGGTTGGGGTGGAAAGGTTTCTATTTGTGTTCTTTAGATAGGGAGGACAACCATGTGAACTTAGAGCTATAAACCAAAGGTTTGTCGAGTAGTGCGTGTTCAAGTTTGGCTCGTCAGGAAAAGTCAAAAGCTCAAGTTTGGCTTGAGCTCATGACAAGTTTAAGAATAGTGTTTGAGCTTGAGCTCGAGCTCGAGCTCATGAGAAAACCAAAAAACTTGAACTTGGCTTGGCTTGGCTTAGTTTGATTAATTAGTCAAGCCAAGCTCAAGCTTAATATCAAACTCAAACTCGAGCTTAGGTCAAGCTTTTGAGCTTAAGATCTAAAAAAATTACATTATCAAATGCTTGAATCTATAAAATTAAGAAAAAAGAAAATAATAAATTCATTTTATCATGCATCTAGTTCAACTTATGATTAGTCATTATTCAAATTAAAATTTTACATAATTAAATTAATTCATTCATCATTCCCTGTCTACAATTTCAACAATTATTCAAATACAATTTTTACATTCACATTAAATGGTGAAGAACTAGAAAAATATTTATTTGTAACAAGTATGAATAAGAAAATACTAATATATTTTATAACTTTACGTTAGATAATTGATAGGGAATGATCATATGTGGCCAACTTAATTAATTAATTTATTTTTAAATGTAATTATAATCTAAAGTGGTTCTTGGTCAGTTGTTGGGGGCCGTTTTTCGGTGCACAGTCACGTGTTGTCTACTAGGGGGTGACTTTACTAGACCCGGGTTTGTATGGGGAGTTGCGTCCAGAACTCAACATTGGGCCAAGTAGTCCAGCAGCTTCCAGCGTATTTTTAGGCCTACAAAATTGTTAAAGCCCAAAGTTTAAGAATCGTGATAATGGTTGAATAAATAATTAATATGTGTTTAATATAATAGCTTTGATTAATAGTTGTAATAGTAGATGAAATAAAGTAATATGTATTTAAAGGAAGTAATCATGTATTCAATAATGTAAATTTATAGACATGGAAACGTGGTGACTTATCTTTGTATGGTTTGTAGCTCCAGTTATATAACACCAGTGAGTTGATAGCATTCTAGCAAGATGACTCCAGCGGTAGAAAGGCAGTTTGTCATGATAACTTAAGATTGAAGGGAAAAAATGGGTTCAACTGCAGGGAGAGAAAGTATGTCCAACTGTGTGTAGAGGCTGGTCAAATTTGTCCCCTTTATCATGCACTTAAATGAATTTCCCTTTACTAATGCTCTTTTAGTTATTGTGAAGTTATGAATAGTATTGCCTTCCAAGGGAATGGTGACTTTTGTAAGATAGGTTTGTGCCTTTTATGAGAAGGGCTTTTGTAAGAAGTATTTGTGCCTTCTAGGATAGTATTAGGAGGTAAGTCTTCCATGAGAAGGGCTTTTAGTACGAGTGTTTGATATCTCTTGAGGAGTATAGAGATGGTAAAAGATATAGATGTTTCTTGGGATGTAATATTTGTAATTTATGAGTAATAAGTATGGGTATTTGGTGAGAGATGAGTTTGTAATATATATGAGAAATATGTATGGATACATTGTGAGAGATATAATTTGTAAGATGTATGAGAGATGTATAAGATGGTAAATGAATGATATTAGAGCTGCTGGAGAGATTATAGTAATAGCTTGTGTTGCTTTCCAAGATGAAAGATTTTGTAAGAGAAGTGAAGAGGGAGATGTGTCTAGAGGATATGAACAACAAGATAGATGTATTTTCTGAATGTGGAGAGTGAGAGAATAAGCATAAGAAGAGTAATGGTGCTGTAGTTTGTTTAGCAACGTTGCTGAGATTTTCTGCTAGAGGATGGACAAAGGCTTATGAGTAGTGATATGATAGGCATTTATGAGCTAAGAGCTGAAGAGCTTAGATTCTAATTTGGAAACTAAGAACTCAGAAGCTTAGAATCTCATTGATAGCTTAAGAAGATAATTAGAGGGATAGGGAAAATAGAGAAGTTTATGAGAGAATTATTCTTCTTTATTGGGGTGCTTTGGTGTGTTGATGAAGGATCTATTTATAGCTGAGTGTAAGGGGGTATTTAGCGAAAAATTTCAGTCAAAATATGTCTTAATTAGTAATAAATTTTCAGAAAATTCATCCTAGGATTTGGCCGAAAATGGCATGTTTAGCTTTAAGAGGTTTTTGCTGTTTTAGGTAATATCAGTCGGAGGAAAGACCAGCAAAAAATGAAAGGACTTTAGCAAGAAAAAGATAGTTTCTTTGGTTGGTTTTGGTTTTTAGCTAAATAAGGAAATTCAGAAATGTAAATGCTGCTGGGTTAACTGTCCCATCGATTCTGAAATAGTCGTCTGAAGAAAATGTCACAGCTGTTTGAAAAGGCTGTCAAAGTTGTCATAAGATAGCTGTTACTTGGGGCTAAAGTAGATGAGGTCAGCTAGATGATGACAGGCTGCTGGAGAGAATATTCAGCACTTATTTCATGGATTTGTCTAAAAATAGTAAGATCTCTGTTAACGGTCATTTTCGCGACAAATTTTATGGTCCGACGGAATGACTAAGCCCAATTGCTTAGCTCAGACTAATGTATTTTTGTCAATGTATTTAGCTCTGTTGCATGGCCCAAGCCCATGCGAATGGTTGGGGAATTGAGTAGGAATGGTTTTGGCGGGTGTAGGTTAGTTCCCATTGGACGTTTTACATAGGCCCAGCCTGTACGTGCCGCGAAGTGGGCTAGGGACGCTAGGGGCATCTAAGGCCCATGAAGGAGGTCCAATGCCAGAAATTTCCACCCCAAATTTGACTCCATGCTCTGTGTGACTGTGCCCCTAATTTTCAGCCCAGCTCCATTTTCCCACATCAAGCAGCTGACTCTAAGAAAAAAGCTGAGCAGCCTAGCCCACTCAACCACCCAAATATAGTATTCCAAGGCCTACAAAGACCAGAGACAGCAGCTATAAAGAGGAAACAACTTTGTTTCCAAAATCATGCAAAAAGCAACCAAACCTTTCTCTAAGCATAAAACATAATACACCAAGTCATAGAAATAACATCTGAAAGGTCCAAGGCCTTCCTCCCACCTAAAAATTGGTCACAAGCATCCCCTAGAGCTTGATATAAATATGCATCACCAACCCACAAGAAGAGGAACGTTTTTCCCTACAAAAAAACCTAAAACTTTGACACAAGAGCCCAGTCAGCTACCTTAGTGTATGGACAATTTGAAGGCTTGGGGGTGAAAATATTGATATAGGGGAACTCTCCCTCTCTTGCTCAGGACCTCCATCAATTTCTTCCTCTGTGTGACTGCGGGTTGAAATTTCTAACTTATGAATATATAATTTCTGCACTTGTGTTTTCATTTTTGTGTTGTTTTCTCTTTCCATAGAGCAACATTAGCCTTTATGTACCTCACATTGTGAATTTTGGGCTTGGCTCTCCAAATAACTAACGAATTTAATGAACCCAAGGGGAGTTTTGGGCTCATTGCTACAATCTCGGCCTTTGTCTCAAAACGTCCCCGACATTTTGGCAACTTTGCTGGGGAGTCAAGCAGCTAAGGAAGGAGAAACCATGCCTCCCAAGTCAAAAAACCAACGTACGTCCCACACCGTTGCTCCATCTCAAGGGGCAGCCGCTAACGCTTCCTCTTTAAGGGAAGTATGTCTTGAGGAGGAGGTTGAACAAGCCCCTCAGCAAATGAAGGAACTATTTGAAATGATACGAGGCATGCAGCGGAACCAGAATAACCTTGCCCAGGCTATCCAGTGCATTGAAGAATCCAAAAAGGCTCGCGATAAAGAAAATCCACGGCGAGAGGAGCTCACGCTTGAAAAAGGTCAAAATGAGAAGGTGGCGGACAATAGCGAGAAGACGAGGCAAGACAAAGCTAGCAATGCTCTTGATGCTAATAATGATTCTCAATATGTCACGCTTGCTGATGTAGCAAAGCTCATTGAGAAGGAACAAGCAAAAATCTCTAAAGTGCCAAGGCATTTCGTCTGCCAACCTCCTTACCCGTTTGAGCTATTACACAAACCATATCCTAGAAATTATGAAGTTCCCACATTTTCACTCTATGATGGACAACGAGGAAACGCTCTTGAGCATGTAAGCAAGTTCATAGATACTATGGGCCCATATGCTAGTGATTCGGAGTTATGCCTTCGCGAGTTTTCCAAGTCGCTTTCTAACAAGGCTTATTCATGGTACATCACAATCCCAGCCGGATCAATCGAGTCATGGGAGGACATGGTGGAGTGCTTTTGCAGGAAGTATTACCAAGAGCAAGAGGAGGTTATGTTGATTGGTTTACAGAACACTAGGCAAAGGACCGATGAAGATTTACTTGATTACATACGGCGATTCCGAGATAAAGCCCTCGAATGCCATGTGAAGTATGAGAAACATGAATTGGTTGAAATTTGCATTGATAATATGTTTTCTAAGTACAAAATTCACCTTGAGAATTTGGAGATCAAGCAATTTGCTCTGCTGCTCCAAAAGGCCCGCAAAACCACAACATCTTGGAAGACAAACTAGAGAACTTGGAAGATGAACGAGAGAACTTGGAAAACGAGTAAGCGGTCAAAGACTGATAAGAGGAATGCTCCCTAAGTGCTCTTGGTGGCTGCTAATGAGCCTACTAGCAAGAAGCGCGAGAAAGGCAGGGCAGTTGAAGAATATCCGCCCATATCTTGCACGTCGGAGGAATTGAGTGTCATCCTTGATCGGTGGATCGCAGACGGAGTGGTAAAACTGTACAAGATTGATAGAGATCCGATCGAGGAAGACTAGAAACATTCACGTTTCTGTCGCTACCACAGATATGTTCATCACCCAACTTTGGAATGTCGCTGCATACGAAGGATGTTTCATGAGAAATTGGCAGATGGCACTCTCAAAGTAGGCCATGGCACTCAAGGTGTACAAAGAAATCCTTTGCCTCAGCATGACAGGGGAAAGGGGATAGTCGCTGTGGTCATACATTCTGGCGACGAAGAAGAAGATCCCATGATATCTGCCACACTTACTCCAGCCGCTATTAAGACATTACAAAGAAGTCCCGCGTTTCGTTCGCTGTTCAACCAATTGGGATTAACCCCCGAGGCTAGAACGGCAGCAACGAAAGCTATAGTCGGCATTGCATCTTCATCCGGATCCCATTGTTTTACAGTAGAAGCTCATGCAAGTCGAGCCTTTATAGAGACGACCAACGCGGTCACCTTTACCAATGAAGACATGGAAGTCTAATACCCTGATCACAAGAGGCCATTATATGTCCCAGCAATGATAAATGAAGTTCATGTGAGGAGAGCCCTCGTAGACACCCGCTCATCCCTCAATATTCTTCCATTAAATACTCTTGTCGCAGCAGGCATTTCCCAAAAAAAAAATACAAGGATTACCAATGGAGATTACCGAATTCGGGGGAGGATGTGAGCATACCATTGGACATATTCAGTTAGTACTAAAGGTCGGACCACTCGTGGGGCTCACCAGGTTCCACGTTCTCAATTCTTCTGTGTCCTACCATGTGTTATTAGGAAGGCCATGGTTGCACAAGCACAAGCTCATATCGTCTACTTACCATCAATGCGTAAAGGGACGCTTAAATGGAAAATCGATTCACATCCCAGCCAATCCTACTCCTTTCGACCAATCAAAGGCTCACTATCTAGAAGCGGCCTTTTATGATCAATTGACCATGAATGGAGGGGACACAACTGTGAAGCCCATGGGTACCCTTTTGCCTAGTTGGGAGGATGTTAAAGGGGCGTCTGAAGTGGACTTGCGAGATCTCCTTGAAAGGAAGAAGAAGCGCAAAGAGCGAAAAGAGACGACCCATGATGCTCCAAGATGTGAGAAGTTTCAATTGCCTGATGGGCGCACCGTTTATCGCTTGTGAAGGCGCGCGGGGCCTACATGCGCTAAACAAGAGGGCCCTGGACTAATAGAGGGGGGTTGTCTTACCTCCTACTGCCTGATAGAAGAAGCACTTGATCCGAATAAAAAAGAAGTAGTATCGCAAGAAGTGTTGACCCCGCCTAAGCTGTCACCAAACAATGAGGGACTTGAAATAATCAATTTGAGCGACGATCATAATATAGAGCTGCCTATCTCCATCAATCCTTTGCTCACACCACCAGAGAAAAAGGAATTATTGTCTTTGCTTAAAGAATATCGTGATGTGTTCGCATGGCAATACGAAGAAATGCCAGGTCTAGATCCTGGAATGGTGGCTCATGCTTTTAGTATTGAATCGGGGGCTAAACCAGCGGTGCAGCCAATGAGGATTTTCCATCCCAATGTCGAAGCTCAAATTGTTTAAGAAGTTAAGAAGTTGTTAGCAGCGGGGTTTATCAAGCCTATTGAACACCCACAGTGGCTCTCAAACATAGTTCCCATGAAGAAAAAGAACAGAAAGATAAGATGTTGTGTTGACTTTCGAGACCTGAACAAGGTCTGTCCAAAGGACGAGTTCCCTCTCCCTAATATGGACCTGCTTATTGACTCGGCCACGGGTCATGAGATGTTCTCCTTTATGGATGGTTTTAGCGGATACAATCAAATGGCACCGAGAGATGCGGCAAAGACTGCATTCCGTGCTCCTATCGAAAATTTCTACTACACCGTGATGCCATTTGGGCTTAAGAATGCGGGTGCCACGTATCAAAGAGCTATGACCGCTATCTTCCACGATATGATGCATTGGGAACTCGAGGACTATGTCGACGATATAGTCGTAAAGTCTAAAACTAGATAGAGTCATACGAGAACCCTCAGGAAAGTCTTTGAGAGGTGTCGTCGTTACAAACTGCGCATGAATCCTTTGAAGTGCGCATTTGGGGTGACAGTTGGAAAATTTCTAGGATTCCTTGTTCATCAAAAGGGAATCGATGTGGACCCTTTGAAAGTGAAAGCCATAGTCACAATGAAACCCCCAACATCAGTCAAAGAGTTGAAGTCCTTCATAGGAAAGGTCTCTTACATTCGGAGGTTCATACCAGGTTTAGCGGCAGCGATCGCCCTATTCACCTCATTATTGAAGAAAGGCGTGAAGTTTCAATGGAGCGATAAACATCAGTTAGCTTTTCGCAAATTGCAAGAGATGATAACCGGCCTACTTACTGTTAGGTCACCAACGCCAAGCGTACCATTGCGGTTGTATCTTGCCTCAAATGACAAGGCTGTTGGGGCTATAATCGCGCAAGAAGGTGAAGATGGTACTGAGCAGCCCATATACTACGTGAGTAGAGCCCTTAGAGATGCAGAAACACGTTACCCAAGAGCTGAACGCGCTTGTCTATCCTTGATATATGCGGCGCAAAAATTGCGACATTATCTCTTAGCCCACACGGTGCACTTAATGATGAAGTCCAATCCGATAAGGACGTTCCTGCAAAGGCCCATTCTCTCGGGTAGGCTGGCACAGTGGTTGCTCCAACTCTCCGAATATGATATAGTGTCTGTCATGCCAAGGGCAGTTAAGGGTCAGGCAATAGCGGAACTTCTAGCCCAATTCCCCGGAGAAGACATCTCACAAATCACGGATGAAGTGCCTGGAGAAGTCGTAGAGGTAGCATGCCTAGAGGAGAATAAATGTTTGTGGGAGATGACATTTGATGGACCTTCCATTTCCACTGGTGGGGGAGCTAGTATTGTCCTAGCTAATGGGGAAAACGAAGTCATATCCATGTCTTTCAAGTTAGACTTTCTTTGCTCTAATAATGCGGCGGAATATGAAGCATATCTTACTGGCCTAGCAATAGCACGAGAAATGAGAATCAAGAGGCTTAAGGTGTGAGGAGACTTGAATCTTGTGGTAAGTCAAGCGAGGGCTGATTTCTCTCTAAAACAGCCCTCACTGGCCCTTTATCGAGCAATGGCTCAGAGGTTGGAAGATCACTTTGACGAGCTTACCATAGAACACACACAAAGATCAGACAACCGCCATGCCGATGCCTTAGCCACGCTTGGGTCCAAAATCATGTTCAAAGGGGAAAGCACCAAAGTTACCATCCTTAAAAGAAGCATCCCCATCACACTACTCTTGCAAGAGGAGTTTAAAAATGGGACCACAAAAGCTGAAGATTGGCGAGCACCTTTGAGAGATGCCTTATTGGAACAGGGAATAGAAATTGATGCCAAACAGCTCTGAGACTATACGCTTGTTGCTGGCGAGCTTTATCGGAGGCTACCTAGAGGAGTGTTAGCAAGGTGTGTAAATTTAAAAGAAGCAGCGAAGAGGTTGAGCGAAGTCCATGAGAGGACTTGCTGCGCTGAGAACGAAATCCCCCTCTATCGACACCTCCAACGTTTAGGTTATTTTTGGCCTGATATGAAGACCCAAGCAAGCAAAGTGCAAAGCCATTGCCCAACATGCCAACATGTGTTCGATAGGGCAGAATCATATGCTATCTTCCAGACGACTGATTGGAGAACACCATTTCTGGAATTCATCTTGGAAGGAGTCCTGCCTACTGACAGGAAGGAGGCTTATTACCTCAAGAAGCTAGCCAGGCGCTATTTTGCTGAAGGAGGAATTTTGTTTCGTAAAGGATACAACGGTGAGCCGCTGAGATGTTTGGGCCTCGCAGAATTGCAGGCCGTAATGAGAGAAGTACACGGTGGAAAGTGTGGAGAGCATCAAGGAGGAAAGAAACTTCATGAACGACTCTTATCTGCGGGTTATTATTGGCCTTCGATGAAGAGGGACACCACTGAGTTTGTTAAATGTTGCCACACTTGTCAAGCGCACGCGAACCTCATCCATACCCATCCCATGAGCTTGCAAGACATGAGCACACCATGGCCTTTCCACACCTGAGGGCTTGATCTTATCGGCCCCATCCATCCACCATCGAATGGCTACATTTGGATCCTTGTCGCCACTGAATATTTTACGAAGTGGGTGGAAGCTATTCCGCTCAAGAGAGCGACAGAGCCAGCTGTGGCCAATTTCATCAAAGAACACATCCTCTTCCGTTTTGGGATTCCATACAAGATTGTGAGCAACAATGGTACTCCATTCATAAACAAAGATGTTCGAGCAATCACCGAGTATTACAAAATCAAGCATTGAAGGTCGACCCCTTACTACCCTAAAGGGAATGGACAAGCAGAGGCAACCAATAGGGTTTTATTAGGAATTCTTAGTAAGATGGTGTTTGACTATGCTGGAGGTTGGAATACGCATCTTCTCGACACACTTTGGGCCTATAGAAGCTCTACTAAAACGACCACTGGCTTTTCGCCATTTTCTTTGGTATACGACACCGAAACCATCTCATCGGTGGAGTTGATGGTGCCAACAGCTCGCACATTGCAAGGGAAAGAGCTTGAAACAGATGCAAATATGTGTGCCGAAGCGCGGATAGTGGACTTGGAAACAATGGATGAAATGTGCGACATCGCACGCGAGAAGGTACGGCGATACCGACAGCGAATGAGCAGCATGTATGAGCAGAATGTGCGTGAACGAATCTTCGTGGAAGGCCAACTCGTTCTTAAGGTAGCAGATTATGTGAAAAGAATAGTAGCAGCCCCTTCCAAATTTGCACCAAATTGGGAAGGCCCATATGTTGTGAAGAAGGCTCATGGAAGTGGGTATTATTGCCTTTGTAGCATGAACGAGTCTGCCACAACGAATCCCATCAATGGCAAGTGGCTCAAGCTTTATCACGCTTAGTGAAGTCAAGAAGTGCTGGTCTGATTTGGAAATATAGGTATCATGCATCGCTTGTGTTTTTTTTTTTTTTTTTTTTTTCCTCTAAGGCGAAAAGCACTAGCTCACTTTTGAGGTTGGGCGTCATTTGCCATGTGATTTGCATTTTAGCTTTTTACCTTGTATTTTTCTTGTGGGAAACATGATGTATGAGTGTAACGAATCAATGAGAATGCCCACTTTTCTTTATAAAAAAAAAATGGCATCATCACATTCTCGTTTCGCTTTTTCCCTTTTCTGGTATGTATATATATATACGCACATGTGTGCGCTCATGCCTCAAAAGAACATAAATCATTTTGTTCAAACAACAAACCTTACGAATTCATAAGTGAACTCATGAAAACACCATCAAGGCAAAACCCCTACATGCGAGACTACTATGCTCTCAAGAAGGTAAGGGAAGCCAGGTGGGCACCACTTCGACGACAAGCCTTACAAAACAGTAGGGAAGTCAATGAAGTAATGACACAACTAAATCCTCATTCGCAAGAGGAAGCCTGACATCCGCTCAAAGGTACACCTTACAAAATAGTAAGGGGACCAACAAAAAAAAGAGGGAAGGGCAGTGACGCATGTTCATACTTGAAACCTGGTAAAATAGCGAGTGGGCTTATGAATCAAAAGCTAGCGTCAAACGCTATAAATTAACACATATTAAGCAATGGCTGATTGCTATTGCAACAGAGATACTGAGTGCGAAGATACAACTGGTGCCATAGCCCGCCATAGGTAAGGATGGTAGGTATACTATTTGACTACATAGGAAAACAAAACCATCCCCCTAGACAATGGCAGGCTAGCATGATCTGCAATGCATATAGATACAGTCCAAAAATGCCAGCGTGGTGGCCTTGCATACTATACAGGGGAGGCAACCACTAAATGGCGAGCCAAAAAAAAAAAAAAAAAATATATATATATATATATATATATAATCTGTGAATTCGCGCAGAGAATGAGGTACGAGAAGGCCCAAATCACCCTTTTAATGGCCACAAAAGTCAAGCACCATGCTCATTGACACTTCCATGGAGAATGGAATAATGGTATACTGACTGCCTGACTAATTGCGACTTGCTTCTAAGTAGCAATACATAGCCTGCAAACATACATGATCTCAAAGGAAGGTACGAAACTACTTTAATTTGAGTATTAGAAAAGAGATGCATACACACCTACAAAGCATGAACAACCTTTTTTGAAGCTAAACGCAAAAACACGTTTGATAATATATTTTTAATATGCTTAGATACAATATGTTTAGATACAAAATGGGAGTCGCATTAACCATGACAGGATAATCCAAGCGACATACCAAATACAAAACCAAAGGGGGTCTAAGCACTTTCCCTACAAGATACATTTGTCATAAAAAAAAAAAGGGAGGCATGTGATAAGGAGACGGTGGGAATTCAAAGCAGGCCGTGAATGGCGGTGTTATCCAAAATAACGGCATTTGGAGGATTTCTTTGCAACTGAGCTATCTCTGACTTCAGTATCGCGAGCTCTGTTTCCAATTCAGAAATCCGATGCACAATAGATGCCAATCGAATCTTCATGTCTCTCTGAAACCACGATGTAGCAACATCTCGAAGATGGCAGAGAACAAAGGAAACATCCAAACCAGCCTTATGTAGGTCTCTCACAGCATCTCTCCACTCAAACAACCGTTCTTTAGTTAAGGCATTCACCTGAGTTTCTTGCATATCCATAAGCACCGCCGTCAGGATCCTCAATAAAGGATTCCCGACAACTGAACCGACTGTTAACTGCCCAATGAAATCATTGTGCTTGGTTCGCAGATGTTCCAACAATGGAACACTTTCTAAAGGGACTGAGAATCGATGGATACGTATGCTTGGGCCTACGAAGTTGTAGAAATGGGAAGCCTCGTGCTCATTATTTCTGTCTTGTTCAAATCTGCCCAAGAAAGCTTCAATGTGCTCCCTATTAGAAATGAGAGTTAGGGAATGAAGACACATGGACATGGGTTCAACCTGAGAGTCTGATACGATGGTGGCCTCGACGGGTGTCTCAACGCCCATACCAAGGGTAACCTGAACCTGTAGGTAAATGGCAAGACCAGTTGAAATGTATGTATGAACTAAGAAGAAAAGTGAAAGATGTATATGCATATACATATACATACATACATATATGTGTGTGTGTGTGTGTGTGTGTGTGTGTGTGTGTGTGTGTGCGCGCGCGGGCGTGTGTGTGTATTAAAATACTCACTGAGGCTTTCGTGATCACAAGCGTCATGTTAGTCGCCTCCCCGACAGCGTCGACTCCCTTGCTTGCATCCAAAGTCCCCTACGCACCAAAGTCACATAGTAAGAGGCATGAAGTTGTTATTATTTTTTAAAAAAAAAAGGGAAAAGGGTGGAAAGGAAGTTTTGTTGTAAGGCTCACTATGGTTCCAGCAGAACTTTCACTTGTCTCATCATAGCTTTCACTTGTCATCTCATCGCTGGCGCCCACTGATGACCTTTGTCCTGTAGTGATAAAGGGAGAGGCAGTAGCAATAGGTACTGCAACATTCTCACAATCGTCTGACAGGTCATCTTCAAATGATTCCGGGATGTCCACTTTTCCTTTAGAGACCACGGGAGAGGAAGGAACCTAAAAAAAAAAAAAAGGGAAGCAATGTTAGTCTAGTGGAATGATAGATAAATATATATATACATGCATACGTACGTATATATATATGCACAAATAAATGAGACAATGAGGAAAAGAGAAGGAAATAGACGTACCTGGTTGTCAGAAACCTCAGGTCCAGGCAAAGGACGCATTGTGACAGCACAGTTTAAAGGTGCGAGAGCATCATCCTTCATGGCGCGAATGGCGCGAAGCGCCAATACTATGCGGGGTAAAACCCTCGAGCCCACAACTATTGAGGAGCGGACTTTTTTAGGTAAGGGAGGAGGAAGGGCAAAGGCATTGACAGAAGTTTCTGGTCTTTCCCTCTTGGCTAGGGGCTTGGCATTCAAGGACTCACCACGTGCCAAAGGAGCAAAGACGCGAGCTTTAGCCATGGGTTCATATTTTTTCCAAGGTTTAGGAACTTCGCTTGCGTACGCCACCTAAGCCACTATCTCATCATGCCAAGCCACAAAACCTATTTTCTCCTTTGCAAAATATGTGACCAATCCACGACTAAATTTCATGTGGCACGACCTGTTAATTGCTGCCGAAGGAGGGGGAGGAAAAGTGCATTCATCCCTACCAGCCGCTGCGTAATCATTGAACCTAACGGCTATCTCATTCCAATATTGACAAGCCCTCCGGGTAAGAACCCCAACTCTCGAATTTTCAGGAAGCAATGCCAGCAGAGGCGCCTTATTCAAACAAGAATGCCCGGTTCGCAGAATGAATGGAGTCACAGAATGCTCATGGTCAAGCACCTCTAGGTTCTCACTCGGCACACCCTGATCATACCCAAACTAACGCCTAACTCTGTGTGGGTTATACCATGCCCAAGAACCTGAGGGACCACAAGGAAATAACCAAAGCGGAGTACGAGCTAACAAAGAACTATACGCATTCACATCAGATTCAACATCTTCATCCAACAACGCAAATGAAAAACCATCAGCAATGCTAACATATGGACGCCAGACAAAGTCAGCCTCCCTATCCATCAACTCGACCCAAGGTAGTGAGGGAGACTTAACTCCTATCCACTTAAGAAGTATGGGAGGAGATTCGTAGAATTTCTGTAAAAAATCAAACTGGTTGTTCTTAGGACGTGGATAACGCTTGCGAACAGCTATGACGGAACGAGCATGTGTTACGAGAGGAAGAGCATGTTCCCATGCCCAAACTTGCAGTAATGCCAAGTTCAAATGAGTCACCACGGCATAATACAGTGATCCCTCCATTTCGGAAATGTGAAGAGCATCCAAATGATTATACAAGTTACTTAAGCACATAACACCCACAGCGAGAGATTCTGAAACAAATATGCTTTTACATGATCAAAGGGGGACTCAATTAACACATAACGACTCAGCCAATAAACCACAAAAGCTGCACGACGAACAAGGGTTCCCTCAAAGTTTTCAAAATACCGAGCCCATGCAACAAATCGAGAATGCTTATTACATGGTGGAGCATCACAACCACCATAACCTATGTATAATTGTTCAATGATACCCTCACTCCCCTCAACTGACATAATCGTCCATGGCTGCTTACAACCCACCAACGGCAACAATAAAATTTTCTCTACATCCTCTAAAGTTACAGTGGCCTCACCCCAAGCAAAAAAGAATGTATGGGTTGCCGAATTCCACCTACGGACCAGACGTCGCAACCCGGCAATGTCTTTTTTCATCTCTCTCACACACAAAAAACTCTTTGCATTTCCTTTCACCCTTTTAATTTCTTCTCCTTTATATATACATGCCTATAGCTCTTCATGCCATCTCATCCCAAATACACTCAGAAAAAAAAAATGATGTCATTTACCTTCAACCTTTCAGCGACACCTACATAGCTCCAACATTGTATTTAGCCAATTAAAAATGATACGAAAGCTCAACTAAAGACAATTAAATCAACTAAAGACAATTAAATTTTGATAATTGGATGTGTTTTTAGCCTATTTCTCTTTGTTTAATCATGTTCTTTTTATGTTGATAATTACAAATGATTTCTTTATTTTCATTGAGATAATGAATTGGGTGTTTGCAATTGAGGTCTTCATATTTGGATATGAAAATAGAGTGGTTAAGGAAGTGTGTTGGAAGATTGCTTAAATTTATGTAATTTTAAGATATAAAAGTATTTTGTGCTTTAAATTATTATTTAAATATTTCAAATTTAATTAGTTTAAAAAACAAAATCTAGTTTAATTAGTGTTATACAATTTTTTAAGAATAAAATATGAATTAAGAAAATCAAGTTTCAAAGTATTCGACAATATTGTAGGCAAACATAAATATTATACAACAAAATAAGTATTATATATAGGTTTTAATATACATAAAAATGATTTTAAATGAAATTGTAAAGTAGTCCGCACATCATGTGAAACATCATCTAGTTAAATAAATTGCCGCAACTATCTGATATGTCAGACTATGACTGATTATCTATCACTTTCACATGGACCCACTACTTTTTCTTCACCATTTGCAATTTACCATGTGGATAGTTGCAGCACAAGTTGTGCCATTTTATGTGGTCTTAGAAATTTTCTCAAATAAGTGTTGATTTAGACCTCCCAATTTCAATCAAGGCTTGATTGATTTAAGGTTAAACACAATTAAAGCAAAATATACGTAATCAACCATACTACTCAACAATTGCATGGATAAACATAATTGAGCAATACAATTAAAGTTAATGGCAAAATGTAAAAGACATATAAACCCAAGATAGCACTTGATGTGTTATCAAACAGGAAAATTGAGTTATCAAAAAAAAAAAAAAAAAAAGGAAAATTGAATAACTACACTTAAAAACCTCTTTACAAGAATACACAAAGACTCTCCAAGCTTAAGCTACCCAATGTACTTGAGCCTTCTAAACTTCAACTACCAATAGACATCTTAGAGTCTTGTCTTCAATTAGCTTTCAGGATACCGCAACTGAGTTTGATTGCTCCTTTAATATTTTCATGCTTTCCAACTCTAATCACTCTTAACACTCAAGTAAAGTGAAGTTTGCATTTGGGTTTGGGTAAATCACCTCTTAGAGGTATGGCATTGGTGCGAGGAAAGAATGTAGAGAAACTAAGGTGTTTGACTCTCACAATGAAATGCACAATTTTTACTTTCAAAGTACCCCTTGATGTCTCTAAGTTAAAATTTGTGGGAATGAGATGTATATATAGCAAGTATGAGAGAGGTACTGCAGGTGATTTAAATAACTAAATTTCCTACAATATTGAGCCACTCGTGGATGAACTACGAGACAAATGTCTCAAAAGTCATATCAAAAGTTGCTCTCTCAAGTTCTCAACTAAAATTTGAACTCTTATGTGCAAGTCTCATGCTCCACTCACGGGTTGCTTGGAGCTTTAGAAAGAACTAGTCGCTAACCCACGTGATGCTAAAAAAAATCCAATAATGAATGAAGAATTTAAGCTATTACTTTAAAAATAAAAAATAAAAAAATAAAAAAAACAATGAATGAAGAGTTTAAGCTATCACCTATGCAATTTTTTTTTTGTGCATTTCAGTTAGACTTTAGACAATAATAATATGGTTATTACTTCTACTATTTTTGGACTGAAATAAGTTTAATTTTTTTTTTTTTTGGAATTGAAATAAAGTTATTTGTTTACTATTTTTTTTTATGTCAGAATTTATTTACTATTATTGTTAAGCTAAAATATTTAAAAATGATTATCTAATTATTTATTTAAAGGAAATATTTTTATAAAATGATGTAATGGCAGTTTTGTGAATAAAAAGGCATGTGATGGCATTGTAAAGGAAGCACCTTCCTAGAAACTTCCTTTCTACCCCTCCCAATTGTCATAAATGTCATCTCATTTTTTTTAAAACTCTTTTCATTCCTCTTCTCAGACTTCTCAAGCGTCTGCAAATCTATAACACTACTTCGTCTCATCTTCTTTGCTTTATTTTTTTAAATTGGTTTTCTTTTCTAACGTTTGCACCATCAAATCCAAAAGAAGCTACTCAGTCAAAACACATTCTTCATTTAGCTCAAAAATTCATATTCTGTTCGGAATGACAAAATTTCAGCCGGAACACGGGTACAGGCTGAATTTTGGAACAGAATAGAATAGTGGGGTTACCTATACCGGAACAAAAAATTTTGACTAGAACAGAACGATATTTAAAACATTGATCCTGTACTGTGTTTGAAGAAATTTATGGAATAAGGAGGAAGATGACAAAGAGGGAGATGGGATTATTTAGGTTTTTTTTTTTTGGGAGAAACTTTTGGTTTAGGTTTGTGCTCATGTTTACTGTTTTAGTTTGGTTTTGGATTGTGCTGCACTTGTGATATAGAGGAAGATGGGAGGAGAAAGAGTTGATCGAGTTTTTATAAGGAAGGAGAAGGAGTATCGGGGAGAAATAGTTATTAAAATCATAATTTTTGTTTTATAATGCTGATATTTTAAAAATAATGATGACGTGAAAAATTGTGGGAGTTTCAAAGGTTTCGGTTTTATATATACTAGTTGCTAACAAGGTTTTGAAACCCGGACTGGACCGTACGGTCCGACCGGAAAAACCTCGAACCGCTCATTTTTGCGGTTCTTTTAACTATAAGAACCCCTCCATACGAAAAAAGCACAGAACCGCTTGAACCGCGATCGAACCGTACGGTTCTGAGAACCATGGCTGGTTTTCATCGTTCGCACTGTTCCTTTTATTTTGGAAAAGTTTCGGCCAATACCGGCCAAAATTTTAGTGTACCTTGGGTATTTTCAGATTTGGAACCAAATGAAAGGGAAAAAAAAAAAAAAAAAACAAAGAAGAAGAAGCAGAGAAAGAAGAAGACAACAAAGAAGAAGAAGAAAGCACAAATGAAGAACTCAACCCTCACAGTAGGCAGCCTTCATCATGCCGTAGGTCACCTGAACGAACCCCTTCTTCTTGCTCTTCTCTTCTTCCTCTTTGTTTCGTCCTCTCCTCCAGATGAACTTCTCTTTTGCTTTTTTTTTTTTTTTTTGCTTTCTTTAGTATTGATTTTAAGTTTTATGAACCCAAGCATGTGACTAGCATTGGAAATGACAAAGGATAGTGGAAAATGAATGGTGGGAGTTGAAAGTGTCAGACTATCTTTTCAATTTTGAATCCCTCCCCACGTGATAATGATATTTTGTTATCAACGTATTCTTGACCCTTATTAGAGTAAGACTTAGGTATTATTCCTTAAGTTCCCATTTTAAAGATTCTGCTATGTAGATTTTTTCACATAGAATTGAAGTGTTTTTTTTAGTTAAGTAGCCACATGGCTGAATCTTAAGAGGAAACCTAAATAACAGCACCTAAGGTACTGTACCTAAGTTTTTTCCTTAGTGGTCCAACCCCGGTTCATTTTTTTTTTATATATATAAATACAATTTAACACAATTCTATTCTACTTAATTAAATTATCCATATCTTACAAGGAATAAAAAAAAAATTATAATTAAAATCCTTCAAAGATATTCAACTTTATTTCAAAAATTAATCATAAATTTTAATGTTTTCATGATTATTATTTTATTTTATTAACTTTCTTATTTAATTATTAAATATATGCTTGAAAATTTTAAAATTTCCCTCACATATATAGATATATTAGTCAATTTTGCTAGTTTTATAAATTTAATATCTATATTTAGGCTTTAATTAATTATTAAATTAATTATGACGTCATCACAGTTTGACCCCGGTTCAACCTCGGTTCGACCTCAAAAATCTTGAACCTCTCCCTTTTATGGTTCAATGAACGGTCTAGGTTTGAAAACCCTGGTTGCTAACTCGTGCGATGCACGGGAAAATTTAGAAAAATGTTCAAGAAATTCATTTTTTTTTTAATTCATCTTCCTTTAGATTGATGAAAGCTATAAGATTAATTCCTAATATTCATGTACTTAAACAACAAATTTAAATGGTTATATGTTGCAAGTTTGATGAATCCATAATTATAACCTTTAAAAATACTTCATTCCAAACTTACAAAAGTAAATTTATGAATCTTTACTCCTCCTTTGGCAAGCACAATTATTTTCCAATTAAATCTCCTTTCAAATAGTGTTTCTCAGTATTGGTACATTTTGTAGTTGGAAAAGAGATAAGCAAGTCTAATGTTTAGTTCATATTGCAATGTTACATGCTACTTATAATTTGTTTCTAAATATTTGAAGATTGATCTATTTAATGAGGCATGTTATAAAAACTAAAAAAAAAAAAAAAAAATGTCAAATGTTTCTTGATATTCAATTTGTTGAAAACACTATCGGTGCTATCTAACACATTTCCACTTTGAATTCATTAAATTTTATTAAAATACAAAACCCCCTTTAAGACTAACAGGTATTTGCTAAACTATCTAGCCATGCAACTATATAAGTTGATAGTGTATATATTGTGTGCAGGAATGTGGATATACATACACAAAATTAAAATACAAATTATGTGTTCCTACTTCTCTATAAAATCTAAAAAGGAATAAAAACAAACATCAAAGTTGAATAAAAATTGTATCTGAAAGCATAATGTAAAAGACATTTCTTATTAACTTCTATTTCAAAATTTTAAGGAACATCTCAAGTAGTTTAGTAGCTAAACATAGCTTTTAGTAACTATAGCATTTAGCAAGAACTTTCAATATCTAGCCTAATTTACAATTTTTTTTTTCAATAAGTAACCTAATTTACATACATGACAGTTAGCAACTAAGAGAATACTTCCACTGACACTTCTATGGCACCATCAAACCCAAACTTGTCAACATGTGCTAATCCAAAATGGTTCCTCTTTCCTTTAGATTCAATTTTACCACCATGTTCTATAATAAGTTACATACAATCATCATAGAACTCCTAATTATAACTTGAGGCAAGTTTTCAAGAACTCCATAAAAGTCCAGTTTATAGTTTTTTTTGCACTCTATCTATGTGTGGGAGTGCACCATCAGGTACACAATTCAATGTAAACATTCTTCTTTAGTCTAGAAAAAAAAAGGTAAATAATCATCAGTTGAATTATTTTCATTTAAAACAGATTTTGGATGCATGTTTGATTCAATAACTCAGTAAAAAAAATAATTAATAGGCGTTTCTTTGAATATATTATGTTGAACCTATGACTATAAATAGAATCTATATAAGATTTCAAATGAACTATTACGCATTTACAGCTTAATATAAAGGGAAAACAAAAACCATGAGATAGAAGACAAGTAGCTCATTATCTTCGTCTAAGTCCCCCCACATCACCATTCACATCCAGCAAATCAATATGAACTACAAAACACAAACATAGAAAACTCATCAAATTTTCCCCACAAGTAAAGCAATAGTACAAATACAAAATAAGTTTGTCACTGAATCCTTAACATTGAAACAATAAGCAAAGGAAATTAATAAATCAGAGAGAGCTTTAAAAAAGAGCATTAAGGACTCTCATTTCCACATTCATGTTTGTGTATTGAATTGATGTTAGTTGCATTGAAAACTATACATAAAATAAAAACCCATAAACAGCTTCATCTAGAATAAGAAATTGTGTTATTTCAATTTCTACTAACAAATCAAAAAGCAAAGCTATATTAGGGGAAGGAAAAGAATTAAACAAAAACATGCCAACAGACTACCTGGATGTTCATGGCCTTCATGTTAGAGTTAAGTTGTCCATGGCTTTCTTGTTAGACTTAAGTTGGCTTCCTAGGCAATAAAAGTTTATAAAATTTTCACACTATTACATTCCCCAAAATTCACCAAATTTGAAACAATATTCTAACTGCAAAATTTATGAACTAAAACCCCAATAACTTACTCAAAATTTAAAAATTAACAAAATCAAAATTCTTTGATTTAAAAAAAAAAAAAAACTTTTTGGGTAAACTCTATAAAATAAGCAAATTTAAGAGGAAGAGAGAGAGATTTATCATGCTCAAAATCCCTAAGAAACTCGAGCCTTGTGGAACTTACAGCTAAAAATTATAAAAATTGAAACCCAAAAAAAAAAAAAAAATAGAAATAAAAATCTCATTTAACCAAACATGACATAATATTTAACTTCTCCAACTAACATACTACATATATAGTAGTACATTCTTTTGAAGCAAAAAAAAAAAAAAAAAAACATAAGAAAGAACGAAGGAGGAAAAAAATTTCAAATGCACTAATTAAATTAAGCTTACTACCAAAAAAAAAAAAAAAACAATGAATAAAGAATCATATGTAACCCTTGCTTAATGATGTACAACTACAAACATGAAAAAAAAAAAATGCAAGCATCTACAATGAAAGAAGAAGTTATTAAGGTGTTCATCTCTTGTTTAAAGGAAAAGAATTGAAACAAAAACATGCCAACTGATTATAGGGATGTTCATGGCCTTCATGTTGGACTTAAGTTGTTCATGGCTTTCTTGTTAAACTCAAGTTGGCTTCCTAGGCAGTAAAAGTCTATAAAATTTTCACACTATTACATTCCCTAAAATTCACCAAATTTGAAACAATATTCTAACTGCAAAATTTATGAACTAAAACCCCAATAACTTGCTCAAAATTCTACAATTAACAAAATCAAAATTCTTTCCTTAAAAAAAAAAAAAAAAAAAAAAAACTTTTTGGGTAAACTCTATAAAATAAGCAAATTTAAGAGGAAGAGAGAGAGATTTATTATGCACAAAATCCCTAAGAAACTCGAGCCCTGCGGAACTTACAGCTAAAAATTAATAAATTATAAAAATTGAAATCCAAAAAAAAGAAAAGAAAAAAGAAGTAAAAATCTCATTTAACCAAACATAACATAATATTCAACTTCTCCAACTAACATACTACATATATAGTAGTACATTATTTTGAAGCAAACAATATATATATATATATATATATATACACAAAGGAGGAAAAAAACTTCAAATGTAGTAATTAAATTAATCTTACTACCAAAAAAAAAAAAAAAAGGAAAAAAAATAAACAATGAATAAAGAATCATATGTAACACTTGCTTAATGATGTGCAACTACAAACATGAAAAAAAAAATGCAAGCATCTGCAACGAAAGAAGTTATTATGGTGTTCATCTCTTATTTGAATAACTCTTGGCATTTTCTGTTAGTTTATCTACTCTATCATCAATTTATCATAGCTGAATGTGGCAATACCTAATTACGTGACAATTAAATCAATTAGACATTTAAATACATCCAATCAATGCACAATTATCTATATAAAACATGAAATTAGTATTATTGATTAAGGTATGGATAAAGGCTTCGGTACAATCCATAATGACCCTCCCACATAACTCAGCAAGTAACAAAACTACCAAATTGATATAGAAGATAGACGTACATATAACAAAGTCACATGTATTATGGCTACAATCTAAGGTTCAGATCATAAACTATCCACTATAGTGTGACATGAATAATGCAAACCACATATGGAGATTGACTTGCAGGCTGCAGCTATTCAAAAACAATGAATCTTGATATGTTCCTTCTTCACAATGCTAGCCTGGACAAGGAAGGTGGGAACATTCTTCCTCTGATCTCCCTAATAAAAATAATCACAGATTGGGGTAATTTTCCTTACCCTAATTTCTAAGCTTTTCTCTACAGCCAACGGCAACAACTAAAAATACAAAAAATTGTAGACCATAAACTCAATAGCCAAATAGGAAAACATAGAAGAATTAACCCTAAAAATTTTAAACATACATAGAAAATAAAATTTAAGTATACTTTGACGGCTCGTACAGAGGAGGCAGCTAACAACTCCTTGCCATTAAAGTTGACGATGGCCTTGAACTTGGGCCTGTGGTCGGACCAATTTGCCTCTCGCAAAAGGATACGGATAGGAAACAGAATGTTGATTGAATTATTGAAATACAAAAGAGAGAGCAATGCGTCCAATAATTGAAATTAGCAAAACCCACTATAGGGCTCCAAACCCATCAACCTAAGTAAATCATTCAAAAAGAAACACTCCCAAACGAAACATGAACAAAGGTGAAATACCTGAAGTGAATCATCCATATTCTGTTAGTATTTATGAGCTCTTCTTCAAATAAGCTGTTTTCTGATTCAATTAAATGAGGAGTTTTGAAACCGTGAAAGATAGGAAGAGCAAAAGGAGGGGAGATAGTGATAAGGTATGAAGGAGTCATTCACTTAAATAAGGAGAGGAAGATATGAATAAGGGAAGAGAGAGGTTGGAGTTAGAAAGCTAAAGGTCTGAAGTATTGAATCTGTATATTCATTTTTTGGGCTTTACGGTGAACATAATTAAAGCTATAAAGATTGGCCTTTATGGTGGAGATATGATTGGAAATCATTTTCTTTTTAATAGTATTTTAAAATTAGGGAAAAATTTAGTAAAAGTATTTTAAAATTATAGGAAAAATTCAAGAAAAAAAAATTAGAAATGACATGGTGATTGATATGGTTCAACGGAAGCGTAGCAATATTAAATATTATGTTTCAGCTTTTAGTAATTTATAGATATGTTGAAATGTGTGCTTTGAATTTTGATTTCTTGCTTTATCTACTTCTTTCTATGCCTCTCTATCCCTTATAGCCGTAGGTGAACTAGGGTTTTGCCCTAATCTGCCATTAGTTTATTTTGTAAACATAATTCCTTATTTTCTTTGTTTTTTTTTTCAGTGGCCCATTTGTTCAATTGCGTGCCCTTCTGTTCAATTGCGTGCCTTCCTTAACCCCCCTTTGATACTGTTTTATGCATAAACCATTAAACATTTCTTTAAATAAATTTTGAAACATTGAAATTATATTTTTAGTTCAATGTTGACAATTAATGCTAAGGTCAGCCTTGCTATTAACCATTTTTGGTTTAATGCTTAAATTTGGAGCCTTTTATTTTTTAGGCTAAAATTCAAAATTGACCCTTAAGTTTTCTCTTTTATCATTTAAGTTCTCTAAGTTTCAGTTTTGTTATTTCAGTCATCTAAATTTCAATTTTTATCAATTTAGCCTTCGTTTAGATACCAATGAAAAATGAAAATTATTTCACTATTTAGCTTATTTTTGCTATTATTCATGGGCCCCACTGTACTATTTCGACTAATTTTTACCTTTATCTATAATACTTTCAGCAATAAGGTTTTAGTTTCAGTAAAATAAGCGGTATTCAAACAGACCCTCAGTATTCTGTTAGGCTTCAGTTAAGTGGTGCCATTAAATAAAACCAAAACGACACCATTTGGCTCTCCCTCTATTTTTTTTTTTTTTTTTTTAATTTCGTAATTAAAATTTAAAACAAAATAAAAAATGTTATTAAAAAAACGAAAGAAACAATTATGCCCAAACCTGATGAATTGAAAATTGGGGGAAAAGGGAGGGGAAGAGAGAAGAGAGTTAGGGATCAGCAGGGGAGAGACAGAGATTGATAATTAGCTTGCGAATATCATGAGTTTGATCAATGACAACGATTTGTTGAAAAGCGAGGACCAGTTCGCTTCGGTGGAGAAGGTGATTTTACAGTGGGATCCGAGTTTGGAAGGTTCAAGAAGGTCGTTGAATTGGGAGGACTCGAGTTATGAGGCCAATGAGTATTTGTCGGCGATTGATGAGATTTTGATTCTGATATAAGAGTCATCAGTAAGGTCTGATTTTGAGATTTGGCAATTCAACATGCGATCTTTCTCCCACGGTCCGATCTTGTAGTCTCTCTCTTGGGTTTTTTTTTTTCTTTTCAAAATAACATTGATTTTCAAACAATTTCGTTAGTTAGCACATTTTCAAAATTATATAGGAAACTAACATCTCGAGTGTAATAAACTCGATTTTGGAATGCTAAAATCAAGTCCATCAGACTTGTTTTTTGTCAAATTGAAATCGAGCCTTACAAACTCGATTTCGGTACTCACTCAACAAAACCAAAAACAACTAAGAACATCGAAGAAACAGCGAAATCAACAAACCCACAACGAAATAAAAAACCCAAGCAAACTCACAGCAAAATCAACAAACCCAAGCACCTGATCAATGCCGTGATTGCGGCTCGGATGCTGACTCGGAACTCAGAAATCAAGCTACCGTCAGATTCTTCTTCTTCTTCACTTAGTCAAATTCTGCTGGGTATTTTTTTTTTTTTTTTTTTTAAATTTTTTTGATCATGGGTTTCCCCTTCTTCAGTCAGATCCTCCATCATCTTTGCAAATTCTTCCTCTTTTTCTTCTTTCTTCTTCTTCTTCTTCACTTAGTCATATTTTTCTTTTTGCGATACTAAACTTGAGCTCTATAGGCTCGATTTTGAGGACGTTGAAAACTTGAAATCGAGTTCATTATACTCGATTTAGCACACCAAAATCGAGTGTTACACACTTGAAATGTTAGTTTCACATAGTTTAGAAACAATGCTAACTAACGAAATTACTTGGGAATTGGTGTTAATTTGCAATTTTTTCCCTCTCTTTCCCCCTCTTTCTTTCCCCCCACAATTCATAGTTAATCAGGTGGATCTAGGGTATCAGTTAGTTTTGATTTTTCAGGGGCAGAATTGTTTTCTTTTATTTTTTAATAACAACTTTTTTTTTTTATTATTTTTTTTATGGGTTTAATAACAGTTTTTGAATTTTTTTTAATTACAAAATAAATAATAAATAAAAAAAATCCCAAATGGTGTAGCTTTGGCTTACTTAATTGCACCACTTAACTAAAGCCTAACGAAATACTAGATTAACAAAAATTGAAACTTGGAGGACTGAAATGACAAAACTAAAAACTTAGAGGACTGAAATGACAAAATGTGAAATTTAAAAGGTCAGTTTTGGATTTTAGCATATTTTTAATTTTACTTTTATCTATCACTTTCAGATGATTATTTGGTTGAATGGCCTTGCTATCATTTGGGAAAAAATAAATAAAACCTTGCTTAATTTGAAAAAACAAATAAATCATTGCTTGTGATGCAAACATGGCTAGTCCTTAGCAAGGCCACTCATTAATCATCAATTTTTCATAACAACTTGAGATTTCAATTTTTTACAAGTCCCTCTTCCATAAAAAGCTATGGTCCCTCTTCCATAGCATCAATGGCAAAATGAAAGAGGGGAATCAAAGTAAAGGTTAATTTGGAAATTAGTATTCAACTTTCCTTCAACATGTATCACTTTATTTAAGGTAAATTAAAACTCATTTTAAAAAAAACAAAAGTAGAAATTAGAAGAACTTAATTTAGAAACACAGTAATTTTTTGAATGAAGTGCCTATTGAATTAGAGCTCAATGCTAAATAAAATTTAAAATATAGAAATCAACTTAAATGCAAGACAAAACCCAAAACCCAAAACCCATCAAAGAAAGACTCAAAATGTGAAAATGAGATACACCTAAGTAATAAATAGATGCTTGCTTCTTTTTCTAATCATTATTCCAATAGGAGAAATATAGAGAGTACAAAAAGTAGAAACGACATTCTCACGCAAATGAAACAAATCTGGTGGTATCAAGAGAAATATAGAGAGTACAAAAAGTAGAAACGACATTCTCACGCAAATGAAACAAATCTGGTGGTATCAAAACAACCTGTACAACCCATAAACCCTATAGTTTTTGGAAGAGACTCGGATTTAAAAAAACCCATATATCCCACAAAAAAAGCTTATTTTGCTTTGTTTTCCCAGCAACCGAACAGAGCTTATTAAAAAAAGATTTAACAAAAAAAAATGAGAGAAAACTTACTGAGTGGCTGTACCAGTGATGCTAGGTAGTGGAGTTGAAGTCGACAGAGAACACATGGGATAGTTTTTGAAATACAGAGCGGAAAATGAGAGAGAAAGTAGATTTTTTTTTTTTTCCCTTTTCTGCTCCCAATTTGACATGGATTGATGATGTGGATTTCATGAGAAGCGTACTATCAAGTAGGATAGGGAAACTACACACACCTAGAAAATGGCTAGAAGTTCGACGAATTCTGGACACCCTCATTAGCAAAAAGAAAAAGAAAAAAGAAAAACTGTATCTAGTTCCCTATTTGCTCCATTATAAAGTCCTGATTAACCTTACTGCAACAGCTCATAAGGAAAATTCACACATAGTTGTATCAGATCTATAGAGTATGTTGCAACCTACAGGCTAGCTAGATAGATGTTAAAATCCTCTTTAGTGATAATTTCAAACAAATTGAGCTGAAAAAGGACCAGAGTAGTTATATTGTATTTTGCAAATTAAGAACATTTAAGCTATCTGATGAATAATTGTCATTATATATTATTCTAAATCTTACGAGTCCTAACACGAGAGAGAGGAAGAGGTGATGAATAATTGTCATCATATGTTATTCTAAATCTCATGCGTATTAATGCGAGAGAGAGAGAGAGAGAGAGAGAGAAGTCCAGTTGATTCTCAGATTGCTCTTTGAAAGATGGAAAGGATGACAGTTGAAAAGTCCAGTGCCTTCACTCCAATATTTTGTTGGCAATAGGAAATATGGGAGCTATATCCACAGGAACCTAAGATACAAGAAAAAATTACAGTAAGTCCTGGATACAATAAAAAGATATTACATGCTATATTTATGACATTTCAGCAAATGAGAATATTGGTGAAGGAAAATAACTTCAAAATTTCTCTTATACCGCCTAAAATAAAAAGGATATAAAAAAAACTCACAATTACAGTAATAATTATTTGAATAAAACTGCTCTACCAAAATGTTTTTTTTTCCCATTATTATCCAGATCTCAAGATAGGTCACTAGGTATACATCCTTCTTATGTCCTTGTCGTAGCAGGTATCTCTATCAAAGAAAACATACTCAATTATACAATGAATGTATAGCTAACTTTGCTGCTGAAATCTTTGGATTGACATTCTATAGATCTATAACGGAATCCTGCCTTCCTTGGGATGGGGAAATTTACAGTTAGGACCATTTGTATAAACAAGTACTTCTGTTTCATTCACCCCACACATATAATATAATAGTTCCGTACACATTTTTGACAATATTTTTTAGCACCAATATTTTCATTAAAAATTTGTGCAAACTAATTGCAAAAGAAAACTATTCTTATACCTTATACCAAAGATGATTTTAGTAATGATTTCTTTCACTAAAATATTTATGATCTCCCTCGTTCTGTCTAAGTTTACATTACCCTTCCTCAAACCATGTGATGGATATCTGTCTCTTAGCCCATACATTTTGATGCGGGAAGTGCAAAAAATTATTTATATTAGATTAGTTTTACTTATTTTTGGAAATCAATTGTATTAAAAATGTGGCCAATTGTATCTTTATTTTAGATCTTAGTGGCTAATTAGATTATTAGTATTTTTAGACAATTCTCTAGAGTCGAGGTGATTTTGTAATTCAATAACTGGTATTTCCCAAGTCGTTTAGAAGGTTTCCTTACACAATTAGAATTAAAATTTCCTATGTCAGTTAAAATTAGGTTCAATCCTAATAGTCTATCTAAGCATATAATATTGTACTCCAATGGAGATTGAAGATTTTTGATGATGAATTAAATTTCTCTTACAACAGTCTAGCGCCGACACCTAGAGGTTATCTTTTACCTGGTACTGATTGCAAAAAAGCCGAAGTGCTTACTCCTGGGTTACTATCTCTTAATTTCCTGTTCTTGATTTTTCATGTTGCGTTTTGGTTATGTCTTGACATTCACAACAAATTGTCCCAAAAGTTTGTACTATTAGAAATGAGTACTTCCATCACATTCAGGCTCAAGTTGTTGCCCCTTTTTAAACCAATAAACACTGCCTAAACTTGAAAAAAAGAATGTGAGGGAGAGAGAGGAGAAAAACAGAAAGGAGGTGAGCAGCTGAGAGAAAAAGAAAGAGTGGATGGCTAGAGGAGAAAAAAAAGTGGGTTGGGGGTGGGGGGGTGGAAGAAGAGAGGAAGTAAAGGAGAATAGCCAGATAGGTGGAGGGACTTAATTGTAATGTTTGTTTGTTTATTAAGCCCAAAACGACTGCAGTTTTAAGTTATTTGGCACAATTTTATTACATTATAATGCTTTCTAAAACAAAGTCGTTTTTTCACCCATGTATAAACATGTTGTCAAAAGGAAAAATGGACAGAAGGGGATTTTTGCACCGATTGATAAACTGAGGTTTTAAATAAAACTTTTTAAACTTCAGGGTCAGATTTGAAATCACCCTTATAAGTATAGGGTTTAAAAGGTGATTTCTCCTAAGAATAAAAAGGGAGATTTTTAGACAAAAATCACAAAGCAAGATGAGCTTTATCTTTGAGGCAATGAAAATTTTTAACATCTTATATACCATTTAAACTTTCAAAAGGAAAACAAATATGGTCAATTATTGATAAAAAGCTGTATTAGGAGTCAGATGAACCAACAAAAACTCCTACATGTAAAATGAACAGATTGTTATGGCTCATACCTGAATTTTCTCTAATTTCTGCAAAGCAATCTTTAATGGTTGTGTCATTTTACCATATTTCTGAAGAAGTAGATTTGCAGCTTCTTTGTCACCTTTTGCCTGTATGGTGAGGATCTCCCTACTCAGGCTTTCAACTGCACCTTCGACCTTTCAAAAGTAGAACAAACTTTATGGCTAAGCAATAAGAAATGAAGAGAAACATATGGCTAAGAAATAAGAAAAGAAGAGAAACTTTGAAGAGGAAGTATCATATACCCTAGAAAAATCAACAGAAAATGTTTCATCAGGATGCAGGATGAAGGCTCCTTTGTCATACAACCAGTTAAATTGCAGTGCTTGTCCTTTCCTGAAGACAAGAAAAGTGCATAAGGTGCTTGGTGACAACACTAAACGGGGATCATAGAATGAATAGCTAGCTTACCCATGAGCTTCCTGTAAGCCAAAACGTACTGAGCGGAAGCATCCAGCAAGGAAGGAAATATACATGGACTTCAACAAACTCTTGGAAAGTAAATCCTGGACTCATAAGAGTTATGCAAGGACATCAGCCAAAGCTTCCCACAATCAATATAAAGCTTCTGAGATTAATTGCTACAGAAGACAATATATTTATTCTTTGGTAAGAACTTTCACACACCACATGAGATTTGATTCATTTGAACATGACCTAACCAAACACTTCCTTTATTAGGGGTGGAAGTACCATTAGCCCAAATGCTATTGGCAAAAAGACATGTTATTATATCATTATTTTTTCTCTTAGTCCATTGGAGGCCCATTAAACCTATGGTCTACAGGCATTTGTAGCCCTGTCCCTCCTCTTAAAGCACCCATTCCCAAGTATAGGTGGAATTCGATTAGTGGCCTCTTGTACTATTATAAGAGATTTAACCAACTAAGCTAACCATAGTAACCTATATTATTTAATATTTTGTGATTAAATTACAAGATTTATCATCCTTCAATGCAAAAGAAATCATACTTAATAAGTTAATGCTACAGAACATTAACTGTAAGTGTAAGCAACACCTAAAACAATGATATACATAATCATTAAGCAAATCCTATTGATATATGCACTTTAAGTAGTAATTGCATTGACTAAAACATGCTCAAAGCATCCCATAAAACCAGTGAATGACCTGGCAGATTAAAAACCGTAGTGCCCAAAGGCCAACTATATCAGCTTTTGCTTCTTCCAAAGCGGAGTGGAGTTCCTGCAGTTCCTGTATCAAATGGTAAAATAGAAATCAAGGAAAACAGAGCTGCTTATTTAATAAAAATTAACACTAATAGGGAAAAAAAAAGGATGAAAACAGAAAATAAATTAAATCAAAGCTCTTCTTCTTCATTTTCTTATTCTTAAATACGTATATTAGATCAGAAGAAAATAGATTAAACAAAAGAATTTTATTTTCTAAAAACAAAAAGAAAAAGTGGGTAGGCTGGGGGAAAATGTCAGTAAAGTACATTTATCACTATCAAAGTTCTACTGTTTTAATTAGGTCCTAGTGTTGTTAACTGCAATAATGCTAAACCTTGTCACTGCAGTTGATTTTGACCCTTCTTCAGTGTATGTCAGCCTTGATGGTACTTATACAAAAAAACGTCAGCCTTGATGGACAAAAATTGGTATGACTGGCATCTGACTACTTCATACAAAATTTATATAATTTGTCTAATTTAAGGTCTAGCTTACAAATGTACGTAACAGTCTATGACATGAGGGGGAAAGAAAAAGCAAGATACCAAATGACTTTGGAACTCAAATATCATATTGTCCACTTTATTAACACTTTCTTTCATCTCCAATCTCACCCCCCCACCCCCCCAAACCCGGGAGGTAGAAATAATGGCTAGAAGGCAATGGTTGTGAATAGGCAATTGAGTTAATTGTGTTGGAATGAAATTGATGGGGGTGCTTGCCAGATGGTTCTGGATTTAATGGAGAAGTTCAAGGGATGCTTTTATGGACTTGACTTGAACAGGATAGCACCGGTGACAATGGTCATTTGACTTGATTTATAGTGGTGGGTTTGGGTGGTAAATTTGGCAATAAGCTTTGATGATGAAGATGGATATGGAGTTGGTTCAATATAAAAGAATGTCTTAGTTTTCACATATGCATGTGTGAGACAAGCATGCAATTTCAAGATTGAAGTGAAATTTGGCTATGTTGTCCAAAATTTATATAACTTGTTCAGACAATGCCTAGAAAAGTCATGTGTTAAAGCTGATGGAATCGTAGAGGATTCACTTTTGACCCAACCATGATAAAGTTGCAAAACATTTGAGCATAAAGACCAAATACAAACAATATGTGGCAAACAATTTTAAAATGGGGTTGCTGGTCACTGGCTTGGAAGGGGTTGCTGGCTTCTTCAAGTGGTTGTCTACGGTTGTGTTGCTTGGACCGAAAACCTGGCTCTGATACCAAAACTGACGTAGGCCAACCACACTATTTCAATGGGATAATTAATCAACAACAAAACAAAGGATAAACCCTAGGAGTCAGCACCAAGCAAAACTGGAGTCGGCTCCTTTGTAAAAGAAACACATGTTTATTATAATTCTCAAAGCTGTTTTATAATAATCAGAAAAAGTGCTTAAATAGCAAACAACAAGATGCATAAAAAAAAAAAAACCCTAATTATTAAATGCTCTTACTAGCAGGCTTCATCCATAAGGCCACTGGTTGGGCCGTCTTTTTTTTGCTCTTCCTCCCATACATGTGTATAATTGGGGGCTTGTGTCCACACCAGTTGGTCTACATGCCAAAAAGGACACGGGTAGGTTGTTTGTCTAGAGTGTGATTTCTTTTTGTTTGATGTGGACTGTTTGGAGAGAAAGGAATTCGCGCATCTTTGAAGATAAAGAACTTTGGTGGATCAGCTTAAGTTGCAGTTAGTGTGCACTTTATTTGCTTGGAATCAGGCTTTCTCATATTTCCCTGCTGTAGTTATGAATTGTTATCCTTCTAGATAGCATGTCTCTTTGTTAACTTGTTTCCGTTATTTTTTATTGTTCGAGTGTTCTGTAGTATACTCTACCTTTGTACTTGGATCCCATTTTTTTCCCATTTAATAAAATACTTTACTGATCAAGAAATTATTGTAAGAAACCATAATAAAGTTGGGTGACTCCTCATCATTTTTTCCCTTAATCTTCATCTTTTATTGTTTTGGTCCCCTGCTGTATACTTCCTGTATACTTGGGTGACTCCTTCTTAAGACTATGAATAAAATTTTCTTAAATTATCCCAAAAAAAAAAAAAAAAAAAAAAAAATTTATTGTAAGAAACCATAATAAAGTTTTTGATCTTCATTTTTTTTTTTTTTTTTTTTTTCCAGATGACTGCAACATTCAATTATCTTGTGATAAATGCTTAAAAATAAATAAATAAAACTCCAAATTTTACATGTAAGCTTCTACCAAGTGACCGAATTGGCTGGCTTCACCCTGCAAACATAGGAATGCAGCCAACATAGTTTTATACACCAAGTTGATAACTCATCTAATAATTAACAAAGTTTTATTTTCAGGAACTTTTTACTGCTTGACATTAATTGCAGTTTCTGGGGTTAAGTAATAGATTGAACTATATAAGTAATCAAATCTTGATTTATGCTTATGCAACTACCAATGAAAACAACTATGACAAGTAAATTTTTTATTGGCATAGCACATTATATGAATGGAAACTTAGTTGGTACAGAAGTTCTATTGTACTATAGGAGAGGATATACTATCTAAACAAGTTCCAAGACTGGAATGAACTAGGTGCAAAGCCAAATTAAAAAAGGTGAAACCAAACTAAAGGAAGAAATAAAAAAAAGAAAATTCATCTAACCAGTCTGACTGTAGACTTTTGACCATTTGGAAGTGTTATGGTATGGGGCCCGATCCCATGGCAGCACTCATGGCAAATTGTGTGAGTGAAGAATGATTCAAAATCTACAAGTTCTTGTTGTTCCTTTGTAATACAAACATCAGATATTGGCTGAAGAATATGTTTGAACCTGAGGATAGTAATGCCACAATTTAAAAAAAAAAAAAAAAATCCCAGTAATTTTTTAAAAATTTAAATTTCAGAAAAGGAAGCAATAATGGAGATCAATTCATCAAAATAAGATTACACATAAGACCGTAAATATGCATGATGATCGTAGAATATTCAAGGAAAAGGATTGTACTTAGCCTCCGAAACATTCTTAAGCATGACCATTGATGTTCCTCGATCATTTACTATGCGCTCATCATTTGGTAAATTGAAAGCAACAGTTTGAGGACCCTTTACATCCTGAGGCAGAATTTAATCTTATCAACATTTAGCACATTTAATGATACACTTACATCGTAACTATCTAAGTGAACTAAAGAAAATGAAGTTAGGAATACCAATAAACATAAAGGAAATTAAAGTAGTCCCAGTTCTAAATTCATTCCATAAATTCATTTTAACCATGACTGAGTGAAGATGTTTAAAATCTAGCTAGGAAGTTAAAAGCCCTCAAGAAAGGCTTGAAAGAATAGACCAATCAGAATTTGGATATGAGGAATGAGTAAATGCTGAATGAGATACTACATTGCCTGTGAAGTCTGAAGACCAACTTGTTAATGTCTTTACCAAGGCCTTATGTAGGAGTCGCTTAGAGACCATATGTTCCAAGCTGGGATTATATTATATGCACGTACATAAATATATTTATGTTTTTGACCAGTAACAATAAACAACAAATTTTAATTATTGGAAAAAAGTACAGCCCACCCACCTCTCCAACCACCCCAAACCCCCCCCCCCCCCCCCCCTCTTCTTCTCTCAAGGGGTAAATCTACTAAGCTTGGATCAGAGATGAAGTTGGAAAAATCTCACATAGCCGGAGAAGAATTTCCACTTGCAAATCCTTCACTAGGAAATCAAAATATATTGAAGTCGCCCCTAATACACCAAGGAAGTCGCCTCTACTTTTCTAGACTGGTATTTAGTAGAGTGAAATAAAATACTTCTTAGAGAATTCTCAAATTTCTAGTGGATTCAGGCTTATTTTTTCTTGATTTGTGAAGGCTTTGTTAAGCCACAAACAATATCTAGCCTATTGTGTTTTTGTTCCATGCTAAGCGGTATCAAAGCTTTCCATCGATTTGGTATGGAAAACAACCAGGGTGCGCATAACAACCGTGTTGAAGGAGAGAAAGGGCTACATGCCCTTTGGGATGCACTCTAGGCTCAGCGGCAGAGTATCCAGGAGATTTGTGCTATGTTGGTGACTACGGGGCTTAATGACAATAGGAACCATGAAGGCAACATGTACGATGGTCTTGGGTTCAATGCTCATGGTCTAGTTGGTGATCGGCGGCGTCCTGTCAATCACTGAATGCCATCAGCCTATGAGGATGATTCTGATGATGAAGATGGAAGGTATTGAAACAGGCATGGCGTAATAGGGAGGCTAGGGATTACTGTCTAAAGGTTGATATTCCTAGTTTCAGTGGGGATCTTGATATCAAGTCCGTCCTTGATTAGATCTATGAAGTCGAAATTTTTTTCAGATGATGGATGTATCAAATGGGAAGCAGGTCAAACTTGTTGCATACCAATGAAAGAAAGGAGGAGCTTCTGCTTGGTGGGATCATGTACAGAATAATCGTTGGTGGCAAGGAAAGGGGGGTAGTGAGGACATGGGGGAGGAGGAAAAATTTATTGAAGGGTAGATTTTTGCCTCTAACTATGCGCAATATCTATTTCAGCAATATCAAAATTGTATGTAGAGTGTTCGATTTGTTGCTGAATACGCAGGATTTTCTTCGCCTGGCAGCATGTTGTGATTTATTAGAGACGGAGGTGCAGCAGAGAATGCAATATATTAAAGGCCTAAAATTTTCAATTCATGAGAAGATGCGCTTGCAACCTATTTGGACAGTAGATGAGGCTTGTAATTTAGTGTTAAATGCAAGAAGGTTAATGGTGCCTCAACCAAATTGAACTGTAAATTCCAGGCAAGTTCCTTTTGAATTGCCTTGAAATAATTTTGAAAATGAGAAACATGTGGAAGTTCTAGTTTATTTATCAGTTGTAGGGAGGTGAGGAACTAAAGGTGGCAATAGCACTATTCCAAGGTATAATAGGGATGCTGCTAAGAACCCTCATGCCAGAACTATTGCAAACCTTTACTACTAGTTTGGTGAGCCTGGTCATAATTCAAGTGTACGTCTAGCATATAAGCCTTGTACATCTTGCAGATTAGGATGAATATGGTGGAGAATTAGGAGAATAGGATTATGCTGATGATGATTTATTAGATTCTGAAATTGAAGATGAAGAGGGTGAACATGTTTCCTGCATGGTGCAGAGATTATTTTACACTCCAAAGCAGGAGAAGTCGCCATAGCTCATTTGTTATAGTACTGAATTCCGTTGCTATTTTGTGAGTGCTAATGTTACCTTTTTTGAGTCCACCCTATTTCCTCTCCACCTAGTCAGTGTCTATCACCTAATCTCATCTCCAATCATGCGGGAGAGGTTTCCATCCCGTCTCCTACACTTCCAATACCTTTATCTCCTCCTCCTCCTCCTCCTCCAAGACCATTGGCTTCCCATCCTACTAATCCTACCTTATATGTTTATCGACAATCTTGAGATAGGCATGTTGTGTCACATAGCACCAATGCTACATCTTCTTCATCTAAGGTTCATGCTTCATCTGCCTCTCTCCCATTGACTAATGATTTGCAGATTGCTTTAGGATGAGGTAAACTCTCTCCCATTGACTAATGATTTGCCTATTTCTTTAGGACAAGGTAAACGTACTTGTACTCAGCACCTGATTGATCATTTTTTTGTCCTATAATCGTGTTTCACCTTGCTTGCATTCATTTGCTTGTACAATTTCCTCTATTTCTATTCCCTCATCTTATAAGCAGGTCTTGTATTCATTCGGATAGAAACATGCTATTGATGAGGAAATTAGTGTTCTTTATAAGAATCAGACTTGGGAGCTCACTACTCTTCCCTCTAGGAAACAAAAAAACAGTAGGTTGTCATTGGGTATACATTGTCAAGTACCTCCCTGATGGTTTGTTGAGCGCCATAAGGCATGGTTGATTGCCAAAGGGTACACATGAACATATGAAGTTGACTGTCTAGAGATATTCTCTCCTATGGCACGTCTGAATTTGGTTCAGATCCTACTATCTGTTGTTCTTGGCCTTTGTATCAACTTGATATCAAGAATGCCTGTCTTCATGGAGAACTTTGGTAGGAAGTATACATGGATCAACTCCTTGGATATGTTGTTTCTGGTAGTGAGCATCTTGCTTGTCAATTACGAAGTGTGTTGTATGGTTTGAAGCAATCTCCTTATGCATGGTTTGATCGATTTAGTGCCGTTGTACTTGGATATGGTTTCCAGCAATCTATTTCTAATCATTATGTCTTTGTTCGTCACTCTTCCACTGGCACTATTATTTTGATTGTTTATGTGGATGACATTATTATCTCTAGAATTGAATCCGTTGGTATCGCTGACTTGAAGATGTTGGTTGATACTGCAGCTTCATTGGGAAGTTACCATACTATGAATCGTCCTAGCATTACTTTTATTTTTGTAGTTGGTCCAGTTAGTCAGTTTATGCATGCTGCTCGCCATCCTCACTTTTAGTACCTTGCGTTATCTGAAGGGGGCTCTTGGACTAGGACTTTTGTACAAGTTGTTTTCTCTGTATGTCACTGGTTTTAGTGATACTGATTGGGCTGGTAGTCTTTCTAATCGTCAGTCCACCTCTGGCTATTGTACATTTTTTACTGGCAATCTTGTTACTTGGCGTAATAAAACGCAAAATGTGGTTGCTCGTTCTAGTGTTGAAGCTGAGTATCGAGCTATGGCTCATACTGCTTCTAAGATGTTATGGGTTCTGTCTCTCCTTCGTGACTTTGGTGTTGATATTCCTATTCCTATGCAGAGGTATTGTGACAATCAGACCACCATCTTTATTGCTAACAATCCCGTGTTCCATGATCGTACCAAACATATTGAAGTTGATTGTCACTTCATTTGGGATTTATTGATGAAGAAACAAATTGTCACTCACTTGTTCATTAGCATGATAAATTGGGCGATATTTTCACCAAGCCAAGCTCATGACTTCTTTTTGCGATTGTCTTCCAAGAATTGGCATGTTAATAAGGGCATTTTTGTAATCATGGTATAAACCCCAATATAAATATATGCTAAGGTGTGGGCTTGATGAGTTATGCCCTCAACCTTTTATTTATTTTCTATGTCTCTTTCTTTTCTTCTCTTCCTCATTATTCTCACTTAATCCTAAATCTTCATATGTTGCGACTCAAACTATGTTGTTATTGCTCTGCACTCTTTTTGATTGGATGGCTGCATTGAGTAGCCATTCATTTTCTAATTTTCTGGAAATTTTAGACTTTTGTACTCTGCTTTGATCTTTATTACCCTCTGTTCACTCCCTGTGTACTGTGGTTGTAATTTTCTTCTCATTTGAATAGAAGTTTTATACTTACCTATCAAAAAAAAAAAAAAAAAGATCTTCATTATATATTATAAAAGAATGAGCTTCTCATTATGCACTGTAGATGTCTGACTATAACTTTCATTTTAACTACTCAAGCTTGATTTTTTTTTTTTTTTTAAGTTTACTAGTTGTATTATCATGGAATATAAAATAATAAATTTGGGCAAGTAATACAATCATTAAGAAATAATTTTTTCAAACATTCTACAAGCTCACCCCTGCATTATAAAGAAGCTGAATAACACGAATAGGAGCTGCAATCACATCTTCAGATTTGTACATGCTGTCCATCGGGAGATTTTGTTCCAGAATCTATAACAATAAAAATCCTTTTAGTAATTGACTGAAGCAGAAATATAGGGAGGAAATGAAAGCTCTTACAACTATGTAGGCCACTGTCCCTTTTGGCCAACTGGAATTTACCCTACTTGATGAGGTCCAAGCCATGGTTCAACCCCTTGTGGGTTGGGTTTATGAGGTTACAACTTCAACCAATTGGGTGGAGAAAGAAAAAGTGAAAAAAGAGAGAGAAGAAATAGAGGATCTATAGTGAAAAACAAATATACAAGAGTACCCTTAAATTATCGCCAAAGAGTTTAAGTTGAGCAGTTGCTTTGTCATCCCGAACTCCAATAAATGCTTCAAATGTTGCCTGCAATTAGATGCATAATGTGCTACATAGTACAGTGAACAAAGAATGGGAAGAATAGCCATATATTCCTGCTTCAGAAAAAATATAAAGCAGGATTAATGCTTTCTAGAAAGTTTACATTTTGTTGTAGACTGCTCTCACCATTTGCCTCAGAAACTGTAACAATATCCTTGCTTAAGCAGTCATTTCACCCATCGTCAGAAAATTAATAAGAATACCACCTGTTGTGCATATCTAGTGTACATGGGTTGCGCCCCCTTGTGCTTAATTAATGCATTATTACTTATCAAAAAGAATATACCAAAGGTTCATCTCTTCAGCTATCACAACACATCAGGAAAATATTTCCTTTGAAGTAGTGATGCATATATACACACAGTTTTGCAAAATTAGATTTCCTTAAGTCCTCTAGGATAGAGAAAGTATGAAACGGACTGTCTATCATGCAATACATCCTCAATGTGCAAAGGTCCTTTCTCATCTACACAAATGAGTCAATGGGATATTGAATAATTTGAGACTACAAGGCAAACCAATATCAAGTAAGCGCTGAAGTTCACATGTTTTGCTCTGCAAATATTTGGCTTGTAATGCAGATTTCATGTTTCAGGCAGTTTTACTTTCATCCCCATTCTTATGGGTGGAGATGCCTAAAGGGGATTGGCATATGCACTGTACCAGATTAATGTTCATAAACCATCTCAATCTTACACTACAATTAAAGATGATGAGCATGAAAGAAAACTCAACAGATCCCTGTAAATAATACCTTGTACCCAAAAAGTGCATCTTCATATGTCTCATAGGGACCGATAGTAACATCCAACTTGGAGTCCTACAAAAAAGAAAAAAAGAAAAAAAAAACATAAAAGATCAGTGAAAAATTGTTAGTTCTTAAAAGTTGCGAATATTTAAAGTACCATTAATAGTGAAACCGAAAAGCTCTTACAAAGAGCTGTTTCAAGAAAGCGAAATAGCAATTGCAGAACCGGTTACTATTCAGAGAATAGCTACAATGAAGTATCAACTGAGCTTTTGAATTTTCTGTATCTTTATACTTCTTTGTTTCCTATATCCACATATAAATTCATTTTATAACTTAAAATGCATGTAGAAGTTCAATCAGATGACTTGACTAAACTCTTGTAGCTTGATAACTGCTAATAGAAACACATTCCTTTTGTGCTTTCTCCTCAGCCTAGCCTATCAGTTTTTTTTTTTTTTTTTTTTTTAATCTTTGATAAAACTGGATAAAATGAATTGTTAAAATCAACAAAAGGTAAAATAGGAGCGCACAATATTCAAACAAGAAACTAAACAAGGGGGGAAAAAAAAAACAAATAAAATTCATGATTTGAGTTAAGGTTTCCCCTAAAACCCCAGTTTGAAAACACTACCGTGACTTTTTGCCCAAAAATGCTGAACTAAACGGGTACTTTAAGAGGTCTAAGGGTCTCTCATTGTCTTCAAAAATGCGGGTATTTTACGTTCCAGCCAAACAAACCACATTATACATGCTGGGACCATATTCCATATGGTTGATAGGTGCTTTCCAAACCAATTTCTCCAAGCAAAGAGAAGAGAGCTAACTGTCTTCGGCATTACCCATTGAATCCCAAACACCTCAAAAACTTCATTCCATAAGACATGAGAAAAATTACAGTGAAGTAGAAGATGATCCACAAATTCTCCATCACAGAAACATAAGCAACACCTATTAACTAGGGATTGACCTCTCTTAACAAGATTATCAATGATGAGTATCCCATCCCTAGTTGCTGTCCATAAAAAAAAAGACACTTGATTAGGCACCTTTGCACACCAAATGCACTCCCAAGGAAACTCATCAGTGAGAGGACTAGACAACAACTGATAGTAACAGTGCGCATCAAATACACTAGTCTTAGCCAACTTCCAAGTCAGATTATCATCCCCCCACGCCTCGGCATAGAGGAATAAAGAAGCTCAAAAAAAAAAAAAAAAACATTTTCTAGCTCCCAATCCTAAAAAGCTCAACGAAATTGTAAATAATAGTTCCTACTAAATAAAAGAAGAAACCTAATGTGTAAGAGCATAAGGTTCTACCATATGGTGTATTCTTTAAGAATTTTTTCATTTAGCCTTCCACCTCACCTTTTAATGCCAAGTTTCTTTTTTTCTTTTTCTTTTTTTGAAAGGGAAATAGTTACTCTTCATTTAACCTTCCACATATGCAGATGTTTTAATGAATTGATTCATTTAACCTTACACCTAAGCAAAAGTTTTAATGAATTATTTAATTTTTATTATTTATTTGTATTCTTATTTTTAGTTAACACTACTCTACTCCCCTCCACTCCTCTTCCTTCCCCCCTCTATCCAAACAGGCCATTAGTGTTTGAATTTTAATAAAATTTTTGGGTAACCACTTAGCAGGATATAAATAACTTATTAACTTATTTGGGATATGGAATTTCTGCTCAAGTTTAGTTGTTTTTAGCAACAATTAAAACAAAAATTAGCAAAACCAGAAAGCAAATGAAATAATAAAAAATATACAAAATAATAATAAAACTGTTAAGTTAGTTAAAATAATTAAATATTTGTGAGTTCAATCAAGCCATATGTTCGTATACTGAATTATGTTAATCATAATATTCACATTTTCTACCTTTTTAATATGTAATGTAACTAGTTCTCAAATATTAAAAGAAAAAAGAAGAAAAAAAGGTGCTGCAATATTGGTTCAGACACCATCTCCACCGGGGCTTGAACAATATTAATTATTAGATAAATGTTAAGACCATATTTGAACATGATACAGAATACAAGAACTTGTAGAAGGCCCCTATCTTAGTTGATAAAGACTAAAAGAATTTTCTATGGGAAAAAATTCGTTGATAGTTTTCTTTCCCAAGAAAGGCCATAAATTAGTGACAGCAAGATAGGCTTCCAAACAATACATACTAAAGTGAATTGTTTAAATTAGTTAATTAATCATCTTGCAAGTATTTTAATTGCAAATGAAGGCATATCATTGTTTATATCTATCAAAAAAATATATCTAGCTATATGGCTCAGCTTCACCTATGTTCTTTGTATCTGGCTCTCCCTTTTTTTTTTGATAAGCATCATCTGGCTCTCTATAGGAGTCTAGGACCCCATCCATTGTCAAATCACAAACTCTCATCTTCCCCCTGGGTTCAATTTTCAGGATAACTAGTGTATGACTTAACTTTGATAGCATGTTAGAAACCATCAATCCTAAAATCTTGAGCTATCCAAAAGTGGGCCAACAAAAAGTACATTCAACTTTTTGTTTGCTGCATGATGGATACAAATTTATCATTATCCAAAAAATATGAAATCTTTTACCTGTGTACTCAACTATTAGTTCAAATCTCAAAGCATTATTTATGGGCTGAAATTCCAAAAGCATTTGATTTTCAGACACCTTCCAGAAGAAGAAATTGCACTCCTTTTATTAATTTGAGATCAACTAAGCACTAAATCATTAAAAGGAATTTAATTGGTATTGTTGTTAAGATGAAAGTGTTTAGGGTTTGATAAGTCAATCCTAACACATAAAATATTATTTATATATAATGAAGTACAATGACATTACTGTTTTATCCCTAGTTTAAACTCATAACACTCCCCCTCAAACTGGAGTATATATCATACAATCCTAGCTTGTTACATAATAAACTCAAACAAGTCTAACATAAAGCATTGGTAAATATATCAGCAATTACACCATCTTTTACTTTCTCCCGAATAATATGATAATCTACTTCAACATGCTTGGTTCGTTCATGGAACAAAGAATTGGAGGTAATGTAAATTGATACTTAATTATCACAATGCATAATCATAGGCAACTTCACAATAAATCTTAATTCCTCAAGTAAATGGTTAATCCACATAAGCTCACATGATGTGTGTGCCATGGCTCTATACTCAACCTTTGCACTAGATTTGGCAACAACAATTTGTTTCTTACTTCTCCAAGTAATCAGGTTTCCTCCCAAAAAAGTGCAATACCTAGTAGTGGATTTTCTATCTAACAGCGATCCAGCCTAATCAATTAGTGTAGGCTTCTACCTATAGGTCACCATTAGCTTTATACAAAAGACCACGGCCTGGATGTGCTTTAAGATACCTCACAATTCGAATAATTGCCTCCCAATGTGGAAGGCGAGGATCTTTCATATAGTGGCCCAAAACACTAACTGCAAATGATATATCTTGGCAAGTAATTGTGGGATAATTCAGTTTACCAACCAGATGGGCGAGTAATTGTGGGATAATTTAGTTTACCAACCAGATGACAGTATCTCTTAGGATTAGATAACAGCTCTCCCTGATCTTCATACAATTTGACATTAGGATCCATAGGAGTCTCCATTGGTTTAGATCCTAACAAGCCAGTTTCTTCCAAAATATCCAACACATACTTCCTTTGTGATAAACTGATAAACTGATGCCTTCTTTAAATCGGGCTACCTCAATACCCAAGAAATAACGAAGTTTACCCAGATCCTTAGTTTGAAAGGGGTTTTGAAGGTATCTCTTCAAATCATTAATACCCTTCTTGTCATCACCAGTGATTATAATATCATCAATATATACTATCAACAAAATCTTTTCTCTTGCAGAGGTATGAGAAAACATAGAGTGATCAAAGTGGCAACGTCGTAATCCAAACTTTAACACTACTTCATTGAATTTACCAAATCAAACTATGGAAGATTGTTTAAGACCATAGATGGCCTTATGCAACCTACACACTTTTCCAAACCCCCCTTGAGCAACAAACCCAACAAACCTAGGTGGTTGCTCCATATACACCTCTTCCTTCAAATCGCCATTCAAGAAGGCATTTTTAACATCTATCTGAAATAATGGCCAGCCCAAATTAGCAACCAAGGAGATCAAAATCCGAACAGAAGAAATTTTAGCAACATGTGAGAATGTCTCGGCATAGTTGACATTGTATGTCTGGGTATACCCTTTGGCAACCAAGCGAGCTTTCAAACGCTCAATAGAGCCATCAGGCAAATACTTCACAATATACACCCAACAACAACCAACAGTAGTTTTCCCCAGAAGACGATAAACTAAAGACCAAGTAGCATTTTCAAATAGGACAGACATTTCTGCCTCCATAGTAGACTTCCAACTAGAGATGGACTTTTTTTTTTTTTTGATAAGTTCCAACTAGAGATGGACATAGCCTCTTGGACAGACTCAGGAACAACAGTAGAATTCAAGGAAGTGGTAAAAGCATGGGAGATGAAGAAAAATGACCAAAAGAGACAAACTAAGAGATAGGATGAGAGGTACAAGAATACATACCTTTGAGCAAAGCAATTGGAAGAGAGGCAAGATCAGGAGGCAGATCACTTGGCAGGGAAGAAGTCTCTGTTGGAGGTTTCTGGCGACGATGATACACTTGGAGTGGTTTCTAAGGAGAATCAGTAGGAGATATAGGTGGCATGAGAGGAAGACAAGGAAGAGAACTGTCACTAGCAATCGAAGGAGAGAAATAGGATTGAGATTCATCAAATGTTACATTAGCACTAATGAAATGACGATGGAGAGTAGGTGAGTAATATCAATACCAGAATACCCAAGAAAAACACATTTAATGGATCTAGGATCAAGTTTGTCACTCCCTAGACCTAAGATAAGAACATAGCACACAACCAAAGATCTTAGGAGGTAGAGGAAACAAAGTTGCATCAGGAGAGAGCACAGAATAAGGGATCTGACCACCTAGAACAATGGAAGGCATACGATTAACTAGGTGACATGTAGTGAGAACAGCATCACTCCAATATGATTTGGGAACACGCATATGAAACATTAAGGCATGAGTGACCTCTAACAAATGACGCATTTTATGTTCAGCAACACCATTTTGTTGTGGAGTACGAGGGCATGAAGATTGGTGAATTATACCATGATCATCAAAAAATTGAGACAAAGATGTATGAAAATATTCACGAGCATTATTATACCGAAAAATACAAAGTGAAGCATTCAATTGAGTCTTTATTTCCATATAAAATGATTTGAAAATTTAGTACAATTTAGACCTTTCTTCGTAACATAAAGATAGGTGATTCTAGAATAATCACCAACAAAAGTGACAAAATATCTAAATCCCAACAATGAGGCAATGTTTATTGGACCCCAAATATCATAATGAAATAAATGCAAAGGACTACTAACATGACTCTCACGCCTAGAGGCAAAAGGCATCCTATGGTGTTTACCCAATTGACATGCTTCATATTGTAAGGACTCAATTTGATGATACAACGAGACTAACGACTTCAAATTCTGGAGAGATAGATGACCAAGGCGACAATGATGCTGAAGAGGCAAGATAGACAAATGAGAAGCCACTAAACTGGAAGAACCACGCCAATCCAAGTAATAAAGTCCATCGACTTCATGCCCTCCACCAATAATCTTCATCGTCTTGAGATCCTAAAAGATATAATGAGTGGATAAAAAAATGGCAGTGCAATTCAAAAGTTTAGTAAGCTTACTAATTGACAAAAGATTAAAAGGAAAATCAGGAATATATAAGACAGAAGAGAGAGAAAGATTAGGAATGAAATTGGCAGTGTCCAAACTAGAAACTGTAGTGGCTGAGCCATCTGCCAATGTAACATTGGGAAGACTACTAGAGTGCTCAATGTCAGAGTAAGCCTGAGGTACTATCATAAGATCAGTAGCACTTAGGTCAAGGACCCAAGGGTCTTGAGTGGCAAGACAAGCAGTGGAAGTACCTTGTTGAGCCAAAGTAACAATAGAACTAGACCCAATGGAGTTAGAATGAAGAGATAGGAGGTGATTGTATACTTCCTCAGGTATAGAGACTACGCTGGATGTTGGTGGAAGTGATTGTGAAGGCGGTTCTTCAACTTGAAAACTAGCTTGGTGAGCCGGTTTTCCATACAACTCCCAACAAAAGTCTACTATATGATTCTCACCATGACAATAAGTGCACTTACGAAGCCCACGTCCACCTCTATTACTCCCCATATAAGTGGCAAAGGCAGATTTATCACTAGAAGGTAGTGCATCAGTGCTGGGGGCAAGGGAGGTCTAAGTCTACCAAAAAATTCACTCAATGAAGGGAGGACTGGACTAGCTAAAATTTGTGACTTCACCGGATTCAAACTTTTAGGTAATCCAGAGAGGAAGCGAGCAACATGCATAGAATCTCATTGTTTCTTCATTGTTTTAACATTAGAGGAGATGGGTTGATAAATATTGAGTTCTTCACATACACCCTTAAACTTGTTATTATAGTCTTCCAAAGACAAATCACTCAGACTCAAGGAGAAATAATTTTGATGAAGATCATAAATCCACTTCAAATTGTTAACACCAGAGTAATGTTCCTTCGCCTGTACCCAAACAGGTTTAGCAGTTGGTAAGAAAACCAAACTACAACTGATCTTAGACTCCATGCTATTCCACAAGCAACTCCTAACTCGAGCATCTTTAGCTCTCCAATCACCAAATTTAGAGTTCGTAAATACACGGGGTTCATTAATCACATAATCAAACTTCTTTCTACCAAGAAGAAACACTTCAATTGCCTGGGCCTACTGAGCATAATTACTTCCATTAAGACGAATGGAAGTAATAGATAACATATCAGAAGATAAGAAATAATTAGGGGGCTAAACACTATCTTTGGTCACCATAATAGCAATCTTAAGAACAAACTAACTCTAAATAAATATGCTAGTGAACCCTAAAAAAAGAAAAGAAAGAAACACACTAACAAATTTAACGTCAATATGCTCCAACCAGTCAGCAAATCCAATAGCAACACACACAACTCCAATCAAGGCAGCAGTCAAACCAAACCAAATCAATCCATGGCTGAAACCTTGTTTAGAAAACTTCGGCGGCGGTACTAGGTCACTGATGCGTCGGAGCGAGGGTCGGTGAGTGGGCTAGGGTGGGTTGCCGGAGAAGGGCGAGTAAAATCGTGCCTCTCTTGCAATCAGGCAACATTGATCTGGTGTCACGAGACCTCATAGAGATCACCAGCTCTAGGCAACTCCTCCAACCACTAAGTCGAAGTCGTCAGAGCTAGGGATCGAGTGTTATGGTGTTGTCAGAGCGTAGCTTAGGGTTGTCGGAGCTAGGGGTCAACTATTATGGTGGTCGGCAGCGGTAATAGCGGTGGGTGGTGGTTGAAGTGTTAATGGCAGTGGGTTGGGTGCTCTGAAACCAGGCAAAATTTGCCAAACAGTATAATACTGGGAAAATTTTAGGCGGATGGCATGCGTTCAAAGTTTGTTAGTTAGTTGGACTCTTTTTGGAAATCGAGTATAGCAAAATCGACTTCCAACCAAAATCAAGTTTAATATACTCGACTTCCTTTTTTATCCAACTCAAAGCTAATTTTCGGTAGGAAGTCGAGTTTACTATACTCGACTTCCTTTTTTATCCGGTAAACTCGACTTCCTTTTTTATCCAACTTAGAGCTAATTTTCGGTAGGAAGTCGAGTATAGCAAACTCGATTTTAGCTGGAAGTCGATTTTGCTGTGCTCGATTTCCAGAAAAGAGTCCAACTAATTACTAAACTTTGAACGCATGCCACCCGCCTAAAATTTTTCCAGAATTATATTGTTTGGCAAATTTTGCCTCCGATACCATGTTGTTAAGATTATAGTGTTTAGGGTTTGATAAGTCAACCCTAACACATTACTGTTTTACCCCTAGTTTTAAACTAAACTCATAACAGGTATCAATAAAGCTCAAAGAGAAACTTTATAGAGTCACCAATAAACTGGTTAAGAACCAATGCAATCTATTCAAAAGAATAAAAGGATGAACTATAGTGCAAGTGTGTGTGTGTGAGAGAGAGAGAAAGAGAGACTTCACAGGTGCAAAAATCTTTTACTTTTTTGGAGACTGTCTAATGTAAAAAAAAAAAACCAAATATTCATATATATATATATATATATATATATTTTTTTAAAAAGGAAAAAAAACAACAAATAGATATCATTCCATTGTGTGTATAATTTTGTACCATCACCAAATGCTTTATGTTAACAGAATTATGAAGGTAAAACCGCATACTAAATATACTAACCAACTCCATCCAAGCTATGTCTGAATCATAATAATCATTCGATAGGAAAGCATTGGCTTTGCTATGCAGCAATCTTTTCAAACTACAAAAGGCAAGAAAGATTCAGCAAAGATTTGCAAGCACAATAGAAATTAGCATATTCTTAACCAATAAACTACCAACAGAAACCTGCAAACATATTACCTAGATGAACTGGTCAGGTCCCCTGCTTTACACAATAATTCAGAAGCTTTTTTGAGGAAAGGATTATACTCTTGAGAGAAAGGAACGATACATAGATCATGAGTGGAATCAACAAAACGATTTGTCACGTCAGCTGTATCATTAGAGAGAAATGATTCCAGACCAAATTCACTATGCCTTTTGATAACATTGAAAAAGCCAGTTGCATCTTGTTTATCCTTTGTTAGACTGTCCTTCCATAATTCAAATTCCTAGACAAGAGAAACCTATGTATTCATGTATGTAAAATTTTTTTTGATTCATATGACAAACTTCACCAACAAATACCTTTTTATCCATGTCTGGTGGATAGAAGTTTGCCCCAGGGGGCTTCAGCATAGGAAAAGCAGCTCTATATTCAATACCCTTCCACCCAGTAACTTGTTGTGTGGCTCCAGGAAGCAACTTTATGGCTGAATCTGCGGTTGTCAAAAATGCCTCATCCTCATCAAGGCAAGACCTGTTGATAAAGAAAGATGTTAGCATGGAGTGGAGGGTGAGACAATGGGTCCAAGATCTACAGTGGGTATTTTTTTAGAACATGTCTTTTTTTTTTAAAATGAATTAAATTATGTGAAATTATATGTCACAACTTACATTACTCAACCCTATTAAAAAAAAAAAAAAACTTAATTTGATAATTTTTATTCAAAATTTTCATATGCATAATAAAAATTTTCAACTTGAGTACCCAAAAAATAAATAAATAAACAATGAGTTCTGTTGCATTTCACAAATAATAAGCAAACTAATGTGGGCAGACTTAAGAAAATTTTATTTTGATTTAGTATTGCGTAATTTTACAAGCAAGTGTATTTTTATTGGTCAATTGTCTTACTAGTTAATCAGGTTTTTATTTGAAAAAACCAACCTAGTACACTTGAAGTGTACTAGAGTGGCACAAATCAAGAGCCCAGATTACAACGATCAATAAGATTGGAAAGAGAAAAACAAGTATAAAAAGGCAAAAATACACTCCAATCAAGGAGAGAAGGGGAAAGAAAGATTTAATGTCAAGAATAGACCGTTCACAATCCTCAAAGCATCTAGCATTCCGCTTCCGCCATAAGCACCAAAACAAACAATGCAGCACAAACCTCCATAAATTTATATTTCAATGCCTACCAAACTTGCCCTGCCAAGAAGCTAGCAACTCGCTAACTTTGTAAGCAATGTACCAGCTGCATTACCTACTGAGAAGCCCAAAAATTATCCCAAAATAGCAGTTGCATCCAACACACGATTCAAAGCCTCTATGACAATATCAAAAAGGAGTGGAGATAGTGGGTCCCCTTGACAAACACCCCTAGTGATTTCAAAGAAATCAATCGGGGTACCATTTAGCATAATAGAAAATTTGACAGTTGATATACTCCACATAATCCACCTCCATTTTTTTGTGAAGCCACACCGCCTAAATAGGTTCATAAGAAAATTCCAATTCACATGATCATAGACTTTCTCAATATCCAACTAGCAAATAACCCCCAGCGCCCCTGACTTCAACCTACTGTCTATACGTTCAGAAGCAATTAATTCTGTTTACCTTTAACAAAGGTGTTCCGTGAGTTTGAAATAAGACTATGCACCACCCTACGCAAACGACTAGCTAAAACCTTAGAAATAATCTTATACATCCCTCCCACCAAACTAATAGGGTGAAAATCCTTCACATCCATAGCATCAAGTTTCTTAGGAATGAGGGCAAGGAAAGAGACATTAAGACTCCTTTCAAACACAACTTGCTCATGGAAATTATGAAGAACTGCCATAACATCTGTTTTCAAAATGCTTCAGCAAGATTGAAAAAAAGCCATGGAGGAACCATTTGGACCTCGTAACTTATCGCCATTGAAACCACTAACCACCCCAAACACCTCATCCTCCTCAAAAGGTCTATCCAACCAGCTAGCATCTTCCTCAGAAATTCTTCCAAACCCCACATCATCCAAAACAAGGCGATGAACCTCATTTTTAGAATAAAGCTGTCTATAAAAATGAGTAATACACTCCGCAATGGATCCTTGGTCTGAAGACAACACCCCATCCACAATAAGCTTATCAATAGAATTAAACCTTCTATGAGAGTTGGCCATATGATCTCTCCTTTAATGCAAACCACTCTTGATTTTTGCCTTCAACAAATTTCTTCTCTCGGTTGATTCTTTCCTTATCCAACTTTTCCTCTACCTCTACCATAAGAACAAGACTTTCCTCAACATGCTCAAATACCCTAAGATCACTCCACAACTTCTTCCCCTTTTCTTCTACATTACCAAACTCCTCCACATTCCATCTCTTGAGATCAACCTTCAAAGCCTTCAATTTACTTGCTAAAATAAAACTAGGGGCTCCATGAAAATGATAGGACCCACACCAAGAGCGTATTCTTTCTACAAAACATTCATCCTTTAGCCACATATTCTCAAACTGAAAAGGCCTCCTTCCTCTATGGAAATTACCTTCCCTCTAGAAGAATCGGAAAATGGTTTGAGAACAATCTAAACAACCGCTTTTGACAAACAGGAGGAAACTTAATCTCCCAATTTGCTGTCACGAGAAATCTATCCAACCTTGATCTTGGGATAACAACCTAGACAACCTTTTTTGACAAACAGAAAGAAACTTTTTTATTTTTTTGATAAGTAATAAGTTATATTGATATAAAAAAGGAACACCCTAGTACACAGGGAGTGAACAAGGGAAAAGAAATCAAATACAAAAATTGCAAGAGTCTAGGAAATCAATAAAAGAAGGGAATGATTGTTGTTGCAAAGCAAACAACCAATCCCTTAAAGTTCTAAGAAAGAGAGGCTTGAGGACCGGAATAGATCTCTCAATATCTTCAAAACATCTACTATTTCTCTCCCTCCACAGACACCACATTAAGCAATGAGGAATGATGGACCAAATGTAACCATTTCGATGACGACCAAAGCTGCCTTGCCAACACCCTAACAGCCCCAAAACAGTGTGCGGCATAACCTAACTTACTCCAAATAGACCCAAAACCATAGACCATAGATCCATAGCAAAAAGATAATGAAGGAATAGATGGTCAACCGATTCACCATTTCTCTTACACATGTAGCACCAATCCAAAATCCACACCTTCCTTTTTCGTAAATTATCAATCGTCAAGCATTTCCCTAAAGTAGCAGTCCAAACAAAGAAAGCTACTCTAGAGGGAACCTTCTGCTTCCAAATACTTTTCCAAGAAAAACCAAAGGAAGTGTTGCCAACTAAAATTATATAACAGCAAATTGCCAACAGAACCACAATCGACGGCACACACTCTGAATCCAAACCAGTAGAAGCAAAATCCACCACGCCATCACACTCATCAGCCCAACAAATAATAGGCCCATCACCAAGAAAAGAATTCGTACCTGGGATAGCTTCACTTTCCGAGATTGAGTAGTTTGAGACTGAATCCGAAGACCGATAAAGAGTGAGAGGAATCACAATCTGCCTCCCATCACGAAGCTCAAGTACCCAATCTTTAGAATTGCCTCATACTTTTCCCATCACCAACAAAATCCCTAAGTGATAGATGCTGATTTTGTAACCCATCATCGGAAACAAGTACGCTAGGCTCTGAGCTTTGAGATGACACTTCCAAAGAAATCTCATCTTCCTCTAAATCTGACCCTAATGCAAACACCTGGGGCGAAGTGTGGCTAGGAGCCACCTCCTTCATAATTGGACCCACGGGGGGTTGATGAGACTTGCTAGAGCTTGCCTGATGAAGACTTGTAGTAGGAACACCAGTAGATTGAGAGACCGAAGCTGCCAAACCAATTTCCAGTTGCGACAGAGTGGGGAGTGACATGCTCAACTAGGTTAGAATGGGTTGGGGACTTGCTGCTGACCTCTTAACAGAATCTTGATGCTGGGTTTTGGGTTTGGAAGCCATCCCATCCTGTTTCAAATTAATAGGCTTCCAAATCGACAAATTGGGCTTCGGCCCAATATCTTTAGCCACTGAAAAAAGTTTGGGTTTTGGCCCAATAACATTATGCACTTAATGCACTTTGGGTTTCGGCCCATTTTCTTTTGATAGCCCCAAAGAATTTGACCCAGTATTCTTTGTCCCCCATATGTTGATTAGAGTTTGAACCCACCTCACTTATGTTAGATGAAATCACACCCCACCTTCCTTCCTTCCCACGCTCAATACATAAATAAATATTCAAGGTCAGCGTATCTTTGATACCTCTACTCGCAAGGCTATTAATAATGGCAGCCGTAATGTTTGCCCTAATTTGAGCCTGTAATTTCTTAGGCTTTCCTTCGAGCGACCCTATCCCCACCGGAAATTCTATTGTTTAAAATTTGAATTTCTGAGATTTTCTCCTTTCCTTTTATTCATTTTTTTTTAAAGATAATTACAACATGCTGCTAACCTCGTAACTCGAAGTCTTTCCCCCTTAGACCCCCAAGCACTTTGTGCATGGAGAGGTGCCAATTCACCATCATGCTTTCGTGGTTCGACCACTGCCCCCGCCATCGAGACTGCCTTAGGGACACCTTTTTGGATACAGAGGGTGCCTGTCTTATTGGAACAATCGTCTCCCTCATATGGATGCCAAATCCTCTCCAACCACTACCCATCTTCCCCTCTGGAAAAACTTTGGACCCCTTACGTTTGCCTTAATGTAATTCAGATAGCATCAAAAAGGAACCATGGGCGTTGGACCCCAGTTGCAAAATAAAAACTTTGTCACCCTCCCTAACTGTTCTTGCAAACTGACCCGAAAATTGCTTAGAAACCAAATCCTCAATGTGATTCAAAATTCTCATAGCACTCTCCTTCCCCATACAAACCAAATGTAATGAAATCCGGCCTCGTTCATAGATATGTAACAAGAAGAAAGATCCCCCCTCCTCAACAACAAACTGAAAAGATTTAGATTCAATGAAAGAATGAAAAACAGAGGAAAACACCTCCTCTAAAGAAAGAAGAACAGAGCAATCTATGGCTTATTAGAGGTAGCTAGGCCTCATATGTGACTAATCCTGGCTCAGGGGTGTTATCAATGTAAAATAATTTTTTAATTTTAGTTAATCAGGTTATTTTGTATGTTTATCTAATTCCTATAATCAAGCTTATTTTTGCAATTCAATAAGTTGGCTTTCCTGGTAGTCTATATAAGTTCACCATTGTAATCCTATGGAGACAAGCTTGATTGATTATTAAAATTTTCTCTTGGAATTTTCCAATGGTGTGGTGCTTACTCCACCAACCTTGTGTTTTCTCTTGCTTGGTGCTGACACTAAGCAAACCTAGGTGGACTCCTAGGTTATCTATATTTTTATTTTCTGTTCTTCAACTTGCTTATCACATCCGTTTTGGTGCCTAGCGTCTTATTTTGATATTGGAGTACGTTGTTCTACATCAATTACTCACAAACCTTATAGAGTGCCACTTTAAGGAAGACTTACCATGGACTTTTATTAATCACATAATACATCCATTTTAGCTTGTCTAACTCTGATGCATCAGCATGCTCCTTCAACCAATCTCTTAGAACTGGATTACTATACCAAACCTGTATGAAAACAAAATAAATAAATAAACAATGGAAAACTAATTTTAGTAAGATGCAACTACAATGGTCTCTTATACACACACACACACACACACATATATTTTAAGGTGAGATGTATTCTGGTACATAAGCTTCTAATTTTATTATATTGCATTGTGATTTATCCTCAACTGCCATACACATTTATTCTTTTAGGTTAATGACAATCAAATAAATTCTTGAAAAACTATTTGGATCAAGGGGGAAAATAAACTCTTTCTGAATTCCATCATATGCAAATCAAAGCTAGTAATGAAGTATGCCAGATAACATGATAACCATGTTCATGCACTTAGATATGTTACAAGCATAAACGTGTGTTGTGAGTATTTTCTGTTTATAAACATATACACACAACCTGCAGGTTAAATATTTCATCCATAATTGTTGCCGCCTTGACAAGCAAAACCAAAGCTTCCCTGTCTGCATCTGTTACCCCTGTCAACTGCATCAAGTTAAAATTAATAATATCTATTAGAGAATTTACTTTCAATTCAGAATACACACAAGGCAGAAAACAACTGCAATATAGGGGGAGAAAAGACATCAAAAGACTAGTATGCTAAATTTTGGAATAAGATTAGATTTAACAGTACTCGCAATTGACAAAGGTACAGTGCTAATATGAAAATGGTTTTTTGTTGGGAAGTATAATTCACTGAAGACCAAATCAAGACAATGATTTCAAGAGAAAATTATGGGATTTTTTTTTTCATGTAAAGAAAATTTTTAGTAAAGTGATAAAAAGGAGTCACCCAAGTATACAACAAGTGACCAAAACAATCAAATACACAAATTACAAGCATCCATCAAATTATAAACCAGAAAAATAGAATGACTTTCTATAATAGACATCTAATTTGATAGTGTTTAAAAGAAGAAAAGTTTTAAGTCAGTCCTTTCAGAATTTTTAAAACACTAGTTGTTTCTCTCCTGCCAAATGCACCACATCAAATAATGAGGGACAACCATCTAGATAACACCATTACGATGGTGACCAAATTTCCTTGTCAACATGCTAGGAGCTCAACCACAATCTTTGGCATTGCCTAGTATATACCAAACAAGGTGAACACTATAGACCACAACTCAAAAACAATAGGACAATGTAATAAAAGATGATCTACCGACTCTCCATTGCTTTTGCACATATAACACCTTCCTCTTCTGTAAATTATCAATAGTCAAAATAGCTCCCAAAGCTGCAATCCAAACAAAAAACGCAATTCTGGAAGGAACCTTTTGCTTCCAAATACTTCTCCAAGGGAAGGACTAAATACTTACACCCAACAAAGCCTGATAATAACTGCTCACATCAAAACCCCTACTCTTAATAGGTGTTCAACACATTTTATCTTCACCAATACCCCTCAATGAGACTCCATAAATATCATCCATAAAAATAGACAAAGTTCCAATTCCCAATCCTAAATTGCTCGCAAGGTCTCCAAGTCCCCGGGGAACTACATGAGATCAGCCACATAAGCCTCCTTTACTAATTTTGAATAATTCTAAAAGACACACTCTCAAAGGATTATCCCCACACTAGACATCATGCCAGGATTTCACACCAATGCCATCTCCAATCTCAAACTGAACATAGCAAGAAAAAGTAGACTAGCCACTACTAATAGTCTTCCATAAACTCACCCTATAGGAGCTTGGAACAGAATTAGAGCACCAACCTCCCTCCTTACTTCCATATTTAACCCTTATAACCCTTCTCCTTAACGCTTCTCTCTTAGACCCAAATCTCCACAACCATTTTCCTATTAGCGCTTCGTTAAAATGTCTCAAATTTCAAATTGCTAAACCCCCAGAATGGATAGGAGAGCAAACCTAGGACCAATTTGCCAAGTGACGTTTTGAATCATCTCTCAAACCACTCCAAAGAAAATTTCGTTTTAGTTCTTCTAAAAGGTTTGCTATATCCACCGGAATTGGGAAAAGGGAAAGGAGATAAGTAGGTAAATTTTATAAAGTACTTTTTTTAAGAATAAGTTTACCCCCTTCGGAGAGAGACATTCATTTCCATCCTGCTAACCTCTTTTCCACCTTCTCAATGATGGGATTCTAGATTTCCTTATCTTTACATTTTGCACCCAATGGAAGGCCTAAATATTTTATAGGAAGTGTCTACTAGCAACTCAAAATTTGGAACACCTCCCACAAGAACTAGTTCAGATTTATCCCAATTAATTTTTAATCTCAATACAATCTCAAACCATGACAAAATCAGGCGCAGAAACAATAGTTGGTCAAGATCAGCATTGCAAATAACCAATGTATTATCTGCATAGAGAAGATGAGTTACCTATAAGTGATCATCTGTGGAGGTACCCACACTAAAACCAAACAAACGACCTTCCCTCACTACCTTATCCATCATTTTGCTAATTGCCTCCATAACAATAACAAACAACAAGTACAAAGGGTCACCTTGACGTAAACTTCTATAATTCTCAAAGAAGCCACAAGGAGCTTCATTAATTAAAACTAAGAATTTACCGTGGATATACAGAAAAAGTATCCATTTTCTGGAAAACCAAACTACTTGAGCATAGAAATTAGGAAACCCCAGTTCATATGATCGTAAGACTTCTCCACATCCAACTTGCACAACACCTCCAGAACTCCTGATTTCAGACTACTATCTAGGCACTCATTTGTAATGAGAACTGTGGGGGGTGAAAACCCAACCTTATGTATTGGACTAGGGCCCCATTTGAAGATTACTGTGTGTCCGAAGAGAGGAAAATGTGAGAAGGGGTACATGTGGAAGAAATATACCTGGAAATGAACGAGGAGTATAGTCCGAAGAGGTTATTCTCCTTGGGTGCAAAGAGTCTTGGTCAAACAGACACCTGAAAGGTTCAGGCAATCCTTCTAATGATTTTAATGATAAGGATAAACTTCAGACACGTATGGAGAAGATAGGAACGGAGAAATATCTAGAAGACAAGATGCAACCACCACATTAAATGCACTGCAGCTGCTTTTCTGGCCACATTAATGTGGAGAAGACCCTTGAACAGTACAATCTCAGCTGCTACCACTCACAGAGGGCTAAAAAGGAGACTTGACGTGACATGTACTCAAATGAATGCTCAGATGAAGAACAAGTGGACGATGAAGATGATGGGAGAGAATGCTATATAAAGGGAAGAGGCCTCTGATAATAAGGCATCGGAAAAAATCAGAATAAGGGCAAGAGAAAGACTTTACTGTAGCTCTAAGAACTATAATCACTGCTTAATCAATAATATATCTCTTCGGACACCAATTCATTTCGTTTTTTACGTATATGTTTATGTTGGTTCACACTTGGGGGTTGTGGTTAACTGTTGTCAATCTTATAATCAACCTAGCTCTTTCACCCACTCTCTACAAATTCATTGTTTAGGGCTGGAGCTACAAATCCTAACCCTACAAGAACAAAATCCAAAATCTGCCTATTCTTAACGAAGGCATTCTGAGTCTCCGAAATGACATCCCCAATCATCTCTTCCATCGTATTAACCAAGACTTTAGCAATAATTTTTTAAACCCCCCTATCAAAACTAATAGGCCGAAAATCTTTCACCACTACTGCATCTGGGGTTTTAGGAATCAAAGAAATGAAGGTTGCATTTAAGCTTTTTTCGAACTGACCTCTCTCAAAAAAACCTGAAAAATCACCAGGTGATCTGATTTGATAACATCCCAACAAGTCTAAAAAAAACCCATAGGGAAACCATATGGGCTAGGAGCTTTGTCCCCCTCAAAATCTTTAACTACCCCAAAAATTCTACTTCATCAAAGGCCTCACCAGCCAGCCAGCCTTGTCATAAGAAATTATGGGATTAATTGTTAGAGAAAATCATGGGATTGAGTCATTGAGGCAACAAAATGCAATTCAAATTCAAGTTATTATTGATTTGTGTATGTAATGCCATTATGAATATGGATTCCATTGTTTTGTATTTTCAAAGAAAGGCGTATGGGAAAATGTAGCCCTACGGGCTCTTGTACTTGTCCCAGGGATGTATTCCATCAATTCAAACCATGTATTTCCCTTGTGTTCTCACTTCTCCCTCTTTCTTTGCTTCTGCCTTTTCTAAATTTTCTCTATTTCATTTTGATTTTAACATATTTTTTCTCTAAATTTGTAATTTCTATTAACTTTCAAATTAATTTCAATTATAAATGACTGGCTAGGCACTATAAATATGGACAAATTGCATTCTCCAAAGTATGATGGATGCATAAACGTTATAAGGCCACAATGCCAACAATTTCCTTGGGCACTACATTACTCCTACCCATTAAATATTTACCTGTTTCCTTTTTCAAACAGGCCACAGCCAGAAAAAATAAATAAATAAAAAATAAAATCCCCATAATATTCACCCCTCAGATTACAACAGACCATGATTCCACCCATATGCCAACTGACAGAGCAATGATGACCTAGTTCTCTCAGTATTCTGCAAATTAGCTAGGACTGTTAGTAGATTTTACTAAAACAAATGGTAGATCATTAATCATTCCAATTCCTACCAACAAAATGTTGCTTGGAAGCATGAGAAACCCCCAACCACTATAACTCCCACCTCCTCTTCATCCACCACCAATTCCAACACCACCACTAATGCAGGAGCAAAGCCAAAATTATTTTAAAATTTATATTTTCAGATTTTTGTATTTATCTTATAGGAAATTTGATAATTGTAGACTTTTATTTGGATAGGGATTAGATTTGAGATTAGATAGGGATTAGTATTTGAGTTTAGTTAGGATTAGTTTTGGTATGTTGTTATCTTTATCTCTTTATTTTCCAGTTCTAGCTCTATATAAGAGACTAGTTTATTTGTATTTTTAGAATAGACGTGATTAATGAAAATTCAGATTGGATATTTTTCCACTTGTTAGGTGCTGACTCCTAATGCCTCAGGTGCTGATTCCTAAGGGTCCTTAAGTGCTGATTCCTAAGGCTTTAGCTTGGTGCTGATTCCAAGCGACCTAAGTGCTAATTCTTAGGTTTATCCTTTACTTTTTCTTGTTCTTTTATTTTTCTATTTATTTTCCTGCATCAATTTGGTATCAGAGCAAGTAGATCCACTTTCATAAAAAAAAATAAAAATCTCTACCGTGTTTCTCACCCTATCAAACCACAACCCACACAGCCAAACAGATCCAATTCCCCCCAAAAAAAAAAAAAAAAAAAAAATCTTTGTCATGTTTCCCATTAAAGCACGGTAAGTCATCAACCCATCTGCCTGAAATCAAGACCACACACTGTGAAGCCCAGACCACAACAAGACCACACCCCATGACTCTAAGTAGCAAATTTAGCAATCCAGGTTCTTTTTAAAATTCTTTGCTGAAGTTTTTATTTTTTATTTTTAGAGAACCATGGTAGTACCCCAGCCACCTATTTTTTATGGATATAAAAATCAAGAGCCACGGACTTTCAAACGTTGGATATTTGAGGTGGAACAATTCTTTGCACAAGTGCATTTATCAAATGCCAAACAAAAGATGTGGTATGCCAAAACAAGAGTTGCTGGTAGAGCTTTAGAGTACTGGAATCATTATGAGAGCCTTCACTTTAGATGCCATTGGTCTCAAATCACTTGGGAAAGAATGAAAGAAGATCTTTGTATTGAATATTTCCTACAGTATTTTCACAAGGATCTACAACAACCTTCTCATGGCAATTTACAAGATCTAAGAACAAGTATGAGGCAGTGCAACAATGCAAAGATCACTCATGAAGTATTTGCCATACGCCAAGATTTTGGAAATCTAATAAAAATGGTTGAAGCCTTGGCTACTCAAATGAAGGGAAATCAAGTACCATCAGACCTTGATATTGACAAAGAAGTGCAAGTGTCAACCAAAGTTTCAAAGTTCATGCAACCAGAAGAGTCTACTATAGAGCCTAAACAGCAAGAAGGTTCTATGCTTGAAGAATCCTCTACAGTGAATGAAGATCCAAAGCTTGATGAGGTCAAAATTGTTGACATGCCAATTCCACTAATTGAGTTTGTAATTCCAGAAACGTTTCATGAGGTGGAATACGAGGTTTATCTATTTTCAATGCTCCCTAAGTTGATTCCTCAACTATAGCAAGTGTTATGTGCCAGAGTTTTCATCATTCAAGACTTTAAAACTCGAGGTCGAGTTTTCTCCAACCAAGGGAGTATAATGCAAGAGCAAAACCAAAATTATTTTAGAATTTATATTTTCAAATTTTTGTATTTATCTTATAGGAGATTGGATAATTGTAGACTTTTATTTGGATAGGGATTAGATTTGAGATTAGATAGGGATTAGTATTTGAGTTTAGTTAAGAGACTAGTTTATTTGTATTTTTAGAATAAACGTGATTAATGAAAATTCAAATTGGATATTTTTCCACTTGTTAGGTGCTGACTCCTAACGCCTCAGGTGCTGATTCCTAAGGCTTTAGCTTGGTGCTGATTCCAAGGTTTATCCTTTACTTTTTCTTGTTCTTTTATTTTTCTATTAATTTTCCTGCATCAACCACCTACCCCCATTCAGAAACCTCCTTTGTTCAAAATACAACCTACACCACCCTTTTTTTTATTAAATTCACCATTTTCTATTAAGCTTAAACTAGAATAAAAATTCACCATTTTTTTTTATAAGTAATAATATATATATAAACTAGTCGCTAACCCGTGCGATGCACAGGCTAGTTAAAAAATAAATAAATAAATAAAAGTACTTATTTTGTTTAAAGGTTTATGACTTAACTTAAAAAATGTATAACTTGAAAGTGAATGAAAATAAGTAATTTTTTGTTCAATATAATGGTTAAAAAAATTCTTTTTCTTTCATATTATTGGCTCCACATAACACATTCCGGCGTGAGCTATTCTACGGTAATGACTTCACATAATACTCAACTGTGATTAAATCTACTATTTACCACCAATCTAGTCTATGTTATCTTCATAGTAGATCTAGAAATTGCATTCTCATATCTTTAGAGTTTGCCACATCATTATTATTATTATTTATATATAATATAAAACCAAATTTTTTGACTTTTTGAGAGACTTATGTTAGAATTAGGATTAAAAAAATAATTATAACTTTTTTTAATTAGACCTCACGTCAGATTTTTTTTTTTTTTTTAAAGGACTCACTTTAGGTTTTTTAAAAAAAAAAAAACAAAAAAAAACCACTTTAGGATTAAGGAATTTGAGTTTAAGTTAGACTTGTTAGAGAGATAGAGTTTCACTTCTTGTTAAGTTTGGACTAAATAAAAATAATTTTATTTAACTAAAATGATATCTCACTTTAGATTTCAAAAAAATAAAATAAAAAAGACTTATGAACTCAAATTCATTGTTTCAAACTTTCAATACCATTATGGTTTTACATGTAGCAGCTGCTATGGATATGGCAACCTATCCTTAAAAAATAGCAACTAACATAAGCATTTGACAAAGGGAAGAAAATCCTAAATGACAACTCTTCCAAGAGGATTTGCCAACTTATGCAAGGCATTTGGAGCAATCATAATCGATGATGAGATCTACATCTCTATTCTAGTTGCACCCACAAGAAATCTAGATTGCATCCTATGAAAGCCATAAAAACTTATAGGTAATATGCCACACACAGTTTGCTCTATTATTAAGATTTGAAGGTCTAGTACATGATCCTATGAAATGCTTCTATATTCTCTTTAAATTTGTATTGGCCGTAAGCTCCAACAGCATAAAAAATCATAGTGCTTTTTTTTGGAAGGACTTCCCTACCCAATTATTGGAACTCTTTCACATTAACTGCCCTACCAGATGTTTGTGCTTCAAGAGGAGTATGTTGACTGACTTTGGTTAATTATAATATTCACTTTCAGCCATTGCACTACAATCCAGAAATAGTCCTTCCTGCCATTTTTGAACTTTGAGTGCTGATACATGCCTCATTTAGAAAGGTACAAAAGAATCAAGATCATGCATAGTAAGACTTTGAAGGACGCCTCTTGGAGTGATACCACTTGAAAAAGATGTTTTATTTTCATGAATATCATTAATCATTACTCAGAAAAGATAAAAAGTACAGTTTCTTAAATTTAATGTTATGTGATATACACTTGCCTCAAATCCCCAAGTCCTAGTCCAAGCCTCCTTTTCAGTTTGGCTTAGGCATTTTGTCAAACATTTTGAGGGTGATAAAATTGGCCACTCTTTACATGCGATGAACAACTACCAAAAAATACTAAAATTTCCTTTCATTCTTCCTAACTTTTGAAAAAGGTTTTCCACCATTCATGTTGACTTCTCACCCAGCAACAAATTTGTGTTTTTATCTTAGCCATCCCTTGTTTACAGCTAAATTTGCTGTAAGTTCTCTATCTACCACCATTTGTGCATAATATATTTACTTTTTGAGAAGAGAAATTGAAAGGATTAGGCATAGATTTGGAGGCCAGTCATGGGTTTTGATCCTAGTGGATGTGATGTAGAGAAAATTGTCCACGTTTGGTGAGAATATTGCAAACTGAAGAACAGAAACAATGGCAAAACTCAAAAGATATGATCTTTATAGATGGATAGAGTTGAATCTAAAAAATAGCAAGCCAAAAACTACAAGCCCCCCCAAAATCAACCCAAAGCAATCAAACATCGAATCCAAATTTGAGTTTCATAATGATAAGTTGAACTGTGCAGTAATTTTTTTTTTCTTTTTTAAGGGACGAATCATTATCTTTGTCATTGTCGACAAAAGAAGGGAAGAAATAAAGAGAGAGAGGCAGAGGACTTCGACATTGAGAAGAGAAAGAAGGGTAGTAGACCGGAGTTCAAAGATGAGAAGAAGGAACACGAAAAAAATTTATCGGGTTATCTACAACTTAAAATAAGCATTAAAAAATTAATTAAAAAATTGGTGCTGATGTGAAAAATTGTAGGAGCTTCAAAAACTTCGGTTTTATATATAAATAAATAAATAAATATATATATATATATATATATATACAGATTAGAAAAAGAAGTCACCCAAGTATACAGGGTAAATAGTCAATTACAAAAATTGCATAAATCTAATAAATCAACAATAAAAAATAAAGAAAGATTCCTCAAGGCAAATAGCCAGTCCAATAAAGTTTTGATAAAGAACAACTTGAGGTTAGACATAGAACTTTCGATACTTCTAAACTCCTCTAAACTCCTGTTGTTCTTTTCCCTCCAAATGCACCACCATCAAGCAATGGGGGATAACCATAAAAACATGACCACTACAATGACAACCAAATTGACCTTGCTAGCAAGCTAAAAGCTCAACAGCAAATTTTGGCATCACCCACTATACTCCAAACAAACCCAAAATCATGGACCACAAGCCTAAAGCAATAGGGCAATGTAGCAAAAGGCGATCAACAGATTCACCATTATATTTGCACATATAACACCAATCGGTAATCCTTACCTATCTTTTCCTGAAATTGTCAATTGTCAAAATTTTACCTAAAGCTGCAGACCATGCAAAGAAGGCTACTCTCGAAGGGACCTTTGATCTTTATATGATTTTCCAAGGGAAAGGATGACCACTAGTAACAGCAGCAACACCTAGAAGTCTTTTTTTTTTTTTTTTTTGATAGGTAAGAAAGTAATATTATTAATAGAAAATAATAAAAGATACACATAGAGTTCACGGTAGTGAACAAAGAACAACATAGCAACAAAAGAAAAAAAAGGAATCAAAATCCTATTCTAAGAGACAAAAAGAAAATCTAAAATAGTAGAACAATCTGAAAGACCCCAACACCAAGACCAATCAAAGAGAGTCCGCTGGCACAAATCTAACAATTGGGCCATTGATTTCTCGATATCCCCAAAAGAATGTCGATTACGTTCAATCCAAATAGTTCACATCAAACAACCTAGTACCAAATTCCAAATATCGGAATTATATTTCCCAAGCCAATGGTGCCAACAACAAAGTAAGTCTGCAATCGAACCTGGCATGACCCAATCAATCCCAAACAGCTAAATCATATGCATACACATAGAATGAGCTAACGGACAAAAAATAAGAAGATGATCCACAGATTCCTCATTACAACAACACATACAATAACGATTTGCCAAGGGACAACCACGGAGCATAAGATTATCCAAAGTGAGAATCTGGCCATGGGCTACTGTCCACATAAAAAATGCCACTCTTTTAGGAACCTTTACTTTCCAAATGCCCTTCCAAGGGAAATTAGGAGTACCATTTCGAATCATACGATAAAAAGACCGAGTGTCAAACTTCCCACTTCCATTGAGGCTCCACCTGTCACCTCCAACACCCCTAGGAACTCAAGATTGGATCAAGTGAAGAAAGGAGTAAGAAGTTGCTAACTCCCAATTGTTGAATTCCCTATAAAATCTTAAGTTCCACACTCTGTCATTTCCACCCACTTGAGGACTCAAAACATTAGAAGTAGAAGCTTCCTTATTGGCTGAACACACAAATAACTGAGGATAAAGAGTTTTTAAAGAGTTATCCCCAATCCACTTATCATGCCAAAAGAGAATACGAGAACCATCTCTCACCACAAAAGTGAAATGCTTAGAAAAGCTCTCCCACCCTTCACTAATACTTCGCCATAACCCACACCCATGAGCCCTCCTACAAACTATAGTGCTCAACCCCCCTTTCCCATCCCCATATTTCATAGCAATAATCCTCCGCCAAAGATGAGTAGGTTCATAGCAATATCTCCATAGCCATTTCCCTAACAAAGCCTGATTAAAAGACACCAATTTCCGAATTCCCAAACCACCCTGCTCAAGCAGGAAACATACCTTCTCCCTAGCCACTAAGGGGTATTTGAAACACTCCTCTGAGGAACCCAACAAAAAATTCCTTTGAATACGTTCTAATCTAATAGCCATGACTTTAGGAACAGTAAATAGAGAAAGATAATAAGCTGGAAGACTTGAGAGGGTGCTTTTTAACAAGGTGAGCCTGCCACCCTTTAATAAAAAAAAAAGATGCTTCTAGCCCGACAACTTCTTCTCCATCCTTTCCAAGATAGGGTTCCAGATAAATGCCATCTTATACGAAGTACCCAGGGGCATAACCAAATATGTCATAGGTAAACTACCCACCCTGCATTGAAGAATGCTAGCCAAAGATTGAATGTTACTCACCTCCCCAATAGGGACAATCTCACTTTTCCCCACATTCATCTTCAAACCAGTAAAGACTTGAAAAAAAGTCAAAGCCAACCTAATCGAAAGCAACTGCTCACTAGAAGCATCATAGAAGAGAATGATATCATCAGCAAAAAGCAGATGTGAAATACGAATACCAATAGAATTAACAAGTCTCACATGAAAACCCCGAAGAAGACCACCTTCCTCAGTTTTCTTCAAAATCCTACTCAAAACCTCCATGATCAAAGGGAAAAGAAGAGGAGACAACGGATCACCTTGTCTTAAACCTTGAGAACTTCCAAAGAAACCAGCAGGAGATCCATTAACCAAAACTAAAAAACAAGAAGTAGATAGAATAAAGCATCCCAATTCACATGATCATAAGTTTTTTAAATATCTAACTTACAAACCACTCCTGGAGTACGAAACCTTAGTCTGCTATCAAGGCTCAACACCCAGAAGTCAGTAATAAACACCAACCTTGAAGCCCTTTTTATTGTCTAGTTTCCAACACTCCGAATCCCCTGATTACCGTATCATTTTATCATTCCAATTTTTGAAAATTTTAATATTTAAATAATTGAGTTACTGGAATAACCTTATAAAGACGATTCCTTAATTTGGAGAATTAGTAAGGCTTTTAGAAACTTTTTGTAATGCAAATATGCAATTGACGATGGAAAATTACCCAAGAGTTCTTATTAGTAGTAGAGATTAAAGGATAGACTCAAGTATTCGGCATATAAACATGAGGAGGCTCAAAGATTACTAATAAATTCTCACTTAACCCCTATTCCAAGACTCCCCATCACATATGGGCTAGGCTCTTCCTTAAAAGGTAGGGCTTAACTGGTGAAACTTTTAACTTTTAAGTGGGAGATAGAATGAGGAAAAGGTTTAGACTCATGACCATCTACTTTGATATTTTTTTATGATAAGTAAGAAAGACTGTATTAATAAAGCTACTTTATGCAAAAAGAGCACAAAGGAGGCAAAGTGTACAAAGAAGAAAAGAGGAAAGAATTAAAAAGAAAATTAGATACAAGAAAGAAGAGAACTAATAAACAAAGGGCCATCACTAGCTGCAAGTCCCCAAGCCTGAGACCAGTTAAACAAAAAACCACTAAAAAAGGCAAGCAATTGGTCTCCCAAACTATCATTGATCTCAAAAGCTTAACCTAATAGAAAAGGGTATATAAAAGACTACCCAAAACAGTCATCCATCAAGAATACTCCTAAGAATAAATCTTTTAGAATGTTTAAAAAACCATGCTGGAAGAAAACTCTCAAGAATACTCTATTAAATGGCATGTTTTTTCTTGCTATTCAAAAAATCCATGTAACACAAAGTGGGATAGACTTCCTATAAGCCAAAATTGTGGTGGCTACAGATACCTTTTCAATAGAAATATAAGTCACTAAAGGAGATAGTATATCATATTTCGGATGTATATGCCATCTCTCTCACAGCAGCTAGGTCCCACGCAGTTATGGGACCCAGCTGCTGTGAGAGAGATAGCATATACGCCTGAAACATAATATAATTTTTCGTCACTAAGGAAGGACCTTTAGGAACCCAACCATATTAATAGGCACAATAACATTTGTTCATTGAATTATATCCTACTCATGATATTCAACAAAAAAGTAGAGTGTAAACTAACAAAGATTATAAATTTTTTTTAAGCGAAAAAAAAAAAATTAGGGTAAATTTCACTAACTACCCCTAAGGCTTATGCTAATGCCAACCAGGTCCAAAACATTTCAAAACTGACCATTTCAATCCCTAAGTCCATTCAAACTCTAACGCGATTAACTCATCTCTCATCCCAACAAATAGGAAAAGAAAAATGATTGAATGGAACCAACAAGCAAAACTCAATGAAGAGATAAACATAACAAATCAAGTTCATTTAAAGATTTAAACCCAAATCACAGAACATGCAATCAAGAACTATGACGAAAAATCAACCTCTCAACTCAAAATTCTAATCCAAAACCAAACCAATCAATCAAAACATCCACTTAACCAAACCCCCCAAATTCACAGACCTCAGCAAGAAAAAAAATTTGCACAAATCTATGTGGCTTTGTGACCATCCACCACCAACCACCCCCATAGCAAATCCATCACCGCCAATCAAAACCTAACCACCCCTAACCCACACCACGAGAGAGAAAACTCAAACCCTCCAATGCCAATCCAACACCACGAACCACCACTAACCCACACTATGGCGCCGCCGCAAGACGATGAGGGAGAGAAGGTAAGGACTCCAACGCCAATCCACACTAAAACCCATGAACCAAAACCCATGAACCACCACCACTAAACCCACACCAAAACCCACGAACCACCACTTACCCAGACTACGGCGCTGCCGCAAAGGCCACGTAAGAGAGAAGAGAGGGACAAGAGAGTAAGAGAGAAGAGTGAAGAGTGAGGGATGAGAGAGTAAAAGAGAAGAGAGGTCTGAGAGTGAGAGGAATTAGAGAGTCAGAGAGAGAAGACAAAGAGACAAGAGAGTAGAAAGGTTTGAGAGAGAGAGAGAGAGAGAAACTAAAAAAAAATAACGGCTTTATAAGTCGTTTAAGTTTAAGGACTGAATTGGTCAATTTTAAAATATTTTTGACCTAGTTGGTATTAGCCCAAACGTTAGGAGTAGTTAGTGAAATTTACCCTAATAATTTATGTTTGTTAGTTTACACTTATTACTTTTTTTGTTGAATGGCATGAACCATGTAAGAGCATCACCATCAAGTCTCTTATAAAAAAATGTTATTTTGACACACCAAAAGCCTACTTTATTATTTTACCACATCATTTTACAATTCACCACTTATCACATCTTCTATTCTTTAATTCTAAACATTAAAATAATATATACAACCCATTAAATAATATATTTACTTAAAACCCAGCAAATATACAAATGCACAGCCCAATGGCAGTCGCCACCACCCAAGAACCAACAACCACCGCTACAACCACCGCCACAAACTACAACCACAATCACCGGATCCTCCAACAAATTCCAAATCCAAAAACCTCAACCAAAAAAAAAAAAAAAACTCAAAATCTTCAACAAAACCCCAACCCTATAGATCAATCAATGACCAAACTCAACCAACCATCGGCGGCAAGAGCTGTGGAGGAGACAAGCAAAGATCGGCGACTACCCCTGGGCGAGCAGAGCTTCAGATCGGCGAGCAAAGCTTCAGACTGGCGAGCTTCAATCGGCAAGCTCTGCTTCAAATCAGAATCACCTTCTTCTTCGTGACAGGAAAAGAAAGAGAGAGAGATAGTGACATGAAAAAAAAAATTAAAAAAAGAGAGAAAAAGGTGCAGAGAAAGGGAATGGAAAAAAGAAAAAAAGAACCCGAAGCCACAGTGAAGATGCTGGAGAAGAAAGAAGAAGAAAAAGGGAAGAGGGAGTGATAGGAGAAAGGAACAGGCAGAGGAAGAAATAAGAAAAAAGTAAGAGAGAGAAGAAAGAAAAGTAATAAAAGAGGAGAGAGAGAATGAATAAATTAATATATTTTTTTTAACACATCTATCTGTACTGTTTCAAAGATGGAACGGTACTGTTCACGTGTCAAAATTTATAAGATTTGGCACACCTCATGAGAAGGGTTTTTTGGTGTTTGGTGTGCCAAATGCCAAATATTTGGCATTTGGCACACCTGATGGTGATGCTCTAAGGATATAATTCAATGAATATTTTAAACAACACATCGACATCCGCTGTCAGACTAAATAGCTTCAGGAATCCTTTAAGTCTAAACATGTAACAAGTTGGTAACTGTCAGCTAAAAGGTTCATGGTCAAACAAAATAGTAAACATGATATTGCATAAGAAGCATAGCTTATCCCAATTGAATGAAAATAACGGATTGAAGGAAATAATGGCAAACAAATATGCTTTCAATAATAGCAGCAGAATAATAGATGTAACAAACTCCAAAAAAATTAACAACCTCTGCATTGAGTGAAACAGAAGCATAACGACAGAGTTGCTTCTGTAGAGCCAAACTTCGTGCAGCAGTGTTTTCCTTGTACCTTTAATAAAATTTAACTAGAATAAGCACAAAATGAATAATTACAATTTCTTTTTCACATAGATGACAGATTTCTCCCACGTTTAAATTCTCTCCACTTTTAGATATTGGCCAGATCTACAATGGCCGAAATATTGCAGTATACAAATGAAATATCAGTAAAAATACCACAAAAAAAAAAAGAAATTTGAAAATTCAGAAGAGATAAAAATAGGAATTTATCAGCCAATATATTGGACACACTGGTTTCTTAATCAACGTATTTCTTACAGTCCCCCCACCCCCCCTCAAAAAAAAAAAAAAGGCCTATATCTTGACATGAGCTAGGCACCATAGGGATTATAAAACATACCTCTGTTCAATTATGTCAAAAAGTCGACCATATTGTCCATTTACATCATAGGGAACATAATCAGGATCTTCTTTAGCAAGTAAGCTTCTATACTCCTCATAAGAAATGTATTTAACAGCAGAGACTTCTGATTCCTATCATTGGAGAGAAAGCAAAGACATGCAATCAGATTTTCTGGCCATCAAATTATGCATGTGAAATGACAGAAAGCTGAATTTGCTTGTTAAAGCACGACCTTTTCTATATATGATCACCAGGCAAAGATAGAGGTCTAGAAATCACTTTTAGAATGGAGAAAAGTATCACTGAATATTATTGCAAATTCACTTTATCTAAAAACCAACATGCTTACTAGAAGAAAGAATTACTGTGTTTGAAATAAATAGTGAATTATGTCCTTTCTTTGACTCTGTTTTCTTCCATACAATACACAGTCACATACACATATGGACAATGTCATGAAATGACTAAGTTGACTTTGAGATATCAAGGAAAATATAGATCAGCTTCCATGCTACATATTTTGGGAGCTAACATACATAATATACAAACACTTGCATATTTTCAACTTACTTGAAATCCAATACCATCTTTAATGCCCAATTCAATGACTATAGACAAGATGGGCCTCACACCAATTATTAAGACATAATATCCTCAAGTCAAGACGGACTAAACCAAGTCAGTTCAGTCCACCCCAAAAACAATGTCAAAGCTGCATTCTACCATTGATGGGTCTCTCTTGCTTATCCATGGGATTCATGTTAATATTACCTGTATATAATGCTGAATCTAAGAAAACCAGATTTACCCATAACATCCATGTGGCAGTTGTATACTTGTATGTGTCATGTAATCCACTGTGTCACCAGCATACAAAGTATACAGCTGCAACGTAATACTGGTTGACTGTTTCATCGGAATGAACAACAATCATTACGATATGCTTATCCCTAAATATAACCAACAAATCTAACTAGAGAAGCCAAAATACTTGAATGAGGCATAAAGACTTGAGAAACAAATTATGATGCATGAATTTATGTAAGGACAAAAGAAAAAAAAAATACAACATCAACTGATTTGAAACTTCATCAGACAATAATCATTAAACTTCTTGCCTGAAGAGTGAAGGCCCCCAGAGGGATCGGATCTAGAGTTGTGACAAGGTATACATCGTTAAATTCATTATTGATGTATTTTCCATCATTTATGACACTGCACTTTCAGAATGTAAACCAAACGTCACTTAAGTAAAAGCAGATTAAGGTCCTTGCTGATTACAAAAAGTAATGTATACATAGAAATGATATTGAAAACAGATATTTCATTCATATATAGATATACATATAACACTTTTCTAATAATTAAAACACTAATGTATTATGTATTGTTAAAATTAGCCACACATATGCACGCTGTGCACATGTACACATGTACAGTGAAGCTTATGCATGTTAATATATACACAGCTTTCTTCTTCTATCAACTGGAACCCTCTTTTTATCCATTAATAAAATTATAACTGACATGATACACTCTTCTCAATTGTTATAATCATTTTTTTTCCTCATTGGAGGTGCAAATATTTACCTCTCACAGAGAAGTGCCAGCAGATGTCAGCCACATATCCATGTTCGAAAGTGTTTGACACTAACAAGTCTAGACATGTTTAAGATTGTTTGACATGCATTTGGGGAAGTCAGAACCGCACCATGTCAAGCAGGAATACTAATGGAGGAAAAATGGTGAAAAGGAAAGATGTTTTAGAAAGCTAAGTTGCTTAGAGAAAAGAAAGAATGAACTAGCACTTCAAGAGACACACTCTTGGAATAATACCTCATAGATTTCTTGGATTCAAATTCAACTAGTTACAATGAGGGCAGCCTCACTTATTTATAGATACATAGGCAAGCCGCTGATTAGCTAGAAAGTTAATTACAAGAACCTACTATGTGACTACGATATGATTGGCCAAAGTCTAACAAACATCTCTAACTAACTAATAGGCTATTGCACTTATCACTAAAAATCTATCAACTAACTAACTTTTTGTTACAAGTGAAAGGATCTACTTATCATACAACATAAGTACTAGTAAACGACTAGCTTTAAAAATGAACTACATTATGCCTCTTTGGAACACACTTGTCTTCAAGTGTGGCTAGTTGTAAGATGAGTTGGTGCATGACAGGGTAGCAAGTGATGCACATTGAAACTATTGGAGATATGCATATGATCTAGTAGTTCCATTGATCTACATTCTCATTAGTTGCTGTATTAAGCTGCTGCATCATGCTAGAGATTAAGGTCTACTGCTGCTTTGTGTCAAGGCTGCAAGTGTAAGTAGCCATGTAGATGCTCTTGCATCCAACCTTCCTCATTTTGACCATTGGTTTGGGACTAGCTTTCCCCTTTTTTGGCTGCAATGTGTAACAATCTCCTTTCTTGTATAAGCTGGATGTGTTGCTCCTTTCACCCAAAATGGTTTGATATGGACATATTCTTTCACACCCAAGTAAGAGATGGCAAACATCCATGGTTGTCACATCACAAAGAACATAATCTTGAAAGTCATTAATTAAGAACACTAAGCACTTTCTAGAATCTCTAACTTCACCTCCTTTCTTGAAGCAAGATAGCTTTTGTGGTTGGGGCTGGTCTTGATTCTATTCAAGATTGTTAAAAACTTCTTGTGACACCATATTCTTATAACTACTTCTTCTAAGCCACTCATCATTCTCCATTTCTTTCTTTGGAACTTGCAAGACATTTGTTACTAATGATAAATCCTCTTCTTCCTCTATATGAGCATCTACTTCTTCTTCCACATATTGATCATATACGGGTTCTTGAATGCATTCCCCTCCTCTATTGTCTTCAATTATCAATACACTATCACACATTTCTTCTTCTTCTTCTTCATATATTGGAAATTCTTCATCTTCCTAGTCTTTACAACCTTCAATCATCAAAGCTTTACCCTTGCCTTGAGCAATAACTCCCCCTTTCTTGCAATTTGTGGCCTTGTGCCCAGCTTCTCCACACTTGAAGAACTAAATGTAAAGCTTTATGCTGATTTAGGGACTGGTTTAACTATACCAGAAGTTGAAGGCATGCCTGCACTGTCAACCTTGAAAGGTTGTGCACTATTAGTAGTTGGCCTTCCTTGAGTGCTGACTTGGGTATTTCTGCTACCACTAAGCTTGGAACTGCATAAAAGCTTTTCTTGCAAGTTGCCTCTCAGACATCAAGGCTCTATTATAAGCTTCAAAAACAGACCACAGTTGGTGCAATGATAAGGCATCTTGAATTGATGGTTTAAGACCACTCAAGAATCTTGCAATCATTTGATCTTCGCTCTCATTCAGGTCTACTTGCACTACCAGTTGATAAAATGCCTCTATATACTCTTCCACACTGCCATGTTGCTTCAAATTATGCAATTGTTTGTACAAGGACAGTGTTGTTTACTGTGAAAGTGTTTTAGGATTTGACAAGTCAACCCTAACACATAAAATATTATTTATAATGAAGTACATGATATTACTGTTTTGCCCCTATTACTCATAACATTCCCCCTCCAGCTGGAGAGTATATATCATACAATCCTAGCTTGTTACATAATAAACCCAAACGAGTCTTACATAAGGCTTTAGTAAACATATCAGCAATTTGGACTCTTGTAGAAACATATGGAGTAGCAATTACACCATCTTTTACTTTCTCCCGAGTAATATGACAATCTACTTCAATATGCTTGGTTCACCCATGGAACACAGGATTGGAGGCAATGTAAATTGCTGCTTGATTATCACAATGCATAGTCATAGGCAGCTTCACAACGAATCTTAATTCCTCAAGTAAATGCTTAATCTACATAAGCTCACATGATGTGTGTGCCATGGCTCTATACTCAGCCTCTGCACTAGACCTGGCAACAACAATTTGTTTCTTACTTCTCCAAGTAATCAAATTTCCTCCCAGAAAAGTGCAATACCCAGTAGTGGATTTTCTATCTGATGCTGATCCAGCCCAATCAGCATCAGTGTAGGCTTCTACCCGTAGGTGACCATTAGCTTTATACAAAAGACCACGGCCTGGATGTGCTTTAAGATACCTCACAATTCGAATAACTGCCTCCCAATGTGGAAGGCGAGAATCTTTCATAAACTAGCTCAAAACACTAACTGCAAATTATATATCTGGGCGAGTAATTGTGAGATAATTTAGTTTACCAACCAAACGACGAAATCTCTCAGGATTAGATAACAGCTCCCTCTAATCTTCATACAATTTGACATTAGGATCCATAGGAGTCTCCACTGGTTTAGATCCTAACAAGCCAGTTTCTTCCAAAATATCCAACATATACTTCCTCTGTGATAAACTGGTGCCTTCTTTAGATCGTGCTACCTTAATACCCAAGAAATAACGAAGTTTACCCAGATCCTTAGTTCGAAAGGAGTTTTGAAGGTATCTTTTCAAATCATCAATACCCTGCTTGTCATCTCTAGTTATTATAATATCATCAACATATACTATTAACAAAATCTTTCTTCTATCAGAAGTATGAGAAAACACAGAGTGATCAGAGTGGCAACGTTGCAATCCAAACTTTAACACTACTTCACTGAATTTACCAAACCAAGCTTTGGGAGATTGTTTAAGACCATAGATAGCCTTATGCAACCTACACACTTTTCCAGACTACCCCTGAGCAACAAACCCAGGTGATTGCTCCATATACACCTCTTCCTTCAAATCGCCATTCAAGAAGGCATTTTTAACATCTAACTAAAATAATGGCCAACCCAAATTAGTAGCCAAGGAGATCAAAATCCGGGCAAAAGAAATTTTAGCAACAGGTGAGAATGTCTCGGCATAGTCAACACCATATGTCTGGGTATACCCTTTAGCAACCAAGCGAGCCTTCAAACGCTCAATAGAACCATTAGGCAAATACTTCACAGTATACACCCAACGACAACCAACAGTAGTTTTCCCTGGAGGACGAGTAACTAAAGACCAAGTAGCATTTTCAGACAGGGTGGACATTTCTGCCTCCATAGCAGATTTCCAACCAGAGCTGGACATAGCCTCCTGGATAGACTTAGGAACAACAGTAGAATTCAAAAATGTGGTAAAGGCATGAAGAGATGAAGACAAGTGACCGTAAGAGACAAACTGAGAGATAGGGTGAGAGGTACAAGAACGCTTACTTTTGCGCAAAGCAATTGGAAGAGAGGCAGGATCAGGAGTCGGATCACTAGGCGGGGTAGAAGTCTCTGTTGGAGGTTTCTGCCGACGACAATATACCTGGAGTGGTTTCTGAGGAGATTCAATAGGAGACACAGGTGATAGGAGAGGAAGACAAGGAGGAGAACTGTCACTAGCAACCGAAGGAGAGAAATAGGACTGAGATTCATCAAATGTGACATTAGCACTAATGAAACAACGCCGAGGAGTATGTGAGTAACATTGGTATCCTTTCTTAGTACGAGAATACCCAAGAAAAACACATTTAATGGATCTAAGATCAAGTTTGTCACTCCTTGGACCTAAGATATGAACATAGCACACACAACCAAAGATCTTAGGAGGTAGATGAAACAAAGGTGCATTAGGAAAGAGCACAGTATAAGGGATCTGACCAACTAGAACAGTGGAAGGCATACGATTAATTAGATGACAAGCAGTGAAAACAACATCACTCCAATATGATTTAGGAACACACATATAAAACTTTAAGGCACGAGTGACCCCTAACAAATGACTCATTTTGTGTTCAGCAACACCATGTTGTGGAGTATAGGGGCATGAAGATTGGTGAATTATACCATGATCATCAAAAAATTGAGACAAAGATGCATGAAAATATTCACGAGCATTATCAGACTGAAAAATACGAAGTGAAGCATTAAACTGAGTCTTTATTTCCATATAAAATGATTTGAAAATTGAGTACACTTCAGACCGTTCTTTCATAAGATAAAGATAGGTGACTCTAGAATAATCATCAACAAAAATGACAATATCTAAATCCCAACAATGAGGGAGTGTTTATTGGACCCCAAATATCAAAATGAACTAAATGAAAAGGACTACTAACACAACTCTCACGCCTAGAGGCAAAAGGCACCCTATGGTGTTTACCCAACTAACATGTTTCACATTGTAAAGACTCAATTTGACAACACGACAGAACTAATGACTTCAAATTCTTGAGAGATGGATGACCAAGGCGACAATGATGCTAAAGAGGCGAGAGAGACAAATGAGAAGCCACTAAACGGGAAAAACCACATCGATCCAAGTAATAAAGTCCACCGGCTTCATGCCCTCCACCAATAATCTTCCCCCCCCCCCGGTCTTGAGATCTTGAAAGATACAATGAGTGGATAAAAAAATGGCAGCACAATTCAAAATTTTAGTAAGCTTACTAATTGACAAAAGGTTAAAAGGAAAATCAGGACTATATAAGATAGAAGAGAGAGAAAGATTAGGACTGAGATTGGCAGTGCCCAAACCAGAAACTGTAGTGGCTGAGCCATCTGCCAATGTAACATTGGGAAGACTACTAGATTGCTCAAGGTCAGAGAGTAAACCTGAGGTACCTGTCATATGATCAGTAGCACCTGAGTCAATGACCCAAGGGTCCTGAGTGGCAAGACAAGCAGTGGAAGTACCTTGTTGAGCCAAAGTAACAGTAGAATCAGACCAAACAAAGTTGGAATGTAGAGACAAGAGGCAATTGTACTCTTCCTCAGGAATAGAGACTACTTTGGATGTTGGTGGAAGTGATTGTGAAGGCGGTTCTTGAACTTGAAAACTAGTTTGGTGAGCCGAGGGTTTACCATACAACTCCCAACAAAAGTCTACTGTATGATTCTCACCATGACAATAAGTGCACTTACGAAGACCACGTCCTTTACCACAACCCCCTTGTTCACTACCACGGCCCCCTTGGTCACGACCTCCACCGCCTCAGCCCCCACGACCTCGACCTCCACGACCACCTCTATTACTCCCCATATAGGTGGTAAAGGCAGATTTATCACTAGAAGGTAATGCATCAGTGTTGGAGGAAGAGAAAGGGTCAGTACTCGAATCAGATAATGTGGCCTGTCGAAGTCTACCAAAAACTTCACTCAATGAAGGGAGGTCTGGACTAGCTAAAATTTGTGATTTTACTAGATTCAAACTTCTAGGCAATCCAGAGAGGAAGCGAGCAACATGCATAGAATCTCGTTGTTTCTTCATAATTTTAACATCAGAGGATATAGGCTGATAAATATTGAGTTCTTCACATACACCCTTAAACTTGTTATAATAGTCTTCCAAAGACATATCACTCAAACTCAAGGAGAAATAATTTTGATGAAGATCATAAATCTGCTTCAAATTGTTAACACCAGAGTAAAGTTCCTTGGCTTGTTCCCAAACAAGTTTAGCAGTTGGTAAGAAAACCAAACTACAATTGATCTTAGATTCCATGCTATTCCACAAACAACTCCTAATTTGTTCATCTTCGGCTCTCCAATCAGCAAATTTAAGGTCTGTAGGTACAAGAGGTTCCTTAATCACGTAATAAAACTTCTTTCTACCAAGAAAAAGACTTTAACTGCTTGTGCCCACTGAGCATAATTACTACCATTTAGACGAATGGAGGTAATTGATAACATATCAGGAGATAAGAAATAATTAGGGGGCTGAGCACTGTCTTTAGACTCCATAATAGCAATCTGAAGAACAAACTAACACTAAAGAAATATGTTGAATTGAATTAAAACAAACTCCAACCAACAACCAATGTACTTCAACCAATCAGCCACGCCAACAGCAACTCATCTATAACACCAAACTATTCCAAAAACAAGGCAGCAACAAATCCATACCAACACCAAAAAGAAATGCCCAATCTACCACTAAACATCAACCTAAGGCTGCCTGAACAGATAATCAAAGAATGTATTGAAGAAGAGAAGGAAAAAAAAATCAAACCATGGTTGAAACCCTCAATTGAAAAACTCCGGCGGCGATGCTAGGGTGCAGGAGTGGCGGCGCAAGGACCAGCGAGTAAGCTAGGCAGGGTCGCCAAAGAAGGGCAAGTAAAACCCTGCCTCTCTCGCGGTTAGGCGACGTCGATCTGGTGTCGCGAGACCGGAGAGAGGGTCACCGGCGTTGGACAACTTCAGCCACTAAATCGAGATCGTCGGAGGTCTCTATTAGGGTCGTCGGAGCTAGCGAGTAAGGTTATGGTTGCCAGCGACAACAATATCGGTGGGTGGTGGTCGGAGGGTTAACGGCAGCGGCAGGTTGGTGGCTCTAATACCATGTTGTTTACTGTGAAAGTGTTTTAGGGTTTGATAAGTCAACCCTAACACATAAAATATTATTTATATATGAAGTACATGATATTACTGTTTTGCCCTTATTACTCACAACAGACTGCATATAATTGAAAGGAAGAAACTGGTATCTCATTTTTTGCTTCATCTTGCACCAATCTTGGATCTTTCTTTTACCCCTCCTAACTCTTTGAACTTGGAGCCGTTCCCACTAGGCTGAAACTCTCCCTCTCAGCTTGATAGAGATCAATTTCACCTTCTTCGAATCTAGTACCTCATGGAAATCAAAGATTTTTTCTACTTGATTAAGCCAATCTATGAATTCTTCATGATTCAAGCTACCATAGAAATAGGTAACTCAATCTTGAAGTTTGATTCCCATTTTGGTTCTCCCCTTGGAGGACCAGGCACTTGCCTTGGAACAACTCCTCTAGGCTGGCCAATTGGGTTACTAAAGTTGCTATGACTGTCAGTTTCAGCATCTTCAGTAGGTTCATCATCATTTCTAGGATGATAACGTTGGTTTCTTCTCACTTCCTCGGTCAAGGCAGCAAGCTGCCCCCTTAGCAGCTCATAGTCTGCTTCAATGTCACTTGGAGTTCTTCTTGGTGTGGTTGCGGCTGCTACCTTGGATGAACTTGCACCTCAGGTTCATGTGCTGCAGAAGCTTTCTTGTTCCTTCTATTGTAAACTATTGGTGCCATTTTCACAAATTCTTAGGCTCACTAGTAGAGAATAAGAAAATGAAATCAAGATAGGATCTTGATAGGTCCTTGACAGTAGAAAAAGAAGAAACAAATTGCAAACAAACTTGAATCCTAAGGATCTCAAGCTCTAATACCAAATTATAATGGAGGAAAAATGGTGAAAAGGAAAGATGTTTTAGAAAGCGGAAAGATGTTTTAGAAAGCTAAGTTGCTTAGAAAAAAGAAAGAATGAACTAGCTCTTCAAGAGATACACTCTTGGAATAATACCTCATAGGTAGATTTCTTGGATTCAAATTCAAATAGTTACAATGAAGGCAGCCTCACTTATTTATATACATAGACAAGCCACTAATTAGCTAGAAAGATAGTTACAAGAACCTACCATGTGTCTGTGATGTGATTGGCCAAAGCCTAACAAACATCTCTAACTAACTAATAGGCTATTGCACTTATCACTAACAATCTATCAACTAACTAACTTTCTATTACAAGTGAAAGGATCTACTTATCATTCAACATAAACATAAGCACTAGTAAACGACTAGCTTTAAAAATGAACTGCATCAAATACATCACCACTCTTAAAGTATCTATGTGACTATTTTTATCAGTAGAAAATTTTAAATGGGCAAGTTTCTGCTACACCATGTCACAAATGTGAGGTTGCAGTTATACATTGATAGTTCAAGAGCGGTCTTATCTTGAATCTCATGACTTGGAACTAGTCTTTTTATACAAAGATACAAATCTGATGTAATTTCTTCATCAAACTCGATGTAAGGACTGTTTTTCCCCCCATTTTTTTATAGGTAATAAAACTTTATTGAAAAGAGACTACTTCATGCAAAAAGACATGAAGTAGCCTAAAGAATTACAAAAAATACAAAAGGTTGTGCACAAAAAGATAGAGATTCAATAAACATTGGAATGGAATCTCTATTTGTGAGTCCCCAAGTGCGACACCAATCAAACAAAGTACCAACAAAATAAGCTAGAAGCCGGTACCTTGTTCTCTCCGTATCCTCAAACGTTCTCCTATTCCGCTCTCACTAAATAATCCACATCAAACATAGCGAAACCATATTCCAAATGTTCAACGAGTGTTTTCCCATCCAATTCCTCCAACCAAATAAAAGATCTCTCGCCCTCTCTAGTAAGACCCAGTAAATACCAAAAGATTTTAAAACAAAACACCACAAATGATAAGCCTCCGTGCAATGAATCAAAAAGTGGTCCATCCCTTCCCCACTAAACCGGCACATGCAACACCAATTCACTATAGTATATCCTCTCCTAACAAATTGTTATAGGAAAACTTCGGATTCAAGAAATGACAAACTGCATGCAAAGGCCAATGCGGTTGGCCTTCCTATCTCTCATCAATGATTTTAAAACATCTACAAATCTTTCTTCATTTCATTAAAAAATTTCATATAACTTCTTTGGCTCTATCATCTCCCCATATATGTAACACATAGCTGATTTTCTCTCGTTATCAACAACACAAAGAACTCAAACAAGAGGACTCATAACTTTGAAAATATGGACTATATTATTCCAAAAAGAAGGCATCAAAATAGTTTTTACTATAGTTTAGAACTTGCCTCCTTTATCCGTTTACCGCAAACCCATTTTTAGGAGTAAACATTACTCATAGGTTATACTTTTTCTTATGAATGCATTTTAGTGTAAGATATGAAGTACAAAACCTAGCTTTCTAGGCCTAACCAGCTTTCTTTGCTTTGCGAACCCTCTCGTCATATTCAACACCCCTACAGTTATAGATATAACTAGTTGCCTGAATGGTCCCTTTCCAAAAAAAAAAAACCTTTCAAGGGAATTATAGGCTGCTTAGTAAGCCATGAAACAAAAACAGACCATTTTATACTAAAAACAAGTTTCTTTAATATATATATATATATATATATATATATGGCTCCAAATGAAAACAACAAAAAAATTGCATAACTAATAATAAGTTTCATCATTAAGAGAAGATGGTTTCACTATCAAATCTGTTACACAAAGGAACTTAAATGCCACAACAGGAAGAAGGGTTTTGATCTACTAACCACTCCTGAAGAAATATGAATATCATTTCAAATGCATCCTTTGGAAGGACTATACCGAGCTCTTCTTGAAGTTCCCTCCTGAAAGTATACCATACATGATTTCAATGATAGGCCTAATTCATCAAGCTGTAGATAATATCTGTATTAAGAAAAAGAAGTAAGGGAACAACTTGGCGGAAGTAGGAAATATAAATTACTTAATTAGAAATAAGTATGCTCTACATGGGCAGTTCAAGAAGCAATCCTTGGAGAGAGGGAAGGGGAAGGGGATGAAGACAAAATGAAAACTTTTTCACAAATGAGTTCAAGAATGACAACTCCTCTATGTCTGCATGAACATAAAACAAGCTTCACTGGTCAAGGGGGTGAGCTCAAGTTCAAAGCCCACCTAGGAAAAGTTCCCTTATTTTGCCAAAAACCAAAACCAAAAAAAAAAAAAAAAAATCAACCTTTTTCTCCTACAATTGCTTCATCTTATTTTGCTCTGCTAATGTATGACTCAAGCTTTTTTGCAGTACAAAAGTAACTAGAGATAATTTTATCAATTTAGAAGCCTTCTAGTTATCTATTAGTTAAGACAAGTCACAATGTTGAGATAACAAATAAGTAAATATGGTACTTGCGAAAAAAAAAATGATTAATTTGTTATTTTTCCTTACTATGTATTTTTACAAATTTTTTTCCTATTTTCTTGTAAAAAAGACATTGTTTTGCATGTATTAACTGAAAAATTGTAATGGGAGATGATAGAAGTGACACATTGATATCATTGTAACATTTGATAGTATAAATTACAAGTTTTAAAGCTAAGGGACTGATTTAAAAGCAACTCCAAACTTAGAAGGTGTAAAGTGCATCTTTTTTATAATTTGTGTAAAGTGCATTTTAACCTAACTATTATTGCAAAATCTCACCTACCAAAAATCTGTAGACAAAAGTACTAATGGATACTGTAAAGAAGAGTTCGAAAATAAACAAGATTAAATACACAAAAATTTTAGAATTGTGGTCTAGTTTTGATGCAGGGCCTTCTTATCACCTTTCATAAGTTATTTTATTTATTATTGAGTCTTAATATTAATAGTCAATTTGGATTGAAGGAGAGGGAGGGAGAGTAGAGTAGCATATTTCAGCCAACTCTACTCTACCCCCCTCCACTCCCCTCCCTCCTCCCTCAATTCACACAGGCCCTAGGTTATTAAGGTTAGAAAGTTGTTGGTTTAGTATTAATAAATTTTTCATAAAATAGGGTATTTTAGTAATTTCTAGATTTTCTGGAATGGGCTGTAAAGGGCTGCCCTAGGGAGCCATGAGTTTTATTTTATATTTTGAGTCCTTTCCTAATTCGTTTAGAAGTTCTTAAGCCCTTTTTAGTTTTGTTTTTTAGTAAACCTTGTGATTTGAGGAATAGATTAGTTAGAGTCCTAGTCATTCATAGTGAGATTGATTCTAATTAAATTTAGCAGCTTCTTTTAAGATTTAAGGGTGTAATTTCCTTCTCCAAAAAACAAAAGCCTAGGTGTAATTGCCTAGTGTTTCATCTATCTTATTTCAAGTTCTATTCATTATTTCAACACCAAACAGCCATCAACATACTCAAGATTCAATATTTCTTTACCAAGACCATTAAACATCAATCCTTACTCAAGATCTCATCAAGAGAGTGCTAAATTCTTAAGTCCTACATAAAAATTGGTATCAGATCCCATTCAAGCTTACATCCAGCATCAAGCAATCCCATACATCACACATGCCCTCACTAATGAAACAAGAGATTCCCGTTCATCAATTGATATACCCCCTAAGAAAGCTGACTTGTGAACAGCTAGGTTCTGAAATATTTAGTGGAACAAGGCTTAACCAAAAACTATGAATCAGACAATCTAAAATCATCCTATCACGTTTATGATGGAGTGGTTGGCTGCTTATAGTAGCCATTCTCTTGTGTCTTTAGAGGATTTAAGTAAAATTTTGATTGACTCGTTGTACATGGCCTGTGTACTTAGGTCCTATTTCATTATTTACTTTTTCAACAAAGCATTATTGCTCATCAAAAAAATATCCTATCACATTGAACATATATCCAATGAGAGTGCTCAAACACGGATATAAAATATTCAACATCAAGCTCTCGATTATATACTAACTATCATCTAAATGTTGCTTTTCAGTTGCAACCCAACAGCATAATTAATGTAGACAATTTCCAATTAAGCAAGGGATGGTGTAGAGTTTATAACTGATGTTTTAACTAAAAATTAGTAACAGGAAAACATGGAGAGAAAAAAGAAAATCTAAAGGCCAAGGGTATAAAATACTTTTACCGAGCTGTTACAAGCGACGAATCGCCAGCAGATATGTGACCAGCACTGGATATATCCCATAACCCTGGCCATGAATCTTTGCAGTCAGCACGTCGCTGGAGAAGCAGTTGTTGAGTATTTTCGGCAAAAATCCACATGTGAACTGCTCGATGGTAATCTCCATCTCGATGAACATCTCCCCTAAATACATATACAATAATACAATACAATACAATACAATACGGACCAATATTAATTAATTAATTAATTTAGCCAATTACCCACCCAAAAACGAGATTGAGAAGGGGCGTGCGTGCCTGGGTTTTGAAATGCCAGTTTTGTGGCCCGACTTGGTGAGGACGTCGAGCTGCTCTTCAGCCATTTCAATTTCCGGTCAAGATTTTGAACTCCTTCCGAAGAAGAGCTTCTCCAACAACTCCCTCTCTCTCTCTGTTGGGTTGGTTTGGTCTTGCGGTGGCCGGTTGCTATGATTGGAGAGAGAGAGAGTATTGTAATTTTGTAAGACTGTTTGATAGGATTTTTTTAGAAAATATCTACAAAACCCAAACAATATTATTAGTTAGGCAACGTTTCAAACATATTGCATTTCTAACAATTCGACTTCAGATGAGTCAATTTTACTGTTCATATCGCCTATTTTTGCGCTACGTAGATAAAGAAATTGAGTCATTTATACTCATTTTTTATACATAGAAATTGACTTCAGAGGAGTCATTTTCTTTGTATTGAAAACAACTCCACTGAAGTCGATTTGCCCAAAAACCAACCAACACCACGAACTCCACACAGTTAAGCTTCAGTTGTGTTGTCACAGACCCAGCAAACGAACCCAGGCGCGATCAGCAACACCGACGAGCAAGTAGGCGCCGACGAACCCAACCGCCAACGAACCCAGGCACGACCAGCAACACCGACGAGCAAGCAGGCGCCGACGAACCTAGGTGCCGATTTCACCAAACCCCAACGAACCCAGGCCCTGATTTCACCAGACCCTGACGAACTAGCAACACCGACGGCGAACACGCTCGAGTACGACTCCGTTTTGGATTTGAAGGTTGTGAGGTTTTTTTTTTCAGGGAAGGCAATGACGTGATTTCTTTGAATTTTTACACAGTGAAATCGACTCCAGTGGAGTCGTTTTCTTTGTATTGAAAATGACTCCACTGAAGTCGATTTCTATGTATAAAAAATGAGTATAAATGACTCGATTTTTTTATTTACGTGACGCAAAAAAAGGCGATATGAACAGTAAAATCGACTCCTTTGAAGTCAAATTGTTAGAAATGCAATATGTTTGAAACATTGCCTAACTAATAATATTGTTTGGGTTTTGTAGTTATTTTCTAAAAAATCCCCTGTTTGATAAGCTGTTTCAAAAAGTTCGATTTAAACACCATTTTAAAAATCACAAGTAAAGCGTTCGGTGAAAATTGAATTTTTTTTTAAGCCACGTTAAACATTTGGATAAGTTATTTTGGGTGCGTTTGGATTGAACTTATTGTTACTGAAACTGAAAACTGGAAATTGAAAACTAAAAATACTGTAGCAAAATAATTTTTAAATGTGTGAATAGTACCGTGGGACCCATTTTTAATATTTTTTATTGCGTGAACAGTAATAAATAGTGTGTGAATAGTAATTTTTGTCTCCTGCACAGTAATTTTACTGTTCACGCGCAGAAAAAAAAAAAAAAAAAAAAAAGGAAACGCACAGATCCAAAACGTAAACGTGGAATCCAAACCGGCACTTTAAAAGGATAAGTTAAACATTTAGCTACATAATTGGTCTATAATCTTATTCAATATCTTTTTATTGAAAACGATTTTAACAAATCCACCATTAGATTACATCTTTTTCTTATAATCTTCATATTTTCAAAATTTCTAGAAAATTAAACATTAATAACTATGTTATCAATAAATTGTTTAAATTGTAAGTTTTTGTAGTTTTAAATTATGCTTAAACGCTCCAGGACCGGATGAAATGCCCCTATTGTTCTATTAAACATATTGGAGTGAGGTTGGTATGGATATTTCTCAGGCAGTATTGTCTAGCTTAAATTAGGGTTCACTGTTGAAATCCATTAACAATACTTTTATCACCCTCATCCCTAAAGTTCAGAATCCTAAGCGTGTGATTGATTTTAGGCCTATAAGTTTGTGTAATGTAATTTATAAAATTGTTAGTAAGGTTATTGCAAATCGTTTGAAACCTTTTCTCAATTCTATTCTTTCAGAAGCTCAAAGTGCATTTACTGCTGACAGATTGATTACTGATAATATTCTTATAGCCTTTGAATCCCTCCATCATATGAAAAATACTTGTACGGGGAAAACAAGTTTCATGGCTCTTAAATTGGATATGAGTAAGGCTTATGACAGGGTGAAATGGATGTTTTTTGAAAAAATTCTCTTACGAATGGGTTTCCAAGAGTCTTGGGTGGCTTTGATCATGGAGTGTATCACGACCGTGTCTTATTCTATTTTGGTGAATGGTGAGCCTAAAGGTTTGTTTAAGCCTTCTAGAGGTTTGAGACAGGGAGATCCCCTCTCACCTTATCTGTTTCTATTTTGTGCTGAGGGGTTGAATGCCATCATTAGGGGAGTAGCTTTGAAAGGGGAAATTCAGGGTTTTTCCTTGTGCAAAAGGGGGCCTAAGATTACTCACATTTTTTTCGCAGACGATTGCTTGTGGTTTTGCAGGTCTACTTTGGTCGAATGTGAGAAGATTCAAGAACTTCTATCTTATTATGAAGCAGCTTCAAGCAAATGATTAGTAAAACAAAGACTACCTTATTTTTTAGTAGAAATACTAATGTGCAAATATAAGAGGCTATTAAATTATCTCTACAGGTTTTGACAATACAACATTATGAGAAGTATTTGGGGCTCCCCTCTTTTGTTGGGCGTGGAAAGAAAGTGTCTTTTACCCAACTTAAGGAAAGAATTTGGGCCAAAATGCAAGGGTGTAAGAAAAAGCTACTGTCTCAAGCGGGGAAGGAGGTGATGATCAAGACGGTGGTTCAAGCTATTCCCACATATTCCATGAGTGTTTTCAAGCTTCCGGTGAGCCTATGCAAAGATATTGAAGCCATGATTCGCAAGTTCTGGTGCGGTCAAGGAGATGCTAAGAAAATCCACTAGGTTAAATGGAGTACACTTTGTTCTTCAAAATCTGTGGGAGGTATGGGTTTTAGAGATATTTAGAAATTTAATAATGTTTTGCTTGCTAAATAGGTGTGGAGGTTGTTACATCAAAAGGACACGTTAGTATTTAAGGTTTTTAGTGCAAAATATTTTCCATCTCGGAATATATGCATGGCGGAGTATCTTACAGGCACGTGATGTAATTAATAAAAGGGCTTTTTGGAGAGTTAGGGATGGAAGTAAAATTGATGTTTGGGGTCATAGATGGCTACCTGCTCAAGACCATAGTATGGTTATTTCTCCTAGACTTACTTCACCGGTTTTGCATGTTAAGGATCTGTTTTATCCAGGTACGCAAATTTGGGATTCGGGGCTATTGGAGAGGACCTTCTTGCCGTGGGAAGTTGAGCTAATAAAGGCTATTCCTATTAGTGAAGGGCAGGTTGAAGATCTGCTGATCTGGCCTTTAACTCTGGATGGTAATTACAGCGTAAGGAGTGCTTACTGTCGGTTGATGGATGAAGTGAGTTGCCAAGAACCAAGTACTTCATCTTCGGAGGAATTTGAATAGGTTTGGAAGGGCATTTGGAAGATTTGGACTCCAAATAGGATTCTCCATTTTATATGGCATGTTGCTAGAGATTCTTTGCCTACAAAATAGAGCTTGAAAGCTCGGCACCTGCCAGTTGAAGATACTTGTGAGCTGTGTGAGGATTTTCAAGAGACTATATTGCATAGTTTGTGGATGTGTAAGCATGCTTAGGCAGTGTGGAAGTTGGATATCAATTTTGTCTCGTACTACAAAAAAGGCTTTCAAAGTTTCTTTGATCTTTTGGAGGAAGTGTTGCGCAAAGGGTCGATGTATCATGTGGCCTTATTCTCTACAATGGCGTGGTGCTTATGGCAGAGACACAACCGTTTGCGGATGAGTTAATTTGTGTGGCCTCTACATGAAATCGGTGAAAGAGCAAAGGCTTTGGTAGTTGAATTTTTTGATGCTAATAAACAAGAAGCTAAGCCGAGAATTAGAAGCCCTCTTGCTCGTTGGGTTCCGCCTGAAGATGATTTTTATAAAGTCAATTATGATGCTGCCATTTTTGATTCGTTGGGTTATGCAGGTCTGGGATTTGTGATAAGGAACTGCTTTGGTCATGTTATTGCTGCCTTAAGTCAGAAAATTGTGCTGCCTCATTCCATGGAAACAACTTAAGCTTTGGCTGCACTTAGAGCTGTTGTGTTTGCTAAAGAATTGAGTGTCTTCAAGGTAGTAGTGGAGGGTGATTGTTTGAAGGTAGTTTAGGCTTTGAAAGCTATGGAGTGTTGCAATACTCTGTATGGGACTATTATTGAGGATGCACACTATCAAGGGGCTTATCTGCAAGCTTGTCATTTTCAGCATGTTAGAAGAAAGGGTAATAAGTTGGTTCATGCTTTAGCTAGGAGAGTGGTTTTATCTGTAGATTTTGATGTATGGATAGAAGAACTACCTAGTGATTTAGAGAATGTATTCCTTTCTGATTTTTCTATTTTAGCGTAATAATATGGACTTACTATTTTCTCAAAAAAAAAAAATTGCTTAAAATATATATAGATCATATAGTAAATTATATCTGATTAATACAAAATTTGATATATGTATTAAGAGCATAAAGAACATGCAATTCAACAGTTAGATTTTCAAAATATGTAGTAATGTCTACTTTATTGAGTAAAGTTGTAGCCTTAAATTGTAGCCAATTTTGTAACTAAACTTTGTCCATTTTTAAAAAGATAAAGTTTAATTACAAACTTAGTTGTAGCCTTAGGTTACCACCTTACTTAATATTTTTTTATTAGAGGTGAATTTTGACAAATCCACCATTGGATTATATATTCTTTTTGTATCCTCCATACTTGTAAAATTTCTAGAAAATTAAAAATCAATAGCTATGTCATCAATAAATTGTTTAAATTGCAAGTTTTTGTAGCTAAAAATTATGCATAAAATATAAATTTATAGATTATATAGTAAATAATATTTGATTGACACAAAATTTAACATATGCATTAAAAGCGTAAAGAACATGCAATTCAACAATTAGATTTTCAAAATATGTAATAATTTTTATTTTATTGAGTAAGGTTGTAATTTTAGACTACAACTAATTTTGTAGCTAAACTTTGTCCTTTTAAAAATAGCAGTTTTTGGTGTAAATTCCAAAAAATGAGTTAAATATTTTGTTAAGGTTATCTTACCATTTTTCCTATAATAAATGTTTTTTTATTGAAAATATGTAATTAAGCTTAACAATTGCATTAATAATAACAACAATAATGATATTGTCATTGTTGAAACTAACGGAGAGAAGTTTATCAAATTTAAAATAAATAAATAAAAACTCTTCAAGAGAAAGATATTAAAATGATTAGGAAAATAATTATATTAAAATGTTCATGGTCAATAATATCAATACAAGACAATCCTATTATAATATATATATATATATATATATATAAAGTTCTAATCTAGAACAAAAACCAAAATATAAATAATGAAAATATTGTTTACAACCCACAAATGGACAGAGTTATCTTGTCACAAATAAATTTCGTCTCCTTATCTTGTATATTCTCAACGTTTGCCTGTATGTTACTACCTTCTCCACTACTATTGCTTCTTGGTCTGTCCAAGTAATGCTTATCCTAATTGAATCCCTCATCCTCCCTATCATTTTTTTTTAAATAAAATTATGCAAAACACAAGTAGCAACTATAATGTTTCTTTGGTCCTAAATGTCATAAGATGACATTTCCTTCAAAATTTTCCATCTATTCTTCCACACTCCAAAAGTTCGCTCAATTGCACTTCTAAGTGATGAGTGAACATAGTTAAACCTCTCTTCTATGTGATTCCTTTGACCAGCTCATCGAAAATATGAAAATGGTACCTTTGTCCCTTATAAGGTGGCAAATATCACTTCCTTAAGGGTATTCAGCATCAACTAAATAATATTTTTGTAGTAAAAGAAAATATATATATATATATATATATATATATATTAGATGTACATAAATAGTATTCTCCATACATATTTAATATATAAAAATATTATATATTCGGTGATGTTTTCGAAAAGTTGGTAGATTGTCGACGGATAGCATCTAAGAAAATATGTGTATCATGAACTGCACCCTAGCCATAACAAGTTTGAAAAGTAAATCAAAATTGCATGCTGTCTTCACATTAAAAGATGGCACAACCTTTCTATTATAATATGGAGCTTTCATGTCGTCTCCAATAACAACTTGAATATGTGTATCGTCAATAACACCAATACAGTCCTAAAATAGAATATAAATTTTAGTGACTTAGGAAATAATCTTAACAAATATTAGAAGCAAATTAGAATATATGAAATGAATACCTGAAAGTGTGGCATGTACAATGGATTCTTTTGTATATGTCTTGGAACTACACTAAATGTAGGGTCAAAAGGCTTAAGGATATCCATTGACATTATGTTAAGGTGTTTTAGAACTCTATGAATTTGTCTATGAATAGTCTCACCAGAATGTTGGAATCTTTCTTGAACTAACCTGTTACATGCTCCTTGTCCAAGTATTATCAAACATATACCTTCAAGCCTAATATGCCTTGTGTGCCAAAATCCATATGTATGCTGTAAAACATTACACAATTGATGGAAAACACGTAGCTTCATTCTAAACAATTTGAGACATTTTGTTTTATTACCTGTTAAACAATTCATCAATCACATATAGCCAGTTTGTTCAAAATCTCTACAAGGTTGTTTATCAATATATTTCATATATGATACTGCTGCATGGCATCCAGCAACAACAAGATCATAAAATTCATCATCATCATGTTCATCATTTTCCTCATCATAAGAATGATCATCATCACTATTGTCAATATAATCATTGTAATCCATATGAATGACACCTAAAATATGATAACAAACAATTAGATAAATCATAATAAAGCAAATGTTTAAATGTTCAAAAAATAACCGTTAAAAAATTATTAAAATATCCCAACAAGTTAAAATACCCTAACAACCACATTATTCAAAGGACAAAATAACAAACCATGAAAAACCTCACAAAGAACACATAGCAATTGTCTTCCTATAAACTTTTCACTTGCTAATTAACTACCAAAGTAGTGTTCCCCTAACAATCTTGCCTCCTCTTGTAGAAACTAAAGTTGTAAATATGGTTATCACATCACGACAAACATCTCTCTCTTCTCTCGTTTTTGAAAAATACGTGATGCCATGAAGTAGAGTTCGGAACCCTTTCCAATGTCATCTAAGGTGCACACACGTTCCATGACATTACGAATAGTACTACTTGGCTTCATTGTACAAGCTAAGTTCCTTAACTTCACAACATCACAGATAGATACGACGACTAAGTTGTTATGTCAATTATAATGTTTTTCCTCCTTTCTTCCCTTTACCTTGTGTGGATGATGGCAAAGTTCACCTCTTTCCTTTGTCTAGTGTTGGGTTAGGTGGTTGTGTGAGGTTAGGAGTCTGATCTTCATGAACGTCATTGTCATTGTCATTTGGAGAAAATGAGTCAGGAGAAGTGTCACCTAAACCCTTCTTAGGTGTTTCAAGATCATTAAGTAACACACCTAAAGTAGGGGCTCATGCTAAATCTTCAGTGGCTACAATGTCCTTAAACATGAAGTCTAATAAGTCAACATTTTCCAATCCTTTCTCTTGAAATTTTGTAGCCTCAGGTACCTCCTACAAGTTTGAATATGTGAACAACTCAAATTAGAAAATGGTTTATCTACTAATACAGTAGACATACTATGAGTTATACAAAACATACCATTAGCTTCCTCTCCCACCATTCATCGATTGCAGTTATTGTTCCTTTGACTACATCCCATCCCAATTCAGTTTCACTTCCCTTCAACTTATTCTAAAGTACCCAATCTTTCTTCAATCGATCCCACTTATGCTTATACTTCGCCCTAAGATATTCCTTTCCAGTTTTCTTTTCAAAAGTTGCTATAATATTTGTCCAACTTTTTTTACTAAAGTGGGCTAGGTTAATTACCTTTTGTGGGTTCTTGTTTTGGATGGTACCCAAACCTAATGTTGACAAAGGATCCTGGGCCTTCAAGAATGGGCGTTTGATTGTTGGTTGGATTGGGTCCAATTCTCCGCAGCCTATTGGGCAACTTCTATGAACCGGTTTGTGCGCAAGTCGCATAGAGCTCCACAAGGCAAAAATGTGATTTTTCCTAAGCAATAAAATATCATTGTAAGTGTTTTAATATCGTAAAATGACCTTTTACTCTTATGAAATGAGTAAAATAATTATTCACAATGCTCACAATGACAAAGAGTAGAGTAAAATAATTATTCATAATGTTCATAATGAGAAAGAGATTAAAATAGAATATTTAAGACTTATCTTTTATTGTGTGAACAATTTAAAAAAGAGTTCCTTCACTTGGTTCCTCCATGATGATTCCTCGGAAAAGATGTTGCAGTGGTTCCTCCACCAGCAGTTCCCAGGATGTGGGAAAGACGTTGCAGTGGTTCCTCCACCAATGGTTCCCAGGACGTGGGTTCATGGTTCCTCCACCAATGATTCCTAGGACGTGGGTTCATGGTTCCTAGGGGTACTAGGTCTTTAATTCATGGAACCCAAAATGTTGGTTCCTTGAACCATAAGATCTTTCTCCATTCTTACTATGCAATGGATTTTTGTCCTTTCTCTTTACATTTGTAGGTCCTGCATAAAAACAACTATACAATACACATATCGTTAAATAATTGTTAGTTCTTCAGATTAGGATATACATTCTAAAGCATATACATATATGTAAATGAACTTCATATAAATGAGTCATCCACGAGGTCCTTGGCCCCAATTCTCATAGACTTAGTGCTTTGGCACAAGACTAGTGGGATTTGGAACTTAAGACCAAGTAGTTTTGCTTGGAGATTTCCTTCTAAGGTAGTCAAATGAGGAGGATTTTGTGGGAGAAATTGATATCTGACGTGTGCATGTTTTTGCACATGTTTCTTTGGAGGCTAAGTGATATTTTGAATGATCTCAAGGATATAGGACGGAGTCCTCATCCTTGGTTTTCTTGTTTTTTACTTTTCCTCTCCTCCTTGCTGAACTCTTATAACTCTAAGAATTATCCTCTTGGACCTCTGGAACCCCCTTGGAACTCTTGGAACTCTTCCCTACCCACCCCCCTCCCCCCTTTTGGTATGCTTTAGTGTTCCTTTTATAGTGGATATGGTTTGGTAACCCAGGCGAGGTTCTCTTCGGTTTGTTGGGTAAAACCATGTCCTCTAACAAAATCTGAAAGAGTTCCTTGGGTAGAGTTTTAGCTTAGTTTGGAAATTATAACTCAAAAGAATATTTGGCTTTTGTTACAATTGGAAGATGCCTTCCAAACAAAAAAAATATGTGCATTTTCCAAAGATAGCATGGCATAAATCATGGCAAAAAATATATGCTTATGAAAATTCCAAAAATAAAATAAGCACTAGCATGCATCCTTAGTAGTATTGCTACTAACATCTTGTAGAAAAAAGGAGAGAAGAAGAAAAATAGACACTGACCTCAAGTGCTAAAAAGACTAAAACAACATACTGAAGCTGAAAGACGAACCCGCTAAGCTCAAAATCGCTCCAGAGAATTTTTTAGAAGTGGGAAGTCAAAGGAAAGTGAGAAATGAGGTCAAAAATGAGCAAAATAAGGCTTTTTATAGGCCTTTGGGGTGGCCTGGCTACCCAGCGCACCTTGTTAGGCCACTGGGTCAGCCTCGTGCACCTTGAAGGGCCTCTGGGCAGCATTGACCAGGTCAAACCCTAAAAAAAAAAAAAAAAAAAAAATCCTATTCCTCCCCCAGAGTTCAGAGACGTGTCCAAAAAATATTTTAGAAGCAGCTGCAGCAGATTGGTCCAATCAGGTAAAGTCCGGTCTCGATCTGTGAATAGTCTCTGCACGTAAATTTAGGGGGCAACAAAATTCAAAATCACGTTCTTTATCCGACACCTCTCATTGCACTCGAGATATCAGATAAAGAAAAGGCAGCTGTTGATACCGTATTTTGTCTGACCTCGATTTGTGTGCTAGACCTCGAAAAATTCAAAAATATTATTTTCTCTCCATGGGACTGTGAGAACATCCAGAATGATGTGGCGCAACCTGTTCGGACATCAGAGTACCCAAAGTGACTTTTTCAGCTAAAATGACCAAAATGCCTTTGGTCAACCCTGGGTCGATTGAAGCTTAAACGAGGTCAAAATCCTCGCAAAACAACACTTTTCATGGTTTTTTTTTTAAAAATCAAACCCAAGCTTCTCGGAGATTTTTGGGCATTTTAACCAAGTTTAATCCTAATTTGACTCCGGGTTGGGCCGAAAACCCTAATTTTGATCCGACCGTCAGAACGGGTTGAAACCAATTCCATTGTGAAGATTATCAAATTCTCATTCCAATTACTATTCATGGGTTGAAATCGGAGTTAGAATGGCCAAGATATCACGAAAACCAGGATAACGCATTGATCGATTCATTGCTAATTTCCGAGAGCCATAACTTTTGATCTGACCGTTGGATTTTCAAGATTCATACCTTTTCAAAAACAAGAAGTCAAAATCTTTCCAAGGATGTCAAGATCAACCCAATCCATGGCCTTAGAAGGTGGCGGCCCTTCAGCGGCCCTACAAGGGCCACCACCTCAAAAATCGTGTCGGGACTATAAAACGCCCCAGCCACCCTTCAGACCAAAAAAAAAAAAAAAAGAGGTCTCCCTGGTTCATGTGCTTTGCCTGAACGTCTTCTACACGTTTTTCCTCTCTTCCAAACATAAAAAACACATTAAAGCCTCTTGATTCTTCTGTCTTTACCAAAAAATACAAGGAATTGTTCTTATACCCAATCTTCTTCGCCTTGGTTCTACATCTTGGATTTAGGGTTTAGGGGTGTGGATGTAGCTTTCTAGCTACTATCCACACCCCTAACCTTCTAAATCTTTTTCTAGCATTTATCGTGCTCTTTTTGCTTGAATAACATGATTTATTGCTTTCTTAGCACGTTTCTTACTTTATTTGTGTTTCTAAACTAAATCTCATTGCTTTTTATGCCTTATGCCATGTTTCATGCTTAAATCTACATTCTACATGCTTATATGTTTAAATCTACATGCTTTATTCTTTACGCCATGTTTTCCTATGCTTTATTCCTCTTTTTGTTCTAGGTTGATATTAGGGTTACATGCTCGCATGCTTGTATGATGTTGTTGGCTATGCCTTGCTTGGATCTATGTGTTTATATGTTTATTTCCATGCTATATGGTTAGATCCTTGTCTTCACATGCTTATATGCTTGGATCTGTGTTCTTCCATGTTTTTGTGCTAGGCTTCTACATGTTTACATGCATGTTTCTATGCCTATATGTCTAGATCTATGTTTTCACATGCTTGTGTGCTTGGATATATGTTCCTTACATGCTTTATGCCATCTTCCATGTGCTTGTGCGCTCCATGCTATGTTTGTGTGCCTAGACCTAGGCTATGTTTGTCATGCCATGTGCTATTGTAGCCCTTTTGTTCATTTTATCGCATTTTCTTGTGTTTTGGCCTATTGGTTCGGACCTGATCTAGACCCTATAGTCTTTGTCATCGTCCATACACCTTGGCCCACATAAAAGGGTTTGGATCACCCCTATTTGCATGTCTATGCTTGTTTGCTTCTATGCTTTATGCTTGTGTTAGCCTTTCTAGTTCTAGGCTTTACCATGCTTGATGCCCTTAGCGGGTTTGTGGCTGTGTGGTTACACCTGACGCCCGTGAGGCCTTATTTGGATGTAACAATTTAGGATGCATCACCATAATGCCGGTTACTTCGTGCATGCTTGCCATGCTTGTTTGTGCCACCCGTTGGCTTTCTATGCATCTTTACATGCTTGGTTACATGTCCATGCATGAGTCTTGCTTGCTAGTGTGTCGTCCATGCTTTAACACAATGAAGTTATGGACATTCGATCCAAACCTACATTTTTCCCTCACGGACACCACCTTTTGTTTGCTTTTTTGCTTGTTTGCTTGCTTTCTTGTTATTTGCTTGCTTTCTTGTTATTTGCTTGCCATGTCTATCGTGCTTATTTGTTCTATACCTCTTTCATATGCTCTTTGCCTTTGCATGTACACACATGGAGCAAGGACACATGGAGCTAAGGCACGATCTCCCAAGCGCAAGCAAAAAAGGGCGAGGATGCCAGCATGTGGATATGAGCCAAGCGGCTGTGTTCAGTAGGTTTAGGGGTCTAACTTCTCCCATTTGGTTATGTACTATTTTAAACCCCCTTCCTTCCACCCTCATTTCTCTCTTAGATGGGTTGTATTAGGTATATCATGCCATGTACCATTTGTCCTCGTCTCTAGAGTATGACGACTCCTGTTTACTTTCCTGCACCTATATTTTAGGCCATGCTCTAGGGATGTAGGCATTTACTTTCCTGCTCTGTGTGCTTGCATTGTGCATGATGTATGTATATATATCTGCTTGCCCCTTCCAATGTGATTGTCTCAATCCATGTTACCTAAGGCGAAGCGATGCCTAATTTCCGCCGCGAAAGTAAGGTGACATGTCGTCGGAATTTTGCCATGGAAATCTGGTACTTTGCCCGAATGCCTTAGGAAAGCATAGATTTGGACCACACCCATTCAAAAGCCAAACCTCAAAGCCCTCCATGCATGCAAAGCCCCAAATCCAATGCCAAAACCATGTTTTTTTTACTGTCAATCTCCAAAAATTAAGGTTTTATCAAAACAAAGGGCTGTACTTGGACAAGCGTTGCGGGGTGCCTAACACCTTCCCCACATGTAACCAAACTTCTGGACCTAAGAATTAAGATTTTTTGCCATCCACATTAGATTAGGAAAAATGCCATTTTTCTTAGCCTAGGATTGGTAATAAAATCAACTAGAAACAAGTGACCAATTACACCTTATAAAAACCCAATGATCGGTGGCGACTCCACTTACCTTTGGTAATCCCTTAAAATTTGGCCCAATTTCCTACCACTAACGCCAAAGGTAGACCTACCTTCCTTCGCCGAGAGAGAGAGAGAGAGAGAGTACCCAAAGCCCCGTACGAATCACGTCACACACACTACAAACATGCACATCCAATCATCCAAGAGAGGGGCCTCCAACGGGCCTCGTGCGTGCGGGAGTGTCACCACAACGGGTGGTCGAATGAAGGCCCACAACGATGGTGGTTTTTTGCTCCATTTTCGAGGCTAGGCGTCGATAATGACATCATGAAATTCTTGGAGTTAGGGTATAGCTGAATGGTGCCGACAAGAGAGAGCATCGTTCAATTAGGATGATGGCAATGCCATACATCTTATGCAGAGGACAACTCTATAGGAGATCCTACGATGGTATACATTTTTGTTGTCTAACGAAAGAAGAAGCTGAGAAAGTTATAGAAGAAATTCATCAAGGGATTTGTGGTCCTCATATGAATGGGAGAATGTTATCCAAGAAGATCTTGGGGATAGGGTACTACTAGAATATGATGGAGACCGATTGTGTAGACTTTGTGAAAAGTTGCCACGATTACCAAACATTCACGAATTTGAATCACGTGCCACCTAGTGAGCTATACAGCATGACCTCTCGATGGCCTTTCTTAGTCTGGGGCATCGATGTGATTGGAAGGATAGCCCTTAAGGCCTCGAACGAATGGACACGAATACATCCTAGTGGCAATTGACTACTTCATCAAGTGTGTGGAAGCAACCTCTTACTCTGTATTAAAAGCCAAGCATGTGGCTCGATTCATATATAATAATATCATTTGTCAGTATGGGGTACCCTAAGAGATTATCTTTGACAATGGTTCTCACTTCGAGAGAAAGGTTAGAACAATCATGGAACTGTATAACATTGAGCATCACAAGTTTTCACCATATCGATCGCAGACCAATGGGGCCGTAGAAGCAGCCAATAAGAACATCAAGAACATCCTAGCCAAGATGGTAGTGACATACAAAGATTGGGTCGAGAAGATATAAATCACAAAGATGGTAGTGACATACACAGATGGTAGTGACATATTAATGTTGTGATTAATAAAGTTGTTTTATTATTATTTAAAATAATGGTAACATAAATATTTGGACATTATCATATAGTCCATGAGATGTATAGTATGTGATCTAGTCATAGAAGATATAAATCACAAGTTTTTTGTAAACTCAAAATTTTAGTTTGTAGTTGGTGATGAAATTGGGCATTTTATTTACAAAGACTATAACATATCAACTAAGATGATTTATCTTGATCATGGAAGTGGGGACTAATGAATAATAAATCTCATGACTTCTATTTACAAGAATTCTTAATCTTGAGAGAATAATGGACCTGATCATGAAGTGTAAGTTGCTTTGATATATCAGGAGTGAGATCTAAAGTCATGATCAAAATCTCAGTATGTTGGACAGCTACATTTAGTGTTGATGAAACATATATTCTCAAGATGGAATTCATAATATCTTAACGGAGATATAAAATATTCCATTGAGATAAGTTTAATGGGTTTGGTTATTCAGAGTATTAGGCCTAACCACTTTAGTAAAACGTTACTAAAGTATATATTTATGAAATTGGATTTTATAAATATATGATGAATAACTTAAAGGATTAAACCGGATACTTAAGGATTAAGATGTAGTAATCTTCAAAGTGGCAGTTTACATTCATGACTTTGTATTACTACAAATATTTTATGAAGGGGTTGAATGTATAATAAAGTCTTGGGATATAATTTATTAATAAGGCCTAGAGTGCAATTATATTTATATAGTGGTATTAAATATAATTAATGGTAACTTTGGACTTATCAAGAGTTGACAAAAAAGCCCAAGGCCCATTAGAGCTAGAGTCTTATTTGTTCCCTTTTGATCCCACTCCAAGCCACATACTAAAGCCTAATTGAAATGGCCCAAAAGACTAGCCTAATTAGATAATCAGTTATAAAGAGAGAAACATACAGAATTTTGAAAGAGAATGAAATGGTTTATATGTGAGTGTAGGACACTCTCTTATTCTCCCTTGAACACATACATATAAATTGATTGAGAGACCACATTTTTTGGGCATTAGTGGAATTGGAGTGAAGATTAAAAGTGTTCTTAAGTACTTTTAATCTTTGGTTTTGAATTTCACTGCACCAAGGTACACTCTCTTGTTCTTATATTCTGAAATTTACATAGTACATGTTATCAATTGCGAATGAAGTAGATTAGTTAATTTTCCAACACCAAGATGGTCTGGTCCGTTTATTATCAAGAAGATCATGTCAAAAGGTGTTATTAGAATTACATATTTGGATGGGGAAGAGATGCTTCGCCCAATCAAGATGGATAAACTCTAAAGATACCACATTTGATAAGTAAAGAAAAAAGAAAAAAGGCTGCTAGGTTGAAAACCTGAAAGGGCAATCTAGGTAAAACTTAAGGCAAAAGAACCTCGCTAGGTTGAAAACTTGAAAGGATGATCTAGGCAAAAGATAGGGGCAAAGACCATAGGCATGGCAAAAATTCCTCAAAGGACGTCATAGGCAAAAATTACATGGCATGGGAAAAAGAAAAGGAGAAGAAAAAAATGATGACAATAAGCAAAGATAATAAATGGGTGGTTGTCTCATTGCTCAAATTAAAGGATGATAAATTGTTTCTATAGGAGATGTGGAACATTCCAATCTTTTATTAAATTCGTAAGAAAAGACACGAGAACCATAAAGTGCAGAAAAGTAAAATTTGGGGCATATGAAGATGGTCGGTTAGTCTTTCTTTCTTTTGATTGGACTTTTTATAAGCTTTCTCAGTTTTGTGAACTCACTTCATGACAACCCTAAGTCATTGCTTATATCCTAAAGTTGGATGAAACAATTGGAGCCTCTCATATGGCCATGTTTGGAAGAGGGGAGAGAAAGAGAGAAGAGGTGAGAGAAAGGAAAAGATAAAGAGAGAGGAAAAAAAGTCAAAGATGATATAAGGAGCCTCAATGGGTTGAAACCTGAAAGGTGATCTAGGCAAAAGTTAGAGGAATCTCGCTAGGTTGAAGACCTAGGCAAAAATTAAGGATTGAGAGAAAAGATTCATCCATTTTAACTTGATGGTATGGGAAGGTGCAAGGGAGAGACTAAAGGAACTACTCAAGGCACAATTCAAGCACAGAGTTTCCAAGAACAATAGAATGGCATAAAGTTCCCACTTTTAAGTACATATCCAAAATAAAATCATAAATGTAAAAGGTGTTCTTAAAATACAACCCAATGTCTCAAATAGAATCTAAAGTGCAAGCATGTATGCTAAAAAGAGAAAAATAATGACAACAACATAGAAAAGAAAAAGACTGTTGTGCTATGCTGTGTCTGTGTTTGTGTCTGTCTTTTTGCAGGATCTTTGGAAGTGCCTCTTCCTCTGCTAATGGCTCGAAGTCAACTTTGAACCTCCCGTACCATCACTACCATCATCGTCATCATTATCATCATCATCATCATCATTATCCTCACCATCCCCGCCACCGTACAACTGTCAGGAGTACTCAGTTAGCTCCAGCTTGAGGTTTCTCGTAAGCCAAACAAGCTTTTCATGATCCTGGACAATAGGATGAATTTTGAAGGAAAGGTTGTTTAAACAAGTGTTTGGATGCAAGAATAGAAAGGAAAATGAATGAGAATGAAAGAGAACTCATCGCCTGCGTGCCTTTAGGGAAAGGGTAGCCTGTGACATTTGTATTGTGCCTAATAGGACACTTCCGAGCAAAGCCGTTAGGGCCATAGGCATAAACCGACCATGGCAAACGGGAGGATCAATAAGATCACCGGTAGCAGGGCCTTCTTGAGACAAGTGTTCCATTTGAGTGTTACTAATGTACAAGAATGCTGATGATGATTGATTAAAGGAAATAAGAGACCACAAACACATACAGAAACGGTAAGGGAAGGCATGAGGTGAGTCCCACTAAACTCGTCATAATCTAGTTGATTTGTGACCTAATTCGTGAAGGGGATGCTCGGCCTCCATAGGTCGTACTCTACATTTGTCATGGAACAAGGAGCAAGCATGAACAAGGGAGGGTCGATGGGGACCCAAGGCTCGTCCTCTCTCGCCAGCTGGTAGCACACCCTCTCTGCCAAGTAGATCACCCTCAATCCACCGACCTCAAGGGGTTAAGAGAGACTAGAAGTAAGTATGGCGGTTGCCTTTAAGCCCAGGTCCACTACAGGGGCAGCTCTGGCCCAAGGACTCCACATGATCTACAACAACACATGGGGTTAGAAAGAGAACCTTAAGAAGCATGCAAATAGTGAAAGCAATATGTGCCTAACTTACATCATTGGGAGAGAGCCTATCAAGGTGAGCCCAAAATGAGGTGATCCTCCTCAAGTCCATTGCAGCCCCCTAGCAATGAGACTATACTTCATAGCCTAGCGCTTGTAGACACCACATTTATACCCTTTATGACTTAGGCCCTCGTACCCCAATGATATTGAATTCTAAGACCCAAGGTTGGTTTGAGGCCCAATTAGATGTTAAATTGACTTGAGAAATGTTAAAATGAAAAATATAACTTTTAATGAGCAAATAAATCTATTTTTGAAAAAATAAGGCCTAGGAAACCCTCGCTATGCACACGTAAGAATCAGCTTGCGTGCATAGGCCGAATCTTGCGCACGCATAGCGAATTCTAGAAACTATACAAGACAAGTTTTCTGCATTAATGTTGAGTTTTGGAACGAATCCCACATTGTCTGGGAATCATCCCAAAACCCTATTTTCATTCTATAAGTAGCCTTACATGGTATATTTTCAAAACACACAGAAATCCCACGGTAAAACATTAAGATTCACTAGAAATAATGAATCAAACACAGAGTTTTTCACAAAACATCCTCAAGTCAATTTTATTTAGATTAGGGCCTTTCTGGCCTTAATCTTTGAGTTTAAGATTACTAATCAATATTTTATTGAATTATGAATAGATTTGACTGAGGGGAACAGTCAAAAATCAAGCTTGAAGAACTTTTCTTTGAGGTATTGGTTTTAAAATTTTCTTTTTCCTTTCCTTTCTTTCCTGCTCTTTAATCTTTATGTTTGCTTTATTTTCTTGTTGTAGCATGCTTTAATATGTTTATCTAGTTTAGGTTTAGATAGTTGTATGTTTTAAAAGCATGTTAGGTTGCTAGAATTTGTGTTTAAGAGTTTTGCCTTGTTTGTTGTGTTTTTAGGGTTTCTGGGTTGAAACTTGCATACGCATAATCTTGCCTACGCATGCAGGCTTGATTATGCGTACGCAAGGGAGTTCGTACGTGCACATGAATTTGCCTAGAAACTCTAATTTTCATTTATCTGTTTTGTTTTTGCCTTTACATGTTTGTTTTGTTTAGCTTCTTTTTCTATGTTTTTATGCTTTCAAAGTCTTTATTTCACATGTTTGTTTACTTCATTGCTATCACATGTTAGAATAGGGTTCATCTTGTGTTTTATTGGTTGAATGCCATGAACTTGCATTCATATGCTCATGCTCATGCATAATGCCATAGGTGCTGAGTTGCTGCAAGGTAGGTAAAGGTAAGTCATGCATTTGTAATGTTCATGCATTTGTGATATGATCTTGCTTTGATAATGAATATGAACATGTTTGTTTGGATGAGCTTTTCCAATGCATAGATGCAATCACATGCTGCTTAGATCTTTCTATGCTTATGTTTCTTCCGTGATCTACTTGCTGCCTTGGATGAATAACATGGAGTTAGTGACAAGTATGTTAGATGTATGATAGGGGATGCCATGTTAGGCTTTGTTTGTGAGCATGATAGATATACGGTTAGAGATGTTTGATGCCATGTTGATTTCTTAGATGTATGCTAGTGGGTGTGTGAGTTAGATACAAGTATTAAGTGTGTCTTTAATAGGGTTAAGACATAAGACATAATGATGCGAAGCCAACCTTAAGGTTGGGCAATTTTGGGTGCCTAACACCTTCCCAAGCCCATACCTTAACTTTGAACTCATATCTCTGGTAATAAGATCAAAAGGCTATTCCTCAAGAGGGCACTATATATATGGTTCCTAGGCCATTGCAAAAACTAGGTTACGACTCCCCCTTGCGTTAGAGTGGCAACTCCACTAGGGACTGTGAGTTTAATTCCTATGTGTCCTATGTCTTAATCTTAATAAAGGCTTATTCAATATTTGTTTTCACACACTTCATTTGGGCCTAAGTCTTTCGAAGTTCATCCCACCAACTCATAATGTGTGCCATATCAAGGTGGTCGGTTAGTCTTTCTTTCTTTTGATTGGACTTTTTATATGCTTTCTCGGCTATGTGAACCCACTTCATGACAACCCTAAGTCATTTCTTATATCCTAAAGTTGGATGAAGCGATTGGAGCCTCTTATATGGCCATGTTCGGAAAAGGGGAAATAGAGAAGGAAAGAAAAAGAGAGAGAAAAATAAAAAAAATGAAAATGAAAATTCAAAGACGATATAAAAAGCCTCAATGGGTTGAAAACCAAAAGACAATCCATGCAAAAGTTAGAGAAATCCTGCTAGGTCGTAGACCTAGGCAAAAAATAGGGATTGAAAGAAAAATTCTTCATTCATTTTAACTTGATGACATGGGAAGGTACAAGGAAGAGAATAAAGAGAATACTTAAGGCATAATTCAAGTACAGAGTTTCCAAGAACAACAGAATGGCATAAAAGTTCCCATATGTTTGTAATTTAAGTACACATCCCAAATAAAAGCATAAATGTAAAGGATGTTCTTAAAATACAACCCAATGTCTCAAAAAAATCTAAAAGTGCAAGCATGTGTGCTAAAAAGAAAAATAATAAAAGCAATAAAAGAAAGTATGCTATGCTATGCTATGTTGTGTCTGTGTCTGTTTGTCTGTTTGCAGGATCACTGAAAGCGCCTCTTCCTCAGTTGATGGCTCAGAGTTGACTCTAAACCTCTCGCACCATCACTGCCATCATCATCATCATCATCATCATCATCATCATCATCATTATCATCATCATCATCATCATCATCCTCGCCTCCATACAGCTGCCAAGAGTACTCAATTAACTCTAGCTTGAGGTTTCCCACAAGTAAAATGTGCTCCTCATGCTCCTGAACTGTAGTCTGAATTTTGAAGGAAAGAGGTTGTTAGAACAATTATTCAGATGCAAGAACAGAAAGGAAAAGGAAAAAGAATGAAAGGGAACTCACTGCCCATGTGCCTTCAGGGAAGGGGTAGCCCGTGACATTTGTATTGCACCCAATAGGACGCTCCTGAGCAAAGCCATCAGGGCCGTAAGCATAGACCAACCAGGGAAAATGGGAAGGATCAATAATAGCACTGGCAGCAGGGCCCTTCTGACACAAGTGTTTCATTTGAGTGTTACTAATGTACAAGAATGCAGATGATGACTAATTAAAGGAAGTAAGAGAGCTAGAACACATACTAGAGCGATGAGAGAAGGCATGAGGTGAGTCCCACTGAACTCGTCATAATCTAGCTCGTTTATGACCCAATTGGTGAAGGGGATGCCTGGCCTCCACAGGTCGTACTCCGCATCCGTCATGGAATGAGGAACAAGCATGAACATTTACAGGTCCATGGGAAACTAAGGCACATCCTCCCTTGCTACTTGGCAGCACACCCTTTCTGCCAAGTAGATCACCCTCAATCCACCGCCTTCAAGGGGCTGAGAGAGATTATAAGCAATAATAGCAGCTACCTTCGAACCTAGGTCTGCTACAAGGGCAATGCCAGCCCAAGGACTCCATATGATCTGTGACAATACATGGGGTTAGAAAGAGAACCTTTAGGAGCATGCAAATAATGAAAGCAATATGTTTCTAACTTACATCCTTGGGAGAGAGCCTATCTAGGTGAGCTCGAAGTGAAGTGATCCTCTTCAAATTCACCTTAGCCCCTCTAGCAATGAAACCATACTCCATGGCCCAATGCTAAAATGGTAGTGTGTAAGATTCAGAAAAGAGTAGTTTGCAAGATGATAGTGTGCAAGATTCAGAAATGATAGTTTGCAAGATGACAGTTTACAAGATTCTGAAATGAAAGTTTGCAAGATAACCGTTTGTAAGAGGTTATGGTACAGTTTGCAAGATATATATGGTAGGGTGACAGTTTGCAAGATATGGGTGTAGACACTCGATTTTGCACCCATAATTTAATTAAGGAAGATAGCTAGAGTGACCATTCATATACCTGACATTTAGAGTTGCATTACATGCATTAATTCATTCATTGCATATTATAAAAATAATCTTGAGGTTCTAACGGTTGCGACGGTGTGTTTGATTTCCAAATCGGACCGTTGGATTGAAAGATATCATATGATCAAGTTTGCACAATCTGCATGCATTTTGTTTGGGTGGAATTGACCACGCATGATTAATTTAAGTTAATTTTGATTGACTAAACAATTAAAATTAATTAAATAATTTTGTGACTGGTTGTTGGTTAGTGTTAAAAATAGACTTGCTTTCATGGGAATAAAGTGGATAATCAAGACTTTTTGGAATATTTATCTACAAGATAATTATCACTTTAAAGACTTGAATATCTGGAAAAAGGGATTAATTTTTTGAATACGGATTAAAAATGCGTTTAAGTTCAATTCCCAGCTAAAATATCCTCAAAAAATGAGTTCAAATTGGACCAAAACTCAAACACGGGCTCAGCACCCAAGAGGACGAATGGCCCTCTTGGAGTGCCGATCGACACATGAAAAGTGCCGATCGGCACAATTTCGTGGCTCAGCCCGAGGACTCTTGGATTAAGATAAACCTTACCTTTTTCAATTTTTTAGAGATAAGGATGCGTTCCAATTCGTATCTGATCATTTAGCTAATTTTTTGAAGCATCTCAACCTCTATAAATAGAGGAAACAAATCAAAATTAAAGGCTCTTCTCTTTTGACTTTTCAATTCCCCTTACGTTAAAAACGTTTTGGAGGCTTTTGCTTTAGGAACTTCTTTTTTGTAAGTAAAGTATTTTAGGCTTCAAAGAGTTGAAAAAATATCTTTAAATTCTAAAATATTCTTTCATTCGAAGAGTACGCTTACACAAGAGGTATCTCGTTTTTCTTCTTTCTTTTCTCCTTTCATTAATTTTTGTTATTGTTTGTTGCATGAATATGTTTAGTATGTTTTTATTATGTTATGTTCTTGATATATAATTTCCATGCTTGAATACATTGCTAGAATTTTCTTTAACATGTGCTTAGGTAATTGTGTATTATAATTCTTTTTCTTGAGTTTGAAAATTTGCAATGGCTAATAAAATTCTTTTATAAAAACAAAAAATTGATCTGTATTTTTCAGATCTAATTTTTTCTAAATCTAAAAACTGATATGTATTTTTCAGATTTGATGTTTTCTAACACAAAACAGATCTGTATTTTCCAGATCTAATTTTTCTAAACACAAAACGAATCTGTATTTTTCAGATATGATTTCTCTAAGCACAAAACAGATCTATATTTTGCAGATCTAATTTTTTTTAACACAAAATAGATATGTATTTTCATTAAATACATATCTGATTTTTTTTAAACACAAAACTGATCTGTATTTTCATTAAATACAGATTTGATTTTTTTAGTAAAAAGTTTTCATGGTTACAAAATTGCAAGTTTTGAAATTAAAAGAAGAAATTGAAATGAGGTCTTGTCTTGTTTTTTTAATATGTGATGCATGTATAATAAATTCATCTCATGAATGTGGATCCTCTTTCAAAAAGTCTTTTTTATTTTATTTTTTATTCATAAAAAATATATGATTTTCTTGATAAAATCACCTTTTTTAACTCTACACAAAAACAGATCTGACACTTTTTAACAAAAATCTCATTCTTTCTTTTACATAAAAATAGATCTGATTCTCTTTACAAATCCAATTTTTTTATTCACAAAACAGATCTAAATTTTCTTGAAAAAGAGGACACATCCATAAGGCAAATTTATTTGAATTAATTTTGGGCAAGTATCTGTCATGTATGTTCAACATATCATTCAACATCATGCAAAAAAGGGTATATTGGTCATTAGAGTCTAGAAGACCAGAATTTGTCTAGGTGGAATGGGTGCTTAACACCTTCCCATTCTGTAACCTAGCACCCAGGCTTAGGGTTTTTGGATTGGTAGATTAGTGTTTTGTCTATTTAATTTTGGTGGATTGTAACTAGGACCAGAATTTTGTATTCTTTTGTATAGATTGTAACTAGGACCCAAAGCCTTGTAAGGTTTAATTTACCAAAATTGTACTTGTCTTTATTCAATCAATGACATTCGAAATATTTTGATCATGTAATCTATATTTAATTGTTCTTATTTTTTTGTATAAAAAAAAAATAACTGGCGACTCCACACCACTTACCCAAAAAGAGAGATGCCCTTAAAAGCACCCAAATCTCATTTTTGAAAGCACCCAATTTTTCTATCTCTCACAATGGCAACTCCACTGGGGATGTCGAGGGCTAAGTTTCGTGTTAGACTCTAAGTGACCAATTATATACCCTTGTCTTTTGCATGATATTGTTGATTGTTTGTTTATTTATGTCTTGAGATGTCTGTATGATATTTATGTTGTTGTTTGTGTTGCCATGTTAATTGTTAAGAGCTTTCCCTAATTGTCATAATGCGTGCCATGAAAACAACAAACATGTATGCACCCATCTCAAACATATGATGGTAGTAACCATGAATCATCGGTCTTCATTAGATTCGGGTACCTAGTGGTGAACTCACCAACTCATAGCCCAAAGTCACTGGATCACTTCTTGTTGACTATAAATGATAGACCAATGTAATGTTCATTACATTACAAGTTGGGAGGTGTAACGTCCTAGCTATGGGAAACAATGAAATAACAAACCCACCCAATAATGTAATGACTTAGAACCTACCCTTAGGCTGGTCTATGTTAAAATTGCATTGCATGTTGCGTGTGTTTGTTTGGTTGATTAATTGATGTAGATAGGGACCTAGCTTTGATTGACCCAACCAAGCCTTTTCTTAGGGGAGAATTTGGTCAAGATCAGGGGGAAGACTCCAAAGAGAACCTAAGATTGACACTGAAGGTAGTAGTTCCAGTTCCAAGCTCATTACTCCATCACAGTACTGAAGCTCGTAAGTATAGAAGACATTCCACTGCTGCAACATCACAATCCCATATTCGACCTATAAGATAATCCAAGCCATAAGAAGTTTGAAGATCCCAACACTATGGCAGAAGGGGGAGACCATTCGAACACTGAAGAACCCAAAAACATTTAAGAGCTACTGAACACCAAGGTAGCTAGTCAAATCTAGCTTAAAAAGGACATGAACCTTATGGTACAACAGTTTCAGAACCTAAAGAGTGGCCAAGAGGAGAACAAGACTGATCATTATCCTCTAACCATTGAGAGCGAGAAGAAGATCAACGAGAGGATAAACAAGATGGAAGAGATGATCAAGAGAGCTCGCAAGATGAAAGACCTCATGGACTACCAGTCACTTTCACTTTTCCTTGATGTGAAACTGCCTCCCAACTTCAAGATGCTGACCTTGGATAAGTTCGACGGGACTGGCTGCCCAAAGTCCCATTTGAAGATGTATATGAGGGTCTTTTAACCCCTAGGAGCAACTAAAGAACTACTTGCTTAAATGTTCCAAAACACCTTGACTAGTGTCACTCTTAGGTGGTTCCTCAGCCTAGATGATGCTAGAGTAAGCAGTTGAGAGGACATCTGCCGTGAGTTTCACAATTAATACAAGTACAACGTAGAGGAGGATGTGACAAGGAGAGGTTTGGAGACCACAAAGCAAAAGCTGAAAGAATCTTTATCCACCTTCATTGCCAAGTGGATTTCCAAAGCAGCACAGATGATGAATAGGCATAGTGAAGAAGAGCAATTAACCATGGTTGTAAAAAACTTATTGCCTGTATACCTTAAATATTTGTTTGCCCAATATTTTCCTAATTTTAAAGCTTTGATTACTGCTGGAACCCAAATTGAGGATGCAATAAATAACGGCACTATAAAGAATGAGGACCCACCCAGGTTCAAAAAGAATTTAGGATCTAGTTCTAAAACTACAGAAGTTTCTAATATATACAAAAATGATCCTTATCAACTTATTACTTCTATTGCCCTTGTGCAAATATCACAAGGGCTACCTCCAAGGCCTAGAAGGGAATTTCATAAGTTATATATGCCTGTGAGTCAAGTGTTTGAAAAACTAAAAGCAAAGGGGTTGTTAAAACCCTTAGACCTAAGACCAATCCCAAACCCATTACCTACAAGATTTGATGTGACTAAGAGATGTGCCTACCACCAAAGCCTTGGCCATGATATTGACAAGTGTTTTGGCCTTCGTCATGCAATTTAAGATCTAATAGACACTAAAGTGATTGCACCGCCTACCAAGCCTAGCATCACAAATAATCCCTTTCCCAACCACAATTTTGGGAGAGGATCAAGGATTAATTGCTTGATGACTAAAGAGGAAGGTGAAGAGGACCCGTCTGAGTTGATTTGTGACTTACGTGAGTGCTTTATGATGACATGGGAAGAGTTAATGTAATAGAGGGAGACACTTCAAACCCCAAGTAAGTTACCAAATGCCTACATATGGGGGGGAGACATTTCGAACCCTAATCAAATGACTTGACATCCACATATAGGGGGAGACACTTCAAACCCCAAGACACTGATCTAAATGACCCAACAAAAATTGCCCATATCACAAGAGGGAGACATTTCAAACCCCTACATTTAGAGACAGACAACCCAATAGAAGCCTTGAACAAAGCCATTCAACAAACACCTATTGAAGAGGATGAGGTCCTTAGGCAACTACAGAAGACACAAGCCAATATATCTTTATGGGGTTTACTCATGGCCTCATACAAGCACCGTCAGAATCTAGTTGACCTTCTCAATCAAATAAAAGTCCCTACAACCACTACTTCTTAAGATTTGAATGGGTCTATAAGTAAGGAACTCATAATTTCCTACTTTGACAAAGATTTGACAAAGAAGAGGAAGCACCACAATGGCCCATTGCACATTACTATAGATGCTAAAGGCAAGAGGATTCCAGTGGTTCTAATTGATGATGGAAGTGCCTTAAATGTGTGTCCTTTAAAGATTGCAAGTTGCTTAGGCCTAAGTATTGAAGATTTTGTGTCGACTGATCAGCATGTGAGGGCTATGACAATAGTAGAAGGAAGGTCTTGGGAATCGTGACACTGGAGCTCATTATAGGGCCAATGATTAAGAAGGTGGAATTTCAAGTCTTGAACATAGCATCGTGCTTCAATATGCTCCTTAAGCGACCATGGATCCATGACACAGAGGCCATACCTTCGTCCTTATACCAAAAGGTTTGGTTTCCGCATGAAGGAGCCATAGTTACCATATATGGTGATACTTTGACCATACCAAAGCCCATTTTTTGTATTGATTCTGAGAAGGAGCCATTGACCTTGGATGGCTTTGAAATTGAGAAACCTGGTTTTGAAAGAAGAGAAGAAGAAGTAAAGAAGATCCCCATGGACTTTGCTCCATACAGCAACAACAACGTGGTGGCAATAATGAGGAGAATGAATTACCTTCCGAGGTGAACTTAGGGAAGACTGTGAAGAAGGTAACTGCTCAAGTCCCAATAATTCCCACTGCCACACTACTGTTAGAGATGGAAGTGAGAAGAATAGCCTGTGCCAAGGCTAAAGCCAAGGGACTTCCTTGTCCCTCGAACCCCTAAAGCCCTATACTCCCACATTAAACGGAAAGTTTTTCAAAGCTGGAGATAGTCAACGCTATTGGGGATTCTTGGAACCAGGATTTGATCCTGAGACAAGAACAATGGTGCTCGGGTTTGAGCTATTATTTGATTGCAACAACAAGCTTCCAGAGCTAAAGAAGGAAGACACAAATTGGGTCCCGACAGATTGGGTTGATTACGTGGACCTTGATGCAATGACTACGCTTTTGGGAGATTCCATTTGCAATATAGAGGAAGAAGAGTACTGGGAGGCTTGTCAACCCATTGAATAACCTATATAAAGTAAGAACAAGTGACGAAGATGAAGAAGGGGGAGAAGCCCTTAATGATGATAGTGAAGGTAACAATAGCAAGAATGATAGTAGCAGTAGTGACAGTAGAGATAGCAAGGAATCATAGCAACAGTGATAGTGAAAGCAACAATAATGGAGACTATGATAGCCAATATAGTGGCAGTGATTGGGGTGAACTCCTTAGTGATAGAGATGATGAAGATGAAGGGTATTTTTATGAAGACCACTTTGATGACGATGTAGACTACTATGATGGAGATATAGAGGATGATGTTGAAACTGAACCTATAGACATGGAGAGCGACGCCAAGAGTGAAGAGTATGGGCTAGAGAATATGTCGGAAGCTATAGATGAGGAGGTTGAAGAAGCTTATAATATAGACTATGATAATTACCCCAACGGGAGGCCTTCAGATTGGAGCTACATTACTGATGGTAGCTTAAGGTTAGGTCCTCGTTATAACAAGCATGGTAGAGAAATTCCCGAGTTAAGGTCATTCCATAATTCAGAACTTGGCTCACTGACCCCATACATTGAAGAAGAAGACGACATATATGCTAGGTTGACCACTCTAGATAGAAAGTTGATGATTCATAGTTTCAAAAACTTAACACTAGAAAGTCTTGAAGGTGAAGACAAGAAGATGGAAGGGAATGAGTCAGAATACCTCCCCCAATACATTCACCTGAGCAACAAAGGAAAGCAAGATTTGTTTGGTGAATGGATGGATAGTCTAGAGCGCTCAGATGCTTATGTGATTAACAAGCCCACAAATATGGAGATTGATGGTGAAGGCATGGATTATATGGATGAAGACCCCCTGGTATTGATGCTGAGGAAAGAAGGAATTCATTGGGAGCCACCTGCCATTGTTGAAGCCAAAACCGAGCTAAAGAATTGGGCATGAGAGGGAATCACCTACCCCATGGAAGACTCTATGAAGAAGATCAAGACCATCGAGCCAGTCACTCTTGTCGAAAACATTGTTTCCATTCCTAGTAAGTCTGTTTCTGCTAGTATTATTGTTCCTGTTAAGTCTGTTTGTGATCGTAGTCCTATAGAGTTTATTTCTATTGAGTTTGTTGAGTCTGTTAAGAACTCTTTTCCTTATAATATGATTTCTGATTCTGCTTATTTGTTGGCTTTGAATGTTTTTATTTCAGAAATTGGTAAAGAAACTCTTAATAATAAGGAATTAAAACAAGGGCATGTAGAACCTATAAAAGAAGAAACCCAACCTATTAACCTAGGAACTGATGATGAACCTAAAATGATACCTTAATCTCCTCTAAGAAAAATGCATTAGTTGCCCTACTGATAGAATTCAAAGAGGTATTTGCATGGTCATACAAAGACATGCCTGGGATTGATATAGATATAGTATAGCTTTACATTCCCACAGATCCAATCATAAAGCCGGTCAAGTAGAAGTTGAGAAGAATGAAGCCAGAGTGGACTCTCAAGATCAAAGAAAAGGTTGAGAAATAGTACAATGCATGATTTTTGAGGGTGGTCAACTACCCAGAATGGTTAGCTAATGTGGTTGTACCAAAGAAGGATGGGAAAGTGAGAATGTGTGTAGACTTCCAAGACCTCAATAAGGCTAGCCCAAAAGATGATTTTCCTTTACCTCACATTGACATCCTGGTTAATAATACAGCAGGACATGCCTTGTTGTCATTTATGGATGGTTTTTCAAGGTACAATCAAATAAAGATAGCCCAAAAGATGGAGAAGACCTCCTTCATTACTCCATGGGGTACGTATAGCTACAAGGTCATGCCATTTGGCTTTGAAAATGTTGGTGCTACTTACCAACGTGCAGCCATTACTTTGTTGCACGATTTGATCCATAAAGAAGTAGAAGTTTATGTTAAAGACATGATAGTGAAGTCTAAAGACTGTGAAGGGCACATATTGTTGGAAAAATATATGTTTGTATCACATACAAAACATACATAGCAGAAAATTAACGGATCTACTTCATTCATAATGAATAACATGTACTATGTAAATTTCAGAATTTAAGAACAAGAAAGCGTACCTTTGTGCGATGAAATTCAAAACCAAAGATTAGAAATACTTGAGAACACTTTTAATCTTCACTCCAATTCCACTTGTGCTCAAGAAGTGTGGTCTCTCAATCAGTTTATATGTATGTGTTCAAGGGAGAATAAGAGAGTGGCTTGCACTCACATACACACCAATTCATTCTCTTACAAAATTCCGTATTTCTCTCTCTTTAAATATAACTGATTATCTAATTAGGCTATCATTTTGGGCCATTTCAATTGGGTTTTAGTATGTGGCTTGGAGTGGGACCAAAAGGGAACAAATAAGACACTAGCTTCAATGGGTTTTGGGCTTTACTGTCAACTCTTGACAAGCCCAAAATTACCATTAATTATATTTAATACCACTATATAAATATAACTGTACTCTTGGCCTTATTAATAAATTATATCCCAAGACTTTATTATATATACAACCTCTTCATTAAAATATTCGTAATAATACAAAGTCATGAATAATGACTACTAGTTTAAAGATTACTACATCTTAATCCTTGAGTACCTGGTTTAATCCTTTAAACTATTCATCATATATTTATGAAATCCAATTACATAAATATATATTTTAGTAACTCCTTACTAAAGTGGTTAAGCCTAACACTCTGAATAATCAAACACATTATACTTATCTCAAGGGAATATTTTATATCTCCATTAAGAGACTAAGAATTCTATCTTGAGAATAAATTTTCCTTCAACACTAAATGAGGCTGCCCAACATACTGAGGTTTTGATCGTGACTTTAGATCTCACTCCTGATATATCAAAACAACCTACACCTCATGATCAGGTTCATTATTCTCCCAGGATTAAGAGTTGATGTAAATAGAAGTTGTGAGATTTCTTATTCATTTGACAGTCATTAGTAGAATAATGAATCTCACAGTGGTCCAGTTTAATATGTCTTAGAATAATGAATCTCACAGTGGTCCAGTTTAATATGTCTTAACACTTAAAACATATCAACTAGAAGTCTCTACTTCCATGATCAAGACAAATTATCTTAGTTGATATGTTATAGTCTTTGCATATGAAATGCCCAATTTCATCACTGACTACGAACTAAAATTCTGAGTTTCAAAGAACTTGTGATTTATATCTTCTGTGACTAAATCACATAAATCACATACTATACTTCTCATGGACTATATGATAATGTCCAAATATTCATGTTACCATTATTTTTGATAATAATAAAACAACTTTATTAATCACAACATAATGTCATACATAGCTTCACACAATAAGATTTAAGGGCACATATCCTAACACATACCAACTTTATGGAAGTTCTTTAAAAGAATCCAATTCTATAAGTTGTGGTTGAATTCAAAGAAGTGCACTTTTGGTGTAACATCCGGAAAGTTGTTGGGGTTTATGGTAAGTTCAAGGGGAATTGAAAGTAGATCCTGACAAAATCAAGGAAATTGTAGAAATGAAGCCTCCGAGGACTAAGAAGGAGGTTCGAGGGTTTTTAGGGAGGATATAATACATTAGTAGATTCATAGCCTAGCTCACCATGACATGTGAGCCACTTTTTCGACTGCTCAAGAAGGAAGTGCCCATAGTATGGAATGAATAGTGCCAAGAAGCTTTTGAGAAGATTAAGAATTATTTGATGAAGCCACCAATACTGGTTCCACCGATACTTGAAAAGCCATTATTGTTGTATCTCATAACTATGGATACAGCAATGGGGGCTTTTGCTAGCTCAATACCTAGAAGAGTCTTGAAAGGAGAATGCAATCTACTACATTAGCAAGAAAATGTTGGCTTATGAAGAGAAGTATTCACCACTTGAGAAGACATGTGTAGCACTTTGTTTGTTTTTAGACCCCTTAAAACACAACCGGATTAACCTAGTTAATAAGCCAAGTTATTACTTAGTCCAAATTTCAGATCTAGGTTAACACAATCATATAATCATATCAATGTAAAGTGTATAACACAAGTCTTGATGACTTATTTGACCAGTTGCAAGTGTGTCTTTTCTAAGATTGATTGTCGTTCTGGTTACCACTAGTTAAAAATTAAGGGAAAGGACATACTGAAAATGGCATTCAGATTAGATATGGTCATTATAAATTTTTGGTGATGCCGTTTGGATTAACTAATGCCCCTACTGGTTTTATGGATTTGATTAATAGGGTGTTTCATGAGTTGGATCGATTTGTCATTGTGTTCATTGATGATATTTTGATTTATCCTAAGAGTCAAGAGGAGTATGAAGAACACTTGAGGATTGTTTTGCAGATTCTAAGAGAAGGGAGGTTATATGCTAAATTGAAGAAGTGTGAATTTTGGTTGAATCAAGTAGTATTCTTGGGTCATGTGATATCTAAAGATGGCATTACGATGGATCCTAATAAGATAGAAGCGATGGTTATTTGGGATAGGCCTACAAATGTAAGTGAGGTTAGAAGTTTCTTGGGCTTTGCTGGTTACTATAGAAGATTTGTAGAGGGATTTTCCCACATTGCAGCTCCTTTGACACTATTTACTTGGAAAAATGTTAAATTCGAGTGGAAGGAAGAATGTGGGAAAAGCTTCCAAGAGCTAAAGCAAAGATTGGTCATAGCTTCAGTGTTAACTATCCCTTCAGGTACATGGGGTTTTATCATTTATTGTGATGCTTCTCACAAGGGAATTGGTTGTGTGTTGATGCAAAATGGGAAGGTTGTGGCTTATGCCTCTCGTCAGTTGAAAAATTATGAGAAAAATTACCCCACTCATGACTTGGAGTTGGCTGCAGTTGTTTTTGCTTTGAAAACTTGGAGACATTATTTATATGGAGAAAGATGCGAGATTTTCACGGATCATAAAAGTTTAAAGTATTTCTTTACCCAAAAGGAGTTAAATATGAGGCAACGGAGGTGGTTGGAATTGGTTAAGGATTATGATTGCTCTATTAACTATCATCCTGGTAAGGCTAATGTTGTAGCGGATGCTCTTAGTAGAAAGCCTTCAAGTTTTTCAGCTGCTTTGCTAACCACTCGAAAGGAAATTATTCGGGATCTTGAAAGGATGGAGATTGAGGTTGTTATGGGCCATTCTGAAGCTTACCTGGCTAGTTTGAGTGTTCAACCAACTTTGGTGGAAAGAATTAAATTGTCATAGGCCGATGACCCACATTTAAAGAAAATCATGGATGAGATGCGTAATGGAAAGAAATTTGAATTTTCAACCTCTGGGGATGGTGCTTTGAGATTTGGGAGTAGACTTTGTGTGCCAAATGATCCATTGATTAAAAAGGAGATTCTAGGGGAGGCTCACTATTCCCCATATACAATACATCCGGGTAGTACAAAGATGTAACATGATCTTCGTGAAAACTTTTGGTGGAATAATATGAAAAGGGAGATTGCTCACTTTGTAAAGCAATGTTTGACTTGTCAGCAGGTTAAGGTGTTGCACCGACGACCCTCAGGTTTGTTGCAACCACTTCCTATTCCCCAATGGAAGTGGGAGAAATTCACTATGGATTTTGTTTCAGGATTACCGAGATCTCCTAAGGGTCATGATGCTATTTGGGTGATTGTTGATAGAATGACAAAAACAGCTCATTTTCTCCCTATTCGGATGAACTACTCCCTTGATCAAATATAGCTCTATGTTGATGAGATTGTGAGGCTTTATGGAGTACCTGCTTCTATTGTTTCAGATAGAGATCCAAGGTTTACTTCTCATTTTTAGGGTGGTGTGCAAAAGGCCTTGGGTACTAGATTGGATTTTAGCACAACATTCCACCCTCAGACAGATGGACAGTTTGAAAGGACTATTCAAACTCTAGAAGATATGTTGAGAGCATAAGTTTTGAATTTTAAAAGGGAGTTAGGCTAGTCACTTACTTTTGGTGGAGTTTGCTTATAATAATAGTTACCATTCAAGTATTAGAGCGGTACATTATGAGGCTTTGTATGAGAGGAAGTGTAGATCCCCATTTTGTTGGGATGAGGTTGGAGAATGAAAATTTTTGGGGCTGGAGATTATTCAGGGGACTTGTGAAAAGGTAAATCAGATTCATGATAGACTACGAGCAGCCCAAGGTAGACAAAAGAGCTATTATGACATTAAAAGGAAAGCTTTAGAACTTGATATTAGAGATACAGTTTTCTTATGGGTTGCACATATGAAAGGAGTAATGAGATTTGGTAAAAAGGATAATGAGATTTGGTAAGAAGGGCAAGTTAAGCCCTAGGTTTGTAGGGCCTTTTGAGGTCTTGGAGAGAGTGGATGAAGTTACATATAGAATTTCCCTACCACCGGCCTTGTCAGGAATTCATAATGTTTTCCATGAGTCTATGTTAAGGAAATACATTCCTGACCCTTCACATGTATTGAGCTATGAGCCGATTCAGATTAGAGATGATTTGTCATATGAAGAAGTTCCAGTAGAGATTTTGGATCATAAGGAGCAAGTGCTACGTAATAGAACAATATCTTAGGTAAAGGTGCTTTGGAAGAATCATTCGGTGGAAGAGGCACCTTGGGAGCGTGAGGATGATATGTTGTCAAGATACCCAAGCCTTTTTTAGGTTCAAGGTAAGTAAAATTTCGAGCACGAAATTTTTATAAAAGGGGAAGATTGTGACGACCCAGTCGGTTTGAAACACCCAAAAAAAAAAAAGGGGGGGGGGAAGGTCAGATTTTTGTGGTCCACACGTGCCCCACCTAACCCCTTTCCCAACCACTCATTCACTTATCTCTTTACTCTTTGGCTGGCTCACTTACTTCATTTGTTTTCTTTCTTTTTTCATTTCCTCTCAACACAACACAAACATTTCTCTCATACTCCCTCATCCTCTCCCACGGTACCCACTCCAAATCAACATTTCCACCATCATTTTCTGGCAAGATCACCGGAAAATTCTTGAGAACCCATAAACACCTTCACATCCTTTTTTGAGGTGAATATTTCTAATCTTTTTGGTGGGTTTATATGCTTTTGCTTGAGGTTCTTTAGTCTAAGCTTTGATAATGATATCCATGTGATTTATGAGCATTGGAAGTGATATTTATGTGTTTATATGTATGAGTTTTGTATTGGTGGAATTATTTGATGAGTGGGTTTATGGTTTGTGCTAATGATGACTACCTAAGATTTATGTATGGTGAAAAATTTAGGGGTTTTGAGTTATAACATGTGTTGGTTGGTAAATTTAATTTTTCCATTGCGATTGGGTTTATTTGAAATTAGTTGAAGTTCTAAATTTCTTGTCTTGGAGGATATTTTGATTTTGCTTACATGGGTTTTTTGATGATGTTGTGTAAATCCTATGGAAGCTAGTCATAATGTTGGAGATGATATTGAATGGATTAAATTTATAAATTGGAGTCTATGCCTTGTGAATTAATTCATTGAGAAACTTTGGAAGAGGAATATGTTATTGATGAGGTTAAATGCTAGGCTTGCCTAATTAAGTGCATATTTGGCAATTCCTAAATTGTAGCTAGATACAATTTTAAGCTTTATGCTTATTGTGTTAGGTTTGCTTGATATTGTTGAGGTTCTAGCTAATCTCCTTTGGAGCTTGGAGAATTAGGCTTTTGCGGTTGTGAGGTAAGTAGCTTTTTAATGGGAGTTTTGAAAAATAACATAAATGTTGTTTCTGGGTTAGACACATTTTTGGAAATTACCTATGGAAACTATATTTTCCTAAGAACTACTATATAGTAACCTTAATATATATATATATATATATATATATATATGTATATATGTATATGATTATATATGAAAATCATCATATTTGGTATTGCTTCTGGGGAAATGTATGAATTGTTGATATGGAAAAATGAGCATCTTTTATTTAATCTTTGATAGGAAAATCATTGATTTTATGGTATATTGAAAAATTTAGAGATGCTTATCTTGTCTTGTATTATTTGGGAAATTGATAGAAAATCTCTTGACAAGAATGAAGTTGAAAACCTTACAAACTTTGTAGAAGTTAGATTATTTAAGGTTTTCTGAAACTACCTGGATATGAACTATGTGTTTCAAAATAATGTAACCTGTGAGCTTTATGTGGTTTTAACACCATGCCATGTGTGATTTCTTGGTGATCACCCGATTTGGTTTCCGTGGTCTTTGTGACAATAGAATCAAATCTAGGTCAGTGCCCTTTTACTTTGGATGACGCGTTCTTCCCCGCTGTCCATGGGGGGAAGAGGTTCCTTGATTGTGTGTGGGTGAGGCTGTTGCCTATGGGGCCAAGAGACCATATGCAAGAGATGTCCTATTTGACGCGCTCTCTCTGCTGCCCATGAGGGGAGAGAAAAACCTTGAGGGTATGGGTGAGGCTGCTGTCCATGGGGCCAAGAGTCTGCATACCAGAGAGGACAATATCATGTCAGTTGTGAATGAGTGGAACTCCTAACCGGTTTATGTGGTAGTGTGGTATATTTGTGATAATTTACCTTATATTAGATATTATGGCTTTGGAAATTATATTATTGGTGCTCATAGATTATAGTATATAGTTTCAAGGTATTTACTTTATGAAACTTTGTGTTTCATTATTAAATCATTCTTGTCATATATATTATTATTGAAGATGAAACTTGCATTTCCCCCACCCCTATTAATTATGCTACTTACTGGGTTTTAGCTCATCCCAATCTTTCACAGTCTTACAGATTAATTAGCTATATCATGGGAATGGAGCCTGCCTTATCAGTAGTGATCGGAGTTTTATGCTAAATTGAGAGACTTATATTACTAATGGTTGGTGATTCGATCTAGTTGTTTTAAGGGAGCTTGCAATAGTTAATTTTATTAGAAGTTGGGCTCTTGAGGCTTGTTGGCCCAAGAATTTTGCTAGGATTGCATATTTTAGAGGACTTTGGGACTTCCTATTTAAATCATTAGAGTTTTGTAATATATTCGTGTATTATGTGGAAGCACATGATTTTTAGTTATTGTTCGTAAATGTGTTATAAAGCTCTGACTTGTAATGTGGAGATTTATGGTTATATATTCTTATAATGTGGAAATGAAAGGAAAATAAAGATCTCCTATAATTGGTTGTCCAAAAAGGAAAAATCTACAGGCACCCTTGGGATATATTTCTCATGCCTTAGACCCTTTTGGGTTCGGGGCGTGACATTAATCTCTCTAAAAACTCTCAAAAACGTTTTAGGGTTTCCCTTATATATAAAAGTGTTTTACTTGAATCCCAAGACGTTTAAGTAGAGTTTGGGCTGAACTGGAACTCTGCAGAAAAATAAATCTGCACATGGTTCGATTGATCGAGCCTTGCAGATTTAGTTCAATAAATTCTGCAATCACTCGATTCCAATTTTACAAAAAAACATACTTTGAGCAAGCCTAAATCTAGATTCAATGTTTTGATCATGGTTTGCCAACATAATACAAATTGAAATTCTAATTCATTAGTTCTTAAAGTCTTAGAACCTAACAATCTCCCCCTTTGACAATCCATGACAAATCACATCACAAACATGAAATGCTCAAAGTTACAAAAAGCCCAAATACAATCCAACCTAACTACTATCTATTAGTTGCAAGTGTAGACAGCAGCATGACTAAATCAACCTATATATTATTGAAACACTCAACAAACGCATAAACGCATGTGTGAAAAATACAAGTAAAAAATAATAAAATAAAAAATATGCAAACTAACTCTCCCCCTAAGTTAGATACATAAAAAATTTATTTTCTCCCCCTATCAAAAACAATTTCAACTCCCCCTAAACAAAACAAACAGGTTTCCCACATTTCATCTAAATCTCCCCTTTTTTGTCACGTATTGACAAAGACAACTCATTGTTGCTCAAATTAAAAAACATACGCAACAAAAGTCAAGAGAAAATAGAGAATTAAAGGAACACAAAACAATACAACTCTATAGAAAATAGAGACAACTCCTCTTATGAACAACAAAGGGTAAAAACAAGCTTCTCCCCCTATAAAAATAGGAAAAACAAAACAAGTTTTGGGAAAAATAGTTTTGGGGAAAAATGAGGAGGTGGGGAAAATAAAGACACACAAACCAAAGTTAAAAACTAAGGTGGGGATACACGTGAAGAAAAATATTCTCTCTTTCAATAAATGCAAACTTGATACTATGTGACCCATAAATAGTTGCATGAGTTGAGAAAATATTAGCACATTGATTATCCATCATATCTCTTTAAGAAAAATATTTTCTGCAGTTCAAACATAAAAAATAGCATATACTAATAAGTATATAACTAAAAAATTAAGCAATCGATTTTTAAATCAAGTTGAGTACCTAATTTAGCAAAGTGTATGCATGTTATGTGTGAAAAAAATGAGAGATATGACTGCAAAATTGCAAGATGGATACAAAAAACAATGTAAGGCATGTGAATCCTAAACATAAATGATGCGTGAAAAAAAATTAGGTCCAATTATTTAAAAACTGAAATTTTTTCAGTTTCAAGCAGATTCAAACTAAAATTTTTATCGCAATTTCGATTGGTCGAGAGACAAATTCGATCGATTGAAAATCTGGAAAAATCAAAATTTTGAAAAACAGAGCAGTTTAATGTAGAAACTCCTTAAAACATAGTGTTTCATGAATGAAATGCATGAGTATGAGATTAAAAGTTTTTCAAAAAACACTTAAATTCAACTCAGATCTTCCAAAAACAAGTTTTTTAACCAACTTGTCCTCAAATCTCAAACTTTAAACACATTTTGCATTAAGATCAAGGAACTTTTAATCTTGAATGGCCACAACAAGATCACACACAATATAATGTACCAATTTTAACAAAGAGTAACTTGTATAGTGTGTGCAATTAGGAAAAACTTGAAATACATGTGAGGTGATATGTAAATAGAAATCAATCACAATTTCTACAAAATTCATCACATAAAATTGAAAGAGACTATCACCTAAAGAGTTACATCATATAACTCCCACATCTCATAGAATAAAAGTTTGCAATCATGTAAGTTTCTTGATTTGCCTCATAATGTACACACCAATTTTATTTAATCAGAAACTTATTAAAGATAGCCGGGATAATGTACACCCCAATTTTATTCAATTATGAAGTTATTAAAGCCCAATAATGTACACATCAATTTTAGCATTTAACCCTTGAGTACATGTACAAACTAGTACGTACTCACACAAAATCAGAAATAGCTTAGCACTTATATAATACATACTATTCGAGTTTCTCCACAATATCAAGCATGTTCTAAATCAAGAGAGAGATATCATAATTCATGTAATCTTCAAGAAAAATAAAACTAGACACAAAATAAAATATTTTTGTCTTTTTGAAAATTTTCAACATTTTTGGATTTTTGAATAATCAAAACAACCTAAAAAAAAAAAAAAAACAACCAAAAACAGAAACAAAACATGTCCACAATTAATTGAAAAAATAAAATCAGGGACAAGTTAACAACACTTACCTTAGAGAATCTTTTCTCGAGTATAGCACGAGTTTTCGGCTTTGTAGGTGAAAAACCATGAGAAGCAAAGTGTATTTGAGGGATTACACTAATCTTCTGAGAAAGACTGAAATTCTACAAATTCCTTTCACAAGCCAACAAGCTCAAATTTTTCAAAAGAATATGAAACAATTTATATGGACTTATGGCATGAGAAATATCATTACATATCCTAGATTGACATACAGAATGCTTAAATTTCAATTTATGACAATTAGGACGAATGTGACCGGAGATACCACAAAAGTGACAAACAGGAACAAATTTAGCAACATCAGTATTCCTAACAGCAAATCTAGTCTCAGATTTTGGTTTTTGCCTCAACAAAGAACAATTTAGTCTAATATGATCAACAACACCACAACGGTGACAAGTAGGCATAAAAAGAGATTTCTTTTGCACACTAGCAGTAGGTTTAGACATAGGTTTAGAAAATTCAGCGTCTACATCCGAACTTTACTTTTGTCTAACCTAGCAAAATAAGCATTTTCTTGATTATTCCTCTTGAAAGAAGGGATATAAACTTTCTCAGTTTTAGGCTTAAGAGAAACAGAAACACTTTTGCTATCAACAGCAGGCTTGGTACTAGTCAAATTTTCAATTTTAGTTTTAGATTCAACTAATTCTTGTTCCAAGCTTTTCATCTTCTCATCTTGGGAGGAAATTTGATTTCTCAAAAATTCATTCTTTTTATTAGATTCATCTAATCTAACAACCAATTCCTCTTTTTCAAGATTACCCAATTTTAACTCTTCCTTGAATTTCTTAGCAGTTTTCATAGATTTCAATAGTTCCTTATGGAGAGTTTTACAGGCATCAATAAAATCAATAGAAACAATAGCATCTTCTTTATTCAAATTATCACAAACATGAGCAGAAAGACACTTCAAATTATTCATGATAACAGGGGTCAAGGATCAGCTCTTAGATCAAAAGATCTACAACAAGAGAGCAAGCTACTCTGATACCACTTGTTTGTTTTTAGACCCTTAAAACACAACCAGATTAACCTAGTTAATAAGCCAAGTTATTACTTAGTCTAAATTTCAGATCTAGGTTAACACAATTATATAATCATATCAATGTAAATTGAGAATATAAAGAACACAAAGATATGATGACCCAGGAAAACCAAACCGGTAAAAAACTTAGGGAGGATTTAACTTAGCTATCATCAAGGTAAACCTGAATCCACTATGAAAGAATCGAAGTTTAACAATAGCGACTTAGACCACTAACATCCTATTGCTACCCATCAATAGAAAACTTACTGACACGACCACGTGTAAGCTCCGAGACCACGGACTCCTTCTTTCTTGGATTCTTCAGCAAGTACAAGCACTCCTGCTTGCGTATCTTTAAGCTCTTTAGTGCAGCAACTGAATGATCATCAAGCTCTCAATGAAATCTCCTTCTTGATAATCCTAAGCATGTGTGAAGGCAACCACCTCTCAGATCTCACAAGAGATTCACACACACAGCAAATAGAGCAACAACATTTAGAGAGCCTTTGGGTACAAAATCCTAAAAATAAAAAGAGGCACACACGGCACTTTAATCTCTCTAAAAACTCTCAAAAACTTTTTAGGGTTTCCCTTATATATAGGAGTGTTTTACTTGAACCCCAAGATGTTTAAGTAGAGTTTGGGCTGAACTGGAACTCTAAAGAAAAATAAATCTGCACGTGGTTCGATCGATCGAGCCTCATTTTCGATCGATCAAGCCTTGTAGATTTAGTTCAATAAATTCTGCAATCACTCGATTCCAATTTTACAAAAAAACATACTTTGAGTAAGCCTAAACCTAAACTCAATGTTTTGATCATGGTTTGCCAACATAATACAAATTCAAGTTCTAATACATTAGTTCCTAAAGTCTTAGAACCTAACACACTTGTATGGGCAACACGAAAACTCAGACATTACATGCTTGCTTTCCAGATGACGATATCATGCAGATCGAGGTAGAATCATGGAAGATTTATTTTGATGGAGCAACTAATCAAAATGGAAGTGGCATTGGAGTTCTCTTAATTTCTCCAAAAGGGACACACATAATATGATGCTTGCATTATGGGTTTACAAGCGGCCCTAGGTCTTGGAGTAAAAGAGTTGGAAGTATATGGTGATTCAGCCTTGATAATTTCTCAGATTCAGAATAAATGGAAGATTAAGGAAGAAAGGATAATGCCTTATAATGAATGTCTTAAAAAATGGGCCTTGAAATTCATTAAGATCCATTACCAAAATGTGCTAAGAATGCAGAATCAGATTGCAGATACTTTAGTAACAATGGTCTTCATGATGGATGGTCCTAAGGAAGATAAAGCTAGACCAATAGTGCTGGAACAAAAAGAAGAGCCAGCTTATTGCATGTCAATAAAAGAAGATGAGGGAATGAATAGAGAGGGTGAATGGCATTCAGAAATTTTATTGTACCTCAAGGATGGGACATACCCAAAGTCTATAGACAAGAATGACCAATTGACCTTCAAAAGGTTGTCCACTAATTATATTATTTGTGGGGAGAGGCTTTACAGAAGATCATATGACGAAATTCATCTCCTTTGTGTGATCGCTAAAGAAGACAGAAAATAATTGAAGAGGTTCATAAGTCAAGTTATGGGCCACACATAAATGCACACATGCTGTCACGGAAGATAATGAGGTAAGGGTATTATTGGACCACTATGGAAGCAGACTGCGTAGCTCATGTTCGCAAATGCCATCAATGCCAAGTCCATGAAGATCTAAAGCACATGCCACCTATGCCATTACATACCATGACTTCACCCTGGCCGTTCTTTACATGAGGAATAGATATTATTGGGAAGATTCACCCAACGACATCCAATGGTCATGAATTTATACTTGTTGCTATTGATTACTTCATTAAATGGTTGGAAGCTGCCTCATACAAGGTTTTGAACTCGAAGAAAGTTGCTCAGTTTATTCAGACTAATATCATTTGTAGATATGGGGTACCGCATGAAATTATCTCAGATAATGGGCTACATTTCAAGGGAGAAACAGAGAAACTACTGTGACAGTTCAATATTCACCACCACAAATCTTCACCCTATCGTCCTCAGACTAATAGGGCAGTTGAGGCTACTAACAAAAACATAGGACGAATTCTGAAGAAGAGCACAAAGAACTACAAAGATTGGCATCTACAATTACCTTATGCACTTTAGGTGTATAGGACATTAATTTAGACTTCACATGAGCCACTCCTTATTCATTGGTGTATAGGATGGAAGCAGTCCTTCCTATTGAAATGGGTGTCCGTTCATTGAGAACAGTACCGGAGAGTGAAATCCTTATGGTAGATTGGTTGCAAAGCAGGTATGACCAATTATGTATGATGGATGAGAAGAGACTCAAGGCCTTGCATCACATTCAAGGTTATCAAAGGAGGCTTAGGAAAGCTTTTGACAAGAAAGTAAGAACTAGAGATTTGAAGTTGGGGGATTTAGTGCTGAAAGAGATCCGAGCCCCGATTCAAGATACAAATGGGAAGTTCAAGAAAAATTGTGCAGGCCCATATATTATCAAGCAGATATACTCTGGGGTAGTACTAAGGTTATTGGACTTAGATGCAAATCCTTTTACTGAGCTAACTAACATGGATCAATTGAAATAATACCACGTCTGAGGTGGTAGTCTGAAAACACCGCATTTGAAGTGGTTGTAAATTATGTTATTTCCCTTCTTAGGTTCGTCAAAAAAAGAGAAAAAAAAGAAAAGAAAAAAAAGAAAGAAGGTAGATTGTGTTAGGATTAGTGACCTTAAATCCTATTGTGTGATGATATGTATGATATTATGTAAGACATTATGTATGATATTACGTATGACTTAGTATTGTGATTAATAAAGTTGTTTTATTATTATTTAAAATAATGATAACCTGAATATTCGGACATTATCATATAATCCATGAGATGCATAGTATGTGATTTATGTGAAAAGTCACAGAAGATATAAATCACAAGTTCTTTGTAAACTCAGAATTTTAGTTCGTAGTTGGTGATGAAATTTGACATTTCATCTGCGAAGACTATATATATATCAACTAAGATGATTTGTCTTGATCATGGAAGTGGAGACTTCTAGTTGATATGTTGATATGTTTTAAGAATTAAGACATATTGAACTGGACCGCTATGAGATTTATTATTCTCCTAACTATTGTCAAATGAATAATAAATTTCACGACTTCTATTTACATGAATTCTTAATCTTGAAAGAATAATGGACCTGATCATAAAGAGTAGGTTGCTTTGATATATTAGGAGCGAGATCTAAAGTCATGGTCAAAACCTCAATATGTTGGGCAGCCACATTTAGTGTTGATGGAACATATATTTTCAAGATGGAATTCATAGTCTCTTAACGAAGATATAAAATATTCTCTTGAGGTAAGTTTAATGGTTTTGGTTATTTAGAATATTAGGCCTAACTACTTTAGTAAAGAGTTACTAAAGTATATATTTATGAAATTGGATTTCATAAATATACGATGAATAACTTGAAGGATTAAACCGGGTACTCAAGGATTAAGATGTAGTAATCTTCAAAGTGGTAGTCTACATTCATGACTTTGTGTTACTACGAATATTTTATGAATGGGTTGCATGTACAATAAAGTCTTGGGATATAATTTATTAATAAGGCCTAGAGTGCAATTATATTTATATAGTGGTATTAAATATAATTAATGGTAACTTTGGACTTGTCAAGAGTTGATAGAAAAGCCCAAGGCCTCTTGGAGCAAGAGTCTTATTTGTTCCCTTTTGGTCTCACTCCAAGCCACATACTAAATCCCAATTGGAAAGGCCTAAAAGGCTAGCCCAATTAGATAATTAGTTATAAGGAGAGAAACATACAGAATTTTGCAAGAGAATGAAATGGTTTGTATGTGAGTGTTGGACACTCTCTAATTCTCTCTTGAACACATTCATATAAATTGATTGAGAGAACATACTTCTTGGGTGTTAGTGGAATTGGAGTGAAGATTAAAAGTTCCCAAGTACTTCTAATCTTTGTTTTGAAATTCACCACACCAAGTTACACTATCTTGTTCTTATGTTCTGAAATTTACATAGTACATGTTATTGATTGCGAATGAAGTAGATCTGTTAATTTTCTGCTGCGTATATTTTGTATGTGATAAAAACATGCATTTTTTCATTAGATTGAAAACTCGAAAGGGCGATCTATGCAAAAGGAGAGAAAAAAAAGAAGAGAGTGAGAGAGCTTGCTAGGTTGAAAACCCAAAAGGGCGACCTAGGAAAAAGTTAAGGTAAATAAAAAATGAATTACGTGATGACCTGATCCTTCTACCAAGGAGGTACATAGACAACCATACATTGGTCCGGTCACAACCTCACCAAACCTACCATTTACTTATTAAGCCAAAAATAAAAATTGTTTTCAAAATCTAATTGTAAGGTTGAATTTAATCAGCCATCTTGTTGGCTTTATTCCGTGTCATTTTGCTTGTAATTCAGCACTTAGAAACCCTATATTTAGGTGGGAATTATGTAAGGGTAATGTGTGAGAGAGTGTGAAGAAATGCTCAAGAATGTGCAGTAAAGTAGGGACTTGCGACTGGATCTCGCGGGTGGCTCGTGACTGGCAAGCTGCTAAATGATGCACATATGTGAAGCATGCAGAGAAGCTCAACCATCATGCCAGCTGTAGCACTATAGGACAAAAAGTCCAGACTGGCTATTTAGTTAGCTCACGACTTGAACTCACGACTCAGTCAAGTCGCGAGGCCAAGTCGCTAGCCAGCTCTGTTTTGGAAAAACTAACTCTTCGCATTCCTTTCTCACCCTAGTATAAATACCCCTTATACCCACGAAATGTAGAGAGCTTCTAGAGAGAATTTTGAGAGGAAAACCCTAGAGAAAAACAAGATTGACTCATCCATAATCTTTACATAGAGACTCTTCAAATTCCTCTACTCTCACTCTCTCCATTGTTACATCTTTGGGAGGTTCTTGACGAAATCCTTTTCTCACCATACCCACATCTGTGAGAAGGCCTTTTGGTGCTTTGGGAAGCAGTTAGGAAGGGACCAATGGTTATTGGTTGATGCTATGGGCTATAACGGAATCCAGTAATCTAGAAAAGACAAAGGTTCGGCGTAACCTCATTGGAGTAAGAAGCTTAGAGGGTTTAGGTACACTGGGTAGATTGGGCTTGGAGGGTCTATTGCTATTTATTATCCCAACTACATTTTCTAGTGGATTATTGACCGCTTGGAGGGTGGCGGAGAGGTTTTTCGCCGAGGACTTCGTTTTCCTCTTCAATAACACATCGTTGTGTTGTCCTTGTATTTGCATCTCTCTTCCCTTAAATTTTGCCATTTAATTTCTGTTGTGGATGTGATTTTATTTGGTTTAGATTGTTTATCAATTCCGTTATTAGCTTGTGTTCATTTTCCGTACATATATTGTTTGACATTAAGCTTGAATTGATAATATTGTAATTGGGGGTCTAAATGTTCATAGTGTTTTAGACGCTATTTGAAAATTCACTAACCATTCCATTAAACCATGTCATTACACAGAAACCCAAACCCTAAACCAAGCCAAAAAAAAAAAAAAAAAAAAAAAAACCCTAAAAACCTAAACCCTAAATAGAACCCTTAACTTGAAAGTCCTAAATAATTCCTAAACCTAAGAGTTTCACATCAACTTTTAAGATAAACATGTTCAAAGACAAAAATAAGAAGATCATTTTGTCTTCAGTCTTTTCTCCTTTGGTTGTTCATTAATTTCATTTATGCTAGGTACTTCGTCATCTTTGACCCTCATTTTAAACTCGTAGTTGTCAGCCTCGTGTCTTTCTCGGTTGTCTATGAGGAATTGTTTTCTTATAGAAACCATGTCAACCTCCTTGTCTACAATCTTGTTCACCAGCTAATTAGAATAGTTTGTGATCATCCTTTAAAAGTGAACCTTCACAAAAGATTGATCCACTCAGTTAGCAATCTCCAAGCCCAACAACATGTTCCTTATAGAAGTAGGATTTGTGTCCACGGGAATGAAAGTTTTTCTTCCTCTCCCACTGGGCATTCCTTGCTCATATTGGAATTGTCTCAAGAGTCTATCTGCCTTAGAGAAAGTTGCTCTCCTTAATCAAACTATGAAGATGTAATTTGATCCTGGAAACCGCAACAAAGGGGGTGGACACTTCCACCAATAACAATTCCATCGAATTGAGACACTGGATTTCTTGTTCAAAAATTTCACCTAGTCGCTTTTAGATTAACACTCGGTTTTGAGAACAGCCCTACCGAGAAAATTACCAGGACCGTAATCAGCAATAGTAGGCATGACAATCATGCCTAGTCTCTCCATCAACCATATCTACAAAGTTAAAGGACTCCTAAGAAAATTTTTTGACTCTCCACCATGAAATACAGAGTCTAATCCTAAAAGAGTTTCTACAAAGATCAGAGAAGCAGGATTATCACCATCTTTAATTTGGCTCACAATACCTATGGCTTGTGCATCCACAAAAATAGGTCTTCCAAAGTAAAGCAAAATTTTTCCCACAAAGCAGAGAGCTAAGTCAAAATTTTTCTGCATGTTGTCAGTCACTCCATAGGTGCGTTTGTTAATTAGTGTTGAAAGAATTGCATGAAGATTCACCATATGTCCTTCAATCATGCTACTGGTAATTGAAGTAGGAAGTCCTAGAGCATCAGATAAAATCTCCCTATGTTTGGGATCACAAGAAACTGCTACAGATTTCTTGCTAGGATCATAACCCAGAATAGATGAAAATTCTTCAATTGTGGGACAAAGTTCAGCAGTTTTAAACCGGAATACATGATCTTCAGGATCCCAGAACTTCATGGCAGCATGGAGGAAATCCCACTTGATCTTGACATTCCTTAAGGCCTTGATTCCCTCTAACTTGTAATCTGTAAAATTGGACTTGGTACCAAACTTTCACTACTTAATAGGGAATCTATTGCTACATGGTAATGCTGTTTAGCCTTAAGAATATTGGGGCAACTTATCAAAGGATGGCAATGGCCTTGCTACATGATATGACGCACAATGATGTAGAGGTGTATGTTGATGATATGATAGTGAAATCCAAGGATAGAGGGAGCCACACCACAAACTCGAGGAAATTCTTCAAGGGGATCAAAGAATATAGATTAAGGCTAGACCTACAAAAGTGCACCTTTGGAATAACCGTTGGAAAGTTGTTAGGATTCCTAGTGAGTGATAGAGGGATAGAAGTTGACCCATCCAAGATCAAAGCCATATTGGAAATGCCTCCACCTAAAAGTGAGAAAGAGATTAGAGGTTTATTAGGTCTATTACAATACATTAGCCAATTCATTGCCCAGCTCACCTCTACTTGTGAGCCCATCTTTAAACTCCTGAGGAAGAATGAACCACACACATGGAATGATGAATGCCAAAAAGCCTTTGAACTTATCAAGGAATGTCTCCTCCACCCACCTATCCTAGTGCCTCCACAACATGGAAAACCCTTACTCCTGTACCTTTCCATCATAGGGGGATGTAGTTAGAAGTATGCTTGCACAAGAAGACGATGAGAAGAATGAAAGAGCCATATACTACTTGAGTAAGAGATTTCGTGATTATGAGACTAGGTACACTCCTATAAAAAAGTCTTGCTTCACACTTATTTGGGTTATACAGAAATTGAAACACATCATTTTGCCCTTCCAAATATGGGTAAATAGCAAGAATGGATCCATTGAAGTACCTCTTCGAGAAGTTCGCTTTGAGTGGAAGATTGTCAAGATGGTTGATCTTATTGGTAGAATTCGATTTGAAGTATGTAACTAGGAAAACTATCAAGGGAAGTGTCGTGTCAGATTTTTTTGCTGAGAATCCAATAGAGAGAGAGGGTGGTGAAGAGGATTTTTCGAAAGAAGACATTTTGGATGTTGGGTTAGGGACATGGAAGATGTACTTTGATGGAGCTGCAAACCAATATGGAAATGGGATAGGGATACTCTTGATCACTCTCGAAGGATCTCACATACCTTTGGCAATAAAGTTGAACTTCAAAGCAACTAACAACATGGCTAAATATGAGGCTTGCATTGCTGGGGAATTGGGGGTAAAAGAAGCCGAAGTATTTAGGGACTCAACTTTGGTTATATAGCCCAAGCACAAAAGTTGTGGAAAGTAAAGGAAGAACACTTGAAGCTTTATTAGCAATACCTAGAGGGTTTGACCAAGACCTTCGATAGAATTGAATACACAATCATTCCTAGAGCTCAAAATCAATTTGCAGATGCCTTAATGCCTTAGCTACTATAGCCTCCATGGTTGAGACCTTTGAAGATTAAGAAAATTTATAAGGAAGTACATAAAAGGAAGACCGAAGCTTTAGTAATGGCCATAGAAGAAGAGAAAGTTCCATGGTACTACGACATCATGAAGTTCTTGGAACTAGAGACATATCTGGATAGTGCTGATAAGAAAGAACGTTATTCCATTAGGATGATGGCAACCCAATACATCCTATGTGGAGGACAACTCTATAGACGGTTCTATAATGATGTACACCTTCATTGTTTGAAGGGGGAAGAAGCCGAAAGGGTAATGGAAGAAGTTCATCAAGGACTTTATGGCCCTCATATGAATGAGAGAATGTTAGCCAAGAAGATTCTAAGGATGGGGCACTACTGGAATACGATGGAGACTGATTGTGTGGACTACGTGAAAAGTTGTCATGATTGTCAAACACAAGCCAACTTGAACCATGTACCGCCTAATGAGTTGTATAGCATGACCCCTCCATAGCCATTCTCAGTTTGGGGCATAGATGTGATTAGAAGGATAGCTCAAAAGGCTTCAAATGGGCATGAATACATCCTAGTGGAAATCGACTACTTCATTAAGTGGGTAGAAACGGCCTCATATTCCATGTTGAAGGCTAAGCACGTGGCTCGGTTTTTAGAGAATAACGTCATATGTCGGTTTGGCGTGCCCTAAGAGATCATTACCGATAATGGTTCCCACTTCGAAGGTGAAGTCCTAGGGGTCATGGAAGAATGTGGCATTGAGGACCATAAGTCTTCACCATATCGCCCATAAGCTAATGGGGCTGTAGAAGCAACAAATAAGAGTGTGAAGAATATCCTAGCCAATATGGTAGTGATATACGAAGATTGGGATGAGAAACTTCCATTTGCCCTATGGGGTTATAACCTATCTGAGCATTGTCTGGGGCAACACCTTACTCTTTGGTCTATGGTAGTGAGGTGGTGCTTCCTATTGAGGTGGAAATACAATCTTTGAGAGTGCTAGTAGAAACTAAGGTCCTAGAAGAGGATTGGGCCAAGGCGAGATATGAATAATTGGCTTTGATAGATGAGAAGAGAGCTAGAGCACAATATCATGAATATGGATACCAAAAAAAGGGTTGCTAGAGCATTCAACAAGAAAGTGAAACCGAGAAACCATAAAGAAGAAGGCTTGGTCCCAAAGGTGCTTAGAGATGAGATTTTTGATCCGAGAAGGAAAATGAAGCCTAAGTGGTCTGGGCCTTTTATCATTAAGAAGATCTTATCCGGAGGCACTACAACAATCACAGATTTGGATAGGGAAGAGATGCTTTGCCTCTTTAACATGGATAGACTTCGAAAATACCACATTTAAAAAGAAGAAAAAAAAAGCCTGCTAGATTGAAAACCCGAAAGGGCGGCCTAGGCAAAAGTTAAGGCAAATGAAACCCACTAGATTGAAAACTCAAAAGGGAAATCTAGGAAAAAGTTAGGGGAAAGGACCATGGGCATGGAGAAAATTCCTCAAACGACGTCATGGGTAAAAATTACATGGCCAAGGAAAAATAAAAGAAGTGAAAAAAAAAATGAATAAATGAGATAACAATAAGCAAAGATAATAAAAAGAGAAATTCTTTCATTGCTCAAATTAAAAGATAATAAGTTCATTCTCATAGGGGATTCGGAACATTCCAATCCTTTATTAAATTTGAAAATAAAAACATAAGAATCATAAAAGTGTAGTAAAGTAAAACATGGGGCACATCAGAATCCACTTCATGTCATCCTTCAACCATTACTTGTAGCTTGCAGTAGGGTAGATGTATTTGGGAGGGACAATGTCTTTCATCACCCTACGGCATGGCCAAGCTTCAGTAGTCCTACCTAAGATCCTATTAGTGAACACTGTAGTATGGAAAGCACCCTCATCAACAGGAGCTCCTTGACGCTTTCCAAATTGCCTTAAGATACAACAAGTGGAGTAAGAGTAGCAATGAAGCCCAACTTGAGTCACACAATGGTCCTTGTAGCAGCTATGGACCATGCTTGAGATATGCCAACATTCTACGACCCACTGAATGTCAGTCTCCTTAAGATGACATATGAGCTCCATGTATGCTTCAAAGCCCAAAACATCTCGGAGCTAGGGTCTCTAAGGTGCCTAGGAAGGTAAGTGCTAAGGAGCACAATAGGAAGGTGGAGCAACCGAAGCCTCTCTTGTAGCCATATTTGAAAAAGAATGAAGAGAAGAAAAAAAAAAGTGTAGAGCATGAGTGAAAAAATAATAATAAAAAATTATGAAAGACAATATAAGGTGCCTCGATGGGTTGAAAACTGAAAGGCAATCCATACAAAATTAGAGGAATCCCGCTAGATTGAGAACCAAGGCAAAAGTTAGGGATTATATCTGAAGAAGAAGAAGAAGACTTCCCGCAAAAAAACTTGCTTCCTTCCTTTGAAAGGCATCCAAATTATTGAGGGTTTCTGCTAAGATCAAGCCCACTGGACTGCCCTCATTTAGCTCATATGCTACCGTGCACATCCGAAGGTCCACACAATATAACTATTGGACCAAGAAATACCTTGCAAGGGCACATAAGAAAAGTGCACGAAGGTAGTATGATCGGCCTTTCACCCTTAGGAAGGCTTGAACCAGAAGAGTAATTAAAAAACAACCTAAGATTGAGTTTACCAAAGACACACCACCTATTGGCTGTGCTTTCAGGTACACCCAACACCACTCGCAGCAAGGAAGGAAGATCCCCACTCATGGTAGAAAAGATATGGTCATCAATCTCTGGTTCACCCATGATAACAGCAAATTCATCAATAGTGGACCATAGTTCTATTCCATTGAAGTGGAATACATGCTAGGAAGGAACCCAATAGTTGGCAGCAACATGAAGAATAGGCTTATCCACCCTAGTTTGATGGTAAGGAAAGATGCAAGAAAGGCCATAGGAAGCAACAGAATCCTTGAAATCAGGACTAAACTTCCTAATCCAAGTGAAGACATCAAGAGGAGAGTTTTCTCCCATAGAGAGACCTAAAAAAAGTGTTCTCTGGGTTTAAAATACGTTGGTAAGGGTTTTGGACCCAAAATGCTACTTTTATACCTAATTAAGTCGGCTAGGGTATTTCTGATTCATGGCTCACATGAGCAAAGTCAACCCTACGCACGCAAAGTCAAAGCTATGTACGCAGGCCCATCTCCACATATGCAAGACGCTTGGCAGAGGCCCATGTTCCTCTGTTTTAAGCATAGATTTTCCACTTCCAAGCATTCCTAAGGTTCCTGTTACTTAAAGAATCTTTCAAGACATATCCCAAGCAAGATTTCAAGCATCAAAGAAGCAAAGATTGCATAGAAACATACAATTTATATAAAATTAAGTGCTAAGTTCCAATCAAAAGCATAAATGTAAAAAGATGTTCTTAATAAAATCCTTTGTCTCAAACTTAATCCAAATGTTTGCTAAGGGAATTGAAAAACAGTAAAAGCAAAAGAAAAACATTAAAAGAAAAAGAAAAAGAAAACTGTGCTGTGTGTATGTATGCCATGACTACAGGTAATCAATAGTGCCACCTCTTCCTTGGTTGGTAGCTAGGAGTCACCTCCAAGTCCTCCTCCTTGCCACCATCACCATCATCATCATCACCCCCACTCGGGTGGGCCGCTTCTCCAGGACCATACAACTCCCTTGAATAGTTGTTCACCTCCAACTTAAGATTTTCGGCCAATCACACCAACTCGTCATACTCTTGAATAATGGGCTGCAATTGGAAAGAATAAGGGTTAGTGACTGGAACAAGAAAAGAAATGGCAAAGAAGGAAAAGCAAAAGGAAGAAAGAACTCACCGCTTGAGTGTTGGGAGGGAAAGGATAGACTATGACATTGGGATTACGGGGCACAACATGCTCCCGAGCAAAGCCATCCACTCAATAGGCATAGACTATCCAAGGGATATGTGAAGTATCTATGGGCTCACCACCAGCAAGTCCTCCTATTACAATTCCCCATAATTGTAGTCATGACAAGCCAAGAAAGAAGAAGGAAACGAAGAACAAGAGTTTGAACATATACTTGAAAAGTGAGCGAAGGCATGAGGCGAGTGAGGTTGAACTCCTCGTAGTCTAACCCCTCAAAAATCGCTTAGAATAGGAAATACCACTCCCCTATGTGTTGTACTCAGCATCAGTCATAGAGTATAAGGCAAGCATGAACTTAGGAGGGTCCCTTGGAATCTGTGTGTCATCCATACCCACCAACTGGCACCTCACCCTCTCCGCCAGGTATATCGCCCTTAAGCCTGCTTATTCAAAAGTTGGGTGATCTCTAAAGCAATAAGAGTGGAAGGCTCCAAGTCTCGAGAAGCAGGAAGAGGTTGGTCAGCCCAAGAAGGATATCCCAAAAAGAATGCATGAAAAAGCATGAGAAACTAGAACTACTGAACTTACCTCATCGAAAGTCAACCCAGCAAGATGGGCCCTTACTTGGTGAAAGTTCTTTAAGGCTAGGTCAGTGCCTAGAGTTATAAGGCCATACCTAATCACCCACCACTACAAAAAGAAAGAAGCACAAACCACAAGTTGGATACAAGATAACAGTTTGCAAGATGACCAAATACAAGATGACAAGATGCAAAATGACAGTTTTCAAGATGATATATACAAGATGATAGTTTTCAAGGCAATACAGTTTAAACAACTATGGGTTACAAGTGAAAGAGAGAGAGTGAAAAGAGCACTGGCCTTAAGGAGCTTCCAAGGCCCCACAAGCTACCGCAAAGTGCCCAAACTAAGAGTGTCGAAGGTGGAGTAAAGGCAAGCAAGACATGCTTGCCCCCAGTTGGCCCTCCGTGCCTTCCCGAAATCCTGGAAGTGGGTTAGCCACCTTAAAGACACTGTCTGCCCACCATTGGCAAAGGGGTATGCCCCCACCAAGTGGAGAAGGAAAGCCCTAGCCATACGGACACACTCCTCCGTGGTCTTCTATAGAAAGGACATGTAATCCGCTACCAAGTTGAAGTAGCAAACGCTCTTGATGGAGTAATTCCTCCCCAGCATGTCAATGCCTAGTTGCACTCCCGACACACCATACAAGCTAATGATGGCCCCCTCAAAGTTGAGACCGATCATGCGGTAGAAGTCATAGGGAGTTACAGTTATCTCCCGTTCGGCAATGTGAAAGGTATTGGTAGTGTCCCACCACCTCTCAATGAGGCACTGCACTAGTGTAGAACTCGTAGACTTTTTCAGAATGAGACTGATGATAAGTTCAAAGCCTACCTCTCAGACATAGCCTCTAGTTTCGGGGGCAAGTAGGTTGAACTACTCCACCACCTTATTTGTGCCTCCCATACCAGCATAAGGGGTTGATAACTGCCTAAAATATATATATATATATATATATTGTTAGATTCATAATTCAAGAGAAATTTGTGGAATATGGTGCTTTGATGCATGAGTGAAGGTAAAAAGAATGGCACAGTGGTATTCAAATGCAAAAAGGATAAAAATGTGTGTTAGAATTGCATAGGGAAGTGAAATGGTTGAAAAAAGGAGTAGAAATGGGCAAAGCATGGCTTCTGCTAGGCGTCTCACGTACACAGGTCAAAGCCCACGCACACAGACAAGACCCACGTATGTGATTCCCTGGCCATTATGTCAATGGTGGAGGTTTTACCAACCTCGTGGTTCCACTCCAACAGGTGAGACGAAAGGCATCTACAGCTATGATGTAGGAGTATTTCTTAGTCTTGGGTGCCATTGGAGAAGATGATGAGAAAAAGAGAGAAAATAAGTAAATGAAAGAGTTTGAGAGAATGAGGGAGTCAAGAGGTGTAAGGTGTGAGGAAAAGAAAGAAGGAAGGGAGGTTTTTATAGAAAAGAGAGAGGAGTTATGAGGAATGTGAAGGGGTGAGGAAGATGAAGAGAATGAAGAAGAAGAAAGAAAGAAAGAAAGAGGTTTGTAACCGTTGGAGAAAATGAAAAGGTGAGAACACACTTGATGGCTAAACTATGTGTAGTTTAGGCCTCATCACTAAACTACGTGTCGCTTAGTTATGAACAGTAAAAAAAAAAATTTCAAGTAAGGGACATCTCAAGGTTCCCATAACTAAACAAAAATAAAAAATCAAAGAATTCCCCATGGATCAAGCACATTAGAAAATTCCCCAGTGGATCAAGCATATCAGAATAATCCCTAGTGGACCAAGCACATCACAGACTATTCCCAGTGGTTCAAACACCTCAAGAACCTTCCCTGATTAGGTCAAGCATCCAACACCGTACTCGATAAGGAAGTAGAAGACTCTTCCTCAACATTTCGAGCATCTTAAGCAAAACGTCCCCATAAAGGAAGCATAAGATTCTTCCTCGAGTGAATCAAACCTATCAGATATCATTTCCATAAAGGAAGCATAAGATTCTTCCTCAAATGGATCAAACCTATCAGATATCATCCCCATAAAGGAAGCAAAAGACTCTTCCTCAATAGTTTAGGCATGTCAGGCATCATACCTATGGAGGAGGCAGAAAATTCCTCCCTAATAGACCCAAGTACATCAAAGCAAGTCCCTAGTGAAGAATCAGAAGATTCTTCCTCAAAGTATCCCCAATAAGGAAGTAGAAGATTCTTCCCGAGTGAGTCCCATATGTCAAAAATCCCCAGGAAGGAAGCAAAATACTCTTCCCTAAAATTCTTAATAAACCATGAAGGAAGCAGAAGATTCTTCCCCAGTGGATCACACATCTTCACTACTCCTCAGAGAGTCCATCCATACTACTCATCAGTGAGTTTCTTATCTCTAAGCAAGTCATGAGAGGAAGAAGATTCCTCCCTATGCATCTCTACTCTTCAGCGAGTTTTTCACCATCCCTAGTGGATCCTACTCGTGCACATATCCTTCGGGAATTGAACATGTAGGCATAGTAAAAAAAAAAAAGGTAGAGATAGTGATAGAGAAAGAGACCAAGGCCAATCCGAGGCAAGAGCCTCACCTGACAAGGTAGAGAAAAAAGTGAAGAAGACAAGAGGAATAAGTCACCTAGAGAAGTTTGAGGTAAGAGCCTTGGATGGACACCACAGAGTCTATATTCTTTGTTGTTTGTTGGGTTAGCTCGTAAGAGCACCCTTTGTTTGTTTTCTTTTCTTTTAGTGACTCTAGGATAGTGAGTCACTCGATACTTGCTTGCAAGTGGCAAAACAAGTTCTAGAATAATGAACCTATTGTTGCTTGTTTCCCAAGCAACAAAGGTGGGACTTCAGACATATGAATCTCACGCAGCTCTTTAAAGTTGCACCCCGCCCCATGTATACGTGATGTGTGTCGTATGCGTGGGTTGGGCTCGAGTAGTATGTCGAAACAAAATATTTTGTCTCTTATTCTTTTGATTCCATTAGAGAAGCTCAAGAATAAAAAAAAAGGGCATCTTTAGATATCACATTTTGTACCGCTTACGACTTAGTCTCCTGTTCCCCAATGATGCTTGAACTCTAAGGCCCAAGGCCAATTTAGAGTCCAATTAGATATTAAATTGACTTCAAGAGTGTTAAAATGAAAAATATAACCTTTTTAGTAAGAAAAAATCTATTTTTGGAAATAAATTGACCAAAGTGGCCCTTGGCCTGCATACGTGGGTCGTAGCCTGTGTACGCGAGTCACTGCATGCGCACGTAGGCACGATCCAGCACACGCAGCTAGGGTTTCAGAAGCATAAGAAATGCAAGTTTTCTGCAATAATAGCTTGGGTTTGGAATGAACCCCACATCATCTAGGAGCCTCTTCAAACCCCATTTTTCCACTATATAAAGCCTTACATGGTAAATTTTCAAAACACATAGAAATCCCACAGGAAAAACCTAAGATTCACTATAAAATAGTGAATGAAAAAGGAGTTTTTCACAAAACACCCTAAAGTCATTTTTATTTGATTAAGGCATTTTCTGGCCCCAATCTTTTGAGTTTAAGAGTACTAAACACTTTTTCATTGAATTGTGATAGATTTGACTGAGGGGAACGGTCAAAAATCATGCCTTGGAGCTTTTGCATTAAGGTATCCTTTTAAACTTTTCTTTTCCTTTTCTGTCTTTAATCTTTCTTTTAATCTGCTTTTGTGTCTAGTTTACATTTATATATGTTTGTCTAGGTTGGTTTTAGGGTTTCTTTATGTCCTTAAGTATGCTAGGCTGTTAGATTTTACGTTTCTGTGTTGATTAGGTTTTCTAGGTATGGATCTGCATACACATGATCTAGCCTATGCACGCAGACTAAACTCATGCGTATGCAGACCTGTTCTAGTGTGCATGATGCCGTTCCCAGGAAAACACCTTTTTTTTTTTTTTTGGTTTCTGTCCTTATATGTTTGTCTACATAGCCTCCTTTTCACATGTTCTAAGCCTTATAAAATGTTTGCTCACCTTTTTAACATGCTTGTTAGTTATCATATGTTAGAATTAGGGTTTTGTTTAGTTGTTTAGTTTTAATACTATCCCATTCATTCACATGTTCATGCATTAATGCCATGGGTGTTGTGCCGTTGAGAGGTAAGTAAAAGGGTAAGTAATGCATCCACATGTTCATTCATTCATGTTAACATTGCTTGGATTAGGGTTTCCAATATGTTAGTGTTTTTTTTTTTTTTTGATATGTTTTATATGATGATATGGTTGCTACCATGTGTGGGGCTGCTGCCTTACTTAAATGCATGCTAGGGTTTTGTGTTAGATGAATGCTAGGGTTTTCTTTTGTGTGTTTGGCTCTCTTTTTATGGATATTTGGATAAATATGTTTTGTTTGGATGAAAGATGTCATGCTATTTGTTAGATGCATGTTAATGTGTGTGTGGGTGCAAAATACAATTATTTAGATAGTTTTTAATAGGGTTAAGACATTGGACACAATGATGGGAGACCAACCTTAGGGTTGAGCAATCTTGGGTGCCTAACACCTTCCCAAGGGCATACCTAAACTTTAAACCCAAACTTTGGTAGTAAGATCAAAGGTCCTTCCTCGAAAGGACATTATATTCATGGTTCCTAGACCATATAACTAGGTCGTGACTTTGTTTTCATTGTGTCCACCTTATTGCCGAAGTGGAAGCTCTTCGAGAGTTAAGGGTAAAAGAGGCCGAAGTCTTTGGAGATTCAATTTTGGCTATAGACCAAGCACAAAAGTTGTGGAAGGTGAAGGAGGAACACTTGAAGCCTTATCAACAATACTTAGAGGACTCGACCAAGTCCTTTGATAAGATTGAGTACACAATCATCCCTAGGGCTCAAAATCAATTTACGGATGCCTTAGCTACCTTAGCCTCCATGGTTGAAATACCTTAGGAAGTATGGACATGACCCTTGGAGATTGAGCAAAGTTATGAGGAAGTGCGTAAAGGGAAGACCAAAGCTTTAGTAATGACCATAGAGGAAGAGGAAGTTTCATGGTACTATAACAACTTAAAGTTTTCAGAACTAGGGGCATATCCGAATGGTGCTGACAAGAGAGAACGTCATTCCATTAGGATTATGGCAATACAATACATCCTATGTGGAGGACAACTCTATAGAAGGTCCTACGATGGTATACACCTATGTTGCTTGAAGAATGAAGAAGCTGAGAAAGGTAATGGAAGAAGTATATTAAGGGATTTGTGACCCTCATATGAATGGAAGAATGTTAGCCAAGAAAGTCCTAAGGATCACTATTGGAATACGATGGAGACCGATTGTGTGGACTATGTGAAGAGTTGCCATGATTGTCAGATACAAGCCAGCTTGAACCATGTACCACCTAGTGAGTTGTATAGCATGACTTCTCCATGGCCATTCTTGGTTTGGGGCATAGATGTGATCAAAAGGATAGCTCTTAAGGCTTCAAATGGGCATGAATACATCTTCGTGGAAATTAACTATTTCACCAAGTGGGTGGAAGCAGTCTCCTACTCCATATTGAAGGCTAAGCATGTGGCTCGGTTCTTAGATAACAACATCATATGTCGGATTGGGGTGCCCCAAGAGACCATCTCTGATAACGGTTCCCACTTTGAGGGTGAAGTTCGGTGAGTCATGGAAGAATATAGCATTAAGCATCACAAGTCTTCACCATATCAACCACAAGCTAATGGGGCTGTAGAAGCAGCTAATAAGAATGAGAACATCCTAGCCAAGATGGTAGTGACATACAAATATTGGGCCGAGAAGCTTCTACTTACCTTATGGGGTTATAGAACTTCCATCTGTGTGTCGACTGGGGCAACACCTTACTCTTTGGTTTATGGTAGTGAGGCGGTGCTTCCTATTGAGGTGGAGATACAATCTTTGAGGGTATTAGTGGAAACCAAGGTCCTAGAAGAGGATTGGGCTAAGGTGAGATATCAACAATTGGCTTTGATAGTTGAGAAGAAGACTAGGGCACAATATCATGCACAAGAGTACCAAAAAAGGATTGCCAAAGCATTCAACAAGAAAGTGAAACCGAGAAACCTTAAAGAAGGGAACTTTAAAGATGGAAAAAAAGAAGAGGAGATCGAGCGTATACCTGAACAGTAAGAGAAGGCATGAGGCGGGTGATGCTGAATTCCTCATGGTCCAATCCATCAAGGACCCACTTGGTGTAGGGAATGCCACTCCTCCACGAGTTGTTCTCAACATCAGTCATGGAGTGTGGGGCAAGCATGAACTCCGAAGGGTCCATCGGAATCTGTGGGTCATTTCTACCCACCAGTTGACACTGTACCCTCTTAACCAAGTAGAGTGCCTTCAAGCCTGCTCCTTCGAAGGGCCGGGTAATCTTTGAAGAAATGACAATAGCAGTTTCCAAATCCGGAGATGCAGGAAGGGGTTGGCTGGCCCATGGAGTCCAGTTGACCTAAAATGAAAGAAGTTTAGAAGAAGAGTATCCTAGGGGAAATACATGAAGAAGCATGAAAATTGGAACTTTTAAACTTACCTCATTCGAAGTTAACCCTGCAAGGTAGTCCCTCACTCGAGGGAATTCCCTCAAATTTAGATTGGTGCCTGAAGTTATGAGGCCATACCTAACAATCCACCGCTGTAAAAGGAAGTACAAGCCACAGGTTAGATACTAGATGATATAGTTTGTAAGATGATAGTTTGCAAGATGATACAGTTTGCAAGACTACAAACTACAAATGAAAATACAAGAGATGGAAAGAGAACAAACCTCAAGAAGCTTCTAAAGGCCCCACAAGCTATCGCAAGGTGCCCCAGCTAAGAGTGTCAAGGACAGACTAAAGATAGGCAAGACATGTCTGCCCCCAGTTCGCCTTCCGTGCATATGCAAAGCCTTGAAAAAGGGTCAACCACCTTAAAGACACCGTTTGCCCATCATTAGTGAAGAGATAAGCTCCCAACAAATGTAGAAGAAAAGCCCTAACCATTTGAATGCGCTCATCCATAGTCCTTTGTGGGAGAAGCATGTAATCTTATACCAGGTCAAAGTAATATATGGTCTCGGTAGGGTACTTCCTCCCTAACATGTCAAGACCCAGCTAAATGCCCAACACGCCATCCAAATTAATGATGGCTCCTTCAAAACTAAGGCCGGTCATGTGGTAGAAGTCATAAGGAGTCATCGTTATCTCCCGCTCAGCAATATGGAAGGTATGAGTATTATCCCACCACCTCTTGATGAGGCACTGCACCAAAGTAGCACTTGCGGACTTTTACAACAGAAGGCTAAGGATAGGTTCGAAGCCTGCTTCCTAGATGTAAGCCCTAGTTTTGGGAACAAGGAGGTTGTACCACTCCACCACCTTGTTGGTGCTTCCCCTACCAGCATAAGGGGATGAGGACTGTAAAAGAAAAAGATTACATTAGATTCATAATTCAAGTGAAAATGATGAAAAATGATATTTTCAATGCAAGAATAAAGATAAAAAGAAGGATGCAGTGATGTTCAGGAGTAAAAATGACAAAAAGGGTTGTTAGGATCCCATATAGAAGTGAAATAGTTGAAAAAGAAGTGAAAATGGGTAGAGTAACGCCTCTACCAAGCATCTCACATACGCAAGACAAGGCCCACGTATGCAAACAAGGACCCCGCGTATGTAGTCCTAAACCTACGTACGCAGAGCCTCAAGAACAAACCTATGTACGCAAGAAAAGAGTTGTGTACACATAAGTCCAAGCTACGTATGCAGGCTTGAGCCCACGCATGCAGAAGCATAGACAAAAAATATCCTTTGACATTTTCAAGCGTATATCATCCAAAATCAATCCTAAACATGTTCCTACCCCTCCAAATGTATCAGGTTTTCATATAAACCTATTCCACAACAAAACTCAAGATTTTATATGGCCAAAAACACATTAAAACAGAAGATCAAAGAGAAACTTGAAAATGAGAAAAGTTTGAAAAACTTACAGACTTAGCCATAAGAATGTGATTCTTTGGCCGGTGTTTCAATGAAGGAGACTCTATCAATCTCACTGCTCCACTCCACTGGGTGAGGAGAAATGCATCGGAGGAAACGACATAGGAAGTCTTCTTGGCCTTAGGTGCCATTGAAGGAAATGAAGAGAGTCTAGAGAGAAAGTGAGGGAATGAGAGAGTTATGAGAGAATGGGAGAATCAGATGATGTAAGGAAAAGAGAGAAGAGGGAAGTTTTTGAAGAGAAAAAAGGTGGAAGTTGAAGAGTTATGAAGAATATGAAGAGATGAGAGAGATGAAGAGAATGAAGAAGGAAAAGAAATGGTTGGGAACCGTTGGGAAAAATGAAGAGGCAGGAACACACCTGATGGCTAAACTATGTGTAGTTTAGTCATGAACAATAAAAAAAATAAAAAATAAAAAATAAAAATCTTTCAAAAAATAAAAACATCCCAAGATTGCCCAAATTAGGAACAAAGTCACCAAGGACCCCTCTAATGAGCAGTAAAGGAAGTAGAAGACTCTTCCCTCAATAAAGCATGTACATCCCAAAACAATTTCTAGCAGATCACATAAACTCAAGAACACTATCCCAGTAAGGAAGCAGAAGATTATTCCCTAGTGGATCAAGCATATCTAAAACATCGTCCCCATAGAGGAGGAAGAAGATTCTTCCTCGACGGATTGAGTACACCTAAAGTATGCCCAGTTAGGAAGTAGAAGATTCTTCCTCAAAGTCCTTAGCATACCATAAAAGCAGGAGATTCTTCTCTAATGGATCACACATCTACAAAAGTTACACTACTCCTCATTGAGTCCATTTCTACTACTCTTCAGCAGGTTTCTTATCTCTAAGTAAGTCATGAAAGAGGCAGAAGATTCCTCCCCATACATACCTACTCCTCAATGAGTTTTCACCCTAATTGGATCTAACAATCAAGACTACTCGTGCACATATCCTCCGGGAATTGAACATGTAGGCACGATAGAAGAAGGTAGTGATAGACATAGAGAAAGTGACCAAGGTCAACCTGAGGCAAGAGCCTCAATAGAAAAGGTAAAGGAAGAAGTGAAGAAGAAAAGAGGAGCGAGTCACCCAGGGAAGTTTCAGGCAAGAGCCCCGAATGGACACCACAGAGACTATATCATTTTACTGTTTGTTAGGTTAGCTCAAAGAGCGCCCTTGTTTGTTTTTCTTTTTCTTTTTAAGTGACTCTAGAATAGTGAGTCACTCGTCATTTACTTGCAAGTGCCAAAATAGGTTTTGGTATAATGAACCTATCGTTACTTGTTTCCTAAACAACAAAGGTGGGATTTTGGACAAATGAATCCCATGCAACTCTCCAAAGTTGCACCCCAACCTATGTATGCGTGATGTATGTCGTGTGCGTGGGTAGGGCTCGAGTCATATGTAAAAAAAAAAAAAAAAAAAAAAAAAATTGTTTTGTCTCTTATTCTTTTGATTCCGTCAGCGAAGCTCACGAATTAAAAGAGGGTCATCATAAACACCGCATTTTGTACCCCTTATGACTCGAGCCCTCATTCCCTAATGATGCCCAAACTCTAAGGCCCAAGACTAGTTTAGAGCCCAATAAGATATTAAATTGACTTGAGGAGTGTTAAAATGGAAAATATAACCTTTTAAATAAGTAAAAATCTATTTTTGGAATTAAAATGACCAAAGTGGCCCTCGGCCCACGTTAGTGGGTAACAGCCTGCGTACGTTGGCCAAAGCATTCGTACATAAGCACACTCCTACGTATGCAGCTAGTGTTTTAGGGACATAAAAAAGGACAAGTTTTTTGCAATAATGTCTGAGGTTTGGAATGAATCCCACATTGTCTGGGAGCCGTTCTAGACCTCATTTTTTTCATTATATAAAGCCTTACATGGTATTGTGGAAACAATGGGGGAAGTAACCACCTAGTTTTTGTAATGGTCTAGGAACCATTATATTGTGTCCCTTCGAAGAAGGACCTTTGATCTTACTACCAGAGTATAGGTTCGAAATTTAGGTATGCTCTTGGGAGTGTTAGGCACCTAAAATCGCCCAACCCTAAGGTTGGACTCCCATCATTGTGTCTTATGTCTTAACCCTATTAAAAACTAATTCAACACTTATATTCTAGACTCACACACATACTAACATGCATCTAACATACAACATGGTATCTTTCATCCCAAAACACATACATATCTATCCTAAAGCAAAAGAGAGCCAAACACACTCAAGAAACCCTAATATTCATCTGACATGTGAAAACCCTATCATGCATCTTAAAACAAGGCAGCAACTTGATCATAGTAGCTAGGCATTAACATATTACAAACCCTAATCATATATCTAAGCATACTCCATCATATCATCCAAATAAAACCATAACACAAATGCATGAACATTTTTTATGCATGACTTACCCTTTACTTACCTTGCAACAACACAACACCTATGGCATTGATGCATGGACGTATGAATGAATGGCATGGCATCAAGGCAAGAAACAACCATAAAAACCCTAATCTAAGAATATTAAGCATACAAGAGACAAATACGCATAAATTTGAGAAAAAGGTTTCAAAGAAAAGAGACAAAAAATGTGAAACAACAAAACAAAACAAACAAGAAATTTGGATTAGGGTTTCTGGGCAACCACCTGTGTACGCAGGATTTAACCTACCTATGCATGCTCATGGCATGCATGCGTGGGACTTACTCAAAACCCTAACCTAGAAACTTGAAGCTAAAAACAGAGCACAAGCAAGAAAACCCTAATTTTATCAACCTATCATGCTCAAAACATAAACATAGCCATATACTAACCTAGGCAAACATACATAAGCATATACCAAACAAAAAAACAAGATTAAAGCAAGAAAAGAAAGACAGAAAATAAAAAGAATGCTAGAAAGAATACCTTAAAGCAAAAAGCTCCTAGACTTGATTTTTTACCGTTCCCATTAGTCAAATCTATCACAATTCAATAAAACAATGATTAGTTAGTTAAATTAAAAGGATTAGGGCCAGAAAAGATCCTAATCAAATAAAAAAAAATTACTTGAGGGTGTGAAAAACTCCCTTTTGATTCACTATTTTCTAGTGAATCTTTGGTTTTTCCCGTGGGATTTCTATGTGTTTTGAAAATGTATCATGTAAGGCTTTTTATAGTGGAAAAAATGGGTTTTGGAGCAGCTTCCAGAAAATGTAGGATTCATTCCAAACCTTAGCCATTATTGCAGAAAACTTGCCTTTTGTATGCTTCTGAAACCTTAGTTGCATACATAGGAATGTGCTTGCGTATGCAAAATTTAGCACACATACACAGGCCGAGGGCCACTTTGGTCATTTTATTTCCAAAAACAAATTTTTGTTTATTTAAAAGGTTATATTTTCCATTTTAACACTCCTCAAGTCAATTTAATATCTGATTGGGCTCTAAACTGGCCTTGGGCCCTAGAGTTTGAGCATCATTGGGGAACTGGGGTTCGAGTCGTAAGGGTTACAAAATGCAGTGTCTTTATATGCTCCTCTTTTGATTTGTGAGCTTCACTAATGGAATCAAAATAATAAGAGAAAAAATATTTTGTTTCGATGTACGGCTTGGGCCCAACCCACGCACATGGCACACATCACGCATACGTGGGGCAGGGTGCAACTCCGAAAAGCGACATGGGAATCGTATGTTTGAAGTCCCACTTTTGTTGCTTGGGAAATAAGCAATGACAGGTTAGCTATCCTAGAACCTATTTTGCCACTTGCAAGCAAATGGGTGACTCACTATCCTAGTGTCACTCAAAAAGAAAACGAAAACAAACAAATGGTGATCTTATAAGCTAACCCAACAAACAACAAATGGATATAGTCTATGTGGTGTCCATCCTGGCTCTTGCCTTAGACTTCTTCGAGTGACTTGTTCCTCTTTTATTCTTCACTTCTTTCTCTACCTTTCCTGGTGAGGCTCTTACCTCAGGTTGACCTTGGTCTCTTTCACTATCTCTATCTCTACCTATTTCTATCTTGCCTACATGTTCAATTCCCAAAAGATATGTGCACGAGTAATCTTGATTGATGGATATACTTGGGATGGTGAAAACTCACTGAGGAGTAGGTGTGCATGGGGAGGAATCTTCTAAGGAGTAGTAGGAATGGACTCCCTGAGGAGTAGTGTATAATCCATTGGGAAGTATCTTTTACTTCCTTCATGGTTTGCTGATACTTTTAAGGAAGAATCTTTTGCTTCCTCGCTGGGGATTTTTGGTGTATTGGACTCACTGGGGATACTTCGGGGAAGAATCTTTTGCTTCCTTACTGGGGATTGCTTTAATGTGCTTGGGACCATTAGGGAAGAATCTTTTTCCTCCTTCATGGGGATGATGTTTGATATGCTCAAACTATTGAGGAAGAATCTTCTACTTCCTTTTGGGGGATGATGCTTTAACTATTGAGGAAAAATCTTCTACTTCCTTACTGGGTGATGATGCTTAAGATGCTTGAGATGCTTGAAATATTGAGCAAGAATCTTCTACTTCCTTTACTGCTCCCTTACTGGGTGATGATACTTGAGATGCTTGAAATATTGAGCATGAATCTTCTACTTCCTTTACTACTCCCTGGGGTCTCCTTTTATGATTTTGTGCCTAATTAGGGTAATCTTGAGATGTTCCTTTTTCTGAAAGAAAGGAAATTTTATTTTATTTTATTTAATTTTTACTATTCATTACTAAACTACATGTAGTTTAGTGGTAAGGCCTAAACTACACGTAGTTTAGCCATCAAGTGTGTTCCCGCCTTTTCATTTTTCCAACGGTTACAAACTGTTTCTTTTTTTATTCTTCATTCTCTTCATCCTCCTTTACCTTGTTTTTCATGACGTCTAATGTGAAAAACTGTAATAGGAGGGGCATACTATCTGTAACACTGCTCAAGTCAATTTAAACTTCTGATTGGGCCCTAAACCAACCTTAGGATCTTAGAATTTAGCATCATTAAGGAACGGGAGCCTGAGTCGTAAGGGGTACAAAATGCGGTGTCTACAGATGCCCCTCTTTTCATTCATGAGCTTTACTAACGGAATCAAAATAATAAGAGAAAAAAACATTTTGTTTTGACATACAGCTCGGGCCCAACCCACGCACACAACACACATCACGCATACATGGGGCAGGGTGTAACTCTAAAGAGTTGCGTGGGATTTCATATGTCCAAATTCCCACCTTTGTCGCTTGGGAAATGAGCAATGACAAGTTCACTATCCCAAAACCTAGTTTGCTAATTGCAAGAAAAAGGAGAGTGACTCACTATCCTAGAGTCATTAAAAAGAAAAACAAAGGTGCTCTTACGAGCTTAAAAGGATATATATTTGTGATGTTTATCTGGGGCTTTTGCCTCAAACTTCTCCGGATGGTACTTGTCTTCAATCTCCATCTCTACCTGTTCTAATGAAGCTCTTGCCTCGAGTTGACCTTAGTTTTTACTTCTATCTCTACCTCTTCTACCACACCTGCATGTTTAATTACGTAGGATATGTGCGTGAGATTTGTATGGTGTGCCTGCATGTTCAACTCCCAAAGGATATGTGCACAACTTCTGATTTATATAGGATCGGTGCCTGCATGTTCAATTCCCGTAAGATATGTTCACCGCTTTGACTTGTATAAGATCTGTGCTTTCATATTAAATTCCCTTAGGATATGTGCACAAGGTCTGTATTCTGACTTTTAGACTTGTATGAGATCTGTACCTGCATGTTCAATTCTTGGAGGATATGTGCACAAGATTTGCATTCTGACTTTTTAACTTGTATGGGGTTTGTGCCTGCATGTTTAATTTCTATAGGATATGTGCATGAATTATGTGTTACATGGGATTGATGCCTATTTATTCAATTCCTAGAGAATATGTGCACCACTCTGACTTGTACAAGATCTGTGCCTACATGTTCAATTCCTATAGGATATGTGCACAAGATTTGCATTTTGACTTTCTTGACTATTTTTGGATGAAAGATCCATTGGGATGCTGGAGGACTCACTAAGGAGTATGATTCTGTTGAAAAGTTCTTTGGGTGATAATTCTGACCTACCACAAAGTTTGGATGGTGTATGGCTCACTGAGGAGGAGGTAGCTTACTGGGGATTTTCTAATGGTGTGTTGTTCACTGGGGAACTTCCTTCCACCGGGGAAATGATTATCTTGTTCTTTCTCATAAATTTTTGAGGATTGATGCTGACTCCACTCTTGAAGGGGTTTTACCAAACTCTACTAGGGATTTTTTTTTTTTTTTTTGCAACTCTAGAGGGAGCTACTTCTGTGCCTTGGACCCACAGGGGAGTTCGTCTATGATACCAGATTTAGTTGATGATCTTGGCTCACAGAGGAGTATTCATGATGATTTTTGGTCCACTGAGGGAAGTTTGGTGCCTTTTATCCACTAAGGATATTTTTGATGGTTTTAATCCGCTGGGGAATAATCTTGATGCTTTCAATCCGCTAGGGATGCTTTTGATGTATATTAAGCCACTGGGGATATTTTTGGCATTTCTGGATGTACTTTTGAATTTTCCTTTGCACTTTTATCCTTTTAGGAACTCCATGGGGATTTTTGAATTTTTTTTTTTGTGCTAAACTACACGTAGTTTAGCGAGGGGCCTAAACTACGCATGGTTTAGCCATCTGGTGTGTTCCCGTCTCTTCATTTTTCTCTAATAGTTACCAACCCTTTTTTTTCTTCTTTTCATTCTCTTCATCTCCCTCATCTCTTCACATTCTCTAACTCTCCAACTTCTCTTCTTTCTTTTTCCCTAAAAAAGCTTTTGCCCTCTCTCCCATTTCCATATAATCTGACTCTCACCCTCTTCAATTTCAACTTCTCTCCCAAACTCTTTCATCTTCTCCAATGGCTCCCAAGTCTAAGAAAAGTTCCTACGTCCTCTCCACTGACATTCTCCACCTCACCCACTAGAATGAAGTGGTAAGGCTAATGGCGATCCCTCCTTTGACCTACAGATCACAACAACACATTTCAAAGGGTGCAAGGACCGGATCAGTAAGTTTTTCAAACTTTCCTCACTTTTCAAGTTTTCCTTTGATCGTCTGTTTTAATCCATTTATGCCGACAAATGCTTGGGTTTTGCTTTGGGATGGGTTTAGATGAAAACTTGACACTTTTGGAGTGGTAGGAAAATGTTTAGGTTGAGTTGTGGTTGAGAAAACTTGGAAAATATCGAAGAACAACCTTCTGTGTTTGTTCTTGTATGTGCAAAATTAGGCCTACATATGCAGGCTTTTTCTTACGTGCACAACCTGAATTCATGCATACGCAGGCTTGTTCATGCGTGCATGCATCTGTTCTTCAGTTTATGCGTGCGCAGGATCCTCTCTGTGTACACGTGCAGAATTCTACGTACAAAGGGTCTTTCCTGCGTATGCATGGTGCTAGGCAGAAACCCTAAATTAGTATCTTAGCTTCTTTTTCACCCATTTTCTCATCTGTTTGGAATTTTAACATCATCCCTCACTATTTTTGAACTCAAATGTATGTTTCATGTCATAATTCATCCTATTATGCATCCAATATCACTTTCTCACCACTCTTTTTCTCCTAATCATGAATTTAATCTCATTCTCTTTTGCAGGTCTTAGCCCCATATTCTGGTAGGGGAAGTACCAACTAGGTTTTGGTGTGGTACTCCATTATGAATGAGGAGACTTGGTGCTATGTTCATGCTAGTTTCAAGCTCATCATCAGTTTAATGCCCGAGAGGTCTACCACTACTGTCTTGGCGTAGACCTTGGCTGAGAGGTGGCGGGACACTACCCATACCTTTTGCATTGCTAGCCGAGAGATGACCAACACTCCTCATAACTTCCATTGCATGACCAACTTGTAGTTTGATGAAGTCTCGATTAGTCTAGAGGACGAGTCGGGTGTTCGGTTGGGTACAGGCTTACTGGGGAGGAGGTATGCAACTAAGACGATCCGCTACACTAATCTTGAGATAGATTTTATGCATCACCTACAAGGGATGGCTGAGGAGTGCCTTCGGATGGCGAAGGCCTTTCTGTTGTTCCTGGTAGGGGCGTACCTGCCGCTATAAGCGGGCAAACAAGTTCTTTAAGGTGGTTGGCCCTTTTCCAAGACTTTGAGAAGGCTCAGTCTACCAACTGGGGATCAATATGCTTGGCTTATCTTTACTCCTCTTTGGACACTCTTAGTCGAGGGACACTGTACCAGCTAGTGAGGCCTTGGAAGCTCCTTGAGATTACTTTCTCTCACTTTTCTCATGTAGTTCATGCATTCTTATTCTTATAGACATACATCCACATGTCATACAGGTTAGGACCATGTACTATATTCCTGCTAATTGCATTCATACCCATATCTTGCAAACTATTATCCTGCAACTGCCAATCTATCTCTTGCAAACTATATCATATCCGAATCTTGAAAATAGTACCATAACCTCTTGCAAACTGTCATCTTGCAAACTGTTCTTTCTGAATCTTGCACACTATTCTTTTCTAAACCTTATACAGTACCATTTCTTAGCGTTGGGTCGTGGAGTATGATCTCATTACTAGAGAAGCTGAGTTGGATTTTAGGAGGATCACTCTGCTTCGGGATCACCTGGATAGGCTCTCTCCCGAGGATGTAAGTTAGAAACATATTCCGCTTTCCATTATTTGCATTCTTCTTTAGGGTTCTCTTTCTAACTTCATGTGTTGTTATAGATCATATGGAGTCCTTGGGATGGAGCTACTCCTATAACAGATGCAGGCTCGGAGGCAGCTGCTATACTCGCTTCTAATCTTTCTAAACCTCTTGAGGGCAGTGGATTAAGGGTGATTTACTTGGCAGAGAGGGTGTGCTGCCAGCTGGTGAGGGAGGATGTGCCTTGGGTTCCCATGGACCCTCCAGTGTTTATGCTTGCACCTCCTTCCATAACCGATGCGAAGTACGACCTATGAAGGCTGGGTATCCCTTTCACCAACCGGGTCATGGACGAGCTAGATTATGATGAGTTCAGTGGGACTTGCCTCATGCATTTTCTCCTTGCTCCAGTATGTGTTCTTGCTCCCTTATTTCTTTTAATTAGTCATCATCTGTATTCTTGTACCTTAGTGACACTCAAATGAAACACTTGTTTTAGGAGGGCCCCACTGCAAGTGCTATCATTGATCCTCCTCGTTTACCTTGGTTAGATTATGCTTACGGCCCTGATGGCTTCACTCGGGAGCATCTTGTTGGGCACAACACAAATGTCATGAGCGGTGAGTTCTCTTTCATCCTTGTTCCTTTTCCTTTCTATCCTTGCATTTGAATACTTGTTCTAACAACCTTTCCTTCAAAATTTAGCCTACTGTTCAGGAGCATAAGGAGCTCGTCTTGCTTGCGAGAAACCTCAAGCTAGAGTTGACTCAGTACTCTCGACAGCTGTATGGAGGCAGGGATGAGAAGGATGATGATGATGATGATGTTGTTGGCAATGATGGTGCAGGAGGTTCAGAGTTGACTTCAAGCCATCAGCTGAGGAAGAGGGGCTTCCAATGATCCTGTAGACAGATTAACAGACACAGACACAGTAGCATAGCATACTTTTTTCTTTTTTGTCGCTTTTATTATTTTTCTCTTTTTATCACACATGCTTGCACCTACATTCGGTTTGAGACATTAGGTTGTATTTTAAGAACACCTTTTACATTTATGATTTTATTTAGTATATGTACTTAATTTACAAACTTGTGGAAACTTTCATGCCATTCTATTGTTGTTGGAAACTCTATGCTTGAATTATGCCTTGAGTAGTCCCTTTAGTCTCTCCCTTATAACTTCCCATATCATCAAGTTAAAATGGATCTCTTCTCTTAATTCCTAATTTTTTCTAGGTCTTTGACCTAGCAGGGTTCCTCTAACTTTTGCATGGATTGCCTTTTGGTTTTCAACCCATCGAGGCTCTTTGTATCAACTTTGAACTTATTTTTTATTTTTTTAATTTTTCTCTCTCTTTTTCTTTTCTTCTCTCTTTCCCCTTTTCAAAACATGGCCATCTGAGAGGCTCCAATTGCTCATCCAATTTTAGGATATGACTTAAAGTTGTCATGAAATGGGTTCACACAGCTGAGAAAGCTTATAAAAATCTAATCAAAGGAAAGAAAGACTGACTGACCACCTTGATACGCCCCATATTCTACTTCTCTGCACTTTATGATTCTCATGTCTTTTCTTATGAATTTAACAAAGATTGGAATGTTCCACATCCCCTATAAAAGCAATTTATCACGTTTTAATTTAAGCAATGAAGAATCACCCATTTATTATCTTTGCTTATTGTCATCATTTTTTTCTTCTTTTTCTTTTCTTTTTTCCATGCCATGTAATTTTTTCCCATGACGTCCTTTGAGGAATTTTCATCATGCCCATGGTCTTTGCTCCTATCTTTTGCCTAGATCGCTCTTTCAAGTTTTCAACCTAGCGGAGTTCTTTTGCCTTAACTTTTGCCTATGCCGCCCTTTTGGGTTTATAACCTAGCAGGCTTTTTTCTTATCAAATGTGGTATCTTCGGAGTTTATCCATGTTGATTGGGCGAAGCATCTCTTCCCCATCCAAATCTTTAATTCTTGTAGCACCTCTTGACATGATCTTCTTGATAATAAAAGGACCAAACCATCTTGGCTTCATCTTTCCTCTCAGATCAAAAGTTTCATCTCTAACCATTTTTAGAACCAAGTCCCCTTTTTTATGGTTTCTAGGTCTCACCTTTTTGTTAAAACCTCTAGCAACCCTCTTTTGGTACCCTTGTGCATGGTATTGTGCCCTAGCTCTCTTCTCATCTATCAAAGCCAATTGCTCATATCATTGTTTCACCCAATCTTCTTCTAGGACTTTGGTTTCTGTTAGTACCCTCAATGATTGTATCTCCACCTCAATGGGAAGTACCGCTTGAGTATCGTAGACCAAAGAGTAGGGGATTGCCCCAGTTAATGCACGGATAAAAGTTCTATAACCTCATAAAGAAACTGGAAGTTTCTTGGCCCAGTCTTTGTATGTTACTACCATCTTGTCTAGAATTTTCTTGATGTTCTTATTGGTTGCTTCTACGACCCCATTTTAACCTCTCCTTCAAAGTGCAAACCATTATTGGAGATGATCTCTTAGGGTAACCCATACTAACAAATGATGTTATTCTCTATCCATCAAGCCACATGCTTGGCTTTTAACACGAAGTAGGAGGCCGCTTCCACCCATTTGGTGAAGTAGTCAATTGCCACTAGGATGTACTCATGTCCATTTAAAGCCTTAGGGGCTATCCTTCCAATCACATTTATGCCCCAGATTGAGAAAGGCCATGGAGAGGTCATGTTGTATAGCTTACTAGGTGGTATGTGATTCAAATTTGCATGTGTTTGGAAATCATGGAAACTCTTCACAAAGTCTACACAATCAATCTCCATCGTGTTCCAATAGTACCCTATCCTTAAGATCTTATTAGCTAACATTCTCCCATTCATATAAGGACCACAAATCCCTTGATGAATTTCTTCTGTAACTTTCTCAGCTTCTACTTTCTTTAGACAACGAAGGTGTATACCATCATAGGATCTCCTATAGAGCTAACCTCAACATAAGATGTATTGCATTGCCATCATCCTAGTTGAACGACGCTCTCTTTTGACAACACCATCTGGATATACCCCCCGTGAGAGACCGAAAACTTTGAGGTGCTCTCAAAAAGAGATTTGGGTGCTTAGGGCACCTCTCTTTTGGGTAATTGTGTGGACTCGCCACTTATTTTTTTGTTACAAAAAAGAAAAAAAAAAGTGAATATAAAATTTACATCAAATACATCAAACTTCATTAATTATGTAAATATAATCTTGGTCAAATAATCATGACAAGGCTTTCGTCCTAAATACAATCTATGTAAAAATTATAAACTTTGATCCTAGTTACAATCTATCAAAACAAAAAGATAAAACATTAGTATACTGTCCAAAAACCCAGGTTCGGGGCTAGGTTACGGAATGGGAAAGTGTTAGGCACCCATTCTGCCCAGACAAAGTTTGGTCTTCTAGACTCTAAATGACCATTATATAGCCATTTAAAAGATGCATGACATTACAATGACATATTAAAATCCCTAAATTCAACATTGTTAGGTTCTAAATGTTTAGAACAATTGGCAAATCATGAACACAAACTTGTCTAGATATAGATCTTAGAGTCTATAGGTTTTATTGAAAATACAGATCAGTTTTGTATGCTTGAAAAATTCAGATTTGTATTTAATGAGAATATAGATCAGTTTTTAATAAATAAAAAAATCTCAAATCTATATTTAATGAAAATACAGATCTGTTTTTATTTAGAAAAAAATTTCAGATCTGTATTTAATGAAAATACAGATCTTTTTTGTTTAAAAAAAAATTTGAAAAATTTCAGATCTGTATTTAATGAAAATACAAATCTATTTTTGTTTAGAAAAAATCTCAAATTTGTATTTAATGAAAATACAGATTTGTTTTTGTTTAGAAAAATTTTCATATTTGTATCTAATGAAAATACAGATCTATTTGTTTTTTAGAAAAAAAAAAAAGGTTGTAGTAATTAATTGCAGATTTTGAAATTAAAGAAGAATTAAAACATGTTAATCAACTAAAGAAAATTTCAACTAAACATATGAACATGGCATATATAAATTGGGAACAAAATCATATTGATAATGACATTAGACACATATTCATTAAAAAAAAAAAAAAAAAAAAGGCAATGAACAACACAAATATATCAATTAAGAGAAAAGAAAAATAAACACAAGAACAAAATTAAATACCTACTTGCATGAGCTGACCCTTCAATGGAAGAACACTTTAGAAATCAATGAAACTTTCACTTCTTTGAGCTCTAAAATATTTTACTTACAAAAAAGAAATTCTTAAAGCCAAGGTTTCCAAAACATCTTTAACGTAAGGGGAGCAAAGAAGTCAGAAAAAGATGGGCTGAAAGAAAGGGCCCGATTTCTGATCTTTTTCCCTATTTATAAAGGTTAGATGCTTGAAAAATAAGTTGAATAAGATCATATACAAATTGGAATGCGTTGTTATCCTTAAAAAATTGAAAAAGATAGGTTTTATCTTAATCAGAAAGTTCCCAGGCCAAGCCTCAAATTTGTGCCAATCGACAGTCCAAGAGTGCTGATTGGCCCTCTTAGATGTTGAGCCCCTCTTCCAATCTTGGTTCGATTTGGACTCTTTTTTGAGGATTTTTGAGTCAGGAATTGCACCTAGATGCGTTTTTAATTCATATTCTAAAATTAATCCCTTTTATCTTGATAATCAGGTCTTTAAAGTAATAATTATCTGATAGATAAATATTCTAAAAAGACTTAACTGTCAACAATTTCCTTGTTATCTAATTATCCATTTTATTCCCATGCAAGCAGGCTTATTTTTTACAAAAACCAACAACCAATCACTAAATTATTTAATTAATTTTAATTTTTTAACCAACCAGAATTAATTTAAATTAATCACACATGATCGGTTCCACCCAAACAAAATGCATGCAGACCATGAAAACTTGATCATGTGATATCTTTTAATCTAACGGTCCGATTTGGAAATTGGGCTTATTGCCGCAACCATTAAAATCTCAAGATAATTTTTATGATATGCAATGAATGAATTAATGCATGTAATGCGACTATGATTTTTTTTTTTTTTTTGGGTATATGAATGGTCATTTAAGCCATCTTCCAAGATTAAATCATAAGTGCAAAATCGAGTGTCTACACCACTAACTCCAAAAATTTCATGATTTCATAATACCAAGGAGCCCCTTCCTCTTCTATAACTAAGACTGAAGCTTCAACCTTCTCTTTGTGTACCATTCCATAACTTTGTTCAATTTCTAAGGGTCGTGTCCATACTCCTTCGGGTATTTCAACCATGGAAGCTAAAGTAGCTAAGGCATTTACAAACTGATTATGAGCTCTAAGGATGATCGTGTATTTCAATTCTATTAAAAGTCTTGGTCAAATCCTCTAAATACTGCTGATAAGGTTTTAAGTGCTCCTCCTTCACTTACCATAACCATTGTGCTTGAGCTATAACCAAAGTTGAATCTCTAAAGACCTCAACTTCTTTCACCCCCAATTCTCAAAGAACCTCCATTCTGGTGATATAAGCCTCATATTCTGCCATGTTATTGGTCGCCTCAAAGTTCAACTTAACTGCTAAAGGTATGTGAGATCCTTCGGGAGTGATCAAGAGTACTCCTATCCCATTTCCATATTGGTTCACGACTCCATTGAAATACATCTTCCATTCCTCTAGCTCAATATCCAAAATATCCTTATCCGGAAAGTGTTCCCTACCATCATCTCCCTCCACAGGGTTCTCGACACAAAAATCTAATACAATACTCCCTTTGATAGTTTTCCTTGCTACATACTTTTAAACGAATTCTGCTAATAGGATCAACCATCTCTACAATCTTCCACTCAAAGCAGGTTTCTTAAACAAGTACTTCAATGGATCCATCTGAGCTACTACCCATATTTGGAAAGGTAGGATGATATGTCTCAACTTCTGTACAACCATACAGGAGCAAAGCATGATTTTTCTATAGGTGTGTATCTAGTCTCATAATCGTGGAATCTCTTGCTAAAATAGTACACAGCTATTTCATTCTTATCATCGTCTTCTTGTGCAAGCATACTTCCAACCGCATCTCCTACGATAGAGAGGTAAAGGAGTAATGGCTTCCCATGTATTGAAGGTACCAAGATAGGTGGATGGAAGAGATACTCCTTAATGAGCTTGAAAGCTTTCTGACATTTATCATTCCATCAATGAGGTTCATTCTTCCTTAGGAGCTTGAAGATGGGTTCACAAGTGGAAGTGAGTTTAGCAATGAATCAGCTAATGTAACGTAATCGGCCCAAAAATCCCCTTATCTCTTTCTCACTTTTGGGTAGGGGTATTTCTAATATGGCTTTGATCTTTGTTGGGTTAACTTCTATTCCTCCATCACTTACCAAAAAGCCTAACAACTTTCCTGCTGTTACTCCAAATGTGCATTTCTGTGGGTTCAATCTCAATCTATATTCCTTGATCCTTTCAAAGAACTTCCTTAAGTTAATGATGTGATCTTCTCTCTCCTTGGATTTCACAATCATATCATCGACATACACTTCTACCTCATTGTGCATCATATCATGTAACAACGCTGTAGCCATTCTTTGGTTGGTCACACTTGCATTCTTGAGCCTAATTGGCATTACAGTGTAACAATAGATTCCCTATTCTATGGTAAAGGCAGTCTTGGTCATATCCCTAAGAGCCATCTTAGTTTGGTTGTATCCTGAGAAACCATCCATAAAGAATATCAAGGCACTATTGGCTATGTTATCCACTAAGACATCTATGTGAGGAAGAGGAAAGTTATCCTTAGGGCAAGCTTTGTTCAAGTCCCTAAAATCCACACACATTCTCACCTTTCCATCTTTCTTGGGTACGGGCACAACGTTGGCTATCCACTCGACTTTGTTGGAAAATCTGGTTTTGTATCTCATATAAAACACACAGTGGAAGCAACAACCACGAATCTACTTCAATCATGAAAGATAACATGTAACCATGAATTCTAGAATAAAGAACAGAAAGCTTACCTTGATGCAGTAAATTTCAAAACATGACTTGAGAATACCTTCAATCTTCATCTCAATTCCACATGGTGCCCAAGATGTGTGGTCTCTCAATCAGTCTTTTGTACATAGACTCTCAAAGAAAAATCCTTATTTTTCTCCTTGTGGAGAAAAACTGGGTTCTTTTCTTTTCATCATACGTACGTTAAACTTTTTTTCGTCATTTCTTTATTTAATAACTCTTAGTAAATAATGACTGATTATCTAATTGGGTTAGCCTTTTGGGCCTACCCAATTGGGCTTTAGTTTGTGGCTTGAGATGGGACCAAAGGGAACAAATAAGACTCTAGCTCCAATGGGCCTTAGGCTTTTCTGTCAACTCTTGACAAGTCCAAAGTTACCATTAATTATATTTAATACCACTATAAGAATATAATTGCACTCTAGGCCTTATTAATAAATTATATCCCAAGACTTTATTATACACACAACCCCTTCATTAAAATATTCATAGTAATACAAAGTCATGACTATAGACTGCCACTTTGAAGATTACTACATCTTAATCCTTGAGTACCCGGTTTAATCATTTATGTTATTCATCATATATTTATGAAATCCAATTTCATAAATATATACTTTAGTAATTCCTTACTAAAGTGGTTGGGTCTAACACTCTGAATAACCAAACTCATTATACTTATTTCAAGGGAATATTTTATATCTCCGTTAAGAGATTATGAATTTCATCTTAAGAATATATGTTCCATCAACATTAAATGCGGCTGCCCAACATACTGAGGTTTTGACTGTAACTTATAGATCTCACTCCTGATATATCAAAGCAACCTACATCTCATGATCAGGTCCATTATTCTCTCAGGATTTAGAGTTGATGTAAATAGAAGTCATGAGATTTATTATTCATTTGACAATCGTTAGGAGAATAATAAATCTCACAGCGGTCCAGTTCAATATGTCTTAACTCTTAAAACATATCAACATATCAACTAGAAGTCTCAACTTCCATGATCAAGACAAATCATCTTAGTTGATATGTTATAGTCTTCGCAGATGAAAGACCCAATTTCATCACTGATTACGAACTAAAATTCTGAGTTTACAAAGAACTTGTGATTTACATCTTCTGTAACTTTTCACATAAATCACATACTATGCATCTCATGGATTAAGATAATGTCCCATTAGTTCATAAATAGTCTCATATAATTAAACAACTTAATTATTCATGACATGCCAATAAATTGGGTTTTAGGGCACAAACCCTAACAGACTTGTTGTACGGGTTTGATGAACCCTACCTTCAATTGCTTGGTAACCTCTTCTTTGATCTTTAGAAGCCATTCGGTTCTCATACGTCTCATTTTTTGCTTGACGGGCACCAAGTGAGCATGAGTGTCAATGTGATGTTAAGCTATCTTGGGATCAATTCTAGGCATATCTTCATAGGACCATGCAAACACCTTTTGAAATTCGTGAGCAACTCTTTGAGATCTTTTCTTTCTTTCTCATTTAAGGTTGAGCCAATTTTAATTAAGCGTGGATTCTCATCATTGCCAAATTAAGAGTTTCAAAAGTTGGTTCCATAATTTTCTTTTCCAATTGTTTATTAATTTCATTTTCAAATTCATTTGAATCATTTAAGTGCAAAATTTCAATATTATAGGACACATCAAAATAAGCCAAATCAGAATTCATCTTATTAAAAATGTTGAAAAGTACAGGACTTGCATTACACAATTTTTTTCCCACATTTTTAGAAAATCCAACCCAAGTCCAATTATTAAGTTGCCCCACAATAGGCATAATGAATTCAAAAGAGTCACTTGGCTCCTCGTTAATGATGGCGAACACTTCCCCCTCTATCTTTAGCATAGTTTCCATTACCTATGCATCCATGTAATCCATCCAATCGACTTCTTCTTGAACTTCTTTGATCACCACTGCAAGCTTCTCCTTGAAAGTGAACTTCTCATTGAAGAATATTTCCCAACCCAGATACATCTTTCCATCCTTACCTTCCCAAAGTTTGGGAAAACCATAATAAGGAAATTCTCCTCCTTCCTTCACAAAGTTTCCTTTAAGGGTACCAATGTTCCTCTTGATTTCATCACAGCCTTCAAAGAATCCCAAACCTTCCTTGGTCAGTTGAGTCTTGAAATTGGAGAATTCAGCCACCCCTCTTCCTTCTTTTCCAAGACCTATACTAGGCATATACCCCATGTTCTTCATCATTGCAATCACCTCATGGTTACAATATGGGACCAAATCCAAAGTATACCTTTCATCCTTCAATCCATAATCATCCATATTCGTAAACTCAAAGCCACTTATTTTGAGCTCACTTCCTCCTTCCTTAAGTTCACAAATCAGTGCTAGGATCTTACTATCACTGACCACTAGGCAATTCCTCCCGTCCATGGGATTTTCATCTTTTCGTGTAGAGAAGAGGGAATATCCCCAATAGGATGAAGTCATGCCCACCCTAAGAGAAGGTTGTAGTTAAGAGTGATGTCCATGACATGAAATTCCGTAATTGTCTCTATTAGGCCAATCTTGCAAGGAGCCTTGAAAGTACCCATAACCTTCCTTGAAGTGTTGTCATATGCCCTAACAGTCAAAGAAGAGGGTATGATTGTTTCCACATCTTGTCCAATGGTAAGGGCAGTCCTAAAAGGACATACATTCAATGTGAATCCATTATCAACCAACACCATAGAGACCTTGGTGCCCATGCATTCGACGGTGATTTGTAGAGGTCTAGTGTGAGTGGCTCCTTCAAGAGGAAGTTCTTCATTGGAAAAGGCGAGAATAGGATGAAATGGGGCCTCAACTCCCATGAAAGACAATATTTCTTGTGATGTAGTTTCTATAGGAACCTCTTTCCTATTTGAGGCATCCAAGAGAGCACTATGATGCTTATGAGAAGCCATAAGCAAGCCCCATACCGATACATGAGTTTGAGTCTTCTTCAATTGAGTCAAAACTCGATCTTCTTTCTCTTTCTCTTTAGGTTCCATGGGTTTGGACCCTTCTTCCATGTCCCTACCAAGATGATCCTTCTCCAAAAAGGATGGTTTGTAGTGTTTCCCACTCCTAGTAATATTGGCCACATTCTTTAGCTCGGTCATTGGCTAATCCTTTGAAAAATGTACTTTACTTGTAATTGGGTAGATCTAGGTGTTTTTAATACTTCAAGAAACAAGGTTTCAAGATCAAGTGTTAAAGTCATTCAAGTCTGTCTAAGAAATATGCAGAAAAGTGCAAGTTCATTAAACTCAACAGCTAGCATCTATCGAGCTTAAGAAGCTGTTCTAGCCTCGTGGCTTGACACCTACTCGACAGCTTCTCGACAGCTTCTATCTATCGAGGTTTAAGAAAAATAGATTTTTTTGTTCTGTTTTCTTGGGATCTGTGAATGTGTATTTGGGCCTTCTTTTCTTCTAACCCTAGACATATATAAGGATTATTTTAAGAGCAGTCAAAGTGTTCACAAATTGCATAAGCATTGAGCAAAGTCTGTTCAAACAAATTATGACCGGAGATGAAGTTTTGCCCTAATTCATCATTCTTGTGAAGAAGTTGTAGTGTTTGTACACCGTAGGGTTTTGTGACCAAACATCTTCTTTATCTTCATCGTGTGGATGAACTGAAGAACTTTGCAGCCAGCAACCTTCTCTAGTTGGTGATTGAAGTCGCGTATTAGGATCCGCACAATTGGTTAGTCACGTACTGGGAGCCGTGCATCAAAAGGAGAAATTATCAGTACAAAACAAGTCCAATTGGGTATTGGGGTAAAGGTTCAACTGTAGGTTGGTATAAGGTACTAGAATTGCTTTACTTGTAACCGCTTGTTGTGATAACAGTGGAATTTCAGAAATGGTGACCTTAAAATCACTCGGTGGGGTTTTTGCCGTGTAGGTTTTCCCCATTCATAAACAAATCACCGTGTCAATTTATTTTCCACTGCATTCTTAGTTTAATTGGTGATTTTTTTGTGCTACCACGTGTTTGCATGTTAATTTGATTAGTTAATAATTTGGCTAATTAGTAAATTAATTTAATCACAAGGGGTCAATACGTTTTTTGCCTATCAGTCTCTATCAACTTTGAACAATCTCATTCAATTTCATCGATTTGCACCCAATTTTGATATGGAGGAGGAGTTCTATAATAATCAGGCAAAGGGCTCTTCCTATTGCAAGGCTTGGTGATGATGTTGGAATTTGGGAGGGTTCCATTCTCTATGAGGTCTTGCATCTCATGTTTGAGGTGGAAGCAATTGTCAGTTTTATGGCCTGATTTCTGGTGAAAGTGACAATACTCATTGAAGTTCCAAGTAGGAGGTGTGGGATTAGGCATAGGTGTGGGATCTAGGGGCTTGATGAATCCTTCGGAAGATAAATTTTCATATGCTTGGGCAAGGGTTATTCCTAGGTCAGAAAATTCTCAACAGGCTTTCTTTGTGAAGTTTGGGTAAGCTAAGGTTTATTGAGGTATGATGGCACTTACATTCACGGGATTGGGGGCTTTAGAGGTATTTGCTCCTCCTCCATATGCCTTCTTGATTGGAGGTTTGCTCTCACCCTTCTCCAGTTGTCCATTGTTGATGGCGTCCTCTATCCTAGTTCCATAATCACACAACTCTCCAAAAAAACTAATAGGTGATGACAAGAGCCTACTATTATATGCCAGAAGCAAATTCTTGATAATCATGTTGATTTGATCTTTCTCATTTGACCTATTAACCATCCTAGATGCCTTTCCCTTCCACCTTGTCATGTATTTAGAGAATGTTTCCCCTACTCCTTGCTTAGTGGTCTCCAAGTCTCTTAAAGTCACGTCAATCATGGTATTAAATATGAATTGATCCATAAACCACTTCACTAGCTCATTCCAAACCTAAGTTTTGCTAGGATCCAAACTATAGTACCATCTTGATGCACCTCCCATGAATGAGAAAGGAAATGCATGCAAAGTTTGCTTCTTATCCAACCCCCTCATTTCAGCAATGCTTAGGTACCTCCAAACATGTTGCTTTGGATCTCCAATTCCATCAAATTTTTCCACATCAGAAATCTTGAACTTTGGAGGTAATGCAATGGTAGTTTTGGAGCTTATGCCCCTATGTTATAGAAACAATCATCCATCCCTTGGGCCTTATGAAAGGCTAGTTTCATTTTCTCCATCTTCTCTCTCACTATGGTTTCCACAGTGAGTTTTGCAAATTGTTTGTTCCTTTCATAATCAACTTTGTCCCTTTCATCCCAATCTTCCCCTTCTTCCTCATCGAGAACCTCTACTCATGGGTTTGGCTTCTTCAACTTGGCCTCTTCTAGCTTAGTAAGGCGACTCCCCATCATTTTTAGAGTGTCACTTTGTTCTTCGATTGCCTTGAATATCTTTTCTGCAATTTTATCGCTAATTGGAGTAGACATTGTGGCTTGAAAGGATTCCTCTTCTTGAAACACTTTTTGATGTGTGTCCTCAATCTTGACCAAATGCCTTCTGTTCTTTTCTCTAGTCCAAATTGGAGTGAGGACGTGTTTTCTTGACTATGGTGGTGCAATGGTGCCTGAAAAAAAAAATCCCATATTTATTAAGTCCATGTCCCAATTAAAAGGTTTGTTGTTAGGTATCCTTAGAAAATCTTTAAGTCTATTTTAATGAAGGCCCACTAACAAAATCACTCTCTTTCCTCTCATGGGCTTTGCCTCTTGTTTCATTGAGTTTTGGTCCATTTACAACAAATGCTCTCATCTTACCCTCATGGGCTTTCATTAGAATATACTTAGATATTTTCAACATTTTGTCTCAAACATGAGCTTACAACATATTCATCACCTTTGGCTCTTCTTTTTTTTTCATTTCATTATTATTTTAAATTTTTTTTTTTTTTGAAGTAGCCCATTAACTAGAATATATTGTAGCCTTCCAGTCAAGGTCCATGAAATTCTCATCATTTTAGGCCTAGCCATACAACAAAGAGGCCCAAGATTTGGGAAGTTCATATTGACTTTGTAGGATTATGGATGCTAAGTCCATAGCATACTTATTACCTTACGCCCAAAGTCCTCTTTTTTCAAAAGGGTTTTTGGATTTGGGCTTATGATAGCAATTAGGCTATGGTCTTATGAACCTTTCAAGTTAAGACATACCTTGGATTTAGGGATAAGCCTTTTACATGTGAGAACTTCTTTTCTTTCGTCCCATTTGTCTTAGGGTATGCCATAACTTTAGGGTCATCCTTCTATTTTTACATCTTTTATTTGTCCTTTAGAATTAGGTGAGCACAAGATATATGGTTGAACAAACAAGAGATATAAAAAGGGTATCCTCTTTTTGATAGGACCTAGGATCTCTCTAAGTATGGTAGGCTCTCTAAGGCTAAAAGGATAGATAAGTAGGTCACTCACAACTAGGTGGTCCATGATTCCAACCGAGGGCCTAAGTGGACCTTTGTGGATTGGTGGCAAACCATTAATGTACTCAAAGCCCATCATAGGCAATGGCATACATTGTGAGTTGGTGGGATGAACTTCGAAAGACTTGGGCCCAAATGGAGCCTTCCATCTTCCCACTCATCAACAACCGAGGTTAAGGGACAAAAGAACCATGTGGATGTGTGTGCAAACAAATATTGAATAAGCCTTTATTAAGGTTAAGACATAGGACATATAGGAATTAAACTCACAATCCCTAGTGGATTTGCCACTATGGACGCAAGGGGTCGTTTAAAGGAGTTGCCACCTAAGTTTTTGCAATGGTCTAGGAACCATATATATAGTGTCCTTCCGAGGGAGGAACTTTTGATCTTACTACCAAAGATATAGGTTTGGAGTTAAGGTACGGTCTTAGGAAGGTGTTAGGCACCCAAAATTGCCTAACTTTGAGGTTGGCTTCCCATTATTGTGTCTTATGTCTTAACCCTATTAAAGGCACCATCAACATTGTTATATAACTTACACACACACACACACACTAATCATGCATCTAACAACCAACATGTCATCAAACATCCCTAACCATACATCTATCATGCTCACAAACAAAGCCTACCATACATCTAATCATGCATATCACTTCATCAAAGACTAGCATTCATCTAATCATGGCATAGTATAACATCATATCCAAAACAGGGCAGCAACATGTATAATTGAACCAAGGCAGAAGCATAGGCAAAGATCAAGCAAACATGCGATCAAGCATAACTCATCCAAACAAGCATATTCATGCATATTCATCTCTATTACCAAGGCAAGATCATATCACAAATGCATGAACATTTCCAATGCAGGACTTACATTTTACTTACCTTGTAGCAACTCAGCACCTATGGCATCATGCATGAGCATGTGAATGCTTGTACACAGCTTAAAAGCAATAAAACACAAGATAAATCCTAATTCTAACATATTATAGCAAACAAGCAAACAAACATGTGAAACAAAAGCATTGGAAGTATAAAAACATGGGAAGAAGCTAAACAAACAAACATGTGAAAACGGAAACAAAACAAAAGAAAAAACAAAAATTAGGGTTTCTAGGCAACAGCTTGTGCACGCAAGAACAAGCATGCATGTGCATAATCAATCCTACGTATGCAAGCAAGATTATGCATATGCAAGTTCTTGCCCAAAAAGCCCTAAAAACACAACCAAGCCTAAAACACTAAATCTAACACCCTAACATGCATTTTAAACATAAAAAAATTTAAACCTAAATTAGATAAACATGTTAAAGCATACTATAACGAGAAATTAAGACAAACAGAAGAATCAAAGGTAGAAAAGAAAAGAAAAAGGAAAAAGAAAATTTTAAACTAATACCTCAAGCAAAAAGCTCTTTAAGCTTGATTTTTTTCTGTTCCCCTCAGTCAAATCTATTCACAAACCAATAAGAAAGTGATTAGTAATATTAAACTCAAAGATCAAGGCCAAAAAAGGCTCTAATCAAATGGAAATTGACTTGAGGGTATTTTGTGAAAAACTTCCTTTTTGATTCACTATTTCAAGTGAATCTTAGTGCTTTCCCGTGGGATTTCTGTGTGTTTCGAAAATATATCATGTAACGCTTTTCATAGTGTGAAAAAAGGGGTTTGGAACGATCCCTAAACGATATGGTATTCGTTCTAAACCTCAACATAAATGCAGAAAACTTGCCTTGTTCAGGTTTCTGGAAATCCCTATGCGTGTGCAAGATCTGGCCTGCATACGCATGCAGAAAGCTGCATACACAGGTTGATTCATGCGTGCGCATAGCGAGGGTTTCCTTTGGCCTTATTTTTCAAAAATTGATTTATTTGCTCATTAAAAGTTATATTTCTCATTTTAAAACTTCTCAAGTCAATTTAAACTTCTAATTAGGCCCTAAACCAACCTTAGAGTCTTAGAATTTAGCATAATTAGGGAACAGGGGCCCAAGTCGTAAGGGGTACAAAATGCGGTGTCTACACCAAGGTAACAAGATCTTTCCACCCTCGTCACTCTATGGGAATATCAAGGATGTGAGTGATATAATTTCCTACTCAGGTGATATTGACAGACGAACTTAAGCTGTAAGATTGAAAAGCTAGGTTAGAAATAACGCAAAAAGTGACGAGTAAGTAAAAGGACAACCCAACGAATCACCAAATTAGTACATTATTCCCCAAGTATTGTCAAAACCCCTACCCACGGTGATTAACATGCAAAGCGCGTGATAGCACAAAAAAATCACCAATTATCTAAAGTATGGAGTGGAAAATAAATTGATACGGTGATTTCTTTACGAATAGGGAAAACCTACACGGCAAAAACCCCACTGGGTGATTTTAAGGTCGCCACTCCTAAGAGTCCACTATTATCAAAACAAACGGTTACAAGTAAAGGAATCCCAGTACCTTATACCAACCTACAGTTGAACCCTTACCCCAATACCCAATTGGACTTGTTCTATAGTGACAATCTCTCCTTTCAATGCATGGCTCCAAGCATGTGATGAACCAATAGATGTGCGGATCCCAATATGTGACTTAATCACCAACTTGAGAAGGATGTTGGCTGCAAAGTTCTTCAGTTCATTTAGACGATGAAAATCAAGAAACTCCTTGGTCACAAAACCCTACGATGTACAAACACAGCAACTTCTTCAAGAGAAAGATGAACTAGGGCAAAATTCTGTCTTTGGTCACAATTTGCATGAACAAGACTTTGCTCTGCACTTGTGCAACTGTGCAACCTTTGACGGCCCTTAAAATAATCCTTATATATGTTTAGGGCTGTGAGAAAAGAAAGCCCAAACACATACTCACGGATTGGATGAAAATCAAAACTGAAAATCTGTTTTTCATAAATCTCGACAGATACCCTATCTGTCAAGCAGCTGTCGAGCCTTGGGCTGAAACAGCTCTTTTAAACCTCGATAGATACTAGCTGTCAAGCTATTTGTCAAGCTTTAATGAACATCACTTCTTTACTTGATTCTTGGATAGACTTGCATGACTTTAACACTAGAACTTGAAATCTTGTTTCTTGAAGCATTAAACACATCCTAGATCTACCTAATTACAAGTAAACTGTGTTTTGTCAAAGGACTAGCCAATTACATAAAATGTTGACATATGTTCCTAACATGAATCACATATGTTCTAACAATCTCCCCCTTTGGCAATCTGTGACAAAACCACAACAAACAAATGAACATATGAGAGAAGTCATAAATCACTCAACTCATACTCATTTGTTAAGTACAATAAAATCTATCCTAACACAAACTCTTGAAAAACTTTGCATGACTTTAACAACCTGTATTTCTGAAACATTTAAACAAAACTCATCAAAGAATCTTAGTGTGAGATAGAAATAAAGATTGCATACAATATATAAGAAGGATGTGCATAAAGAGAGAAAAGAAACAACACATGCAAAGACAGGTGAAAGAACTGTAATAACAACCTCAAATGTATATATATCAACAAGTACAAGGTTTGCTATGACAACATGATCACAAGATCTAAGGTACATGAACAATGTATCTAAAATAGAGAGAAAAGAAAAAGATACATAAAGTCCTCACTACATCCCTCAAAATATGAACACTCCCCCTAACAAAAATCTCCTATATTAACCCTTCCCCTATGAGTATGACCACTCTCATATCTAAAACTACTCCTCATTTTTGTCACGAGTTACAAAGGGTAAGTATATCAAGTAGACATCTTATCAGCACTGAAAGAGCTAGCACCATCATCCTCATCAGTATCAGAAGCATCAGCATCAACATCATCATCCTCATCCTCAGAAGCCTCTAGCATAGGAGAAGGAGAAGCAACAAAGCCACCCATGGCAGCCTGTCGTCGTGCAATACGACCAACATGGGTGTTCACCTGACATAACTCATCACTGAGATTTTCAAGGTGAGCATCCATGTGTATAAGCTGTGCCATGATGTCCTTGAGAGTCACTCCGCCCATAGAAGAAGAGGGAGCGGATGTGGATGGCGCTGTAGAAGCTGGAGGAATCGTCGTCCCGGACTGCCTCAAATGTAGCTGCACCTCGCTCTGTTTAACGGTAGCAGCGTCTATGGCACACATGACATGGAAGTGGTCGAAAATGGGAAAAGGGACAAAAAGTGGCGTAGAATCCTTGTGATAGCCAAAAGGAAGATGAGCTTATCACGGGTCACCGTATCCCTATATACATCTATAAGGGAAAGAATGAAATGAGAGGAAAAATATATAGTAAAATGCTCTAAAATGGAAAGCAAAAATCAAGAACGGGGCTATATAATGGAGTTATAATGAGATAAAGGATGCAAAACAAAAGTCATAACCATGTTAATGAACCTAGGACCTTTAGCAAAGGCCGACCAAGGAGTGAATTGATGATCACCCCAATCAGAAGGACGCTCACAAAAAGCAGAAATAAGCTCGTCTTTAGACACAGTCTTAAGACAATCATAGCTGGGGTAGTTAGGATGCGCTACCCTCGGGACATGAAGCACCTCAGATATAATATCCTGTGTGACCACAATGCACGTACCTCAAATGCAAGTGACAAAGAGAGGTACCAAATAATCAAATCCGTGCATGTTGAAGTAGAACTCCTATATGATCACGGATGGACAAGTGGCCGGGATGTCACACAGTGACTCCCAACCCCTACTATGAATGATAGTGGGTAGGTTAGTGTCAGAGAAGTCTGACAAAATGACTTGGCGTTCCGAATGAATGCCTCGTCTAGAAAAGTTCTCTGAAAAGTCTTGTCGGGCTTTATCATCACGGAACTGAACATGAGAGGGAGTAGGATCAGAAGAAGAGGATGCCCCAGAACGAAGAAGGTTCCGAGACGGAGTAGATTTTCATTTAGGTGTTATAGAGCAACTAACTGAAAGAAGAAGAGAGGTAGAAAGAAAGACATGTAGAAAAAGCACCAATCATAATCAATATATAAGAATATGGAGAACATAAGGTACGTATGCATGAAAATGCATGAGCATGTGATATGCAATAGCAAAAACATCATGGGCTCAGCCCAATCCAATCCTACCATCACACAATCATTTCAACAAAGTAAACACACATCTAAAATGCATGAAACATTGTTATAATGTAAATGTCATTCAATGCATGATGATTTAAAGCCATTTTCACAAAGCCCATCCCAAAAATTTCACAAAAACTCCATCAATTTTGAAAAACCCAATATTTTTCAAAAATCTCAAAAAGTTAGGTCAAATGCATGAAATGCATGAAGAATGAGTGAAAAGGATCATACCAGATGAAAGATGATGATCTTTAGGCTGAAAAACACTTAGGAAAGAAGTTTGAAGTGAGAGAGAAAGGTTTTGGAAGGTGAAGAGTTAACAGGAGTAGAGACAGATCGAGAGAAATGAATCCTGAAATCACGTGGATCCTATATATAGATCCTCACCTCTCAATCTGTCGAGTTTTGATAAAAAAGAAATACCCAATAATGTTAAGCATTTGACATTCCACTTTTGCTATACCGAAGCAAACAAATGTCATTCCACTTTTGCAGTTTAGAAAACTTTATTTCAATGGCCATCCAAGGTACACAAGTACCAATGTACATAAACACACACTATTTTTGTATTTTTCAATTTTTAAAATTTTTATATTGTAAAGTTGTGATTTACAACTATGTTTTATATTGGCTTTATTCCATGAAAAAATGTGTTGTAATTACTTTAATTCATTTCCTTGTATTTTGGGTGATTTAATTGTATTGGGTTTAGTATCAAGTTGGTGAAGACTCAAGCTTTATTGAAGATCAGTGGATCTCGCGGGTGTGTCGCTGGAAGCTAACCCGCGAAAGAGCCATGTGAGAAGTACATGACTGGAAGCTGAAGAGTCGTGCCAAGCTGTCGTTTTCGTGAGTGTCTCGCGGATAAGGCCTTCCTGCGAGACAGTCGCGAAACATTCTGTCTGGAGGTTTTTTAAAAGTGACTATCTTACCCTTCACCCATACTATATGTACCCTCATTACCCATAAATGTAGGACAGGCTATTCAGAGGGAAAAACCCTAGAGAGGTTTTCTAAAACACACACACCCATCTTTTGAGAGAGAGCTACTCATCCTTAGTAAGAAATCATTGTAGCCTCTTCTCCATCCCTCTCTCATTATCATACCTTGAGAGGAGATTTGTACCCAAACACAACCCACACCTTTTAGAGTGTAGAGAGTGTTTTGGAGCTGCTGGGAAGCATTGAAAGAAGCCAAGGATGGCAAATGCAACATGGAGTTTTTTGCAGGATCCGGAGAGCTAGACAAGACACGGTTCCGAGAAGCCTTGTTGGAGTAGGAGCTTGGAGGGCTTAGGTGCATCGGCTAGATTAGGCTTGGAGGGTCTCTTGCTAACCCATGTATCCCAACTGATTGTCTAGTGGATTGATTTCTGCTTGGAGGGCGGCGAAGAGGTTTTTCGCCGAGTTCTTCGGTTTCCTCTTCGAAAACACGTCTTGGTGTTTTCTGTGTTTGCATCTTTCTTCCCTACTCTTTTATATTCCATTATACTGCTATGTTGCTTAGTTTATGGATTAGAGTAGTTTATTTGTTCATCCACTCGCATTTACACTATTCTGCACTTTGTATTAAGTTAGTGTAAAATCTATCGAGCCGTAACTTTAATTGGGGGGGTCTAAATTGCTCTTGTGTTTTCAACACATTTCCGAGCTTTCATATATGAAAAAAAAAATAAAGCAAAACCGAAAAGAAAACAACCAAAAACATGTTGAACAAAAACAAAGCAATACATAAAACTAGACTGACTCAAAACTAGCAAGCAAAACACACAAGTAATGCAAAACCAAAAACAAGAAGGGGAGAGAGAGAAAAATGATAGAATCACTTAAAGCCTTTTTCCTTCCACACCTTGGAAGAACCTTTCCTTTTAGCAAACCCTTGATCCGGTGGTGAAGGGGAAGAGTTAAAGTCGTTCAAGTTTGAAAGGAACATGAGGGCTTTGAGAAGATCTCCAAGAGGAGTAAAAGAGGATGGAAACTGATTCTGGTTTCCCGACGTGATCATGTTGTTGCTCTGTTGTGTGGCTAACCACTTATAACAATTAGGTCGAGTATGTCTAACTGCGTCATAGTGATGACAAAAATGTTTCTTTTTATGTTTGGGTTTTTAAGTATTTCCCTTCTTAGCCCTAGGTTTCTTGACCTCTTTCTTATCAAGCTTAGGGAGTGCTCCTAAGATAGATTTACCCTTGTCTACGTTCTCACTAGCTAATTCATTCTTAACATTATTGTTCTCAATTTCAACATTATTAGCAGAAGGAACAAAAATAGTATTTCTAGTAGAAGCAATACTAGGGGAAGAGAAATCATACCCTAAACCGGTTCGATCGGAAGTAGCTTTATGAAGACTGAGCATCTCATCAAGCTTAACACTTGAAGTCCTTTCCCATTGAGCTCTGACTTGGAACAGTTATGTCTCAAGCTTCTTGGTCTTCTCAGCCAAGAAATTATTCTCAAATCTCAGTGCTCCAATAGTTTGATTGACTTCATTAAACTTCATGGGGATTTCTTCTCGCTCATGCTCCACATCACTAAGTTTCTTGGTGGCTAACCTATACAACTTCTCATGCTTTTCGGAGACCTTTTATAACTTTGCATAGGCTGTGTGGATGTCATCTTGTTCATCCATCTTTTCAAACTTAGACTCCTCCAATTCCTCTTCTACATCCACATCTTTAACAATCCCTTCAATAGGATTTACGGTGGCAGTGAAGGCATTTAGGATTCCATCATCCTCATTGTCAGAGTCATCCTTAGGCTCGGTGTCGCTCAAGGTAGCAACAAGTGTCTTGCTCTTCCCAATAGTCTTGAGATATGTAGAGCACTCTTGTTTCATGTGACTGAAACCTTGACACCTAAAACACTTTAGTCTTGAGGGAACAGTGTACTAACCACCATCCCTAGCATCCTTTTTCCCTTTATCTTGGCTCTTGAACTGTGAGGAACTGGATTGCCTAAAGTCCTTGTCGAAGCCCTTCCCATTAGCATTCTTCATGAGCTTCTTGAATTGCCTTGTATTGTAGGACTTCATTTTAGAATCTTCTGAACGAAATAAGTATGTACGCAGTGAAAAATTAACGGATCTACTTCATTCTCAATCTATAACATGCACTATTTAAATTTCAGATTTCAAGTATAAGAGAGCGTACCTTGAAGCGATGAATTTCAAAACAAAGATCGAAGCACTTGGAAATACTTTTAATCTTCACTCCAATTCCACTATCGCCCAAGAAGTGTGGACTCTCAATCAGTTACAAAAGGAGAATTAAAGAGTAACTTATACTCACATACACACCATTTCACAATGATGTTTTTTTTCACCATATAAATTCTGTACGTTTTTCCTTTTGTATCTAACCAACTATCTAATTGGGCTGGCCTTTTGGGCCTTTCCAATTGGGCTTAAGTGTGTGGCTTGGAGTGGGATCAAAAAGGACCAATAAGACACTAGCTTCAATGGGCAAGGGCTTTTCTGTCAACTCTTGACAAGTCCAATGCGACCATTAACTATATTTAATACCACTATATAAATATAGTTGCACTTTAGGCTTTATCTATAAATTATATCCCAAGACTTTATTGTACATGCAAACCCCTTCATAAAATATCCGTAGTAATACAAAGTCATAAATGTGGACTGCCACTTTGTAGATTACTACATCTTAATCCTTTAGTACCCGGTTTAATCCTTTCAAGTTATTCATCATATATTTATAAAATCCAATTTCATAAATATATACTTTAGTAATTTCTTACCAAAGTGGTTAGGCCTAACTCTCTGAATAACAAACCCATTAAACTTATCTCAAGGAAATATTTTATATCTTCATTAAGAGACTATGAATTCTATCTTGAGAATATATGTTCCATTAACACTAAATGTGGCTGCCCAACATACTGAGGTTTTGAACATTACTTTAGATCTCACTCCTAATATATCAAAGCAACCTACACTTCATGATTAAGTCCATTATTCTCTCAGGATTAAGAGTCCATGCAAATATAAGTCGTGAGATTTATTATTCATTTGACAGTCCTTAGGAGAATAACAAATCTCACAGCGGTCCTGTTCAATATGTCTTAACTCTTAAATCATATCAACACATCAACTAGAAGTCTCCACTTCCATGATCAAGACAAATCATTGTAGTTGATATGTTATAGTCTTCACAGATGAAATACCCAATTTCATCACCGACTACAAACTATAATTCTGAGTTTACAAAGAACTTATGACTTATATCTTCTGTGACTAAATCATATACTATGCATCTCATGGACTATGTGATAATATCCAAATATTCATGTTACCATTATTTCAGATAATTATAAAACAACTTTATTAAACACAATATTAAGTCATACATAATGTCACACTTAATATCATACATAGCATCATACAATAGGATTTAAGGGCACTAATCCTAACAATTTCACACTTGCCCTAAAGACTATTATGCACTAATCTAACTCTCATTCCCTCCAAATGTGACTCGAAAGTCCTTTGACGTAAGGCTTTAGTAAATGGATTTGATAGATTATTTGCACTTTCAATCTTTTCTACCACCACATCTCCACAAGCAACAATATCTCGAATGATATGGTACTTCCTCTCAATGTGCTTTCCTTTCTTATGATTCCTTGGATCTTTAGATTGTGCAACTGCTCCACTATTATCACAAAACAATGTGATTGGAACTTGCTCCATTGTCATTACACCAAGGTCAGAAAGGAATTTCTTGAGCCATATAGCTTTCTTTGCTGCCTCACAAGTTGCAACATATTCTGCCTCCATGGTGGAGTCTGCAATACAAGACTGCTTAATACTCCGCCAACTTATGGCTCCACCTCCCAAGGTGAAAACATATCCTGATGTGGATTTTCTGAAATCTACATTCAATTGAAAGTCTGAATATGTATAGCCAGTAGGTATCAAGTCCTCACTTCGGTAAACAAGCATATAATCTCTCGTTCTCCGTAGATACTTAAGAATATGCTTTACAGCTTGCCAATATTTTGGTCCTAGATTTGATTGATATTGGCTAACCATGCGTACTGAATAACAAATATATGGTCTAGTACAAAGCATGGCATACATAAGACTTCCTACTGCAGAAGCATAAGGAACTTGTCTCATCAAATCTTCTTCCTCTTGAGTCTTAGGCCTTTGGTCATCAGACAGAGGAACTCCATTTCTGAAAGGAAGTAATCCTTTTTTGGAGTTTTGCATGCTAAACCGTTCTAGAACCTTATCTATATATCCAGCTTGTGATAAGCCTAACATCTTATTCTTGTGATCTCGCCAAAGCTTGATCCCTAGAATAAAGTTAGCCTCACCCAAGTCCTTCATATCAAATTGGCTTGACAACCAAACCTTTACCGATGAAATTACCCCTACATCATTTCCAATGAGTAGAATATCATCAACATTAAGCACTAAGAACATTACTACTTTATCTCGATGTCTGTTGTACACACATGATTCATCAAGATTTTTCTCAAAACCAAATGACTTGATTTCTTGATCAAATCTGATGTTCCATGACCTAGATGCTTGCTTAAGTCCATAAATGGACCTTTTCAACTTGCATACCATATGCTCTTGGTTCTTAGCTATGAAACCTTTTGGTTGCATCATATAGATTTCCTCTTCAAGATTACCATTAAGAAATGCAGTCTTGACATCCATTTGCCAAATCTCATAATCAAAATGAGCAGCAATGGATAAGAGAATTCTGATAGATTTAAGCATTGCTACTGGAGAAAAGGTTTCATCATAATCAATACATTCTTTTTGTGTATACCCTTTCGCCACTAGCCTTGCTTTAAAGGTTTCAACCTTTCCATCTATCCCTCTCTTCCTCTTGTAAACCCATTTGCAACCAATAGGTTTAATGCCGTTAGGCGCCTCTACAAGATTCCAAACTTGATTGGAATATATGGAATCTAATTCAGATTTCATAGCTTGGACCCAATAATGTGCACCTATATCATTAATTGCCTCTTCATAAGTGTAGGGATCCGATTCAACCTCTTCTGAGATAGCTTCATAAGTTTCTCCCAAACCTATGTATCTTACAGGAGGCCGAACAATTCTTCCATTACGACGAGGTACCTGTGTACTAGACATCTCATGAGTAGTATCTTGTGGTGTATCTAATATAGCCACATCATCTCTAGTTTCATCCATTGGTTGTTCATTTACAGGTTCATTCATTTCAGCTAATACAACTCTACTTCTAGGAGTAAAATTATTAATATAGTCATTTTCCAAGAATTTGGCATTTGTACTAACAAACACTTTATTATCTTTATGACTGTAGAATAAACCTCCAACAGTTCCTTTTGGATACCCTACAAAGAAAACCACTTTTGTTTTAGACTGTAACTTGTTAGACTTTCCTTTCAACACATGTGCTGGACAACCCTAAATATGGAGATGTCTCATACTAGGCTTACACCCATTCCACAACTCAACAGGTGTTTTAGGAACTGACTTCGAAGGTACTAAATTCAGAAGATACATTGCAGTATTTAAGGCATATCCCCAAAAAGAAATAGGTAGAGTTGAATAACTCATCGTGGACCTAACCATATCTAAAAGAGTCTTATTCCTTCTTTCCACTACACCATTTTGTTGTGGAGTTCCAGGTGCAGTCAATTGGGATACAATCCCATTTTTAGCTAAGTAATCCTTAAAATCCCCAAGAAGGTATTCGCCACCTTGATTAGATTGAATGGCCTTTATGTGTTTGCCTAATTGATTCTCAACTTTAGCCCTAAACTCTTTGAACTTTTTAAAGGCTTCGGACTTCTGTTTCATTAGGTACACATAACCAAATATAGAGTAATCATCAGTGAATGTGATAAAATACTCATAGCCACCTCTTGCCTGGATTGACATAGGACCATATACATCTTAATGCACTAGCTCTAGCAAATCTTGCGTTCTTCTACCTTTTGCAATAAAAGGTCATTTGGTCATTTTACCTTCCAAACAAGATTCACAAGCTAGAAATTCATCAAAGTCCATGGGCTCTAAGAGTCCATCTTTGATCAGTCTTTGAATCCTATTTGAATTAATATGACCAAGTGCCAAAGATATGCATCACTAGTAGAAGGAAACTTTCTCTTTAATGATTTTACATGAGAGGCATTATCTAATTCAGAATTATTCAATTCATGCTTATTAGGAGTTAAAATATAAAGACCATCCACAATATTACCAAAACAGATAAACATTTTACCCTTCTTTATTACAATATTGTCTTTAAGGATAACACAATATCCATGTTTACCTAAGTAGTAGAAATTAAATTCCTACGAACATTAGGTACATACAAACAGTCTTCTAATACTAAAACTCTTGACTCAAAGCATAAATTAAATACTCCAACAGCTACAACCGGAATCCTGCTCCCATCAGCCAAAGTAAGAAACAACTCCCCTTCTTTAAGCTTTCTGGTCTCCTGGAACCCCTGCAAGGAATTGCAAATATGATCAGTACAACCTGAATCCACACACCAGGAATCCGTGGGATTCTGTACCAAACATATTTCTAGAAGGAATGTATTAGTCATACCTTTATTCTTGGCAGCCTTGAATATTGGACAATTTCTCTTCCAATGTCCTTTCTCACCACAATGGAAACATTTTCCTTTGAGCTTCTTTCCTTTGTCAGCAACCCTAAAGGCAATTTGTTCACCCTCTTGCTTGGTGAAGTCCTTCTTCTTCTTCTTCTTCTTCTTACCCTTGTCTTTCGACTTAGGTTGAGAAGTAGAAGCTTCACCAACATTAGCTTCAACATTGGAAGTACCAAGAATGCCTTCTGCCACTACCAATTCATTCATTAATTCAGACAAGGTATAAATCTTTTTGTTCATATTATAGTTAAGTTTGAACTCCTTGAATGATTCTGGTAACGAATGGAGTATCTGTAACGCCCCAAACCCATACCAAGGATTTAGATGCATAACCTGTCTTAATAATACTTAGCACTAATATAATGGAACAGAGTGTAATTAAATATCTACAATAAAGTTCAAATAATCAAAATATTTTCCTATGAAATCCATAAAAATAAAAAGTTTAACAATAAAGTCTCTAAATACAATCTCAAAGAGTTCCACAATTGCCAAATTTACTATCCTAAGAAAAAAAATATACTAAAACAATCCATCAACTAACATAACTCCAAAAGAAGTCTTCAATCCATGCCTCCAATGATCTACCACCAAAAGATATTCCAATGCTCTAATTTGAAAGGGTGGAAAAAGGGGGGGTGGGGGAGGGGGGGGGGGGGGGGGTGAGCTAGAAGCCCAATAAGAGACTACATAACATGAGAATGTCTTTCAAAACAAAACATTAGTATCATTGACAAAATATAGTCTTTACAAAACATTTACAAATAGTTTTAACAGAAATACAATATATTCTATAAAACTGTCAAGAATAGAACATTTAACTATAATGCTCTAATCATTAAATAAAATTAATAACCACTTTAATTAGCCAAAATACACTAAATAGGTAGAAACAATATATTATGACAATAAACAGTCTTTTTCCACTTATAAAGATCAGTAACAATAAAACAGTAGTTCGATATTGAAAACATTAGTCAGACAAAGACATAAGCTGCTAAACACTTGGTGGGTGATTCCCATGGGGAATAGTAACACTAACCTCAAAGAGACAACACTGGCTTCGAAAAGCAAACAATAACACCGCACCACACCACAATAACACTACATCGGCCGAAGGCCAACACTTAACCCTGTGTTGGCAAAAGTTGCAGACTGTCTAACTGACTATTTGAAAACATTCTTGACATGTACAGTTTCATAATAATATACAATAAATAATAAAATTCTGATATATATTATGCATTTACAATGGTATAAGTTTTTGAAACTTCACTTTTGCAATTATGTATATATATAGATATATTTTTACCAAATATATATATATATATATAAATATACACGTCTTGAGAGGCGTCATGTTCTGTAGTCCACTTACCTCTAGTTGCTAAATCAAGTTTTACTTCAATTGTTCGAAATGATGTCAACTAGAACCTTAAAAAAACACCAAAGATAGGTCCATCAATACACAATTTCCCACTTAAAATCAGTTTTCACACTTAAATAGTTTTATCCTAGACAATACTGATATATTCAAAATTCCCCATTTATTCACTTAACTATCAAATTCACTTTTAGCTTTGATCAGATTTTTGGACTTAAAATATTGCAGCCTAATTAGATTTTTTTTTTCTTCCATTAACATAATCAGGTATTCATGAAGCTTCAGTATGGCTGAATGATATATATTTGATCAATCTATTATATATAGTTGAAGCTAATATTATTCTTAATATATATCAATCCCATTGTCAGCCCATTATTCCTTTAATACCGCCAAACTTAATGATGGAGCTGGACAAGTTTTGAACATTGGCAGGCCTACGGCAAAACATGAGATGGAATTGGCTTGAGCGTGGTCAGCCAATCCGAAAGAAATAAAACCAACATGGTCATACGCTGAAGCTAGAGTTACTTATATCTTTTCATTGGCAGACTAACCATACTTCTATAGGTACTATAATTATCTATCAAAATTAAAAGCTACAAGATTCCCTTCCTGCCATATAGCTATTTACATCACTCCTAATCTAATAAAATAACAATATAGGAAAACTTTTCCCTTAATGTAAGGATAGGTGGAGATTCATGAGACCAACGTCTCTTAGTTCCTTTCCATGACACATGCCTATATGTAATTGCCTAGTCTAAGTGTCATAACAATCATAGGAGTCCTTTTTCCAATAATATAGTCATAGAAACCATACCTGTAGCCTCCACTCACAGCCACAGTGACGGAAGGCAAAGTTTAGTAGTGTGATGCTGCTGAAGCAAAAAGGCAGCCTCATAAGTATATGCATGTGTAGCTTAAGAGGTAAAAAACTAGGGTTTTCTTATTATCTATATATATATATATATATATATAACCGAAGCTTTTGCTAACACCACAATTTTCCATGTCAGCATCATTTAAAAAAAACAAAAATACAAAAATTCTGAATTTTATTTTTCTCTAAAACCCGATAATCACTTAAATTTTTTTTTCTCTAAAACCCAATAATACATAAAAACCCAATATACCGAAAAAAATAGCTCCTCTCTCAAACCCGATTCTTTGCCCATCTTCACTCTCAATTTTCTCTCCACAACCCAGAACCACCATTAGTCCTCTCCCACAACTCAACGGCTCCCCTTCTCTGGCACAACTCAACAGCTGCAATCGCCCAAGTCTCATTATTTCCCCCACCAAATACCCATTACAAAACCGAAACTTCTTCAAAACCTAAACCTAAAACTGATGCTTCTTCAAAATCTCTCCTCTTCTCACATGCTAGCATCACCTTCCCCCAAACCTAAAACTCACCCTTTCCTTCCCCCAAAATCAAAACCCAAAACTCAGATTCTACCGCCGCCGCCGGCACCACGGATTGCCAGCACCACGAGTCACCGCCACCGCATCTTTTGGTTTTCCTAGGTACGCTTGCTTTCCTCTTTCTCTTTTCTCTGATTTTAAGTTTTTCAATTGAAACCAAACAAAGGAAAGGCAGCCTACTTAATGATGAAAACAGAGGAAATATATATATATATATATATATATGTATATATATATATATATTTTTTTTTAATTTGGAAATATGATTTAGGTTTTGGTTTGTAGTCTGATTGGTTTTGATTTAGGAAGAACAGATGCTTGACATTGATAGGTTTTCGTATTGTAGTATTGTTCGTTACATATTTACATGTCCAAAGCTGAATACAAGAAAATCCTGTGGGTTTGTATTTAAAACACAATAAGATTTCAATAATTCAAAACCTAACTCAAGCTAATTCTTGCGTTGTTGCAACAGAGAGTAGCTTTGGAACTGATAAACCTTCTATTGGAATTTCAAAAAGTGGAGGTATGTTAAATTTTGATTACCATATGTTAAATTGTTTTTTTTCTCATAATATCTCTTATAGTTTGTGCATGCTATACGTGTTTATGAAAAAATTGATGAACTTGCAATTGCTGACAAATTAATATAAAAGGTTGAAGGAACATATATACTTGAAGGAACATATATACTTTAATTAAACTACATATAAAAACATGACTTAGTTTCAAAAGGTTATATCATATTTTCATATATTAAGGCTGGACTTAGCAAGATGCCTAAATAACAACTGTACCGTAGGCCATCTCTGAACTGCATACAACCATAATCCATTGAATTTCTGTTTCAATCTTATCAGAGAAACAGACAGCCCTGATGTGGAGGAGGGTGGAAGATTAGTCACAGTGGAAGATTGAACATGACTACTTCCTGGAGCATCATTGTTGTAGGGCTCATCAAATTGTGAATCAGCTAGGACAATGCCACGGTAAACTATATATACTTGAATGCATGCAGTGGAAGCATGAAAACTAACCTTCTATTGGAATTTCAAAAAGTGGAGGTATGTTAAATTTTGATTACCATATGTTAAGTTGTTTTTTTATCTCATAATATCTCTTATAGTTTGTGCATGCTATATGTGTTTATGAAAAAAATTGATGAACTTGCAGTTGCTGACAAATTAATATAAACTGTTATTTTGTTTGGTTGAAGGGAATTAATAAATCTCATAATGAGTATTGGGCGATCTCAATCTAACCTTCTATTGGAATTTCAAAAAGTGCAGGTATGTTAAATTTTGATTACCATATGTTAAATTGTTTTTTTACCTCATAATATCTCTTATAGTTTGTGCATGCTATACGTTTTTATGAAAAAATTGATGAACTTGCAGTTGCTGACAAATTAATATAAAAGGTTGAAGGAAAGGGACACAGGTAAACATTTGGATGTCATTGTGATAAATTGATAACGTTTTGGAAAATTAGAATTTCCTAAGCTGCTTTCATACCATGATCATTTTTTAACTTTAGCCATACTATACCATATTTGGAATTGATGTTGCTATTGTGGTAATTTTTGTCATATGCAATGAAGAAATGTATATTTAAAGAAAAAAATAAAAAGAATTTGTGAGTTTGTTTAACAGGTTGTGAAATTAAGGACGATTATAAAAAACCTCTTCAAGTCATTTGTCAATTTGAAATGTACTTAATAATGAAAGATTGGCATAACATTGTGGCTTAGAAAATATGCTTTCTGACACTATTTTTGCTATGTCGACATTTGACATTAACAAATCTGTGGTTGGCTCTTTCAGGGGGCAAAGCTCTCCATGGCCTGAGCTCTAAGAGAAAGCAGATGTTGGAAGATGTAAGCCTACTCAAGAAGTTAAAGATAAATGAAACTGAGTCAAGTACATTGACTTGACATGTGACTTAAAATTCATCTGTATATATTAGCTTTATACCGTTTGATACTCTTGCTTGAAGTCATCAACTATATGTATATTTCTCCTTTCCTCCAAAGACATGGAAGCCAGGTGGTCCCTATTGGATTTGGGTTGGATATTTCTGCTTAGCTGAAAGCATTATCTCTCCCTTGAATCTCAATGGCTACCTTTGCTTAATTTGTTAGAATTGATTTTCTTTTGAGTATTTGGGTTAATCTCCATATATATATTGATATTGTTTTCGTAGCTTTGGTTTTGATTTAGGAAGAACAGATGCTTGACATTGATTTGTAAAACCTTTGCTTTTTTTAATTAGGGTTATTTTAGGTAGGGTATAGATAGTTGTTTTTCTTTGATTTTTTAAATTATTTAACAAATATACCATCTTTGGCTCATATATTTGTTTCACATTGACCTTTGGTTCTTTGTAGTTCAATTTTCAGTTGCTTATTTTGGATTCTCATATATTATGTTTGTTCCTTCCCCTAAGCCAAGGTATGCTTGCTTTCCTAGATATTTACTCCTTCTAGGTACAACATTAATTGGTTTCATAGTATTGTTCGTTACATATTTACATGTCCAAAGTTGAATACAAGAAAATCCTGTGGGTTTGTATTTAAAGCTTGAAGATGTAAGCACAATTGTATATTTATTCTATTTACTGGTTCTTTTGTAATACTTATTAAACCAAATATGAGGGCACATTATGATTATTGTAATATATTACTTCATAATATTTGTATTTATCTCATTTTTTTATATTACTTTATAATATTACATGTTTCATCTTATATTAGAGCCAATTTAGCTTTCAATAATTGAAATTTGAGAAATGTTTAAACCTTAACATGTTAACATTTGATTTAAAACAATCTCGTGCATCGCACGGGTTAGCGACTAGTTATTATTATTTTAAAGCTTATCAAGGCCCATATATTTACTTATGCCACCTCAATTGGGCTTCATATTCCATAGCATTTACTTATTTTTAATATCTTAGGCCCAAATCAATTAAATCCATTTAATTGTGGGCCTCCTTTTTAATTTACGCATAATAATTAAATTGGTGTAAAAAATTATGGGGTGTTACATCCTTCCCCCCTTAAAAAATTGCGTCCTCGAAATTTCAAAACATACCTTAATTTTGAAACAGCTAGGGATATTTGGATTACATTTCATCTTTACGCTCCCATGAAGCTTCTTCTATGGAATGATTCCTCGATAATACTTTGACCAAATGTATAGTCTTGTTACGTAGTACTTGCTCTTTATGATCTAAAATCTGAATTGGAACTTCCTCATAGGACAAGTTCTCTTTGACTTGAAGTAGCTCATAACTCAGAATATGAGAAGGATCAGGGACATACCTTCTTAACATGGATACATGGAAAACGTTATGTAACCTTGATAGAGTCGGTGGTAAAGCAAGCCGGTAAGCAACAGAACCAACTCTCTCCAAAATTTCAAAGGGCCCCACATATCTAGGGCTTAACTTACCCTTCTTGCCAAACCTCATAACTCCTTTCATAGGTGCCACTCAAATGAAAACCATGTCTCCTATTTCAAATTCCACTTCTCTTCTCCGTGGATCAGCATAACTTTTCTGTCTACTTTGGGCTGCACGCAATCTTTCTCGAATTACATCAATCTTTTCACTGGTCCTTTAAACAATCTCAGGACCCAAGATTCTCCTCTCTCCAACCTTATCCCAACAAACTGGGGATCTACACTTTCTCCCATACAAAGCCTCATAAGGTGCCATCTTTATACTAGAGTGATTGCTATTGTTATAAGCAAACTCCACCAAAGTCAAATGGTCATTCCAACTACCCTTGAAATCCAAGGCACAAGCTCTTAACATGTCTTCTAAAGTTTGGATAGTTCTCTCGGTCTGTCCATCTGTTTGAGGGTGGCAAGTGGTACTAAAGTCCAAATTATTACCCAAGGCTTTCTGCAAGCTATTCCATAACCCTGAAGTGAATCTTGAATCTCTATCAGATACAATAGAAGCTGGCACTCCATGTAACCTCACAATCTCATTAATATAAAGTTCAGCCAGTTTGTCAAGAGAGTAGTTCATTCTAATTGGAATGAAGTGGGCAGATTTAGTCAACCTATCCACTACCACCCAAAGTCCATGGTGATATACTCCCACTTCCTCTCAGGTATAAATAGAGGTTGTAGCGACCTTGATGGCCTCTGATGTTCCACTTTGACTTGCTGGCAAATCAAGCATTGTTCCACAAATTGAGCAATTTCTCTTTTCATGTTGATCCACCAATAAACTTCTCGAAGGTCATGATACATCTTGGTACTACCCGGATGCACTGTATAAGGCGAACGATGGGCCTCCTCCAATATCTCTCTTTTAATCAATGAATCATTAAGAACACAAAGCCTATTACCAAACCTCAAAACACCATCATTAGAGATATTAAAATCAAGTCTACTTCCACCCCGTACTTGTTCCATGATCTTCAATAATTGAGGGTCACCACTTTGAGCAGCTTTGGTCTTATCAATTAGAGTTGGTTGTACACTTAAACTTGCCAGGTAGGATTAGGAGTGTCCAGTCACTATGTCCACTCCAAGTTTCTGAAGATCAACAATAATATGCTTCTGAGTAGTTAACAACGCAGCTGAGAAGCCATATGACTTTCGACTAAGTGCATCAGCCACAACATTGGCTTTACCAGGATGGTAATTTATAGAACAATCATAGTCTTTAATTAATTCTAGCCATCTCCTTTGCCTTAAATTTAATTCTTTCTGGGTGTATATGTACTTCAAACTTTTATGGTCAGTGTATATTTCACATCTCTCACCCTATAAGTAATGCCTCTAAATCTTCAATGCAAAAACCATTGCTGCCAATTCCAAATCATGAGTTAGATAATTCTGTTCATAATTCTTTAGTTGTCGAGAGGCATAAGCAACCACCTTCCCGTGTTGCATTAGAACACAACCAAGACCCTTACGAGAAGCATTACTATATATCACAAAACCACCAGAACTAGATGGAATAGTCAATACTAGTGCAAAAACCAACCGTTGCTTCAACTCTTGGAAACTCCTTTCACATTCTTCTGTCCAGTCAAACTTTGCATTTTTTCGAGTTAATCGAGTCAAAGGAGTTGCAATACTAGAAAATCCTTCCACAAATCTTCTATAATAACCTGCAAGGCCTAAAAAACTTCTTACCTCACTTACATTAGTAGGGACAGCCCAATTAACTACAGCTTCAATCTTACTAGGGTCCATTATAATTCCATCTCTAGAGATCACATGTCCTAAGAACACCACTTGATTCAACCAGAACTCACACTTCTTCAATTTAGCATACAACTTCTTGTCTCTTAAAATTTGCAAAACTATTCTCAAGTGTTCCTCATGCTCTTCTTGGCTTTTAGAGTAAACTAAGATGTCATCAATGAAAACAATAACAAACCTGTTAGGTTCTAAGGTCTTAGGATTTTATGTATTTAGAACTCTAATTTGTAATGTTGGCAAACCATGATCAAAACATTGTATTTAGTCTTATTTAGACTTGCTCAAAGTTGGTTTAATATTGTAAAGTTGGAATCGAGTGGCTGCAGAAGTACTTGGGACTTTCGGCCTGGCTCGATCGATCGAAGAATAGACTTGATCGATCGAAAATCGCACAGGTTGATTTTTCTGCAGAATTTCCAACTCAGCCCTACTTCATTAAACGTTTAGGGTTTTATGTTTTTACCCTAGGTATATAAACTAAACCCTAGCCACGTTTTTGAAGGTTGTCCATATTGTATTGTTGCTCATACATTGCTGTTTTGTGTGAATCTCTTGTGAGATCTTTAAGGAGCTTTCCTTTACACAAAACTTAGGGTTTTCATGGTAGAGATGATTTCAACATCTTGAAGATCATTACTGTTGCAACCATTGGGACTTAAAAGAAAAGCAAGCGGGGAGCTTGTAGCTGATTGAAGAATTCAAGAAAGAAGTAGTCCGTGGATTCGGAGCTTGCGCGTGGTCGTGTCAGGAAGTTCTACTGGTGGGTAGCATTAGGAAGTCGAGCGGGGAGCTTGTAGTCCTTTTGTATGAACTTCAATTCTTTCATAGTGAATTCAGGTTAGCCTTGAGGATTGGTGGGTCAAATCCTCCCCAGGTTTTTACCATGTGGTTTCCTGGGTGATCATATCTTGTGTTCATTTATTTTCCGCTGCATTATTATTCTTGATATGATTGTTTGATTGTTTTAACCTAGAATTGCTTAATTTGACTAAGTAACAACTTGGCTAATTAATCTAGGCTACGCAATCTGGTTGTTTAAGGGGTCTAAATTCCGTCAAAACCGATCCAAGAATTCATGAAATATCCTATTCATTAAGTCCATAAAAACAGCAGGAGCATTAGTCAGACCAAAAGGCATCACCAAGAACTCATAATGACCATACCTAGTTCGAAAGGCTGTTTTTGGTATGTCATCCTCCTTAACTCTCAACTGATGATAACCTGATCTCAAGTCAATTTTAGAGAAGACTTGAGCGCTTTGAAGCTGATCAAACAAATCATCAATTCGTGGCAAAGGGTATTTGTTTCTTATGGTTACCTTATTCAACTCCCTATAGTCAATGCACAACCGCATACTGCCATCCTTCTTCTTAAAAAACAACATCGGAGCACCCTCAGGGGAAGCACTAGGCCGAATAAAGCCTTTATCAAGCAAGTCTTGCAATTGCTCCTTCAATTCTTTGAGCTCTGTAGGGGCCATTCTATAAGGTGTTTTGGAAATTAGGCCAATACCAGGTACTAGGTCAATAGTGAACTCAACCTCCCTATCAGGGGGTAATCCCGGTAAGTCCTCAGAGAACACATCTGGAAACTCTTTCACCACTGGGATGTCTTCAACTTTTAATTCTATTTTATCACCCTTCAAAGCACAAATAAGGAACCCTTCACAACCCTTCCTATGCAATCGTCTTGCCTGCATAGCTGAAACCAATAATGGTGGTTTCACCACACGATCTCCCTCAAAGAAGAATTCTGGCTCCCCAGGAATTCTAAACACTACCTTCTTCCCAAAACACTCTATGGAAGCATAAAAAGTAGATAACCAATCCATCCCTAAAATCACATCAAACTCAAACATATCCAGCAACATAAGATTTGCTTCTAATTCCCTCCCAGAGACTAAAACATTACAAGACTTATACACTTTATGGGTATTCATTTGTTGTCTGGAAGGTGTAGCAACACACAATTCATAATTTAAACTCTCAGGTTCCATGTTTAGCCTTAGTGCAAGCCTGTGTGAGATGAAAGAATGGGTTGAACCAGAATCAAATAACACTTGTGCATGTTGACCAGAAACCAGAAGTGTACCTGAAACCACTTATGGGGATGCCTCGGCATCCTGTTTAGTCAAAGCAAAAACTCGACCTTGCACCTTAGGTTTTTGTTGGCTCCCATTTGTATTGGTAGTTTGTTCAGCTCGCAAATTTGGACAATCCTTGATGAAGTGTCCAGTCTTACCACATTTAAAACACGCCCCTGACTCCAAATAACATGTTCCACTATGAGCCTTTCCACATCTTGGACAAGTCTTATGTGCCTTCTTATTTGAATTAGGCACCCCTTGCTTCTTGAATGAACTTCCACTAGACCTTCCCTTAAGAAAATTACTCTGATTTGGCTTCCTCTCCTGGTCATTGGCCTTTGAGAGACGATTGCAATTTCTCTCTTCTATGAGAGCTCGATCTACCAACTCTACATATGTTTCCAATTTGAACATGGAAACTGGTCCCTAAATTTCCTCCCTTAAACCCCTTTCAAAATGCCTAGCCTTCCTTGCTTCTGTGTCAACCATGTGTGGAGCAAAGTGGGATAATTCAGCATATTTCCGCTCATACTCATACACTGATTGAGTACCTTGTGCTATGCAAATGAATTCAGCTTCCTTTTGCACCATCAGACTATCAGGAAAGTACCTCTTACGAAAGAGCTCAACAAAATTCTGCCAAGTTATAACTTCTTTTCCGTGTGTCCTCTCTATGGACTCCCACCATTCCAATGCATCACCTTTCAGTACAAAAACAACAAGGATAACTTGTTGCTCATCACTAACTTCCATTGCCCTAAAGAGCCTTTCTATTTCTTTAAGCCAGTTATCAGCCTCTATTGGATCCTTTGTACCCTTGAAAGCAGGAGGGTCAAGCTTTCTAAACTTCTCCAAAGCACTAGTCGAATTGGTGGCTCCTACTTGATGTTACACTATATTGGTTAAGCCCCCAATGGCTTCAATAATAGCCTGAAGATTAGTGGTTCCATTAGCATTCGGTTGACAATTCCCCGGGTTCCTCCTTGGTGGAGCCATCTCTCTAAGCAATACAACAAGATATCATAAGTAAAGATTTTAAATATTCCTAAGGGTCAAAACCAACACACAGATAGTACAAAAATCATCTACACGCTCTAGAAAAACAAAACAAAAATATCACTATGAAAGGTCAAATAATTCTAACACTAAAATTCCTTATAATCACACTCTTGTTCCAAAATAACCTTAAGATTGAACCTATAAGTCTACAGAATCATAAACCTATGCTCTGATACCATAATTGTAACACCCCAAACCCATACCAAGGATTTAGATGCATAACCTGTCTTAATAATACTCAGCACTAATATAATGGAACAGAGCGTAATTAAATATCTACAATAAACTTCAAATATTCAAAATATTTTCCTATGAAATCCATAAAAATAAAAGGTTTAACAATAAAGTCTGCAAATACATTCTTAAAGAGTTCCACAATTGCCAAATTTACTATCTTAAGAAAAAAATATACTAAAAAAATCCATCAACTAACATAATTCCAAAAGAAGTATTCAATCTTTCCTCCAATGATCTACCACCAAAAGATATTCCACTGCTCTAATCTGTAAGGGTGGAAAAAAGGGGGGGGGGGGGGAAGGGGTGAGCTAGAAGCCCAATAAGAGACTACATAACATGAGGATGTCTTTCAAAACAAAACATTAGTATCATTGACAAAATATAGTCTTTACAAAACATTTACAAATAGTTTTAACAGTAATACAATATATTTTATAAAACTGTCAAGAATTGAACATTTAACTATAACGCTATAATCATTAAATAAAAATAATAACCACTTTAACTAGCCAAAATACACCAAATAGGTAGAAACAATATATTATGACAATAAACAGTCTTTTTCCACTTATAAAGATCAGTAACAATAAAACAGTAGTTTGATATGGAAAACATTAGTCAGACAAAGGCATAAGCTGCTAAACACTCGATGGGTGATTCCCATGGGGAATAGTAACACTAACCTCAAAGAGGCAACACTGGCTCCGAAGAGCAAACAATAATACTGCACCACACCACAATAACACTACATCAACCGAAGGCCAACACTTAACCTTGTGTTGGCAAAGGTTGCAGATTGTCTAACTGACTATTTGAAAACATTCTCGACATGTACAGTTTCATAATAATATACAATAAATAATAAAATTCTGATATATATTATGCATTTACAATGGTATAAGTTTTTGAAACTTCACTTTTGCAATTATGTATATATATAGATATATCTTTACCAAATATATATATATATATATATAAATATACACGTCTTGAGAGACGTCATGTTCTGTAGTCCACTTACCTCTAGTTGCTAAATCAAGCTTTACTTCAATTGTTCGAAACGATGTCAACTAGAACCTAAAAAAAACACCAAAGATAGGTCCATCAATACACAATTTCCCACTTAAAATCAGTTTTCACACTTAAATAGTTTTATCCTAGACAATACTGATATGTTCAAAATTCCCCATTTATTCACTTAACTATCAAATTCACTTTCAGCTTTGATCAGATTTTTGGACTTAAAATATTGCTGCCTAATCAGATTTTTTTTTTCTTCCATTAACATAATCAGGTATTCATGAAGTTTCAGTATGGCTGAATGATATATATTTGACCAATCTATTATATATAGTTGAAGCTAATATTATTCTTAATATATATCAATCCCATTGTCAGCCCATTATTCCTTTAATACCGCCAAACTTAATGATGGAGCTGGACAAGTTTTGAACATTGGCAGGCCCACAGCAAAACATGAGATGGAAGTGTAATAACAATCATAGGAGTCCTTTTTCCAATAATATAGTCATAGAAACCATACCTGTAGTCTCCACTCACAGCCACAGTGACGGAAGGCAAAGTTTAGTAGTGTGATGTAGCTGAGGCAAAAAGGCAGCCTCACGTGTTGCTTAAGAGATAAAAGACTAGGGTTTTATTATTATTATTATTATTTTAAAACTTATCAAGGCCCATATATTTACTTATGCCACCTCAATTGGGCTTCATATTCCATCGCATTTACTTATTTTTAATATCTTAGGCCCAAATCAATTAAATCCATTTAATTTTGGGCCTCCTTTTTAATTTACGCATAATAATGAAATTGGTGTAAAAAATTATGTGGTGTTACAGTATCATATCCACTTGGGATTCTCCATCAATATTGGCACCTAAAACTTCAAATGTATTGAGATTAGAGATCATTGTAAGACAATGCTCCCTTACTGAACTACGTTCAGCCATTTTGGTATTATAAATTTCCCTCATGGTCTCTTGCCTTGCAGAACGACCTTGCTCACCAAACATCTCCTTCAGACTTAGCATGATGTCTGAAGCTAGTTCTACATCCTGCATTTGATGCTGTAGAACATTTGAGATAGATGCTAGGATGTAGCACTTGGCCATTTCATTAGATTTCTGCCAACGATTATATCGTTGTTTTTCCTCAGGAGGAGCATCTAATGAAGGAAAGCTAGGACATGGTTTAGTAAGCACATATTTGTGCTCTTCAGCAGTAAGAACTATATCCAAATTTCTTTTCCAGTCAACATAGTTGGATCCAGTCAGTTTGTTTTGATTAAGAATAGTTACAAGTGGGCTAAATGATGCCATGTTCAAATCTAAAAACAATAAACATGAATATAATAAGTAAACTGGACATTATCAATTTAGCATATAAACATATAGTATGGAACCTTAATAAAACCATAATATAATATATGCAATGACAACCCAATCCCATATTCAATATCCCTCAGCATAGAGTGAATATAAAATACTATGATTGATTGAGAACTATTCTCATTACTAGCGCTATCATGATAACTCTTATCAAACACTAATAATATGTCATTATACATTTGGCCTCTAAATAATGATAGTAAGAACTCAGCATAGAGGATAATATAATATTTAGTCTAGTGTATACCATTGTCTAGAATCATGTGTAGCCACATTTCATCCCCTTAACAGGCTTATTTTGTAGTACCATGATACAAAACACCCTCCACATGGAATGCAAAGCTCGAGGCTAAGACAAAGTGTTTGATCATACCACTATAAACCAAGAAATTCAATCTTGTATGACCATGAAATAAATATTCTCCGCATGGAATGCTAAGCTTGAAGCAAAGACAAAGTATATATCTCACACTACTATGAACCGACAATGGAAGCCGTGAGATCCAACCCTTGTATCTCTCTCCCACTAGATGTTTTAAAGAAAAAGTTTTTAATTACAAAACATGCATAATCTAATTACACATAGTCTTAGTACTTTTACATGTGAAAACACTTAGAAAAATTTCTGATTTTCTTTCTTTCGATCGATTGAATGTGCCCTTCGATTGATCGAAAAAATTAAAAAATTCGAACTTGACCTCCAGACTTGTTCGATTGATACTCGATTGCCTTTCAATTAATCGAAAAAATAAATTCGATCAATCGACTAATAATCAAAAATCAATCTAATTGAAAAGTCTGATCACTATTTCACTCGATCGATCGAAAGTGATTTTCGATCAATCGAAAATCGCGAAACTCGAATTTCCAAAAATTTTCTAAGGCAGTTTTCTTCATTTTTCATGAACAAACATTCAACATATGAACATTACAGACAGAGATTGATGTCAAAACTGAATTCTATTGATGCTATAGCCTTAAAACTCAATTTAACGTACTTAAATTTAAATTCAAACAACATCATAACATCAATTTCAGTTTTCATCAAATCATAGTTTCAATAACATGCAGAAAATTAAAACATAATCTTCTAACAATATGAAACTATCATCTCCAATTCTAAAACTCACAAAACATGTTAAACAGATTGGAAATTGAAAACCTGGCTTTGATACCAATTGAAGGAAATAAGTACGTACACAGTGGAAAATTAACGGATCTACTTCATTCTCAATCTATAACATGCACTATGTAAATTTTAGATTTCAAGTATAAGAGAGCGTACCTTGAAGCGATGAATTTCAAAACAAAGATTGAAGCACTTGGAAATACTTTTAATCTTCACTCCAATTCCACTCTCGCCCAAGAAGTGTGGACACTCAATCAGTTACAAAAGGAGAATTAAAGAGTAACTTATACTCACATACACACCATTTCACAATGATGTTTTTTTTCACCATATAAATTTTGTACGTTTTTCCTTTTGTATCTAACCAACTATCTAATTGGGTTGGCCTTTTGGACCTTTCCAATTGGGTTTAAGTGTGTGGCTTGGAGTGGGACCAAAAAGGACCAATAAGACACTAGCTTCAATGGGCCTTGGACTTTTCTGTCAACTCTTGACAAGTCCAGAGTGACCATTAACTATACTTAATACCATTATATAAATATAGTTGCACTCTAAGCCTTATCTATAAATTATATCCCAAGACTTTATTGTACATGCAAACTCCTTCATAAAATATTCGTAGTAATACAAAGTCATAAATGTGGACTGTCACTTTGTAGATTACTACATCTTAATCCTTGAGTACCCGGTTTAATCTTTCCAAGTTATTCATCATATATTTATGAAATCCAATTTCATAAATATATATATACTTTAGTAATTTCTTACCAAAGTGGTTAGGCCTAACTCTCTGAATAACAAACCCATTAAACTTATCTCAAGGGAATATTTTATATCTCCATTAAGAGACTATGAATTCCATCTTGAGAATATATGTTCCATCAACACTAAATGTGGCTGCCCAACATACTGAGGTTTTGACTGTTACTTTAGATCTCACTCCTGATATATCAAAGCAACCTACACTTCATGATCAAGTCCATTATTTTCTCAGGATTAAGAGTTCATGCAAATATAAGTCATGAGATTTATTATTCATTTGACAATCCTTAGGAGAATAACAAATCTCACAGAGGTCCAGTTCAATATGTTTTAACTCTTAAAACATATCAACACATCAACTAGAAGTCTCCACTTCCATGATCAAGACAAATCATCGTAGTTGATATGTTATAGTCTTCGCAGATGAAATTCTCAATTTCATCACCGACTACGAACTATAATTATGTGTTTACAAAGAACTTATGATTTATATCTTCTGTGACTAAATCACATAAATCACATACTATGCATCTCATGGACTATGTGATAATATCTTAATATTCATGTTACCATTATTTTAGATAATAATAAAACAACTTTATTAAACACAATATTAAGTCATACATAATGTCACACTTAATATCATACATAGCATCATACAATAGGGTTTAAAGGCACTAATCCTAACATCTTCCTCGTATAAAGACTCATCAGTATCACTGCTCTTGGCCTTCAATGCCATGCTTTTACTCTTGCTCGATTTCCCGATCCTTGTCAAACCTAACTCATAGGTCTGCAGATTGCCAACCAACTCTATCAAAGGAATTTTTTCAATATCCTTTGATTCCTCAATCGCTGTGATCTTGGCATGAAATCTCTCGGGTAGAGATCTGAGCACCTCTCTCACAATCTTAGGTTTAGAAATGGTTTCCCTAAGATTAAAAGCTGAGTTCACTATGTCCTTGAGCTTAGCATAGAACTCATGGAATGACTCATCCTCCTCCATCTTGATCTCTTCAAAGCTTGTAGTGAGCCTCTGAAGCTTTGAATCCTTGACAGTTTTGGTTCTTTCATAGGTTGTCTAGAGAATGGTCCATACTTCCTTAGCATTTCAGTAGAGGATATCTTCTTTAATTCCTCATTCGTGACTGCACTAAATAAAGCATTCAATTCCCTACTGTTGAAGTTTGTTGCCTTGATCTTAGCATCATCCCAATTGGCTGGCACTTCCGTAGGCTTGGTCCAGCCTATCTCTACAGCTTGCCACACTTTCTCATCTAGAGACTGCAAGAAAGCTCTCATGCATACTTTCCAGTATGCATAGTTAGTGCCATCAAATAAAGGAGGTATAATAAGATACTATCCTCTATCCATGACGAACAGGGGTCAATGGATCACACAGCAAGGGTTAACCCTAATCAGAGTGTGCTTACTCTGATACCACTTAATAAGCCAAGAATGTATTGACCCCTTGTGATATATTAATTGATTAATTAGCCACGTTTATTAATAAATCAAACTAGTCGCTAACCCGTATGATACACAGGAAATTTTTTAGTGTTGAGGTTTATGCCCTAAAATCCAATTTATTGGCATGTTATAAATAATTAAATAGTTTAATTATATGAGACTATCTATAAATGAACTAATGAAACATTATCTTAGTCCATGAGATGCATAGTATGTGATTTATGTGAAAAGCCAAAGAAGATATAAATCACAAATTCTTTGTAAACTCAGAATTTTAGTTCATAGTCGGTGATGAAATTAGGCATTTCATCTGTGAAGACTATAACATATAAACTAAGATGATTTGTCTTGATCATGGAAGTGGAGACTTCTAGTTGGTATGTTTATATGTTTTAAGAGTTAAGATATATTGAACTAGACCGCAATGAGATTTATTATTCTCCTAACGACTTCTATTTAAATCAACTCTAAATCTTGAGAGAATAATGGACCTGATCATGAGATGTAGGTTGCTTTGATATATCAGGAGTGAGATCTATAAGTCATGGTCAAAACCTCAATATGTTTGGCAGCCGCATTTAGTGTTGATGGAACATATATTCTCAAGATGGAATTCATAATCTCTTAACGGAGATATAAAATATTCCTTTGAGATAAGTTTAATGGGTTTGGTTATTCAGAGTGTTGAGCCCAACCACTTTAGTAAGGAGTTACTAAAGTATATATTTATGCAATTAGATTTCATAAATATATGATATCATAAACCGGGTACTCAAGGATTAAGATGTAGTAATCTTCAAAGTAGCAATCTACATTCATGACTTTATATTACTACAAATATTTTAAGGAATGGGTTGCATGTATAATAAAGTCTTGGGATATAATTTATTAATAAGGCCTAGAGTACACAATTTTATTCTTATAGTGGTATTGAATATAATCAATAGTAACTTTGGACTTGTCAAGAGTTGACAGAAAAGCCTAAGGCCCATTAAAGATAGAGTCTTATTTGTTCCCTTTGGTCCCATCTCAAGCCACAAACTAAAGCCCAATTAGGTAGGCCCAAAAGGCTAACCCAATTAGATAATCAGTTTTTATTTAATAAGAGTTATTAAATAAAGAAACTACCAAGGTAGTTATAATGTACGTATGATGAAAAGAAAAGAAATCAGTTTCTCTCCACAAGGAGAAGAAGAACTTTCTTTGAGAATCAACGTACAAAAGGACTAATTGAGAGACCACACTTCTTGGGCACCATGTGGAATTGAGATGAAAATTAAAGGTATTCTCAAGTCTTGGTTTTGAATTTCACTGTATCAAGGTACGTTTCCTATTCTTTGTTCTAGAATTCAAGGTTACATGTTATCTCTCATGAATGAAGTAGATCTGTGATTATTGCTTCCGCTGTATGTTTTGTATGAGATGCAAATCCAGATTTTCCAACAATTAGTAACTATAAGATTTTAGCAAATTAAATGCCTTAAAATTTGAAAATCTTAAAGAACTTACATTAGCACTCATCAATTTGTTTACAAAGTCAATGCTAAATAGATCTATAAATTGCATTCTCATGTCCTCTGTCATTTGCAAGGTGAAAGGACTCTTTTGATATGGTTTGCATCCTTCTATCCTTCAAAAACTTTAAAAAGTCTCATGTGGTCACTACATAAGAATGTGTATAAGGTTATACAAAATTTTTTCATTATAATCAACGTCCTAAAGCTATTATCCAATCCAAAAATGTGTAACCAATGTTACATATTATAACAAAAACACAAAGAGACAACAAAAACAGTTGTAGGTATATAAGAGAGAGAATCAGATCAAACATGTATTTCTATTTTTGCTTACTTTGAGATTGAATTTCAAAACTAAAACTTAAAATCCAGAATTCCAACAACAAAAGCACAGAAAAACCTCTTTATCTAACAAATCAAAAAACTCTACAAAAAAGTACTAAATTTAATATGATATTACCAACTTTTCTTTGAAAGAAGATCACAAAGACCTCACAATAAAGAATGAGATGGAATATACTCCTTCAGTCTACCATGCTTCCAATCAGCTCGTCTTCTTTTCCACTCTCTCAAACACAAATCCAATGCTAACTTTGCATTGAGAGGAACTTATAATAATAATAATAATAATAATAATAATAAAGCAAACAATAAAAATGAAACTATTCGTCCTTTTCATCTAATATGTAACTTGATAGATGGTCTTAGGCACTTTTTGCACATAGATTCTTTAAATTATATATCAAATTAGAAGGAAGAAATTACATGTAAAAGGCAATTCAATAGAGAGATCTATCACACACAGTGATCAATAGTTTAAAAACAAAAGCCTTGTAATGTATCTGCCGTATAGGGTAATCATAAAAATATGTGCTTATCTAAGAATATTTCCATAACATACTTACCCTTATTTGAATTTCAAGAGAAGTGTGATCTTTTTGCCACTCAATTATTCAACTACATAAAAAATGATAATCATAATAGCAAAACTGGTCACTGTATTAAAATCCTATTTTCAGCTTCAAACCACCTTGCATCCCTAGTCCATCTCTCATTTCTGACCAATTTTTTCAGCATAGTCCAATTCAAAATGTTTTTCTTCTTCTATTCTTTTTATTTTATAAGAACTCCAATTTTCACTACAATCCAATTAAATTGTAATTAACTCAGAGATCATACGTTGACTACAAAATTGGTTCTACAAATACAAAATTTGTATTTAAAGCAATGCAAAAGACAATTCAAGTCAAATGAAACAGTCAAGACTAATACAGTAAGAGTCTAGAGCTATTAAAGATGCAATTTAAAAGCTATAAACACAATACCTGATCTGATTCAGATAATAAGGAAGTTAAAGCATGAAGCTGGTGGTTTATAATCTATACAAAATTATAATAAACCAAGTGGGCCTTGGCAAATCTCTCACGTATTAGAATAACATACCTTAGATCTTTAGAACTTAAGCATTACACAATACATTATACACACACACACACACACACACACACACATATAAACAGTAATGGGATTCATACTTTGATCTCAACCAATTATTATTTAATATTGCATCAATTCGAGGGGATCCTAAAGTAGGAAGCAATTTGATCTAAAAAATTATGAGGTGAATTAATGGGAGCCCACAACTTTGATCTAAAAGTTATTTCAGAACAATAGAAACTAAAAGATAGAGTAAAAACAGAAGCTTTCTTCTCCATTTCCGGACAGAATTAGGCCCATGTAAAGGTTCCTTTGCCTTCTTTAGCTTGGAACAGTTTGGTAATCTACCATTAAGGCTAGAGAGCTTACAATTTAGAGACATCCTAACCAAAACCCACCTATGTATCTTCACAAAAAGGCTTGAAAGCTTGAGAAAAACCCCAGCTCCAGTAGCCTCATCACCTAAATCTTCTCCCTCAGTAAAAGATTAACATAATAAAATTTTTCTATTTTCAATTAAGTCTTTCTAGGCCCCATACTAGCTCCCACTCTAGGGCATTCAATAATCAAATAGAAAATAACAAACTAAATCTGAGTTTCCAACCAGTTATACAACTTCTTAATTGCATGCTTACATAAAAATTCAGCCAAAATACTTTGTATTTCAAACAATTGGATGATTTCTCATGTAGTTCAGAAGATGGTTTTTGTCTTCAAGGATTGTCTGCATAATTACTTATAAAGAGAAATAGAAAAGAGAAATGAACTTGCCTTTAAAAGTCTTGACAATCAAACATGTAGCTATTATGATAAAAGGTCCTGGATTTTCAATAAAGAAGTTCTCCTCAATTTGATTTACAACTGATCCCCAAAGTGTACGCTTTATTTCATTTCCTCTATTCAAATTTTCCAATGTTACAGTGTAAGTTCATATAATATAAGTGCATGTATTGGCTTATCAAAAAAATAAAAAATAAAAAGCGCATGTATTGAAAATAAATTTTTTTATTTTTTTTATAAGACATACTCTATAATCATGACATTTATGTTTCTCATCGAGACATTTGATCCTTTGATCATTTTGATTGGGTTGACACTTTACTCCCTCTCTCATTTCTGCAAGACAAAATTGACATAATCTAATTGGTCTGGGTGGTTTTACAGGAAAAAAAAAAGTTATTATCACATTTGCCATCAATGATCTTCATATTAGGTGCAGATTTAGAACATGTCATAATCCCTAGTATTGTTTTATACAACAATATCTAAAAATTCAAACAAAATCCTACTATATCATTGCCAAAAAGTACCCATAACAATAAGCCTAGAGCGAAACCAAAAAAAAATTAATGGTACTGAGATTTGAGCAATATGGAGATTGAAGCATAATAAATGGAGATTCAAAGAGAATGGGTACTATATTGATGTAGAGAGAGTACGGTGGCTAGGTTTTTGGTTAAATTTGATTTAAAAATATATATGTGTGTATATATATATATATATATATAATTCATACTTGTGCAGTCATCACTGTGTGTATATATATATATATTTTGTAGCAATCATCATTGTGGGAGCAAGATTTCTAAATATGTATATATATATATATATATAATTTGCTCATGCGAGTTCTAGCTTTAAAACATTTAAGTTAACTCTGTAAAAATCAAACTCAAGAAGATACAACAATGCAATTGTTTATAGGTAAAGCACACATATAATCAACATGATCATTAAAACAGAGCAAAATTCAACCAACCTTCATGACTCTTTTACAATTTTATTTGGATTGTGTGTCTCAACTGCATACCAATGCAATTATTAATTACTTAAAACTCAAAAAAAAAAAAAAATTTATTTATACATGATAAGTTACAATTCAAATTGACTTTCATGAGTTCTTTAAATGTAAACAAAACACTACAATATTTAGAAATTAGATGTACATAGACAAATAGTTAAACCTATACTAAAAAAAATTCAAAAATTTAGTACAGAGGCAAATGAATACCATACCTTTAACCTTGATTTGAATGAAGGAAAAGACTTAAGAGAAAGGCAATAAAAAAGAAAAAATTAATCAGGAATATTAAATCTAAATAAAAGTGAATGGAAGAGGAAAAATTAAGAATGAAACCTGCTTTAAAATAGCAAACAAATGTACAAAGAATTAAATCTGTTGCAGGGAAGGAACAACACAAATGTACAAAGAATTATAAATTGAACAGCCGTGAATTCGTTTGGTGCACAGAATATATATATATATATATATATATTAAAAAAAAAGAATAAACATTATTGCAAAAACTATTTATAAGATAATGGTTATAAAGTCCTAATTAAATTTGTTTATAGTTACAGATTTCTAAACAAATTTGATAAATTTGATTAAAAAAGACATGAACTTGTACAAAAGAGGTAGAAGGTTTGAAAAAAAAAAAAAAAAAAAATAGGGGACTGAGTGGAGACATAGAAGGCTGACGTTTTAGGTGCCCAAATAATTATCTAATCAAACAAATGATTAAGCTAAGCTAAATCAGATGTGCTAAAAAACCTAGATAGCAAAATAAAGCAAAACTTGAAGGTAAAGCAAAACCTGTAGGATTGTTGTCAGATTTTGAAGGTTGGGAGGCTCTTCAATACATCTCCACTTTCTTACAAAACTTGTAGAATTTGATTTTCTATGTGTTTCCCTGACTTCAACAAAAAAGAATAGAGAGAAAAAGGGGTTAGGAATTGAAATCCCTAAATTGACCAAAAAAAAAAAAAACCTAATTAAAGATGAAATCCTTAAATTGACCCAAAAAAAAACCTATTTAAAGACAATAAGAAAAGAGTTTATTCATAGATTAATTGAGAGATACCGAGAGAGAATGCTTTGATATGGAGGCTGGGTCGGAGATTGAAAACGTTGGCTCCCATGGTCGTGCCCTTGCAAGCTTTCTGTGAAATAGCTTGGATCTGCGTTTGAGAGAGTGTATAGGTTCTGCGTTTGGTGAGTAATGTCGAAAGGAGAGGTTCTACCTTGCATGTTTTGGTTTCAGAATTATATCAGGAAAAGTATTTGGTCTGAGAAAGGAGAGTATATATATTTAATAAAAAGAAATAAATCAGATTAAATTTTTTTTTTTTTTTAAATGCTAATTTGGAAAATTGTGGAGAGGTCAGAGGCTTCCGTTTTGTAAGGTTGAAATTTATCAACCATCTTGTTGGTTTTATTCCGTGCCAATTTGCTTGTAATTTAGCACTTAGTAACTCTGTATTTAGGTGGGATTCATGTAAGGGTAGTGTGTGAAGAGAGTACGAAGAAAAGCTCAAGTTTGTGCAAAGAAGCAAAGTTTCGCGACTAGGACTCGCAGCTTACTCGCCACTGGCAGGCCGCCAACTGCAGGCACGTGAGAAGCACACAGGGGAGCTAAAGGATTGCGCCAGCTGTCGCACTACAAGACAAAAGTCCTAGGCTGGCCAGGCCGTTATCTCGTGACTTGAACTCGCGACTTGGACAAGCTGCGAGGTCAAGCCGCCAACCAGCCCTGTTTGGCAAAAACTGTCTCTTCATATTCCAAACACACACCACTATATATAGACCCTTATACCCACGAAATGTGAAGAGCTTCCAAAGAGAAAAATTGAGAGAGAAACCCTAGAGAAAAACAAGATTGCCTCATCCCCAATCTTCACTAAGAAACTCCTCAAATTCCTTTACTTTCTTCCTCTCCATTGTTACATCCTTGAGAGGTTATTTGACCAAATCATTGTCTCACCACACCCACGTTTGTGAGAAGGTATATTGGTGCTAAGGGAAGCAGTTTTGGAAGGAACTGATGGTAATTTAGACCCCTTAAACAACCAGATTGCGTAGCCTAGATTAATTAGCCAAGTTGTTACTTAGTCAAATTATGCAATTCTAGATTAAAGCAATCAAACAATCATATCAAGAATAATAATGCAGCGGAAAATAAATGAACACAAGATATGATCACCCAGGAAACCACATGGTAAAAACCTAGGGAGGATTTGACCCACCGATCCTCAAGGCATAACAGAATTCACTATGAAAGAATTGAAGTTCTTACAAAAGGACTACAAGCTCCCCGCTCGACTTCCTAATGCTACCCACCAGTAGAACTTCCTGACACGACCACGCGCAGGCTCCGAATCCACGGACTACTTCTTTCTTGAATTCCTCAATCAGCTACAAGCTCCCCGCTTGCTTTTCTTTTAAGTTCCAATGGTTGCAACTGTAATGATCTTCAAGATGTTGAAATCATCTCTACCTTGAAAACTCTAAGTTTTGTGTAAAGGAAAGCCCCTCAAAGATCTCACAAGAGATTCACATAAAACAGCAATGTATGAGCAATAAAGCAATATGGACAACCTTCAAAAACGTGGCTAGGGTTTAGTTTATATACCTAGGGTAAAAACATAAAACCCTAAACGTTTAATGAAGTAGGGCTGAGTTGGAAATTCTGCAAAAAAATCAACCTGTGCGATTTTCGATCGATCGAGTCTATTCTTCGATCGATCGAGCCAGGCCAAAAGTCCCAAGAACTTCTGCAGTCACTCGATTCCAACTTTACAATAATAAACCAACTTTGAGCAAGCCTAAACAAGACTAAATACAATGTTTTGATCATGGTTTGCCAACATTACAAATTAGAGTTCTAAATACATAAATTCCTAAGACCTTAGAACCTAACAGGAACCAATGGTTATTGGTTGATGCTATTGGCTATAGCGGAATCCGGTAAGTTAGAAAAGAAAAAGGTTCGGCGCAACCTCGTTGGAGCAGGAAGCTTGGAGGGCTTAGGTACCTGGGTAGATTAGGCTTGGAGGGTCTATTGTTGTTCATGTATCCCAACTACATTTTCTAGTGGACTATTGACCGCTTGGAGGGCGGCGGAGAGGTTTTTCACCGAAGGCTTCGATTTCCTCTTCGATAACACATCGCGTGTTGTCTTTGTGTTTGCATCTCTCTTCCCTTTATCTTTACCATTTAATTACTGCTGTGATTGTGTTTTTAAATTGGTTTAGATTGTTAATCAATTTTGTGGTTGGCTTATGTTCATGTTCCGCACATTAATTGTTTGATTATAAGCTTGAATTGATAATTTGTAATTTGGGATCTAAACGTTCAAGGGTGTTTCATACCCATTTTGAACTTTCAATTGGTATCAGAGCAGGTGCACTCTTTGTGGTTTGATTACCTGAGTGCGATCCTAGACTCCTTGGTTATGGATGCAGCTGTGAAAACGGTCATATTGAATTGTGGTTTAGATGTTTGTGATAATGACTCTATGAGTATGTTTAAAGGGTATTCTAAAAATGAACTCTTAGAATTAATTAAGTCCAGGGAACATGCTAGGATGTTCGTTCACATGCTGAAATACTTTGAAAATAAGAACCACATCTTACACAATAGTTTACGTGAATCTAACTCTTTGATTGAGAAATACAAAAGAAGAAATAGAACATTGTGTGAAAAGGTTGATAAACTGAAAAAGGAAATTCAATCTGGTAGAAGCATGGAAAATAAAGATGAATTTATGTTTGATGGTCAAGAATGCTTGTCTCATGCTTGTATGTTTGTACACGCCTCATTGAAGGTTTTTAACTCATGCTTATGGTATCTTGATGGTGGATGTTCTCGTCATATGACAGGAGATAAATCATTGTTTAAGACTCTTAAAGAGGAAGCCTGTGATTATGTGACTTTTGGTGATGGGAGCCATGCTCAAGTTCTCGGGAAAGGAACGGTTGAAATACCGGGATTACCTCTACTGAAAGAGATGCTATACATCAAAGGATTGAAGGCAAATCTCTTAAGCATCACTCAAATATGTGATGAGGACTTTCTTGTACAATTCTCAAAGAAAGGGTGCATAATCATAGATGAAAAAGGGATTCAAGTCTTTGAGGGAAATAGGACTACTGATAATCGCTATGGAGTAGTTCCTACAACACCTATTTTGTGTAGAAGTGCTCGTGTTGATATGCTGAAACTTTGTCATCACAGGTTTGGACATGGAAATTTCAAACAAGTATCTAAAGTCTCTAAGCTTGAGGCAGTAGAGGGACTTCCAAAGTTTGGAAAGGTGGAGAAGACTATATGTGGAGCATGCCAAATGGGAAAACAAACAAAGGCAAGCCACCACAATGTGAATGTGATTGCTACATCACGGTGTTTAGAGCTTCTTCACGTTGATCTAATGGGGCCTACAAGAACTGAAAGCCTAGGAGGAAAGAGATACATTATGGTGGCAGTTGATGATTTCTCAAGGTACTCTTGGGTGGAATTCCTTAAAGAAAAGTCTGAAGCATGTGATAAAATGCAAATGCTGTGCAAGAGACTGTAGAATGAAAAAGGAGTTCCCATAGTCAAAATCAGAAGTGATCATGGGGAGGAATTTGAGAATGCAAAATTTGAAGCTTTCTATGAGGAGCATGGTATCAAGAAGGAATTTTTAGCTCCAAAGACTCCACAACAGAATGGGGTGGTTGAAAGAAAGAACCGAGTGATCCAAGAGATGGCAAGAGTCATGCTACTCAACAAAAACATACCACAAAGATTCTGGGCTGAAGCTGTGAACACATCTTGTCACATTTGTAATAGAATCTATTTCAAAGCAGGGACAAAGAAGACGTCATATGAAATATGGAGAGAAAGGAAACCCAAGGTGAAGTATTTCAGAATTTTTGGAAGCACATGTTACATTCTAAATGACAGGGAAAATCTGGGAAAATTTGATGCTAAGAGTGATGAAGGAATATTCCTGGGTTACTCCACAAATAGCCGAGCTTATAGAGTGTACAACAAGCGTACTAAGACGGTGATGGAGTCAATCAATGTGGTCATAGACGACACCATACCAGAAAATGAAATTGAGGATGATGGAAAGGGGCTCAAACTTAAGAAGAATGAGGACAACGATGATATTTCTCTAAGTGATGATGCTGAGAAAGACACACCTATAAAGGAGTCCATACCTTCTATATCAAGAAGAGAGACTAGATCAACACAAGAAGTCTTAAGTCCATTCACACCTCCAGAAGTCCAAACCCCAATCTCTCGAGATGAGGAACTCTCAACTTCCAAGAAACCTTCATCAAGAGTAACTTTCAATCACCCATCAAGTAATATTATTGGGGATGTAAACGAGGGACTTCGTTTGAGGAAATGACCAAGGTATAGTGCTAACCATGTGACATACAACTGTTATCTTGCTCAATTTGAACCTAAAAAGGTAGAAAAAGCACTGAAAGATGAGAATTGGGTAGAGTCTATGCACCAGGAGTTACATCAATTTGTTAGAAATGATGTATGGGAATTGGTTCCAAGGCCTGAGGATAAATATGTGATCGGTACCAAGTGGATTTTTAAGAATAAAACAAATGAAGAAGGTGAAGTTGTCAGAAATAAGCCTAGATTGGTGGCTCAGGGGTATACTTAAGTAGAAGGCATTGATTTTGAAGAATCATTTGCTCCGGTAGCAAGACTAGAGTCCATTCGAATTCTCTTGTCCATAGCATGCATCATGGATTTCAGTACCAAATGGACGTGAAGAGTGCCTTCTTGAATGGTTTTCTAAATGAAAAAGTCTTTGTTGAGCAACCAAAGGGGTTTGAAGATCCTCACTTCCCAAGTCATGTGCTAAGATTGAAGAAAGCTTTGTATGATTTGAAGCAAGCACCAAGAGCATGGTATGATCGTCTCACCACTTACCTATTGGATCGTGGGTTCAAAAGAGGACAAGCAGATCGAACACTGTTTGTTAAAAGGGATGAGAAATCCTTCCTTGTCGCTCAAGTGTACATGGATGATATTTGATGATGAATAGAATCAGTAAGCTGGACAACTTGGCTTCGATGGGCTGAAGGTGGTAGCGAAGGCCTGAAAAATAAACGAAGTATCAAAGGAGACTGGGGTGGACTGGCCGAAGACCCTCCGATGACTAAGTTAGTATCTTCTCTCGAATGGAGTTTTGACTGTATTGAGAGTAAAAATTTCAGAATCTCATACCTTTGTTCAGTTCAAACCGGTCTTTATATAGGGAGCTTTGGGGCGGTTATTGGTTCAATAACTTCCCCCAGATTTGTGGAATCCGGACGTAACGTCCTCAACTGCTATAGAAATTACAACCGCTACTGGAAGTTACATATTTGGGAGAAATTGGCGGCGATGAACACTGGTTGATTAACTGCTCCAGAATTTGCTAAGTGTTGTGTGGTCGTCCATGTGCAATGCCCATGGACGACTCTTTATCATGCCGTTGTGTGGTCGTCCATGCGCTTTGCACATGGACGATTCTCATAACTTGATTATGGGGTTTATTCAATTGGTAAATACTCAGGGACGACATATCTGGACGAATCAGAGATTGCCTTGTCGTTTGGCTAACTGGTCATTATGGACGACTGCTCTGGACGAACCATAGATGTAATTTTTTGTTATCCCATCAATTGCCCCCTTGTCCATGGTGTTGTCTAAGGATATTGTGGGGATTTAATTTTCTTTTTACAGCCACGTGTCATGATCTCATTGGTTGACCCTTCATGCCCATTGCGTTTTTCAAAGCGACAGCCACGTTTCATGGTTTCAATGGTTGACGTCGCTTCGTTGACCTGCTTCTGGGCCCTATAAATAGGTACATTCTCTTTCCTACCCTTCACCTTTCTCACAATCTCCCTTCTGCCATCTCGTCCAAGTGTCTCGTCTAGCTCTTCATCCTAGTCCTCAGGTATTTCTTCTTCCTCCCTTAGGTTTTTTGTCTCTCAATCTTTATTTTAAGCATGTCTTCGTCTAGTAGTATGGATAGGGAAATAGATGAGTATCAGGACGCTTCCTCTAGAAGCTATGAGAGTGGTGAGGGAAGTACAAGCTATAGTAGTTCCTCAAACGAGAAATACTCGTCTAGGGTTCCTGGCATTCCTCTGGAGGAATTCCAGGAAATGCAACACAGGATAGCATCTGGATCCGGGGCTAACTCGTCTAGGGAGCCACCTAGCGTTTCCCAAGACGAGGATGAAGAAGAGAACGTCATATATAGTTGTGCTCCTGAGATAACGTCCACTTTAGACGCCCCAAAGTTGAAAACTCTTGTAGATAGATATCAGATTCCTGCTGAATTTAACCCTCGTCTACCCAGGGAAGGAGAGTGGTGTTGTTCTCCTTCTTCTGGTTTAGGAGTTTATACTTCGTACCTTTTAGCAGGTCTTAGGTTCCCCCTGAATTCTTTTTATAGAGCTCTTCTCCATAGGTTGGGTATTGGACCTAACCAGCTCAACCCTAATGGATGGAGGACGATAGTTGCCATGCAAGTGCTATGGCGTGAGGCATTGGAAGGGAATTGTCCTATCACAGTGGACGAATTCCTTTACTGTTACAAGCCCTCAGAGATAAAGAAGTCTGCTGGTTTCTACCAGTTCTTGTCTAGGGGATCGTATTATAGTTTAGTTAAGGGCCGTAGCTCGTCTAACAGGCTATGGAAAAAGGAATTTTTCATTATTTCTGGAAATTGAGCTGGGGACCCAGCTAATGTGGGTAGTGCCCCCTTTCCACCTTTTACTGGCCCTCTAGGTCGCCTTCGTCCTGAGGGTATGTTTCCTTCCATTTTTATTTCATTTTTCTTAAAGAAAATTTCAACTCTTGGTCGTCTAACCCCATTTTTTCTTTATGCAGCTATTGCTCGTCCACGTTTGGACAAATTTTACTTGGATCGGATCGACCAAGTACGTGCCTTCCCTGGGAGAACCTTCCATGACCTAGTTACTTTTAGTAGTCTAGCCACGTGGGGACTTGGCCCAGAACCTACCACCGAGAATTTAGGTCACGAGGAAACCACTCGACGAAGTAAGTGTCGTCTATCCCTCTTTACTCCTTTCTATTCTTTCTTTCTTTCTTTCTTTTTTTAACTGATTTTCCTCGTCATAGGAATAATTACAATGAGAGAAAATAAAGAAAAAACAGTAACCAGTGTGGACAAGGATGCTTCCGTGCCTCCTGTCATCCAGAAGACTGCCGTCCAGGCTGGGAAGAGAAAGTCTAAGAAGATTTCAAGTGTTGTGGACCTGGACGACCTTCCTAGTCATCGAGGCTCCAAAAAACAAAAGACCACTCAGACTTCTCTTCCCAAGGTCCCCAAATTTACTCCTCCGACGGTGAATCTGGATGACCCTCCTACCAATGTGAAGCTCGTCCAGATAATTCATCCTATTCAAACTGATCCTACTCCCCCTCCATCTAAGACTGCTCGCAAGCCTCATCCGTCAGAGTCAACTGATCGTCCCTCTAACTTGGTGTTGGATAAGGGCTATGCATGGAGGATGTTCAAAGGAATCATCACCGACAATGAAGTTAACGAATGTTACAATATGTCAGTGAAGGAATTTGAACGTTCTGGCATCCATGACCTTTTTAAGGTAATCTCTTATTCGTCCTTGTGTGCTTTTAAAAAGTTTTTTTTATTTTATTTTTTTTATAGAATTTCTTATAGAATTTCTAACTTCCCTTCGTCCATGCACAGGCTATGTCAAAGTTTTATACAGCGACGTGCCAGGCCAAGGAAATTGCTGAGGAGGCCAGGACGGTGAAAGAGAAGGCTAAGGAGCTGTGCAATGAAGTTTTGTTGAAAAAGGGGGAGGTGATTAGGCTGACAGATGAAGTCAACTGTTTGCTAGCAAGTGAGACGGAGTTAAAGGAAGAGGTGGAAGAGCTCAAAGCAGACAGTGTTGAGAAGGACACTCGTGTTGCTTACTTGGAGGGAAAAGTTTCAGGATTCGCTTCATCCTTGAGAAAGCACGTGAGGAAGCCATTTCAGCCTTCAAGAAGTCTGACGAGTACAAGAATCGTCTAGACAGCCACTATGCTGTTGGTTATGAGGACTTCCGTGCTGATGCCAAAGAAGCTTATCCTGACTTAAACTTTGATTCCTTCAAGCTTCCCCTTGCCACAGAGAGTTCATTGCTGCAGACGAGTTCCGAGGACGTAAATATTATGGACGACGCTAACACTGAAGTTACTCAGGACGAGCCTAAATGACTTCTTTTTCTTATAAGAAAATTTATGCTTTATCTTTGTTGGAGATGCCCGTTGTTTTGGGCTTTTACTTTACCTTTTTTTTTTAAAGAATTTATTCAAGAACAATTGTGTCGTCCAAGTTTATGGACGAGCTTTTATGAACAACTACTCATTACTTTCAAGGGTTTTTGGACTGTGGTGGTCTACCCTTAGATATTTCATGAATGAATGAACGAATGATTTTCATTTCCCTCGTTTCTATCATTTCTGAATATGTTTTAAGGATTTATGATCATACCTTATAAGTATCGTCCATGCTGTTAGGAAAAACATTTCACTTTGGCTTGGACTTATGGACGAAGTTCTTTCATCACAAAGCTGGGGTGAAAATGAACCACCCTTAAAACACCTCTAATTCGTCTATGAATATTGTCTATGAATATCGTCTTTTGCTAGTTCAATCATTTAATCAAACTAGAGATGATTATTTATTCGTCTTTGACGATAGTATTCTCAGCGAATTCTCGTCGACGCGATGAATTATTTAGCCCTTTAGGTTCGTCCATGGACTAAGTTTTTTTTTTTTTATATTTGTCCATGGTTTGGACGATGAAATCTCAATTTCTCCTGTTTTGAACTTGGACGAGTATATCTGGAGTTTTATCTCGTCTTGAGCTTAAACAAAGATTCCATAGGTTTTATCTGGTCCTGAGTTTGGACGGACATACCTTAGGTTTTATTTTTCTTACTTTATCCTTATTTGAAGGAAAGCATATAGAAGGTACATCCTTGTGTCCAAGGAGTTTATTCGTCTTTGGCCTTTCGCCTTTCGTGGATAGTCTTGAATCATAGAAAATTAAGGATTCCCATACAGTCATACATATACTTAGAAATACATCATATATATACTTGGAAATCCATACTATGTAATCATTCGTCCACAACCATGGCACATGCTTGAGAGCTAGTGCTTTCTAGGAAACTAAGAATACTTAAACATAATTTCGTCCATGAGCAACACAAAATACATACACTTAAAACACAATAGTAGTAATAAGCAAACACCATAAAATAATACTTCATGTTTCGGATCGTCCATGGCATTCGTCCTGCAGCAATGTTCGTTCATGATCACCCTTTATTAATAGTACCTTCTCAGGTGTTCAACATTCCAAGGGTGTTCCAACTTCCTTCCATCCAGTGCTTCCAAATAGTAGGATCCCTGCCTCTTGCAGTTGATTACCCTGTAAGGTCCTTCCCAATTTGGTCCCAATTTTCCGTGGGCCGAATTTTTGGTGGCCAAAGAAACCTTCTTCAGGACGAGATCCCCAATGTTGAAGCGCCTAGGTTTCACCATGGCGTCGTGCTGCCTTGCCATGAGGTTTTTGTACCTTGCTACTCTTTGCTCCGCGTCCATCCTTACCTCGTCTATAAGATCGAGATTAAGACGAATTTGTTCTTTGTTTTCTTCATCTTGATACTTCATCACCCTGTGGCTGGCCATGTGCACTTCCGCAGGTATGACTGCTTCACTGCCATATGCTAGTTTGAAAGGAGTTTCCCCGGTAGGGGTCCTTGCTGTTGTTCTGTAAGCCCACAAAACACCAGGTAATTCGTCTGGCCATACTTCCTTTGCCCTTTCAAACCGAGTCTTGATAATTTTTAATAAGGATCGGTTTGCTACTTCTGCTTGTCCATTAGCCTGTGGGTGAGAGGGTGAGGAGTAGTGATTCTTGATTCCGAGTTGCTCACAAAATTCTCTGAAGGGTGTGTTATCAAACTGTCGTCCATTGTCAGATACTAACACCCTTGGTACTCCAAATCTGCACACAATGCTCTTCTAAACAAAGTTTTTGACATTTTGCTGTGTGATTTTCACTAAGGGTTCAGCTTCCACCCATTTAGTGAAATAATCTATCCCCACTACCAAAAACTTCATCTGTCTGGTTCCAGTTGGGAAGGGGCCTAAAATATGCAAACCCCACTGTGCAAAAGGCCAAGGAGCCATCATTGGGGTAAGGTATTCTGATGGTTGCCTAGGAATATTGCTGAAATGTTGGCATTGATCACATACCTTAACATACGCCTTAGCGTCAACTTGGATGGTTGGCCAATAGTACCCTGCACGGATGACCTTGTGGACGAGTGATCTGACTCCTGAATGGTTACCACACGCTCCTTCATGAACTTCTCTCAGTACGTAATTCGCCTCGCCTAGGGCTAAACACCTCAGGTATGGTTGTGAAAAACCTCTTTTGTAGAGCACTTCGTCCATGAGGATGTATCTGGTCGATCTAACTCTGAGCTTTCTGGCTTCGTCCTTCCCTTCTGGAAGCCTTCCGTCCTTCAAGTATGATACTATCGGGGTCATCCAATTCTCCTTACCTTCTATTTGCAATATTTCTGGGAGGTCTATGCTTGGCATGTATCGTATTTCATCAAACTTGTCCATTGCTTCATTAGCAGAGGCTTCCTTTGCTAGAGTGTCCGCTTCCATGTTCTCTTCCCTTGGGATTTGAACAAAATTAGTTTCCCTGAATTTCTTTACAAGGCGTAACACTTTCTTCAAATATCTCTTCATTCTATCTTCCTTAGCTTCACATGTCCCATTTACTTGGCCTATGACCAACTGAGAGTCTCTTAAGACAAGTGTTGAATCTGCTTCCACCGATTTAGCCAATTCCAACCCTTTAAGAAGGGCTTCATACTTTGCTTCATTATTGGTCGTTTGGTACTGCAAGCGAACTTTGTGCTCCAGTTTATTTCCTTCTGGTGACTGCAAAACAACTCTTATACCTCCTGCATACAGTGTAGACGATCCATCTACATGGACGACCCATTTCTTATTGTCTTCTTTTTCATCCAAGTCCTCATGACTTGGAGTGAATTCTGCAATGAAATCTGTCAGGGCTTGAGCTTTTATTGCATTCCTCGATTGGTACCGAATGTCAAACTCACTGAGTTCAACTGCCCATTGAATTAGTCGCCCTGCAACTTCAAGTTTGTTCATTGCCTTTTTGAGTGGATGATCAGTCATGACATTGATAACATGACCTTGGAAGTAGTGTCTCAACTTCCTCAAAGCCGTTATTAGTGCGAAGGCTAACTTCTCTATCAGTGAGTACCTTCCTTCTGCCCCTCTTAATGCTCGGCTAGTATAATACATAGGCTTCTGCACCTTTTCTTCCTCCCTGATCAACGCTGAACTTACGGCGTGTGGGGACACTACTAAGTATAGATATAGTTCTTCTCCTAGCATGGACGGACTTAGCATTGGGGCCGTAGTAAGATAGTGCTTCAGGTCCTAGAAGGCCTTCTGACACTTGTCCGTCCATTCAAACGCCTTCTTGAGAATTTTGAAAAAGGGTAAACACTTGTCAATGGCTTTTGAGACGAACCTGTTCAGAGCTGCAACTCATCCAGTCAGGGATTGGATTTCCTTGATGTTCTTCGGTGGTTCCATGTTCAATATGGCTTTGATCATGTCTGGATTGGCCTAAATTCCTCTTTCTGAAACCATGAATCCTAGAAACTTTCCTGACGATACTCCGAATGCACATTTACTTGGGTTCAGCTTCATCTTTTATCGCCTAAGTGTTTCAAAGGTTTCTTGAAGATCATCCAAGTGGCTTCCCTCGTCTAAGCTCTTCACAAGCATGTCCACGTATACCTCCACATTCCGTCCTATCTGCGGACAAAACATGTGATTCACCAACCTTTGATAAGTTGCCCCTGCATTCTTTAGACCGAAGGGCATCACCTTGTAACAAAACAAACCTTGACTGGTAATAAAAGATGTCTTTTCTTGGTCTGCCTCATCTATCTTTATCTGATTATATCCTGAGAAGGCGTCCATGAAGCTCAACAGTTGATGGCCAGCTGTAGAATCAACTAGTTGATTAATTCGTGGCAAAGGATAACTATCCTTAGGGCAAGCCTTGTTCAAGTCAGTGAAGTCTACGCACATCCTTCACTTGCCATTTGCCTTCTTCACCATCATGACATTTGCCAACCAATCCGGGTAATAGACTTCTCGGATGAACTGTGCTGTGGTTAGTTTCTGAACCTTTTCCTTGATAGCCTTCTCTCGTTCAGGGGCAAACACCCTCTTCTTTTGATGAATAGGCTTAGAAGAGGGGGACACGTTCAGTCGATGAGTGATTACACTTGGATCAATGCTAGGCATGTCGTCATAACTCCATGCAAAAACATCGGCATTCTTCTTTAGAAACTGGACGAGGTCTTCTTTCGCCTTCTTCTTCATACTTGTTCCAATTCTAGTGAACTTCTCAGGATCATTTTCTTGTAATAAAACAACTTCCAATACTTCAGTCGGTTCTGCAACAATTCTTCTTTCTTCTCTACTCATAATCTGCATCTGCTCGTCCACAGCCAACATAGCTAGATAACACTCTCTAGCTGCCAATTGATCTCCTTGTACTTGCCCAATCCCGCACTCCGTAGGGAACTTGACTGATAGATGGTAGGTAGATGTTACTGCCTTCCAACTGTTTAAGGTTGGTCTTTCAATAATAGCATTGTATGAGGATGAACAATCCACCACGAAGAAATTCACTTCCTTAGTTATCTGCAATGGATATGACCCCACTACTACAGGCAATGTAATGGTGCCGACGGGTTGCACTTTCATTCCTCCAAATCCTATCAGTGGTGAGCATGATGGACGAAGTTGATCTCGTCTAAACCTCATCTGCTAGAAGGCGGGATAATACAATATATCTACCGAGCTTCCATTATCCACCAACACCTTCCTGGTGGTATAATCTGCAATGAGTAGGGTAATGACGATTGCATCGTCATGTGGATGATAGATCCTCTCAACTTCTTCGTCTATAAAAGAGATGGTTGGCTCGTCTATTTCTCTCGTCCTTGGGGGTCGTCCAGAGAGTTGGACATTTTGCACTGCTTTGAGATACGTCTTCTTTGCCTTGGAAGATTGTCCTGTCAAAGTCTCGCCAATGATATTCCTTATCCCTCCGAGTGGGGGCCGTGATGACTCTTCCATCTTTGCTTTCAATTTTTCATCTTTATGATCCCTTCCAACGAAATGCCTCAACTTTCCTTGTCTAATAAGATTCTTAATCTGCTGCTTCAAGTCATAACACTCATCCGTGTCATGCCCATGATCTCTATGGAAGCGATAATATTTATTCTTATTGCACTTGTTAGGATCTCCTTTCATCTTTTCTGGCCACTTCAAGGAATGATCATCCTTGATTTGCATGAGCACCTGATCGAGTAGGGCATTCAAGGGTGTGTAATTCTGATTCTACTGATGGGCCTGCCTTCCTATTATCTCTGTCTCGATCCTTTTTCTCTTCCGTTCGTCCCTTCTTTGGACGAGGCCCTTGTTCAGAGTGACGCGTGGGGTTGACTTCCATTCTCTCAACTCTCTTCCTCTTCTTAGCTATGATTGCATCTTTCGCGTTCATAAAGTTTTGGGCTGAATGGACGAGTTCAGCCATGGACTGGGGCTCTTTTTCATACAGCTTGTGAATAAAAAAATCCGAGTTAACCCCATTGTGGAAGGCTGCCAATAGTAGCTTGTCGTCCACCTCGTCTACTGTCAGGGCTTCCCTATTGAAGCATGTGATGAAGGAACGCAAGCTTTCATTCTCTCCTTGCTCTATGGTCAGCAAACTAGACGAGGAACGTTTGTGTCTCTGCCCCCCAATGAAATTATTAACAAATAATTTACTTAACTCCTCAAAAGAACTTACAGAATTCGGGGGTATTTTGCTGAACCACACTCGTGCTGGTCCCTTAAGGGTGGTAGGAAAGGCTCTGCACATAATCTCGTCTGGAACCCCTTGGAGATGCATGGTGGTCTTGAAAGTAGCAATATGATCAAATGGATCACGCGTTCCATCATATGAATCTAGGGAAGGCATTTTGAACTTCGGTGGCAAGGGATGCCCATTGGTGGAAGCCGTGAAAGTGGAATCTGTTCGGTGAACCAAATCCTTTACGGGATTTGCCCTTCTCATGTTCTCCTTCATCTCGTCCATAACCTTCCTCATCTGATCCATTTCCTTCTCCAAATGTGGCACCCTTCGCGAAGTGGTGCCTCTTGATTGGGTCTCGGGCTCAGCATATCCCCCTCTATCTTCTTGACTCTGGGATTGTCTTTCAGCATGTCCTTCACGGTGCTGCCTCTCTATCTCCTTAGTCACCTCTTGATTCTGGCGAGTTAACTCTGCCATAGCGGCCGCCATGGATTGCATATGTTGGATGGAAGGCGACTGCATGACAGGCGCTGATTAGTGATCTCGGTGGGGATGGCTGGAAGCATCCCTACTCTCTTGATGGCCTGGGCTAGTGGCCCTTGATCTAGTCCGAACCATACAGCCTTTTGTTAGAGAAAGAAACTGCCAAACTCGAAGTTTTCCTTCCCACAGACGGTGCCAACTGATGATGAACAGAATTAGTAGGCTAGACAACTCGGCTTCGATGGGCTGAAGGTGGTAGTGAAGGCCTGAAAAATAAACGAAGTATCAAAGGAGACCGGGGTGGACCGGTCGAAGACCCTCCGATGACTAAGTTAGTATCTTCTCTCGAATGGAGTTCTAACTGTATTGAGAGTAAAAATTTTAGAATCTCATACCTTTGTTCGGTTCAAGCCAGTCTTTATATAGGGAGCTTTAGGGCGGTTATTGGTTCAATAACTTCCCCCAGATTTGTGAAATCCGGACGTAACGTCCTCAACTGCTATAGAAATTACAACCGCTGCTGGAAGTTACATATTTGGGAGAAATTGGCGGCGATGAACACTGGTTGATTAACCGCTCCAGAATTTGCTAAGTGTTGTGTGGTCGTCCATGTGCAATGCCCATGGACGACTCTTTATCATGCCGTTGTGTGGTCGTCCATGCGCTTTGCACATGGACGATTCCCATAACTTGATTATAGGGATTATTCAATTGGTAAATACTCAGGGACAACATATCTGGACGAATCAGAGATTGCCTGGTCGTTTGGCTAACTGGTCATTATGGACGACTGCTCTGGACGAACCATAGATGTAATTTTTTGTTATCCCATCAATATTGCTTTTGGATCCACAATTGATAAACTAGCTCATGATTTCTTTGAAGAAATGAAAAGGGAATTTGAAATGAACATGGTGGGAGAGTTGAATTACTTCCTAGGGCTTCAAGTGAAACAACGAAAAGATGGAATATTCATTTCTCAAGAGAAGTATGCCAAAAATCTTGTCAAAAGATTTGGTCTGGATTCTAAGAAACATACTTCTACTCCCATGAGTTCCTCTGCAAAACTAAGCATAGATGCAGCCGGTGGTGACGTCGATTCAACACTCTATCGAAGTATGATTGGTAGTCTTCTCTATCTCACAGCAAGTAGGCCAGATATTGCATTCAGTGTTGGAGTGCATGCACGGTTCCAATTTGCTCCTAAAGAATCCCACTTAACAGCAGTAAAGCGAATCATTCGCTATGTCAATGGCACATCTGACTATGGAATTTGGTATACAAAAGATTCGAATGAGTGTTTGGAGGGATATTCAGATGCTAACTGGGCAGGGTACATTGATGATAGGAAAAGCACTTCTGGTGGGTGTTTCTACCTTGGAAATAACTTGGCGTCATGGATGAGCAAAAAGCAAAATTCAGTGTCCTTTTCAACGGCTAAAGCTGAATACATTGCAGCAGGAAGTTGTTGTGCACAATTGTTATGGAAGAGAAAGCTACTGCATGCCTAGGGAATTTCTCAAGACACTATGTGTGTGTTTTGTCATAACACAAGTGTCATAAACTTATCAAAGAATCCAGTTCAGCACTCCAAATCAAAGCCTATCGAGATCCGGTATCACTTCATCCGAGACTTGGTAGAGGACAAGATAGTATGTCTAGAGTTCATCAATACTGACATTCAGAAGGCAGACATATTTACCAAACCTCTTGATGGCCCGAGGTTTGAATTCTGGAGTAAGACAATTGGTGTCGGTATCATTCCTTGAACTCAATCTTCCATGAAATCTCACTATGTTTGTGTTTGCATTGCGTTTCTTACCTTTGTCTTCAGTATTTTTATGTTATTTCTCACTGTTGCTATGTTTTTTATCATCCTTTTACTGCTTTTGTGTCAAAAATCCAAAAACACATAAAAAGTAGAAAATCCAAAAAGTTTGATCACATTGTTGAGTTGTGTCTCAAAGCATGTTTTGCCTTGTACCTTTGTACTAATGGCTTTGTGCATCTACGAGCTTAGCTTGTCTCTTATGCACGCATATCATTGTGGAAGAAATCTTGACATCTATGTGATTATTGTAAATAGATCTTCAACCTTGTCATGAATGATTAGTGAATGGTTTTGTTGATCTTGAGACATGCATAGACTTATGCCTATATATCTTCCCACTCTTTATTTTGTTGTTTTTGCTTAAAAGAACTCTCCAAATGTAAATTTCCAAATGAAAAGAAATATTGAGCTGCAAAAGCCTGTCGCACATACTAGTATTTGACTAGGAAAAAGGGAAAGCGACCAAAATAAATTACTTAATGCCCAAACAGCCAAAGACTAACTCATTAATATGGAATATCAAAAATTTCAGGCATCGATCTCACAATGAGATTTCTTTATTCAACAAGATCAAATGATTGTTGGAAATGGAGCCAAATGAAAAGCTTCAAAGAATTATACTCAAGTTTTTGTGGGAGGTCATATATGCATACTTCTGTAATTGAGATAGATCACATTATCTAGTGCTGATTGTGTATGCCTCGATTGAATTGATCATTGAAGCTTCACATTGGACTAAGGACTATCTCATTTTTGATATCCACACACATCACACAAGTCTATGCTCAATGAATGCCATATTCATTTGTGTGATTGTACTTGTTTAAATGTGTTTTCACATGCTCAATCTTTGTTAGTCAAACATAAAAAGATTTTTGAGTGTTTTGAGTTGTTTTTGGAAAGTTGTTTGTTTTACAAAAATGTCAAAAATTTCAAAAACAGTGTTGCCCTGTTTTGGCGACTCAGTTTCGAGTAGGTCCAGTCGCAGGCTCCAGTCGCGAAGCTCACTCCGAGTCAAGGTCTCAGTCGCGAAAAATACTTAGAAAATTTTTCAAAATTTGTGTTTTTATGATTTTCGCGGCTCAATGTGGCGACTTGTTCACGGGTGGAAGGTCCAATCGCTAGGGGCACTTAGAGATTTTTGCGGTTTATATCGCGACTTTTCTGCGGGTAGACCTTCCAGTCGCGAAAAACACTTAGAAGATTTTCCAAAAATCTTGGTTTCACTGTGTTTCGCGGCTTATCTTGGCGACTGACTGGCGACTTAATCCAGTCGCGAAAAACACGTGTTTTGCATTTTAAAGACAGCTTTTAAAAATTATTTTTTAGTTTTTCCCTCGAAGTTTTGTGACTGTTCATTGTCTTCCTCATTTCACTCTCACAAACACTCCGAGTATTTCTTTGAAAATCCTCCATTTCTGCATCATTTCCTCTCATCTTCAACAAAAAGGTAAGGGTTTTCCTTCTTTTACTTCATACTTAGTGATTTGAGCATTATTTTCCTGCTGTTTGAAGTTGATATTGTGTTTTGTGATTTATCATGTTCGAACATGGGTTTCAGATTTTCTGATCTTATTATATGCTTATGTTGGTCTGTACTCTGATTTTCTTTATCTTGTGTACCTATTGTGGTTTTGTTTGTTCACCCACACTCATTGTCATGATTTGAACCTAAATCTCAAATGTTTAGGGTTTTTTTCATCATCCATGGTGTGAAAATGACACATTGCTAATAATGCTTAGTGTCTTGTTTGGTTTCTCTTGTTTGTGATAAATCATGTTGCAGTGTCAGAATGTCTCCATTCAAGAGATCAGCTGTGAAAGGAGGTAGCAGCGAAGGGAAGGAACCTGTCATTGAAATTGATGATTTTTCTTCTAAATCAAAAAGGACTCGTTCCTCATCAGGTGTGTTCGATCCTAACAAGTTCCGATCGTATGCGACTTTTCAGACTCATGAAAATTATTTCACAACAGCTACACCACTGATTGAAAGAGTGTTTGATCAACATTCTCTTTTTGACACCAACATCCCTCAATGGTTTGCCCGAAAGGATTGGAATTATCTTCTCTCTGACCTTAATAATGCATATGAGAATTTGGTAAAAGAATTTTATGCTAATGCAATTGTTGAAGAAGATGAACTTAAGTGCTGGGTTAGAGGAAAAAGCTTCTCAATCTCTCCCACGTACCTGGCAGAAATTCTTCACATCAACCGACCAATACTTGGACACTCACCGGTTTATGATAATCTATACCCAGATGAGGAATTACTTCGGGAAGTTCTTGGAAAAGATTTGGAATTTTCCTCAAATGGAAACTCAGTCCGTGTTTCTTCTCTTCCTCCAAAATTGAGGGTGCTTACAATCGTCATGTTTCACAACCTGTACCCTCTATCCAGCACAGGCTATATGAACCTCGGACGTGCACTGTTTCTTCATGATCTGATTTCTGATGTAGAAATTGACATTTGTGCTCATATCTTTCATGTCCTTCACAAAACTGTTCTTCAAACTGAGTTGAGGATGTGCATTCCTTTTTGCTGTCTCATTTCAAGAATTTTGAAGCTTAAAGGGCTCCATCCCTCGGAAAATGAATTTCCCTACACAAAACCAAGTCCAATCAACATGCACATTTTCAATGCTAGCGTTGGCCATAGTAAGAAGGGAATCAAAACAGAACCTTCAGCGTCCCATAGTGGTTCGCGATCTACCTCATCCCCCGTCGACGAGAAGCTAGATTCTATTGTCGCATTTGTCCATGAGCTGAGTACAAAGATGACCGGACTTACATCCATTTTGCATCATCTCAACATTCGATGGGAAATGAAGCTCACCTCTATCCAAGCTCAATTGGATCAAATCCAGAGAAAGCTAGAAGATGATGAGAACTAGCTATTCCATGACAAAAAGGGGGAGACAATGTTGGCAGGGGGAGTTCAACGAAAGGGGGAGATTTAAGCAAAGGCCTTTGTTTATCGCTTTTGTTTAACTTTAGCATATTTTAGCATTCATGTTATATTATTCAGTACTTTATATTATCTGTTTGTACCTGGTACCTTTGTAGGTTTTTAAGGTTTGTGGTTATGGTTTGTACCCATGTTGCTTCTGTAAGCATTAAGGGTTTGTTTCTATGCACTTTGTAGGCTTTATGGTTTGTACCTTGCTTTATGCAGCCTTTGTGCTTTGTTAAATCAGTACTTCTAACTAAATGTTATGCATTTCCTTTTAAGTACTGTCACTCTTATGCCCTTGTAGGATTTTTCCTAGATGCACATACTTCATGTACTATGCATTGGTTGAATGTTGGTCATTCAGGTGATTTGCCTTGTGTCTGTCAGCTTGAATGCCCGGATGTTCATTCCAAGTGTGAATAAGCATTGTGATCACTTGGTTATAGTGATTGCTTGTTTAGGTCTTGCCATGGTTTATTGCTTTACTCCATTGTGCTTGATCGCATTATGCTTGCTCCATATGCATTACAAGTTTCTGCATACAATAAACTTATTGTGTTGTTGTGTTTCAGGAGATACTTATTCTTATGGTTCAAAAGCTTCACAGATTCTAGAGTTAGGTGTGAGTGAGTTTTCCAACTGTTCCCAACTCACGCGTTAATTCTAGAGTTTGTTTTAGGGTTTTGTCACGGAATAGCCAAAGGGGGAGATTGTAAGGTTGAAATTTATCAACCACCATGTTGGCTTTATTCCGTGCCAATTTGCTTGTAATTTAACACTTAGTAACCCTGTATTTATGTGGGATTCATGTAAGGGTAGTGTGTGAAGAGAGTGCGAAGAAAAGCTCAAGTTTAAGCAAAGAAGCAAAGTTTCGCGGTTAGGACTCGTGGCTTACTCACGACTGGCAAGACGCTAACTGCAGGCACGTGAGAAGCACACAGGGGAGCTGAAGGGTCGCGCCAGCTATCGCACTACAGGACAAAAGTCCCAGGCTGGCTAGGCCATTATCTCGCGACTTGAACTCGCGACTTGGATAAGCCGCGAGGTCAAGTCGCCAACCAGCTCTGTTTGGAAAAAACTGTCTCTTCGTATTCCAAACACACACCACTATATATAGACCCTTATACCGACGAAATATGAAAAGCTTCCAGAGATAAAAATTGAGAGAGAAACCCTAGAGAAAAACAAGATTTCCTCATCCCCAATCTTCACTAAGAAACTCCTCAAATTCCTCTACTCTCTTCCTCTCCATTGTTACATCCTTGAGAGGTTATTTGACCACACCCACGTTTATGAGAAGGTATATTAGTGCTAAGGGAAGCAGTTTGGGAAGGAACCAATGGTTATTGGTTGATGCTATGGGTATAGCAAAATCTGGTAAGCTAGAAAAGAAAAAGGTTCGGCGCAACCTCATTGGAGCAGGAAGCTTGGAGGGCTTAAGTACCTGGGTAGATTAGGCTTGGAGGGTCTATTGCTGTTCATGTATCCCAACTACATTTTCTAGAGGATTATTGACCGCTTGGAGGGCGGCAAAGAGGTTTTTTGCCGAGGGCTTCGGTTTCCTCTTCGATAACATATCGCGTGTTGTCTTTGTGTTTGCATCTCTCTTCCCTTTATCTTTACCATTTAATTACTGCTGTGATTGTGTTTTTAAATTGGTTTAGATTGTTAATCAATTCTGTGGTTGGCTTATGTTCATATTCCACACATTAATTGTTTGATTATAAGCTTAAATTGATAATTTGTAATTTGGGGTCTAAACGTTCAAGTGTTTCATACCCATTTTGAACTTTCAGGTTTTATATATATATACATATATATATTGATTAACATGCAAAGCGCGTGGTAGCATAAACAAATTACCAATTATCTGAAGTATGTAGTGGAAAATAAATTGACATGGTTATTTGTTTATGAATGGGAAAAACCTACACGGCAAAAACCCCACCGGGTGATTTTAAGGTCACCACTCCCGAGAATCCACTATTATTAAAACAAGCGGTTACAAGTAAAGGAATCCCAGTACCTTATACCAACCTACAGTTGAACCCTTACCCCAATACCTAATTGGACTTGTTCTGTAGTGACAATCTCTCCTTTTAATGCACGATTCCTAGTACGTGACTAATCAATAGATGCACGGATCCCAGTATGCAACTTAATCACCAACTTGAGAAAGTTGTTGGCTATAAAGTTCTTCAGTTCATCACACGATGAAAATCACGAAACTCTTTGGTTACAAAACCCTATGGTGTACAAACATAGTAGCTTCTTCAAGAGAAAGATGAACTAGGGAAAATTCTGTCTCCGTTCACAATTTGCATGAACAAAACTTTGCTTCACACTTGCGCAACCTTTGACGGCTCTTAAAATAATCATTATATATGTATAGGGTTATGAGAAAAGAATTCCCAAACATATACACACGGATTGGATGAGAATCATCTTTGAAAAACTGAATTCTGTAAACCTCGATAGATAGCTCATCTGTCGAGCTAGTTGTCGAGCATCGGGCTTCAGCAATTTTTTAAACCTTGTAGATACTAGTTATCGAGCTAGCTGTCGAGATTTAAAATCCAGTACTTCTTTACTTGTTTCTTGGACAGACTTGCATGACTTTAAAACTTAATCTTGAAACCTTGTTCTTTTAAGCATTAAATACATCCTAGATCTACCCAATTACAAGTAAAGTGCGTTTTGTCAAAGGATTAGCTAATTCTATATTGACATATGTTCCTAATATTAAATCACATATGTCCTAACAAACCTCTTGAAGGTTTTCCTCACAGTAGCAAGTCTGTGGTGGTTTCAATGACTTCAGCTTCTTTACCAATAGAATCTTCGGTTCTACTTTGAAACTCTTCTGGCTTGGTGAAATAGAGAAAACTTGGTTACGAAACCCTAGCCACATAAACGGAGTGTTTCTTTCTCTAAAAAAACTCCTAATAAATGGCTTTTGATGTCCTTTAAATACTGGTTCAAATGGATCTCAATTCGAGGTTCAAACAAATAAGTTATGGGCTTTCTCAAGTTGCTGATTTTTGCTGATCCGCGAAGCTCAATCTATCGAGCTGCTATCGAGTTTCTATCAAGAAAAAAATCTCGATCTATCCAACTATCAAGCTTCTATCAAGGAGACAATACATTTTGAGCTTCTATCGAGAGGTATCGAGCTGCTATCAAGGTACATGCTGAAAATGTGTTTTTCTTGAGCTTTTCTTTAGCAAACTTTGTGTTTTCAACTTGGTCTTCAATTACAACTTTAAGACACATCATAACTCAATAAAAGACACATAATTTGGCATGGTTGACAATGCCAAAACACATGACCCTAACAATCTCCCCCTTTGTCAATTCATGACAAGACCTCAAGTATAAAAGTAAACCCGATACAGTAATAACAATGAACCCATATTCAAATGCACTAGCTTGTCTAAAAATAACCAGTCCCAAGAAACCATAGCACGAACTAGGATTGACCATTTTTATTGGCTTCATACCTGTCTTTCCAAAAAGCACTTAACAAACATGTTATACGCACCATATGGAAAACAATGACAGATGATAAAGAAGTAAATTACGTTTCATCATATGTGTTAGGACATATGTGTGTTCACTTGTTAAGAACATATGTCACTTATTTATGTAAATTGGCTAATCCTTTTGACAAAACGCACTCTACTTGTAATTGGGTAGTTCTAGGTGTTTTTAATACTTCAAGAAACAAGGTTTCAAGATCAAGTATTGAAGTCATCAAGTCTGTCCAAGAAAAAGCAAGCTGAAGTGCAATTTCATTAAAGCTCGACACCTGCTCGATAGCTACCTCGACACCTGCTATCTGTCGAGATTTACAAAATCAGTTTTTCTGATTTGATTTTCTTGGGATCCGTGAATATGGTTTTGGGCCTTCTTTTCTTCTAACCCTAAACATATAAAAGGATCGTTTTAAGAGCCGTCAAATTGTACATAAGTTGCAAAAGCATTGAGCAATCTCTGTTCAAGCAAATTGTGATCAAAAGACGAAGTTCTTAACCTAGTTCATCTTCTCTCAAGAAGTTGCTGTGTATGTGCACCGTAGGGTTTTGTAACCAAGCATCTTCCTGATCTTCATTGTGTATGATGAACTGAAGAACTTTGCAGCCAACCTCTCCTTCTAAGTTGGTGTTTGAAGTCGCGTACTGGGATCCGTGCATTGGTTAGTCACGCACTTGGGAGCCGTGCATCAAAGGTGGAAATTGTCACTACAGATCAAGTCCAATTGGGTATTGGGGTAAGGGTTCAACTGTAGGTTGGTAAGGTACTTGGGATTCCTTTACTTGTAATCACTTGATTTGATAATAGTGGAGTTTCGGGAGTGGTGACCTGAAAATCACCCGGTGGGGTTTTTGCCGTAAGGGTTTTCTCCATTCGTAAACAAATCACCGTGTCATTTATTTTTCTGCTGCATATTTAGTTGTTTGGTGATTTGTTTGTGCTTCCACGCAATTGCATGATAAATTGATTAATTAATAACTTGGCTAATTAATTAATTGATTTTATCACAAGGGGTCATGCAATTTGTGGCCTATCAAGTGGTATCAGAGCAGGCACACTCTGATTAGGTTTAATCTTTGCTGTGTTGATCCATTGACCCCTGTTTGTCATGGATATAGGACAATCTTTAATCATACCTCTTTTATTTGATGGCACTAACTATGCATACTGGAAAGTACGCATGAGAGCTTTCTTGCAGTCTTTAGATGAGAAGGTGTGGCAAGCTGTAGAGATTGGCTGGACTAAGCCAAAAGAAGAACCGGCCGATTGGGATGATGCTAAGATCAAGGCGGCTAACTTCAACAGCAGAGCGCTAAATGCCCTATTTAGCGTAATCACCAATGAGGAGTTCAAGAAGATATCCTCAACTGAAACTGTTAAGGAGGCATAGACCATCCTCCAGACAACCTATGAAGGAACAAAGGCTGTCAAAGATTCAAAGCTTCAGAGGCTCACTACAAGCTTTGAAGAAATTAAGATGGAGGAGGATAAGTTGTTTGATGAGTTCTATGCCAAGCTCAAGGACATAGTGAACTCAGCCTTCAATCTTGGGGAAACCATCTCTGAACCCAAGATTGTAAGGAAGGTGCTCAGATCTCTACCTGAGAGATTTCATGCCAAGATTACGGCAATTGAGGAATCAAAGGATATAGACAAGATTCCTTTGACTGAGCTGGTTGGAAACTTGCAGACCTATGAGATAGGGTTATCTAGGATTGGCAAGTCAAGTAAAGGCAAAAGCATGGCCTTGAAGGCAAAGAGCAGTGACACAGATGAGTCTTCTGATGATGAAGATTCCAAGATGAAGTCCTACATTACCCTGCAGTTCAAGAAGTTTATGAAGAATGCCAATGGAAGGAGCTTCGACAAGGACCGCAGGCAGTTTAGTTCTTCTCAGTTTAAAAGCCAAGACAAAGGGAAGAAGGATGCTAAGGAGGGCGGTCAGTATACTGTTCCCGCAGGACCAAAGTGCTTTGGGTGTCATGGGTTCGGACACATGAAACATGAGTGTCCTACATATCTCAAGAGCATTGGGAAAAGCAAAGCCCTTGCTGTAACCCTAAGTGACACTGAGCCTGAAGATGATTCCGACAATGAGGATGACGGAATCTTAAATGCCTTCACTGCCACAGTCAATCCTACTGAAGGGATTGTTGAAGAAGTGGATGAAGAAGAGGAATTGGTGGAGTCCAAATTTGAGAAGATGGATGATCAAGATGATATCCATTCAGCCTATGAGAAGCTTTACAAGCTCTCTGAAAAGCATGAGAAATTATATAGGCTGGCCACCAAGAAGCTCAGTGATGTGGAACTTGATCGTGAAGAGTTGTCCACGAAGTTTGATGAGGCAAATCAAACTGTTGGAGTACTGAGATTTGAGAACAACTTTTTGGCCGAGAAGACCAAGAAGCTTGAAGCGGAGCTGTTTCAAGTCAGAGCTCAACTGGAGAGGACTTCAAGTGCAAAGCTTGAAAGATGCTTAGCAATCAGAAATCTGCTTCGGATCGAACTGGTTTGGGGTATGGTATTTCTTTCTCTAATACTGCTTCTACTAGCAATACTGTTTTTGTTCCTCCTGCTAATAACACTGAAATTGAGAACATTGATGTTAAAACTAAATTAGCTAGTGAGAACTTAGATAAGGGTAAATCTATCTTAGGAGCACCCCCTAAGTAAGATAAGAATACTGCTAAAAACCCTAGGGCTAAGAAGGCTAACTCTCAAAAGCCTAAACAAAAGAAGTAGCATTCTGTCATTATTGTGGGGCTGCCGGTCATACTCGACCAAATTGCTATAAGTGGTTAGCCACTCAACAGAGCAATGGCATGATAGCATCTAGAAGCCAAAATCAGCTTCAATCCTCTCTTGCTCCTCTTGGAGATCTTCTAAAAGCCCTCATGTTCCTTTCGAACTTGAACGGTTTAAATTATTCCCCCTCATCGCCTGTTCAAGGATTCAATCAAAGGAAAGGTTCTTCCAAGGTGTGGAAGAAAAAGGACTCTAAGTGATTTCATCACTTTCTTCTCCCTTCTTGTTTTTCTTGTTTGTTGCATTACTTGTGTGTTTTTCTTTTATGCTGAGTCAGTCTAGTTTTTGCTTTGCTTTGATAACATGTTTTTATTTGTTTATTTTCAGTTTTATTTTTTTGTTTTTGATATAAAAAATTAAAAAAAAATTGAAAAATTGAAAAATACAAAAACAGTGTGTGTTATGTGTACTTTGGTATTTGTGTACCTTGGATGGCCAATGAAACAAAGTTTTCTAAACTTTGTATCTCTTGTAACTTAGATGAGCATCTCTATGCACAACTAAGCAAGTGAGCTTTGTGGCTCTTGTTTGTGATGAGTAAGATTAAGTTATCTCTTAAACTGAACACTCATATCACTCTTTTTGATGGGTAGGACTAGAAAATCCTAAGAGAAAGGCATAAATGACCATCTCACCACTGTTGCCCGCCAATCATAGTATGACACATGTATGCTTCGGCATAGCAAAAGTGCAGTGTCAAGACACCTGTATGCTTCGGCATAGCAAAAGTACAGTGTCAAAGACATCCGTATGCTTCGGCATAGCAAAAGTGCAATGTCTATACTTAACATGTTGGGTATTTCTTTTCTCTCTTTTTATGCCCATGCATGATATGCTTAAAAGAAAATATGCAAAGAAAATAAAAAGCAAAAAGATTAAAAATGCTTTAAATATGATTGCAAGCGTGTTTTCTAGGAGATGTGGGAGTCATAGGATGTACCTTAAAGGTGATAGTCCCCATCAAACAGTTATGATTGTATGTGAGTTAAAGTTATTTACTCATATCTCAGATCGTCATAACATGTATACACATATGCAATCTTGCAATGTTTTTCACACACAACACGCAATATTCTTTGCTACTTTTGATACATGTGCAGGTACAATGTGATTTGGCCATCACAAATGTTTACATATGCTAATGTATGCTCACTAAACTGTCTTAACTTGTTTTTTTTGAAAATAAAATTGGTTAGACTTGTTTAGTGTGTGTGTGTTTCTGAGGATCTATGTGCTTAAAATTATTGTTGAGAGATGATTTTGACAGCTTTTTATGTTGAGTGGATCATTGGTTGAGGTGTATGTTGGATTGCATTCATGTCTGTGTTTTTCACTTCTCGAAAAACTGCTTTTCAATGATGGCTCGACACCTCCTCGATACCTGGTCATCTGTCGAGCTTCTCAAGCCTTTTCTAATCGCAATCTCGACACCTGTCTCGACACCTGATGGATCGATCGAGAATGTTCTGTCTCCTCAATAGCTTCTCGACACCTTGTCGATCGATCGAGCTTCTTGTATCTGAATTTGGTCTTGCACCTCAATACCTCTCGATACCTTCATCTGTCGAAGGAAAATTCCTCGACACCTTCCCCGACAGCTTCCTCGATACCTCTCGACACCTCAGCTGTTGAGAATTACTGAGGTGCCTATTTAAGGACCTGTCGCGATTTTCACTCATTTCTCTCGATCTCTCTCGATCTGTCCGAGGCGTTTCATCTCCCAAACGTGTTCTCTCTCACTCAAATCTTCTGATCTTCATCACTTTTGGTCTTCCCTTGATTTCCATCACCTGGTATGTTCTTTTTCCCTTCCTTTTTCATGCATTTCATGTTTTGAAACCTAGGTTTTTGAATTTTTTGAAATTTTTGGGGTTTTCAAAATTGATGAGTTTTTCTTCAAATTTTGGTTTGGGTTTGCACTTAAATGTTTTCAAAATGTCATACATTGCATTTCATGTGCATTATAATGATATTTACATGCATTTAGATGTGTGCTCTATGTTTGTGTGCTGCTAGGATTGGATTGGGCTGAGCCCATGATGTTTTTTTCTTTGCATGTCACATGCTCATGCATTCCCATGCATACATACTTCTTGTTCAATATATTTGATATATTTGAACCGTGTTGGGACTTTTCTGATTGTCTCCCTCTCTATCTCTTTCTCATTCTTTTACGTTAGTAGTGTCTATGGCACCCAAATGTAAATCCACTCCTGCTCGAAACCCTCTGTGTTCTAGAGCTTCCTCTTCTTCTGACTCTGCTCCTCTTAACCTTTGGTTCCGTGATAGAGATGCCCACAAGGCATTTTCGGAGAACTTTTCTCGACGAGGTGTTCATTCGGAACGCCAAGTCATTTTGGCGGACTTCGCCGACACTGACCTTCCCTCTGTCATTCACAGTAGGGGATGGGGGTCACTGTGTGACGTCCCGGTCACTTGCCCTCTCGTGCTGATACAGGAGTTTTACTCCAACATGCACGGGATAGACCGTTCAGTACCTCTCTTTTTCACTCGCGTTCGAGGTATGCGCATTCCTATTACACCGCAGCTAGTCGCGGATGTACTTAGGGTACCTAGGATAGATTTTCCTGATTACCCTTCCTGTGAGCGTCTGAGGACTGTGTCCAAAGATGAGCTCATCTCTGCCTTCTGTCAGCGTCCTGCTGATTGGGGTGAGCATCAGTTCACATCATGTAGGCCTTTTGCTAAAGGTCCTAGATTTCTTAACATGGTGATGACCTTTGTACTCCATCCACTTTCTCACTACAACTCTATCACAGAGCCTCGTGCTCGATTTTTGCTATCACTTCTAGAGCATCTTACTATAGATTTTCCTTCTCATTTCATCCTGTCTATTATAGATGTCCATCTAGATTCGGCGTCCCGTGATAAGCTCATCTTTCCTTCCGCTATCACGAGGATCTTACGCCATTTTTCTATTCTCTTTCCTATGTCCGACCACTTCACTCACATCTGTGCCATAGATGCCGCTACCGTAAAACGTAGTGAGGCTCAGTTTAGGTCGCGACAGACGGATGCCACTCCTCCCTCCCGTTCAGCTCCGTCCAGATCAGCTCCATCCAGATCAACTCCTTCTACATCTGCTCCTTCTTCCTCTACGGGCGATGTATCTCTTGGAGATATTATGGCGCAGCTGCAGCGCATGGACACTCGCCTTGATACACTCTCTGCTGAGTTGTATCAGGTGAATGTTCGTGTTGGTCGTATTGCACGACGGCAGGCGACCATGGGTGGTTTTGCTCCAGAGGATACTCCTTCACCACCTACTCCAGCAGATTCAGATTTTGAGGATGATGAGGATGATGAGGATGATGATGATGATGGGGATGCTAGCTCTACTGATGAGATGTCTACATGACACTCTACCCTTTGTCACTCGTGACAAAAAGGGGAAGTAGTTTTGGGTTATGAGAGTAGTCATCTTAGGGGGAGAGTTAGTAGAGGACATTTTGATAGGGGGAGTGTTGATATTTTTGAGGGATGTAGTGAGGTTTTGATGTATCTTTTCTTTTCTATTCTTTATAGATACATTGATCTTGTATATGAGGTCTTTTGACCAGTTTTACATACATTGTACTTATCTTCTATATATGTGGATGTATGTTTCTTTCACCTCTCTCTTCATGTGTTGTTTCTTCTCTATCTTTATACACATGTTCTTTATACTTGTATGCAATCTATTTATTTCTGTTTCACACAAGATGCCTTGATGAGTTTTGTTTAAAGTGTTTCAGAAATACAGGTTGTCAAAGTCTACTTGCCATAAACTCTCTTCTTGCAAAGTTTTTCAAGAGTTTGTGTTAGGATAGATTTTATTGTATACAACAAGTGAATATGAGTTGAGTGATTTATGACTTCTCTCATATGCTCATTTGTTTGTTGTGGTTTTGTCACGGATTGCCAAAGGGGGAGATTGTTAGGACATATGTGTGTTCACTTGTTAAGAACATATGTCACTTATTTATGTAAATTGGCTAATCCTTTTGACAAAGCGCACTCTACTTGTAATTGGGTAGTTCTAGGTGTTTTTAATACTTCAAGAAACAAGGTTTCAAGATCAAGTATTGAAGTCATCAAGTCTGTCCAAGAAAAAGCAAGCTAAAGTGCAATTTCATTAAAGCTCGACACCTGATCGATAGCTACCTCGACACCTGCTATCTGTCGAGATTTACAAAATCAGTTTTTCTGATTTGATTTTCTTGGGATCCGTGAATATGGTTTTGGGCCTTCTTTTCTTCTAACCCTAAACATATAAAAGGATTGTTTTAAGAGCCGTCAAATTGTACATAAGTTGCAAAAGCATTGAGCAATCTCTGTTCAAGCAAATTGTGATCAAAAGACGAAGTTCTTAACCTAGTTCATCTTCTCTCAAGAAGTTGCTGTGTATGTGCACCATAGGGTTTTGTAACCAAGCATCTTCCTGATCTTCATTGTGTATGATGAACTGAAGAACTTTGCAGCCAACCTCTCCTTCTAAGTTGGTGTTTGAAGTCACGTACTGGGATCCGAGCATTGGTTAGTCACGTACTTGGGAGCCGTGCATCAAAGGTGGAAATTGTCACTACAGATCAAGTCCAATTGGGTATTGGGGTAAGGGTTCAACTGTATGTTGGTAAGGTACTTGGGATTCCTTTACTTGTAACCGCTTGATTTGATAATAGGGTTTTCCCCATTCGTAAACAAATCACCGTGTCATTTATTTTTCCGCTGCATATTTAGTTGTTTGGTGATTTGTTTGTGCTTCCACGCAATTGCATGATAAATTGATTAATTAATAGCTTGACTAATTAATTAATTGATTTTATCACAAGGGGTCATTCAGTTTGTAGCCTATCAATAGGATATAACAATTACATAAAAATATGAACCTAACAATCTCTCCTTTTTGCAATCTGTGACAAAACCACAAGAGTACATTGAATGACCTAGAATACATTCTACTCAAAATTACAAAATAAGCCTAGTCTAAAAGATTTGAACCTTGGAAGTTGCTGCAAAAAGAAGGCTCGGAATCTTGACTTGTCTTTCCTAAAAGGCACTGAACAAGACGCATCAAGGTACCATGTGGAAAATGATGACAAGTTAAACAAAATAAGAAACATGTGCATATAAAGAGAAAAGAAATAACACATGTGAGATAAATGTAAAGAAACATACATCATCATATATAGAAACACCACATGATATATGTAAATGGTTACAAAACCAAAAGATACACAGCACAAAATATATCAATACCAAACTGTATCAAACTAACTCTCCCCCTAAGTTAGTTACATCAAAAAACATTTCTTCCCTTTAACATGAAGTTCTCCCCCTAAATCTATTACTCCCCCTGAGGAATGACATTTAAATCTCAAATTTCTCCCCATTTTTGACACGATTGTCAGAGGGCATAGAAAGCCAAAAGAACTTGACTGGAGACAGACAGAAAACTGACATAGAGGGAACAAGGAAAGCAAGGAACCATAGACCTTTAAGAAGAACATGACAACAAGATGCTATAGACACAAAGGGAATAAAAAAAAATGCAAAACATAAAATATATATATATATATATATATATGAAATGCATGCAAAAGGCGTTCAATTTATTGGGAGGTATCAAGGGATGTGTTAAGGAAGACTTTGATAGATCGACACATGTATCAAGCAAACAAAAAGAAGAGAAAAGAGGTTCGATGTATCGAGGTGCTATCGAGAAAGAACTCAATGTATCGAAATGGTATCGAGATGCTTAAACATGAATTTTCATACAAGTTCAATATGAAACATATGCAATAACAAAAACTCAACACCATGAACCCACCCAGATTAATAAAAAAAGAAAAAAAAAAGTAGCAAAGAATTGCATGTTGTGTGTGAAACTTTTGCAAAAGAGCACAAGTGTCTCATCTCAAGAACACTCACACACAATCATGACCGTTTGATGAGGACCATCACCTTTGAGGTGCATCATATAACTCCCACATCTCCTAGAAACACGCTTGCAACCATATATAAAAGCATTTTGATTCTTGTTGCTTTTCATGTTCTTTGCATATTTTTCTTTGAATCATAAAATGACATAACATGAACGGGTATATAAGAAAGAAAGGAAATACCCAATTATGTAAGCCAAACATCTTATTTTCGCTGTGTAAGTGCTACACCTTGCCAAGCATGGCTTTTATGAATTGCACACAGATGTTTTATAATTGATGAGTTTTAGTGGTGAGATGGTTATTTATACCTTTCTTTTAGGATTTTTTAGTCCTTTTCATCAAAAAGAGTGATAAATATATAAATGATAAAAGATTAACCAAATCGTACAAATCACATAAACAAGCCACAAAACTAACATTGCTTAGTTGTGCATAAGAATACTCATCTAAGTACTAGTATACACAAACACACACTGTTTTTGTATTTTTCAAAATTTTCAAATTTTTATTTATTTATTTTTCTTATCTAGAAAGCAATAAAAAAAATGCATATAAACAAAATAAATGCAAAAACAATGCAATACATGAAAGCATGATTCCAAAAACAAGTATGAAATCAAGTATGAAAGTCCTACTTTAGATAGAAAGAATTAAAGTTGAGGACAAACAGAGAGACAATTAAATCTTAGGATTCTTCATCACCCACACAGCACAAGTCTTTAGCTGTGAAGATGAAAAGGCATGTGTCCTAGTATGACTACCGAAGACCAAAGGATACAGAGGAGTTAGAATTCCACTAAAATTGAGTTAAAAGGCACAAAGCTTTTAATAACTCACCAAGAAAAGGAGTAGAACCTTGAGAAAAGACCTAAGACCTTTTTGACACTTGCTTATGAGGATACAACTTGAAAAAATTAGGGCAAGTGTGTCTAGGAACACCAAAATGGTGACAAACATGAGTAGTTTTAGAATTGCTAGATTTCTTAGGATGAGGTTTGTAGACACTCAAACAAAATTTAAGAATTGGGCTCGGCACTTGAGAGTGCTAATCGGCACATGGCAAGTGCTGATCGACACTTTCGTAGTGCCGATTGGCACAGCTTTCGAGACCCAACCTGGAAACGTTCTGATCAAGCTAAAACACATCCATTTTGAATTTTTACGGATAAGAATTCGACCAAATTTGTATCTGATCCAAGCTACCTAATTTTCTAAGTACCAAACCTCTATAAATAAGGAACTAAAAATCAAAAATCAGGACCCCTTTTTCCTAACTTCTCTCTCCTTTTACGTTAAAGAAATTTTGGAATATTTGCTTTAGGAATTTCTTTTCTGTTAAAAGGCTTCACTTAAATACTTACAAATTCATTCTCTTTGATCTCTAGGATAGTTCTCTACTAGTGGAATACGTTCATGTACATATGATTCTAACTTTACATTCCATAACATGATTTTATTTTAATTTCAAAAACATGCTCTTATCTATGCTTTATTTTCCATGAATGTGATGTTGCTTTTTGTGTTTATATAACAATGTTTGTTATATGTTATTGCATGCTCTATTTCTTACTTTTGAAAAATTCACATGAGTAGTTGATGAACACGCCTAGATCTAGAGTTAAATTTCTTCTTAAAATTTTAGATTTGCAAGAGAATCCATGTTTCTTTAAAAACTAAAATTAGATCTGCATTTTGTCCATGTTTTTTTTTTTTTTTTTCAAAACTAAAATCCGATTTGCATTTTTCTCCATGTTTCTTTTTCAAAACTAAAACTAGATCTGTATTTTTCCAATGATTTTCAAAGATAAAATATGAACTGTATTTTATTTATAAAATCCGATCTATATTTTTTTAATAAAATCTAATCTGTATTTTGTTTACAAAAATTTGATCTGTAATTTTTTTATAAAATCTGGTCTTTTTTTAATAAATATATGATCTGCATTTTTTTATAAAATCTTTTTGCATTCTTCAAAACAAAATTTGACCTATTTTTTTAAAAGTAAAACCAAATTTGCATTTTTTTTTCACATAAAATTGTTATTTTTATAAAATAAAATAAAAAATCTCTTTTTACATTTAAAAAATCCAAACCAAATCAGAATTTTACTAAAAATTCATTCTTTTTTCTTTTATGGAAACTCAGATTTAAATTTTTCCGCAAGCGTTCTCATCAAAATTTTTTTGTACAAAATAAAGTTGTAGATCTAAAGTTCTTAAATGGCATTTTAACCCTAGGTCTAGGATTTGACATGGCATTTGTTGTACATCATTTGACATTTTGAATATCGGTATTTAATGGTCATTTAAAGTCTAGAAGACCAAACTCTGTCTGGGTAGGGTACATCTTTCCATCATGTAACCTAGCCCCCGAACCCAGAATTTTAGGTTGGTAGATTTAGTGTCTTATTTTTTTATTTTTGGTAGAATGTAATTAGGAAACAAAACTTTGTATTTTTCCTTTTTTTTTTTAAGTAGATTGTACCTAGGAATCAAAGCAATGTAAAATTCGTTCTACCATAGTGTAATTGTTTCCAATCAATAAAAATGCATACTATTCAAGATATATTGTATTTTGTAAAGTTTTTTTTATTTTACTTATAAAATAAGTGGCAACTCCATATGATCCTGAAAAGGGAAGGTGTCGGTGCCTACACCCTTTTCTGAGAGCCAATTTTTCAGTCTCTCACTGATGGAAATAAAGATAAATGCAGCGGAAAATAAGTTTTAAAACGGATCTACTTCATTCGATATTGATAACATGCACAAAGTAAATTTCAGAATTAGAGAACAAGAGATCGTACCTTGAAGCGGTGAATTTCAAAACAAAGATTGAAGCACTTGGGACTACTTTTAATCTTCACTCCAATTCCACTAACGCCCAAGATGTGTGGTCTCTCGATTGGTAACAAAGGGATGACTTGTGAGTGACAAAAACTCACATGCACATCATTTTCATGTTGTTTTTTTCACACCTCTATTTCTGTACGTTTTTCCCTTTGTATCTAACCAATTATCTAATTGGGCTGGCCTTTTGGGCCTTTCCAATTGGGCTTAAGTGTGTGGCTTGGAGTGGGACCAAAAGAGACCAATAAGACACTAGCTCCAATGGGCCTTGGGCTTTTCTGTCAACTCTTGACAAGTCCAAAGTTACCATTAACTATATTTAATACCACTATAAAAATATAGTTGCACTCTAGGCCTTATCTATAAATTATATCCCAAGATTTTATTATACATGCAACCCCTTCATAAAACATTCGTAGTAATACAAAGTCATTAATGTAGACTGCCACTTTGTAAATTACTACATCTTAATCCTTGAGTACCCGGTTTAATCCTTTAATGTTATTCATTATATATTTATGAAATCCAATTCCATAAATATATACTTTAGTCTCACTAAAGTGGTTAGGCCTAACTCTCTGAATAACAAACCCATTAAACTTATCTCAAGGGAATATTTTATATCTCCGTTAAGAGACTATGAATTCCATCTTGAGAATACATGTTCCATCAACACTAAATGTGGCTGCCCAACATACTGAGGTTTTGACCATAACTATAGATCTCACTCCTGATATATCAAAGCAACCTACACCTCATGATTAGGTTCATCATTCTCTCAGGATTAAGAGTTCATGCTAATACAAGTCGTGAGATTTATTATTCATTTGACAGTCTTTAGGAGAATAATAAATCTCACAGCGGTCCAGTTCAATATGTCTTAATTCTTAAAACATATTAACACATCATCTAGAAGTCTCCACTTCCATGATCAAGACAAATCATCGTAGTTGATATGTTATAGTCTTCGCAGATGAAATGCCCAATTTCATCACAGACTACGAACTATAATTCTGAGTTTACAAAGAACTTGTGATTTATATCTTCTGTGACTCTTCACATAAATCACATACTATGCATCTCATGGACTATATGATAATGTCTGAATATTTATGTTACTATTATTTCAGATAATAATAAAACAAATTTATTAAACATAATATTAAGTCATACATAATGTCAAACACAATGTCACACTTAATATCATACATAGCATCTTACAATAGGATTTAAGGGCACCAATCCTAACAATCTCCCACTTGCCCTAAAGACTATTGTGCACTAATCTAACTCCCATTCTTTCCAAATGCGACTCAAAAGTCCTTTGAGGCAAGGCTTTAGTAAATGGATCTGCTAGATTATTTGCACTTTCAATCTTTGCTACCACCACATCTCCACGAGCAACAATATCTCGAATGATATGGTACTTCCTCTCAATGTGCTTTCCTTTCTTGTGATTCCTTGGATCTTTAGATTATGCAACTGCTCCACTGTTATCACAAAACAATGTGATTGGAACTTGCTCCATTCTTATTACACCAAGGTCAGAAAGGAACTTCTTGAGCCATACAGCTTCCTTTGCTGCTTCACAAGCAGCAACATATTCTGCCTCCATGGTGGAGTCTGCAATACAAGATTGCTTAATACTCCGCCAACTAATGGCTCCACCTCCCAAGGTGAAAACACATCCTGAAGTGGATTTTCTGAAATCTAGATCCGATTGAAAATCTGAATCTGTATAGCCAATGGGAATCAAATCATCACAATGGTAAACAAGCATATAATTTCTCGTTCTCCGTAGATACTTGAGAATATGCTTTACAGCTTGCCAATGTTTCGGTCCTGGATTTGATTGATATCGGCTGACCATGCCAACTGAATAGCAGATATCTGGTCTAGTACAAAGCGTGGCATACATGAGACTCCCTACTGCAGAAGCATAAGGAACTTGTCTCATCATATCTTCTTCCTCTTGAGTCTTAGGCCTTTGGTCATCAGACAGAGGAACTCCATGTCTGAAAGGAAGCAATCCTTTCTTGGAGTTTTGCATGCTAAACCGTTCTAGAACCTTATCTATATATCCAGCTTGTGATAAGCCTAACATCTTATTCTTGCGATCTTGCCAAAGCTTGATCCCTAGAATAAAGTTAGCCTCACCCAAGTCCTTCATATCAAAATGGCTTGACAACCAAACTTTTACCGATGACATTACCCTTACATCATTTCCAATGAGTAGAATATCATCAACATAAAGCACTAGGAACATTACTACTTTATCTTGATGTCTTTTGTACACACATGGTTCATCAAGATTTTGTTCAAAACCAAATGTCTTGATTGCTTGATCAAATCTGATGTTCCATGACCTAGATGCTTGCTTAAGTCCATAAATGGACCTTTGCAACTTGCATACCATATGCTCTTGGTTCTTTGCTATGAAACCTTCCGGTTGCATCATATAGATTTCCTCTTCAAGATTGCCATTAAGAAATGCAGTCTTGACATCCATTTGCCAAATCTCATAATCAAAATGAGCAGCAATGGATAAGAGAATTCTGATAGATTTAAGCATTGCTACTGGAGAAAAGGTTTCATCATAATAAATACCTTCTTTTTGTATATACCCTTTCGCCACTAGCCTTGCTTTAAAGGTTTCAACATTTCCATCTATCCCTCTCTTCCTCTTGTAAACCCATTTGCAACCAACAGGTTTAATGCCGTTAGGCGCCTTTACAAGATCCCAAACTTGATTGGAATACATGGAATCTAATTCAGATTTCATAGCTTGGACCCAATGATGTGCATCTATATCATTTATTGCTTCATCATATGTGTAGGGATCCGATTCAACCTCTTCTGAGATAGCTTCATAAGTTTCTCCCAAACCTATGAATCTTATAGGAGGCAGAACAATTCTCCCACTACGACGAGGCACCTGAGTACTAGACATGTCATGAGTAGAATCTTGTGGTGTATCTAATACAGCCACATCGTCCCTAGTTTCATCTATTGGTTGTTCATTTACAGGTTCATTTATTTCAGCCAACACAACTCTACTTCTAGGAGTATAATCATTCATATAGTCATTTTCCAAGAATTTGGCATTTGTGCTAACAAACACTTTATTATCTTTATGACTATAGAATAAACCTCCAACAGTTCCTTTTGGATACCCAACAAAGAAAACCACTTCTGTTTTAGACTGTAACTTGTCAGACTTTCCTTTTAACACATGTGCAGGACAACCCCAAATATGGAGATGTCTCATACTAGGCTTACGCCCATTCCACAACTCCACAGGTGTTTTAGGAACAGACTTCGAAGGTACTAAATTCAGAAGATACATTGCTGTGTTTAAGGCATATCCCCAAAAAGAAATAGGTAGAGTTGAATAACTCATCATGGACCTAACCATATCTAAAAGAGTCCTATTCCTTCTTTCTGCTACACCATTTTGTTGTGGAGTTCCAGATGCAGTCAATTGGGGTACAATCCCATTCTTAGTTAAGTAATCCTTAAAATCCCTAAGAAGGTATTCGCCACCACGATCAGATCGAATGGCCTTTATGCGTTTACCTAATTGATTCTCAACTTCAGCCCTAAACTCTTTGAACTTTTCAAAGGTTTCAGACTTCCGTTTCATTAGGTACACATAACCATATCTTGAGTAATCATCAGTGAAAGTAATGAAATACTCATAGCCACCTCTTGCTTGGATTGACATAGGACCACAAACATCAGAATGCACTAGCTCTAGCAAATCTTGGGCTCTTCTACCTTTTGCATTAAAAGGTCGTTTGGTCATTTTACCTTCCAAACAAGATTCACAAACTGGAAATTCATCAAAGTCCATGGGCTCTAAGAGTCCATCTTTGATCAGTCTTTGAATCCTATTTGAATTAATATGACCAAAACGCAAGTGCCAAAGATATGCATCACTAGTAGAAGGAAATTTTCTTTTTAATGATTTTACATGAGAGTCATTATCTAATTCAGAATTATATAATTCATGCTTATCAGGAGTTAAAATATAAAGACCATTCACAATATTGCCAGAACAGATAAACACTTTATCCTTCTTTATTACAACATTGTCTTTCAGGATAACACAATATCCATGTTTACCTAAGTAAGTAGCTGAAATTAAATTCCTACGAACATTAGGTACATACAAACAGTCTTCTAATATTAGAACTCTAGATTCAAAACATAAATTACAAACACCAACAGCTACAACTGGAATTTTGCTCCCATCAGCCAAAGTAAGAAACAACTCCCCTTCTTTAAGCTTTCTGGTCTCCTGGAACCCCTACAAGGAATTGCAGATATGATTAGTACAACCTGAATCCACACACCAGGAATCCGTGGGATTCTGTACCAAACATATTTCAAGAAGGAATGTATTAATCATACCTTTGTTCTTGGCAGCCTTAAATATTGGACAATTTCTCTTCCAATGTCCTTTCTCACCACAATGGAAACACTTTCCTTTGATCTTCTTTCCTTTATCAGCAACCCCTAAGGCAATTTGTTTACCCTCTTGCTTGGTAAAGTCCTTCTTCTTCTTTTTCTTACCCTTGCCTTTCGACTTAGGTTGAGAAGTAGAAGCTTCACCAACATTGGCTTCAACATGGGAAGTACCAAGAATGCCTTCTGCCGCTACCAATTCATTCATTAATTCAGACAAGGTATAAATCTTTTTATTCATATTATAGTTTAGTTTGAATTCCTTGAATGATTCCGGTAGCGACTGGAGTATCATATCCACTTGGGATTCTCCATCTATATCGGCACCTAAAACTTCCAATGTATTCAGGTTAGAGATCATTGTAAGACAATGCTCTCTCACTGAACTTCCTTCAGCCATTCTGGTATTATAAATTTGCCTCATGGTCTCTTGCCTTGCAGAACGGCCTTGCTCACTAAACATCTCCTTCAGACTTTGCATTATGTCTGAAGCTAGTTCTACATCCTGCATTTGATGCTGTAGAACATTTGAGATAGATGCTAGGATGTAGCACTTGGCCATCTCATTAGATTTCTGCCAACGATCATATCGTTGTTTTACCTCAGGAGGTGCATCTAATGAAGGAAAGCTAGGACATGGTTTAGTAAGAACATACTTATGCTCTTCAGCAGTAAGAACAATGTCCAAATTTCTTTTCCAGTCAACATAGTTGGATCCAGTCAGTTTGTTTTGATTAAGAATAGTTACAAGTGGGCTAAAAGATGCCATGATCAAATCTGAAAACAATAAACATGAATATAATAATTAAACTGACATTATCTATTTAGCATATGAACATATAGTATGGAACCTTAATAAAACCATAATATAATATATGCAACGACAACCCAATCCCATATTCAATATCCCTCAGCATAGAGTGAATATAAAATACTATGATTGATTGAGAACTATTCTCATCATTAGTGCTATCATGATAACTCTTATCAAACACTAATAATATGCCGTTATACATTTGGCCTCTAAATTATTATAGTAAGAACTCAGCATAGAGGATACTATAATATTTAGTCTAGTGTACACCATTATCTAGAATCATGTGTAACCACATTTCATCCCCTTAACAGGCTTATTTTGTAGTACCATGATACAAAACACCCTCCGCATGGAATGCAAAGCTCAAGGCTAAGACAAGGTGTTTGATCAAACCACTATAACCAAGAAATTCAATCTTGTAGGACCATGAAATAAATACTCTCCGCATGGAATGCTAAGCTCAAGGCAAAGACAAAGTATTTATTCCATACTACTATGAACCGACAATGGAGGCCGTGAGACCCAACCCTTGTATCTCTCTCCCACTAGATGTTTTAAAGAAAAGGTTTTTAATTTTAAAACATGCATAATCTAATTACACAAAGTCTTAGTCTTTTTACATGTGAAAACACTTAGAAAAAATTCTGATTTTCTTTCTTTCGATCAATCGAAAGTGCCCCTCGATTGATCGAAAAAATTAAGAAATTCAAACTTGATCCTCTGACTCCTTCGATTGATACTCGATCGACTCTCGATCGATCGAAAAAAAAATTCGATCGATCGACTAACAATCGAAAATCTATCGTTCTAAGAAGTCTGATCACTGTCTCATTCGATCAATCGAAAATAATTTTCGATCGATCGAAAATCGCGAAACTTGAATTTTCAGAAATTTTTCTAAGACAGTTTTCTTCGTTTTTCATGAACAAACATCTTTCAAACGAACATGACAGACAGAGTTTGATGTCAAAACTGAATTCTATTGATGCTATAGCCTTAAAACTCAATTTAACATACTTAAATTAAATTTAAACAACATCATAACATCAATTTCAGTTTTCATCAAATCATAGTTTCAACAACATGCAGAAAATTAAAACATAATCTTCTAACAATATGAAACTATCTTCTCCAATTCTAAAACTCACATAACATGTTAAACAATACGAAATTGAAGACCGCTCTGATACCATTTGATGGAAATAAAGATAAATGCAGCGGAAAATAAGTTTTAAAACGGATCTACTTCATTCGATATTGATAACATGCACAAAGTAAATTTCAGAATTAGAGAACAAGAGATCGTACCTTGAAGCGGTGAATTTCAAAACAAAGATTGAAGCACTTGGGACTACTTTTAATCTTCACTCCAATTCCACTAACGCCCAAGATGTGTGGTCTCTCGATTGGTAACAAAGGGATGACTTGTGAGTGACAAAAACTCACATGCACACCATTTTCATGTTGTTTTTTTCACACCTCTATTTCTGTACGTTTTTCCCTTTGTATCTAAATAATTATCTAATTGGGCTGGCCTTTTGGGCCTTTCCAATTGGGTTTAAGTGTGTGGCTTGGAGTGGGACCAAAAGGGACCAATAAGACACTAGCTCCAATAGGCCTTGGGCTTTTCTGTCAACTCTTGACAAGTCCAAAGTTACCATTAACTATATTTAATACCACTATAAAAATATAGTTGCACTCTAGGCCTTATCTATAAATTATATCCCAAGACTTTATTATACATGCAACCCCTTCATAAAACATTCGTAGTAATACAAAGTCATTAATGTAGACTGCCACTTTGTAAATTACTACATCTTAATCCTTGAGTACCCGGTTTAATCCTTTAATGTTATTCATTATATATTTATGAAATCCAATTCCATAAATATATACTTTAGTCTCACTAAAGTGGTTAGGCCTAACTCTCTGAATAACAAACTCATTAAACTTATCTCAAGGGAATATTTTATATCTCCGTTAAGAGACTATGAATTCCATCTTGAGAATACATGTTCCATCAACACTAAATGTGGCTGCCCAACATACTGAGGTTTTGACCATAACTATAGATCTCACTCCTGATATATCAAAGCAACCTACACCTCATTATTAGGTTCATTATTCTCTCAGGATTAAGAGTTCATGCTAATACAAGTCGTGAGATTTATTATTCATTTGACAGTCTTTAGGAGAATAATAAATCTCACAGCGGTCCAGTTCAATATGTCTTAACTCTTAAAACATATTAACACATCATCTAGAAGTCTCCACTTCCATGATCAAGACAAATCATCATACTTGATATGTTATAGTCTTCGCAGATGAAATGCCCAATTTCATCACCGACTACGAACTATAATTCTGAGTTTACAAAGAACTTGTAATTTATATCTTCTGTGACTCTTCACATAAATCACATACTATGCATCTCATGGACTATATGATAATGTCTGAATATTCATGTTACTATTATTTCAGATAATAATAAAACAAATTTATTAAACATAATATTAAGTCATACATAATGTCAAACACAATGTCACACTTAATATCATACATAGCATCTTACAATAGGATTTAAGGGCACCAATCCTAACACTCACAGTGGCGACTGGGGATGTCAAGGGCTAAGCTTCACATTAGACTTGAAATGACCAATTAAATACCCCTGTTTTTGTATGATATTTTTGTTTGTCTGGTTGCTTATGTCTACGTATTGTTTGTATAATATCTTATTTGAAAATGCCATGTTGATTGTTAAAAGCTTTCCCTAATTGTCATAATGTGTGCCATCAAATAACAAATATGCATGTACCCATCTCAACATATGGTGGTAGTAACCATGGATCACCGGTCCTCATTAGATTTGGGTACCCGGTGGTGAACTCACCAATTTATAGCCCAAAGTCACTAGATGAATTCTTATTGACTGAAAAGGATAGACCATGCCGTTTGGACTAACGTAATGTTCATTACATTACAAGTTGGGAGGTGTAACATCCTAGCTATGGGAAACAATAGAACAACAAACCCACCCTACAATGTAATGACTTAGAACCTATCCTTAGGCCGGTTCGGTTAAAATTGCATCGCATTCTTTGTGTGTTTGTTTGGTTGATAGATTGATATAGATGGGGACCTAGCATTGTTTGACCTAACCAAGCCTTTTCTTAAGGGAGAATTTAGTTAAGATCAGAGGGAAGACTCTAAAGAGAATCCAAGAATAATAATCAAGCCAATAGTTCCAATTCCAAGCCTATCACAGTACTGAAGCCCTTGAGTATAGAAGGCACCCTACAATTACAACACCTCAACCTCATGTTCAACTTGCTAGACAGCCTAAGCCACAGGAAATCTGAAGACTCTATTACCATGGCAGAGGGAGAGAAGCACCAAAACACTAAAGAGCCAATGAGCACTTAGGAGCTACTAAACATTATGGTGGCAAGCCAAATTCAGTTAAAGGAAGACATGAACCTCATGGTCCAGTAATTACAAAATCAGAAGGGTAGTTAAGAGGAAAACAAGACTGCTCAAACTTCCCCTATCTCGAAGAGTGAGAAGAAGATTAATGAAAAAATAAGTAAGATGGAGGAGATGATCAAAAGGGGGTGCAAGACGGAAGTCCTCATGGATTATCAGTCGCTTTCTCTTTTCCCAGACATAAGATTACCCCCAAAGTTCAAGATGCCAATCTTGGACAAGTTCGATGGCACCAGCTGCCCCAAATCCCACCTAAAGAAGTACATGGGGGCTATGCAGCCACTAGGAGCTATTGAGAAATTGTTGGCATAAATGTTCCAAAACACCTTGACTGGAGTCACTCTTAGGTGGTTTCTTAACGTGGAAAATAATAGAGCTAGAAACTGGGAAGAAATTTGTAGGGACTTCCATAACCAGTACAAGTACAATATAGAGGTGGATGTGACAAGAAGAGACTTAGAAACCACTAAACAAGAGCTGAGGGAGTCCTTTTCCGCCTTCATTACCAAATGGAGGTCCAAAGCCTCACAGATGATGAAAAGGCCGAATGAAGAAGAGCAATTAACCATGGTTGTAAAAAGCTTGTTACCTGTATACCATAAATATTTGTTTGCTTAATACTTTCCAAATTTCAAAGCTTTAATAGCTGCTGGTACTCAAATTGAGGATGCAATAAATAATTGAACTATAAAGAATGAGAATTACCTAAATTTAAAAGGAATTTTGGGCCTTCAAGCTCTAAAATTGCAGAAGTATCTAATATATATATAACTAATCCATACCAACTTATTGCCCCAGTGCAATTATCACAAGTGCCGTCTCCAAGGCCTGTGAGGGAATTTCGTGAACATGCCGATGAATCAAGTATTTGAAAAGTTGAAAGTAAAAGGGTTACTGAAACCCTTAGACCCAAACCCATTACCTGCAAAGTTTGATGTGAGTAAAAGGTGTGCCTACCATTAAGGCCCAAGCCACGACACTGACAAGTGTTATAATCTTTGTCATGCAATCCAAGATTTAATAGACACCAAGGTGATTGCACCGCCTACAAAGCCTAATATCACCTACAATCCCTTGCCCAACCACAACTTTAGGAGAGGACCAAGGATTAACTGTTTGATTTCTGAGGTGGAAGGAGAAGAGGACCCGTCTAAATTGATCTATAACCTACCCAAGTGCTTTATGATGACTTGGGAAGAGCTAATGGGCATGACGTCTACATCGGAATATGATATATAAGTAAGGATATTGCAAAAATCCCAAATTACCCAATTTCCACATATGGGGAGAGACACTTTAAACACCAATCAAATAGCCCAACATCCACATATGGGGGGAGACACTTCAAACCCCAATCAGATGACCCAACATCCAAATATAAGGGGAGACAAACCCCAAGACATCAAATCAAATGACCCATCAAAAATTGCCCACATCACAAGAGGGGAGACATTTCAAACCCTCACGTTTGGAGACAAACAACTAGGTAGAAGCCTTGAACAAAGGCAACCCAACAAACACTCAATGAAAAGGATGAGGTACTCAAGCAGTTGCAGAAGACACAAACTAACATATTCTTATGGGGTTTACTCATGGCCTCATACAAGCACTGCCAAAATCTGGTGAACCTTGTCAATCAAATCCATCTCCCTACAACCACTACTTCTCAAGATTTGAATGCTATGACTGGGTCTATAAGTAGGGAGCTTACTATATCCTACTCCGACAAAGATTTGACTAAGAAAGAGAAGCGTCACAATGACCCATTACACATTATTGTAGATGCCAAAGGCAAGAGGATGCCAATGGTCTTAATTGATGATGGAAGTTCTCTGAATGTGTATCCTTTGAAAATCGCAAGTTGCCTAGGTTTAAGCATTGAAGATTTTGTGCCATTTGATCAGCATGTGAGAGCATATGACAATAGTAGAAGGGAGGTTTTAGGGACGGTGACACTAAATTTCACCATAGGGCCAATTAACAAAAAAATGGAATTTCAAATATTCAACATAGCTTCATGCTTCAACATGCTCCTCGGGCGACCATGGATTCATGATACAGAGGCCGTGCCTTCATCCCTGTACCAAAAGGTTCGATTTCCACATGAAAGAGCCATTGTTACTATATATGGTGACACTTTAACTGTCTGGAAGCCCATTTTTGGTATTGATCTTGAGAATGAGCTAGTAACCCTAGATGGTTTTGAAAGAAAGGAAGAAGAGGTTCAAAAGATCCCTATGGACTTAGATCCCTACAGCTAGTAGCAATGATAAGGAAGGTAAGTTATTTTCTAGAGATGAACCTAGGGAAGACCGTGAAAGAGGCGGTTGTTAAAGTCCAAACAATTCCTACAGCCACACCAACTTTCAGATTAGGTTATAAGCCTATAGATTATGATTTATTAGAGTTGGAGTTGAGGAAGATGGCCTGAGTAAAGGATGAAGCAAAGGGACTTCCTATTCCCCCAAAACCCTTAAAGCCATACACTCTTACACCGAATGGAAAGTTTGCTAAAGCTAGAGATAGTCAGCATTATTAGGGATTTCCTAAACCGAGATATGATCCTGAATTGAAAACAATGGTGCCTAGATTTGAATTATTTCTTGATTACGAAAATAAGTTTCCAGAATTGAGGGAGAAAGATACAATTTGGGTCCCGACTGATTGGACAGATTACATGGATCCTGTTATAATGACTACACTGTTTAGAGATGCTATCTTCAACATAGAAGAGGAAGAATACTAGAAGGCCTACAAACATGCGTTGAAGAACTCTTATTGAATGTTCAAATAGCGTTGAAAACACTATGAACGTTTAGACCCCCAAAAACAAACTTATTGATTCAAGCTTAATGTCAAACAATATATGTGCAGAAAATGAACATAAGCTAACTACAGAATTGATAATCAATCTAAACCAAATAAAATCACATCCATAGCAGAAGTTAAATGGCAAAGATTAAGGGAAGAGAGATGCAAACACAACGATGTGTTATCGAAGAGGAAACCGAAGCCTTCTGCGTGAAATCTCTTCGCCGCCCTCCAAGCGGTAAATAATCCACTAAAGAATGTAGTTCGGATATATGAACAACAGAAGACCATCCAAGCCTAATCTACCCAGTGTACCTAGGCCCTCCAAGCTTCTTGCTCCAATGAGGTTACGCCGAACCTATTTCTTATTTAGCTTACCGGATTCCGCTTTAGCCCATAGCATCAACCAATAGTCATTGGTCCCTTCCTAACTGCTTCCCAAAGCACCAAATAGCCTTCTCACAGATATGGGTATGGTGAGAAAAGAGGATTTGGGTAAGAACCTCTTAAGGATGTAACAATGGAGAGGGTAAGAGTAGAGGAATTGGAAGAGTCTCTATGTGAAAATTGTGGATGAATCAATCATGTTTTTCTCTAGAGTTTCTCTCTCACAATTCCCTCTAGAAGCTCTCTACATTTCGTGGGTATAAGGGGTATTTATACTAGGGTGAGAATGGAATGCGAAGAGTCAGGTTGTTCAAAACAGAGCAAGTTGGCGACTTGGCCTCGCGACTTGACTGAGTCGCGAGTTCAAGTCGCGAGATAACAGAACGACTAGGCTGAAAATTGACATCGAAGTTTGGAAAGATTCAATACCAGTATGTACCAAGAATGCAAAATTAGATTGCCGTTACTTAACCAACAATGGCATCCATGATGGATCCTATGATGGAATCCATCTCCTTTGTGTGACTGCCAAAAAAGCATAGCAGATAATTGAGGAGGTCTATGAGTCAAGTTATGGGCCACATATGAATGCACACATGCTGTCATGGAAGATAATAAGACAGGGTTATTATTGGACTACTATGAAAGTAGACCGTGTAGCTCATGTTCAAAAATGTCACTAGTGCCAAGTCCATGGAGATCTGAAGCACATGCCGCCAATGTCATTACATACTATGACTTCACCCTAGCTGTTCTCTATTGGGGGATAAGCATTATTAGGAAGATTTACCCAACAACATCAAAAGCCCATGAATTCATACTAGTAGCTATTGATTATTTCACTAAATAGGTTGAAACTGCCTTGTATAAAGTTGTAAAGTTGTGATTTACAACTACGTTTTATGTTACTTTAATTTCATGTCAAATTTGATTGTAATTTTGTTCAATCATTTCCCTGTATTTTTATGGGATTTAATGTTAGCGCTGTGTGCGTGTAATGACCCCACCCTACCTGTGTAGATATTGTCCGCTTTAGGATCTTATACCCCTCACGGTTTTGTTCTCTCCCAAAGCACACAGCAGTGGGGAAAAGGGCTCTGCACATTGAAGGGAAGTCATTCCTTATAAACACATTCCCATGTGCTTTCCTAGGCGATGTGGGATTCCATGGAATGCAAGACCCCCCTTTTTGGGTCACTACAATCCACCCCCCTTATGAGCACACGCGTCCTTGCGTGTGGGGCCCACACTTTTGGCCAGGGCATGGCTCTGATACCATCTGTAATGACCCCACCCCACCTGTGTAGATATTGTTTGCTTTGGGATCTTATACCCCTCACGGTTTTGTTCTCTCCCAAAGCACACAACAGTGGGGAAAAGGCCTCTGCACATTGAAGGGAGGTCATTCCTTATAAACACATTCCCATGTGCTTCCCTAGGTGATGTGGGATTCCATGGAATGCAAGACCCCCTTTTTTGGGTCACTACAGTGCGAGAGTTTGATGAAGAATTTGTGAAGATGTGGATTTCGCAACTTGCTCGTAACTGCTGACCTTCAAAATAGGCCACATGAGAAGCACATGCTAAAATTTGAAGAGTCCTTGGCAGGCTGGATTTCGAGAGTCATTCGCAACTCAAGCCAAGTTGTGAATGGCCTACAAAACTCTCAGCCTAATTATTTTTTAGTGTGCCTTTTCCTATTCTTTACCAACACTATATAAACCCTCATTACCCACAAAATGTAACAAGAAGGAGTATTCACAAGAAACTTTTGAGAGAGAAAACCCTAGCCAAACACTTGAGAGTTAGAGATTGCTTACCCACAATCTTCTACATCATTTCTCTACAGTTTCCATTTACTCCTACCTCTCCATCTAAACATCCTTGAGAGGTTCTTAGCCCAAACACTTACCTCACTCATTCTGAGTGTTGAGAGAACTTTTGGTGCCTATGGGAAGCATTGGAAGAAGCCAGTGAGTGGCGGATGGAATAGGGCAAAATTGTGGGATCTGGATAACTAGTGAAGACAAGACTCCAAGAAGTCCGTTGGTAGTAGGAGCTTGGAGGGCTCAAGTACATTGGGTAGATTAGGCTTGAAGAGTCTTTTGGATATTTGTGTACTCCAACTTATTCACTAGTGGATTGACTTTGGCTTGGAGGGCCGCAGAGAGGTTTTTCGCAGAGTACTTCTATTTCCTCTTTGATAACACATCTCGATGTTATCTTGTGTTTGCATCTCTCTTCCCGACTCTTTAAGCTTTACATTTATCGCATATTGTACTTGCTTATGGCGTAGAGCAGTGTTCCGGTTTATTCTGCTACATTTACTCTTGTTCCGCACTTAGATAAGTTAGAGTAAAAGCAATTATGCCATAATTTAAAATATGGGGTCTAAATAAGCATTAGTTTTTTCACACTAATTGATCTTTCAATTTGTTTTAGAGCAGGTACACTTTTTGGATTTCGTTATCCTTGTGTGATCCTAGACCCCTTTTGAGATGGATAGATCTCAATCCTTCAACGCAACTCCTTTCTTTGATTGGAGTAATTATGCATTTTGGAAAGTACATATACGTGCTTTTCTATGTGCTATTGATGAGACCGGTTGGGATTCCATTATGAATGGTTGGGTGAGACCAACAACACTCAAGGCCGAGTTGGACAAGGCTGCCCTTGCTTTGGCAAATGCCAAAAGTAAAGCTATTAATGCAATTTTCTATGGTGTTTCTACTGAAGAATTTCATAGGATCTCTCATGTGAAGACTGCTAAAGAGGCATGGACAATCCTCAAGACTACCTATAAAGGAACCAAGAAGATCAAGGACACCAAATTGTAAATGTTCACTACCTAGTTTGAAGACGTGAAGATGAGTCATTTGACTCATTTTATAGGAGACTCAACGAGATTGTCATTGCCAAGCTCAATCTTGGAGAAAAGATTAAGGATGCCAAAGTTGTAAGGAAAGTCTTAAGATCCTTACCTGAAAGCTTCCAAGTCAAGGTCACCGCCATTGAGGAGAGTAAAGATTTGGATGAGATCGAGATCTAAGAGCTTATCGGTTCTCTTCAAACTTATGAGCTCAAATTACCCTCTCACAAGTCTAGCAAATCACTTGCTCTTAAAACCATAAATGAGAAAACCAGTGATTCCTCAGATGAGGATGGTGTTGAAAAAAAGGTGGCATATCTTACAAAGAATTTCAAAATATTTCTAAAGAAGAAGAACAATGGAAAGCCTTTTGGCAAAGGAAAATTTTCATCCTCTTTGAATGACAAAAGAAACTTCAAGAAGAAGGATGTAAAAAAGTCATCACCACCCCAAGGGATTGTTTGCTATGAATGCAATGGATATGGGCATTTGAAGAATGAGTGTCCAAACTATTTGAGAGGAAATGGTAAGGTGCTAACAACTACCCTTAGTGACTCGGAGAGCTCAAATTTAGATTCAAAAGAAGAATGCAATGGTGATGGCAACTATTTAGCGTTGATGGCAATTACCTCGGTTGATTCCAAAGATGAATTGAGTGAATTGGTTGAAGAACTTGTTGTACACTCCGATGTTGAAGAAGATGAAGTTTCAGATGATGAGGAAGTGTACCTCAATAAAGGTGATAAGAAACTTCAAGATGTTAATGAAGCATTGCTTGAGGATTGTGGCAAGTATGCTAAAGTTGCTAAGAGTACAGTAAAGAAGATGAAAAGAATTGAAGAAGACCACAAATCCACTCTTGCACAACTGAAGGGTGCCAAGTGTGAAGTTGAAGACTTGAAAGAGGAGCTGCTAAATGCTTACTCAAAGATCAAGTTTCTTAAACTTGAAGTGATTCAAGCTAATTTCAAAATGGAACGTATCACAACCAAGAAGCTTGACAGTGTTCTTTCATCTCAAAAACCTTTTGCAGACAAAACCGGACTAGGCTACACCAGTGAAAGAAGTTCAAGTGTAGAACCAAGAAGGGAGATGAAGTTCATATTGGTGAAGGATGTAGAAAAGCCTAAGACTGAGATCCCTATTGTTGAGAATAAGGACATTGAGCCAAAATTAAAGGAAAAAGGGAAGTCACTACCTAAGAGTCAAAAGGGACCTTAAGTGAAGCATTTTTGTCACCATTGTGGCATTCAAGGGCACACAAGACCAAATTGCTTCAAGCTTCACGCTCTCAAAAAGGCTGATTCTCTACATGCTTAAGGAAATACAAGAAGAATGCCAAGAGGAAAGCAAGCTAAGGGAGAAAATGATGGTCAACTCATTGGAGATGTCATGGAAATGCTTAAGAACATCTCTTCATGCCTAGCTAGCTTCACCCCGAGGTTTAAGAGTTATGTTGGTCGTACCCCTCCCTCTAAGAATTTCACCCAAAGCACCCATGCGGTGTGGGTGAAGAAGGCTAATCATGCATGATTATCCACTATGTCCATGCATTAATACTTCCAATGTATTAGGGTCGTAGTATCATGCATTATGTCATATGCACTCTTCTCACTTCAATGCTTCCTTCCTAGCATGTTTCTTTTAATGCTTTTTGTTTTGGTTGCTTTGTTTGTTGATCTTACTTTATTATTTTTGTTTTGAGTGAGTAAAAATCCAAAAACTTATAAAATGTATAAAATCTCAAAAAGTTTGATCACTTGTGTTGTATCATATCACATGCTGAGTTTGGCCTAGTACCTTCATACTAATGGCGTAATGCATTTACAAGCTTAGCTTGTTATGTATGCACATTTTAAGTGTGAGTGATATTTAGAAATCTATGTTTGATTGTTGTAAATAGATCTTCAAGCTTATAGATCTTCAAACTTGTCATGAATGTCTAGCCATTAGTCTTGTTTGATTTTGATACATGCGTAGACTTGATCCTATATATCTCCTCACTTTTTTCTTTTTTTTTTTTGTCAAAAAGCTCTTCAAACATCAATCTCTAAAAGGAGAAAGAACTGAAAAAGTCTTGCTTCAAAAATTAGTTTGACTAGGAAAAGGTGGAGCAAATTGTATTCAAAATGTATGATGCCAAAGCCAAAGGCTTATTCCTCAAAGAAATATCAAAATTGTATGGTATCGTTGCTCAAAAATTGAGTTGTATTGATCATAAAGTATGAAAAATGGAAGCCAAATGAAAAGCTTTCAATCATTTTAAACACTTTGGTGAGGAGTCATATATGTTCATTTCTATTAGTGAGATAGGTCACTTGACTTCGTACTATTTGTGTATGACTTGATTGAATCGATCTTTGAAACTTCATACTAGACTATGGACTAATTCATACTTGATTCCCACACATAACACACAAGTATAATGTTCAATGAATGTCGATTTCATTTGTGTAATTGTACATGTTCAAATGTGATGTGTATATGCTTAATAGCTTAATGATCAAACCCAAAAAGATTTTTGAGTATATTATTTTTTTTTCTAGCAGTGATTTTTGTCACTTTGATCCTTAAAGTTTTTCTCAAAATGTCAAATTTTTACTGTTGAAAAACTTTGTGTTCGGCCATTTTGCGAATGCCTTCACGAGTGGTCTCAAGTCGCAAAATTCTTAAGAAATTTCTATTTCTTAAAAATTTCTGGCAGAGAGTTTCTCGAGTCCCTTGCTAGTGGTTCACGACTCAAACTTGACTCGCAAAAATCTGCCTTGTGCATCAGCACATTTCGCAAGTAGGCTCGCAACTGGGTCGCGAGTCACTGACTCGCGAAATGTAGAAAAAGACAGTTTTTAAAGGCACAAAATTTCAGTTTTTCAAAATCACTTGTCTTTTTGCACTCCGCGACTCCCACCCACAACCTCTCTTGCTTGGATTTTTCTTCTTAGACTTCTCAATGGTATTTTCTAACACATTTCCTTTACCTATTCCTTTGATTTTGTCTTTGATTTCATAAAACCTAGGGTTAGGATTTATTTTTGTGTTGGGTTAGGAAAACTTCTATTCTTGCAAAAATTTTTAATTTTGTTGATTGGGCTTAGTCCCATTTTGTTTCTTATTGATTGTGTTAGGCCCATGTGGCAAAATAACACGTATTAAGGCAAGATTCTCATATGTTCATGCATTGTTTGTCATATATGTATAGTGTGTGCACACTAGGTGTTTGATAAAATGCTTCTATGGTATATTTTTTCATCCATTTGGACTCCGATGAGTACCAAATTTTAGGGTTTACCATGGTTACTCATTTTTAACATGTTTTGATCATTGCTTGTGTGTTTTACACACTTTTCCCCATGAGTGCTTGTTCATGCATTGGTCATGCATTGTACATGCACACTTGATACACGCTTGATGCACACACCCTATCACTTGACATGTTTTGCATTCATTCTAGTTAAGTCTTTCTAAACCTAATAGCACTTTCTACATGTTTATGTGTCTTTGTTATGCTTGTTTGATCATATCTTAAAGCATTTTCTTTTCTTTTTCTTCTTTTTTTTTTTTTGCTTTTTTTGAACTAACTTGCATCTAATCAAGTTTGCTACCATTCTGTGTATGGTTTGTGTGTTTGCTCATTTTTGTAGATGTCTCTTCGCAAGAAAACCACTGCCAAGAAACCTCTTAAGCATCAACGATACAAAGAGGATCACTTCCAAGATAAAGATGCACTTGAGGAATTCTCGGAGTTCTATAAGGATGCAAACATCATTGCAGAGAGAGAGGTGGACCTTAGGTCTCTTGAGGGCACCTTTATTCCTAATGTGTTCAGATACCACACTTGGGCTCCTTTTTTCACAGGCTTAGTGGATGTGCATCATTTCCTAGTTTGGGAGTTCTTCTCGAATGAGGGAGATCACCTCAACTGTTGGTTGAAAGGGAAGGAATTAACAATTTCCACCATGTCTTTCCAAAACTTCCTTCAAATAAGACTAGTGATCCCGGAGTCTTTTCTTCCTTATGACAAGAGATAGCATCGGTATCGACAATAGCTCCAGATCTTGGGGGAGAACGGAAGAAACAGTTTTTACTCACTACCAGTTTCTCTCCTACTATGAGGACACTAGCTTATATCATGAACTTCAACCTCTTCCCAGTGAGGAATCTAACAACTTTCTCCCAACCACAAGCATTGTTCCTTCATGACTTGTGCCAGAAGTATAAAGACATTTGTGCTCATATCTACCATATCCTTGCAAAATGTGTCAGCAAAAAGAAGTCCTGGATGACTTTGCCTTTCTCGGGATTGATCATGTCTATCATGCGACATGAGAGGGTCCAGATTCCCTCTAGCTAACTAGTCATGAAGAGGGAATGCTAAATTTCTACTCAAACGATGATGAGGAGCAAAGCCCATCTTCATGGTCTTAAAGAGGGAGAAGAAAGAGTAGAAGGTGAGGACACTGCTCATGAGGTGGCAACATTGATGAAGAGATCAATTGGTTCACCCTTGAACTTGAAGATATAGAAGCCTCACCCTCTCAGCCTCAAGAGCAGCCATAGGCTCAGCCTCAAGGACAGCTACATGCACCACCGCATGCTCCAAATTGCCTCAATCTGCTTCTTGACAGATTTGATTATTTCCAACGATTGAGCCAAATATAGTTCTTAGTCCCTTCCAGATTTTCAGACCGAGACGAATATAGTTCTCAGTCACTTCCAGATTTTAAAATTAAGCTGAATATAGTTCTCAGTCGCCTCCAGATTTTCAAACCGAGATGAATCTAGTTCTCATTCATTTCCAGATTTTCAGACCAAGTCGAATATAGGTCTCAGTCGATTCCAGATTTTTAGATTAAGCCAAATATAGTTCTGAGTTACCTTCAGATTTTCAAACCGAGCCAAATATAAATCTCAGTCACTTCCAAATTTTCAAATCAAGCCAAATATAGTTCTCAATCACCTCTAGATTTTCAAATTGAGCCAAATATATTTCTCAGTCACTTCCAGATTTTCAGACCAAGCCGAATATTGTTCTTAGTCGCTTCCAGATCTTCCAATTGGACGAATACTGTTCTCAATCTACTTCCGAATTGGGCGAAAATAGTTCTCAGTTTACTTCTAGATCGGATGAATATAGTTCCTGGTTACCTTACTTCAGATTAGGTGAATATATTTCTCAGTCTATGATGGAAATATGAATGTACGCAGCGGAAAATTAATGGATCTACTTAATTCGCAATTGATAGCATGTGCTTTGTAAGTTTCAGAATATAAGAACAAGAGAGTGTACCTTGAAGCGATGAAATTCAAAACCAAAGATTAGAAGCACTTGGGAACACTTTTAATCTTCACTCCAATTCCACTTGATGCCCAAGAAGTGTGGTCTCTCAATCAGTTATATGTGTATGTTCAAGAGAGAATGAAAGAGTGTCCAACACCCTTGTGCATACCATTTCATGTTATTTGGTGTAGTTACAAAATTCTGTATGTTTCTCTCCTAATAACTGATTATCTAATTGGGCTAGCCTTTTGGGCCTTTCCAGTTGGGCTTTAGTATGTGGCTTGGAGTGGGACCAAAAGAGAACAAATAAGACACTAGCTCCAATGGGCCTTGGGCTTTTCTGTCAACTCTTGACAAGTCCAAAGTTACCATTAATTATATTTAATACCACTATATAAATATAATTGCACTCTATGTCTTATTAATAAATTATATCCCAAGACTTTATTGCACATGCAACCCCTTTATAAAATATTCGTAGTAATACAAAGTCATAAATGTAGACTACCACTTTTTAAATTACTACATCTTAATCCTTGAGTACCTGGTTTAATCCTTTAAGTTATTCATCATATATTTATGAAATCTAATTTCATAAATATATACTTTAGTAACTATTTACTAAAATAGTTAAGCCTAACATTCTAAATAACAAACCCATTAAACTTATTTTAAGGGAATATTTTGTATCTCTGTTAAGAGACTATGAATTTCATCTTGAGAATATATGCGCCATCAACACTAAATGTGGCTGCCCAACATACTGAGATTTTGATCGTTACTTTAGATCCCACTCCTGATATATCAAAGCAACCTACACTTCATGATCAGGTCCATTATTCTCTCAGGATTAAGAGTTCATGCAAATATAAGTCATGAGATTTATTATTCATTTGACAATTGTTGGGAGAATAATAAATCTCACAATGGTCCAGTTCAATATGTCTTAACTCTTAAAACATATCAACACATGAACTAGAAGCCTTCACTTCTATGATCAAGACAAATCATCTTAGTTGATATGTTATAATCTTCGCAGGTGAGATGCCCAATTTCATTATCGACTACGAACTAAAATTCTGAGTTTACAAAAAACTTGTGATTTATATCTTCTGTGACTTTTCACAAAAATCACATACTATGCATCTCATAGACTATATGATAATGTCCGAATATTCATGTTACCATCATTTTAGATAAAAATAAAGCAACTTTATTAATCACAACATTAAGTCATACATAATGTCATACATAATAACACATAAAGTATTATATAATAGGATTTTAGGGCACTAATCCTAACAGTCTACTTCCAGATTCAGCGAATATAGTTCCTTGTCATATCATTCCAAATTGGGCAAATGTAGTTCCAAGTCATCTCATTCAAGATTGGGAGAATATAGTTCCAAGTCATCTCATTCCAGATCGAGTGAATATAGTTCTCGATTGCCTCATTGGCATTCAAGATTGCATCCAGGTTCATCAATTATCAAGTAGATTAGGTGTCCGTAGTTCTCATTTTTTGTAAAACAATAAAACACTAGTTCTACACCTAAAGGTTCTAGGTTCGTGGGCTAGGAAATTCTTGAAAAGTCAACCTCGATTAAATCATGGTTGACATTCACTTTTCAAGCTCAATCAATAAGGGGCATTCTCCATACACTCGATTTTGCACCCATAATTTAGTTTTGGAAGATGACTAAAATGACCATTTCAAATGCCCAAAAATCATAGTTGCATAACATGCATTACATCATTCATCACATATCATAAAAATGATCTTGAGATTCTAACGGTTATGACGGTATGCCCGATTCCCAAATCGGGCAATTGGATTAAAAGATATCCCAAGATCAAGTTTTCACGATTTGCATGCATTGTATAAGGGTGAAGCTAATCACATGTGATTAATTGAAATTAATTATGATTAGTCAAAAAATTAAAATTAATTAAATAATTTGTGTAATTGGTTGTTGGTTTTTATCAGAAATAAGCTTGGTTGCATAGGAATAAAATGGATAATTAGATAACAAAGGAGTTGTTGATAATTAAGTCTTTTTAGAATATTTATATATCAGATAATTATTGCTTTAAGGACTTGATTATCAAAATAAAATGGATTTATTTTGGAATACGAGTTAAAAATACGTCCAGGTGCAATTCCTGACTTAGAAAATCCCTAAAAAAGAGTCCAGTTCAAACCAAAGTTAGGAATTGGGCTCGGCACATGGCAAGTGCCGATTGGCACAGCTTCAGGGCCCGGACTGGAAACCTTTTGATCAAGCTAAAATACATCCATTTCAAATTTTTAGGGATAAGAATTCGACCTAATTCATATCTAATCCAAGCTAGCTTATTTTCTAAGCACCAAACCTCCATAAATAGGGAACTAAAAATCAAAAATTAGGACCTTTTTTTCTGACTTCTCTCTCCCCTTACGTTAAAGAAATTCTGGAAACTTTTCTTTAGGAATTTTTTTTCTATTAAGAGGCTTCACTTAAATCCTTAGAAATTCATTCTCTTTGATCTATAGGATAGTTCTCTGCTTATGGAATACGTTCATGCAGGTATGATTCTAACTTTACATTCCATTACATGATTTTATTTTATTTTCAAAAACATGCTCTCATCTATGCTTTATTTTCCATGAATGTGATGTTGCTTTTTGTGTTTATATAACCATGTTTGTCATATGTTATTGCATGCTTTATTTCTTGCTTTTGAAAAATTCACATGAGTAGTTGATGAACATGCTAGATCTAGGGTTAAATTTCTTCTTAAGATTTTAGATCTACAAGAGAATCCATGTTTCTTTAAAAACTAAAATTATATCTACATTTTTCTCTATGTTTTTTTCTTATTCCAAACTAAAATCTGATCTGCATTTTTCTCCATGTTTCTTTTTCAAAAATAAAACTAGATCTGTATTTTTCCCATGATTTTCAAAGATAAATGATGTGCATGAAATATACACAATAAAGTACCTCATATTTGCATATTTTACCTCATTTATATGATTAATTTGTGACTAATTATAATCTATCTTTGTTTTATAGGTTATAATGGCCTTTGCATGGTTACAAGAGTTAGTGGAAGACAAGAAAGATGAAGAAGAAGCAGAGCAAGTGAAGTGTAATTCACTATGCTGAAACTACAAGGTGGGGCCAATTGATTCAAGAAGCCAACTTGCAGAGAATTGTAATTTGCAAGGCTGGAAGGCATGAACTGTTAGATAAGGAAAAGTAAAGACAAGAAGTTTGCATGTTTGTGGGCTTTCTCCAATCCAACAATTCCCTATAATTTCACAGACATACAAGAATCAAACAAGGAATTTCTATTGGGCCACTTCGATTTGGGTCTTTGTAAAGAAAAGCCTTAGGTCAACTGCATGTGTTATGTGATTATAAATGAACAAAATAAAGCAATAGAAAGGAAGGCTAGTCCGAATTGTATTAGGAGTGACTTCTCTTATATGATGCTTTGGGTTAGTTTGTTTAAGAGTACGGGTAGGGGCTGAACATATAGGTCGCGGCTATCTCTTCGGTTTTCTTCCATGACAGTAAGTTTTAATAATATGTCTAGTTTAATGTTTAGTATTTTATTCTTGTGTTTTATTTCAATTATTATAAGTAGCTAAATTTATAATTAAGGCTGGATATGAAACCTTGTTAAGGATTATCAGTATTGTTTAGTATTTTATTCTTGTGTTTTATTTCAATTATTATAAGTAGCTAAATTTATAATTGAGGTTGAGGATGAAACCTTGTTAAGGAGTATCAGTATTGTTTATGTGATTTGATTTTTCCCACAATAGTTGTTCTTTAATGATTTAAATTGTTCTTGCTTCATATCAATTGACTAAGATAGGATTCTAGATATGAGTTCAATCATGTTTTTCTCATGATTTAGGATTTATCTTAATTAATTGAATGCTTGGTTTATTATTTCTTGATTATAAATTTGGATATGTCTTGTGATTTTTTTGTCAACGAATACAATTGATGATTTGATTTTATACCTAAGAAGCGAAGAAGAGCATGTTTTAGATATTTAAATAGAAGTTTTAATGATAATATTTTCGATGGTAGAAAGATTGATTTCTAGATTATCATGTAGTGGTTGGGAAAATTAATAGTCATAAATATATGCTGATATGAATTAACAAGGCGGATTCCAAAACCTTAATTCCTTTTTCTAAATTGTTTACAGCTCTTTACTGCTTTATAATATATCTTTGCTTAGTTTAATTGTTAACACCCCATTTTGCAACCCGTATTTAACCTCACATGGAGGGTAAAAGGGTAATTTTGCCTTGAAAATATGCATCTTGATTCTAGCCATTAGATCCTTAATCTCATCTCACTAAAATGATCTTAATGTTGTAACGATCAAATCGACTGGTCATAAGCCCTAATCGGACCATCAGATTGAAAGTTATCATCAAATCAAGTTTTAATGGTTAAGATGTACTATTACAAATTGAGTCCGATTATATGTGATTATGAACAATTGATTTCAATTGGTTATAAGTGTAATCAATTTGAGATTAATGACGTGTCATAATTTGATTGGTTAGGACTACATTTTATGGTGAGGTTGCATATACCTAATTAATTAGATAATTAAACATTAATTATTCAATGAGTAATTTATGAAATTATCTTTTAATTAGAGTAAATTTGAAGCCAATTAAGTCTGAAATGGGAGTGATTGGAGCCATTTAATGTTAATTGGGAGCTAATTTGGGACCTATTAATGTTAATTGTGCTGAAACCATTTTCTAACAAATGACCTCTGCTCACTATTTCATCAATATCTCTCAGAATATTTTGAATCTGTGAATGAGGTTAATTTTCCCAGAAACTAGACATCCGGGGCTTCAATTTGAGCACAAGAACGAGACAATTCCAATCAGAATTGGGTCAGATATGATTTTTCAAAATTGGCTCTACAAGTTGTTACAGCAGCTACGGGAAAACCGAATTTTGGCTTGCTCCCCACTCCCACCAATCTCTCCATTTAATGCACCAGATTTTCCCCAAGGCTAAAATGAGGTCTAGGTTCATAATCCTTGTCAACCCTCATTAAATTTCCTTCCATTCATATTTCCTCTACTACTACTATATAAACCCTCCCCCTCCTTCATTCCAGTGACACAAAAACCCCCTTCTCTTCTCCTCTCTTGAGTTCTAGTGAAGTAGAGTAGTCTTGTCATATCTTGGTCTTCCTGAGACTCAAGGTATTGAGTGAGACTCACTCTTCCTCTCCTAGTTCTTCTTCTTTCCTCCACCCTTAGGACCTCCACCAAGAATCTCCTCCTCCACCGTATGGATCTTGCATGAAGGTATAATCCCTTTCCCTAACTTGTTTCTTGTGTTTCCATGATGAGAATTTAGAATTAAAACATGATAGTGATTATTTAAATTCTCTTGAATATGTTTGAATGTTCTTAAATGTTCTTATATGTTCTTCATATGTTCTTGGTTGTTCATCACATGTTCATGTATAAACACTAGTTTTGATCTTAAATTCACATCAAAAATATGAAAAACATGTTTGTTTCATAATTCTTTCAAGTCCTTGAATCTAGGATGTCACCATTCACACACATTCACTAGAATTTATTTTTCAATCCAAATGAAGTGCTTAATAAATTGAATTAGGATTTATCACAGACACACACTTCAAATTTAACATGTAAATTGATTGATAACATATTGAATGATGTGATATGAATGTTGACCACCATAGTCTAGAAGACCGGTTTTGCCGGGCAAGATGGGTGCTTAACACCTTCCCACCTTGTAACATAGCCTTCGAACTTAGATCAAGGGTTAGTAGATCAAATGCTTATCCTTGTAATTTTCAATTTCTAGATTGTAACTAGGAAACAAAGCCATGTACTTTATCTTAGATTGTATCTAGGACCAAAGTCATGTAATTTCCTATGTACAATGTAAATTCAATTTCAAATTAATAAAATGATGAATTTTTCAATTATGGTTTTCTTATTTATTCCAACAATTAAATAAGTGGCGACTCCATTGTAAAACCCTTAATCTAAAGGGGAAAATATAATCAGTCGAACCTCCATTTTGAGAGGCAATAACACGACTCCATCCATTCATGTGGGTTTGGCCCAACTTTCTAAAACGGGCCGGGGACGCGGTCTCTCACAGTGGCGACTCCACTGGGGATATTGAGGGCTAAGCTTCAATTAGGTTATGGTGGCCAACCATGTCATTGTTTGTTTATTGCTTTTTGTATATAATATGTCTAATATGTCATTATATTTGCATGTCATGCATCATTTGCTTGAATGAAATTTATTTTATTTGTGTGCTAACCCGGAAGCCCAGTAGTAATAGCCGTGGATTGTGGTCTTCCTGAGACTCACATACCCAGCGGTGAACCTACCACCCATCGCGACAAGGATCATCATGGTTATGCCATGGTGGTTCATAGGGACAAACTGTACCATTCGGACCAACGCGGCGCTCCTGGCGTCACAAGTTGGGAGGTACGACGTCCTAGCTTGTGGGAACCTTCAACCTACCTTCTACCCATGTTGTAATGACCCATAGAACCTACCTTTAGGTCGGTCCATGTAAGTTGCATTTCATTATGCATTTGTTTGGCCGTTGTTTGAACCATGATGACTCAAGTCCAAAACTTGAGCCCATCATGACTATTTGAACCTCGTATGATGTGAATGAACTCAAACCCAAAAGCCCATGATTGAACTCTACTTGGTATGGAAGCCCAAAATTGTTTCTTGAATGAGTCTAACCCCAACACTTGAGCCCATCAAAGGTGTATAAACATGATCAACATCGAAGGCCAAAAGCTCACAAGATGCATGCATTTCAAGTGCAAGCCCAAGCCATTTCAAGCAAATATCAAAAGATCATAATTAAGGTTCAAGCCTTCCAAGTGCAAGCCCAAGCCATTTCATCATAATCAAGGTTCAAGCACACCAAGCCTCAAGCATCCTAAATGGACCAAGAAGAAACAAGTGGCCCAACTTTGCCTCACTCCACATTTGGTTTGTAACATCATGGTTAAGCTTAAAGTTTGTTTGTTTATTCCATGTTTCTATGTTTCTTTGAATTCTAAAAATCCATGTAGCATTTGATGTACTTTGTTCATGTATATATTTTAAAAAATTTCAAAAAAAATTCAAGATTTTCAAATCTTTCCCAAAAAAAAAAAATTCAAATGAAAAAAAGTCTTTGGACTAGGGGCATTGAGCCCTTAAGTCATTTAAAAAAAAAAAAAAAATTTCTTTGAACTAGGGGCATTGGACTTCCTAGTAATTTTTTCAAAAAGACCCATTTTTTTTTCTTTCAAAGATTTCAAGATTCTTTAAAGTCGTCTTTTCAAAAAGGTACATGAGGATCCCTTGGACAAAACTTGTTCTAAATTAAGATGTTTAAAGGCTTAAACAATCAACTTGTACTGAGAAATGATTGATTTCATTTGATCCGTGTAAACACTTTTGCAAAATTACTTTGAATAAAAGAAGAAATGGTCTTAAAAGGCAATAAAAAAAAATCCATCCGTCAAAAAATCCCAAGAATCCATGCACTCGAACCAATTTCAAAGATCTTTTGTTTCACAACATTAGAGCATTCATACTTTTTCTTTCAAGATGAATTTATTAAAAGAGCTTAAGTCACTGTGCTTACAAGTAAGCATTACTAGGGATAGGAGGCCATCTTTGGTTAAACAAGATTATTCCCTAATACCTAGAATGATCATTATCCATTGCTAGCCCATTTGAGCCTTTAAACACTTAGCCTCTTTTTTGCATGAACCCACTAAAATCTAAACCTAGGGTGGGAAAATTCAAAGTATGTATGCTTAAATCTCATGTTAAGGAGGAGTTAACCTTGAGCTTTGAAGCTAATTGATAAATCTCTCCTAGAGGACATGAAAGACAAGTAGAGAATTCATTAAGCTAAAGATAAGAGATCATCAAAGTAAAAGGAGTTTTCACTCAATCAAGGAAAAAGAAATGAAATTCCATCAATGTGAGAGAAAAAAAATGTGCATCAAATTTGAAGAACCTAAAATTCATCATGCTAAGAAGAGTAGAAGGTTCATCCAAAAGAAAGTTCATCAAAAAAGGAAAAGATTCATCAAGCATAGAAAGGTACGAGTGCATTGAGGCAAGAAGGAAGTCTAGAGAGTGCATCAAGATGACCGAAAATCATTAAGCTGAGAAATACAAGGAGGGCAAAAGATCATTCAATCAAGAGAAGAAAGATTAAAAAAAAAAAGGAGCCCGCTAGACTGAAAACCCAAAAAGGCGGTCTAGGCAAAAGTTAGGGCCAAAAAAAAAAAAAAAAAAAAAAAAAAAAAGCCCCGCTAGGCTGAAAACTCAAAAGGGCGGTCTAGGCAAAAATTAGGGCAAAAAAAAAAAAAAATCCTTGCAAATTGAAAACTTGAAGATTTTTACAAGATGAAGGTCTAGAGGTATGATTCAAGGGGATGAGCACAAAAACAAATATTGATACAAGTGATCAATGAAGACTAGTGAGAAGATGACAAAGAAGAAATGGTAAAACTCCTCCAATACTTGATTTTTGAGTAATGCATACTTGGGGAAAACAACATAAGGAATTTTGAGCCTTTTATATCTTTCATTTCATAACCCAAACCCGGCCTACATTACAACCCATGAGTAAAGACCTCCTTGAAGTGTTGCTAGTTGTAGGCACATCTTAAGCTCTAATATTATTTTCTCTTGAATTAAAAAGGAAAGATGCTTAAAATTGTCAAACCCCACAGGATGATATGTCCGAGGACAAAATTTCTCAAATTCTCAAATCCTCAAAATGACTCAAAAGAACTTCCAAACCTGGAGCACTCTCCTTGTTTGCACCCAACAATGTGATTCATAAACATTATCACATTTCATTTATTGATAGCCTTTGGAGACTTAATCTGACGATGTTCAAAAGGATGAAGCAAATTTGATTACATAAGTTTAATGATCCTGATCCTTTCCAATCAAAGAGATTTGTTTGATTCTTAGACACTTTGATTTGCTAAAATGGTTGTTCAAAGGATCACCTCTTGTTCAAAAAAAAAAAAAATTCTTTTCCAAAATCCAGTTCTCTTGAACTACGTCTTGACCTGATCCTCTATGAGAGAGGTACGTAGGCAGCCTTGCAAAGGCCCGGTCCCATTCACCTAAACAACCTTGGAGAACAAAATCAAAACAATGTGACAAAATTGTTTGGGTGCATGTTAGGTTAAGCCCATTTGTTTGCATTAAGCATGTTTAAACTTGGAGCATTGGCCTATTTATATTGTGTGCAAGTTTTCACAATAATTGGTTTCTAACAAGTTATAGAAAGAAAGTATTTTAGCAGGAACCAAGGATGGCAGACCATGATCTTCTTTCATGTACTCCAATGGTCACAACATCAAATAAATTCAGTTTCAATCTAAGAACGGAATATGCCCCAAACTAGGGGCATTGGGTAAGTACTTCCAATTCATTTCAATGAATAAATCCATTGCTAAATTGAAACTATTTTTTTTTTTTTTTTTTTTTGCAGGAAATAAGGAAGGACATAGCAATCTGCATCAACTTCCAGCCAAAGTTATTCTCATTCAAAGGATAGGTTTTTCAAAAAAAAAAAAAAAAAAAAATCATCATCATGAATAAATCTTCATCACTTTTTCTCCATCTTCATCTTCATCTTTTTCAATGAACAAATCTTCATATTACAAAAAAAAAAAAAAAATCAATTCTTTCTGAATCTTTCAAAAAAGCCTTGGGACTAGGGGCTCATGCTTCCTAGGTTGTTTTCAAAAAAAAAAAAAAAAAAAAAAAATCTTCATTAAATTCTTTTTCAAGAACAGAAAGCTATGATCCTCTTTCATATTCTCTAGTGGTGCAACATTAAGTCAACTCTCTACCCTCAGCATTCATCAAAGCATGGAATATGTCCTAAACTAGGGGCATTCGCCAGGTATGCCGAATTCTTTTCAATGAATAACTCTGTTACTAATTGAAAATATTTATTTTGCAGGTACTAGGGTAAAAGGCCCACACACATCGGCATGAGCCAAAAGATCCAAAAATCCTAGGTCTCTGAAAACATGAGCCAGGATCCAGAACCTTTGGTCCTCTGAAAACATGAGCCAAAACCTCCAAAAACTCTTGGTCCTCTGAAAACATTAGCCAAGATCCAAAAATCCTAGGTCTCTGAAAACATGAGCCAGGATCCAAAACCTTTGGTCCCCTGAAAACATGAGCCAAAACCTCCAAAAAACCCTTGGTCCTCAGAAAACATGAGCCAAGATCCAAAAATCCTAGGTCACTGAAAACATGAACCAGGATTCAGAACCTTTGGTCCTCTGAAAACATGAGCCAAAGCCTCCAAAAGCCCTTGGTCCTCTGAAAACATGAGCCAAGCTCCAAAAATCCTAGGTCTCTGAAAACATGAGCCAGGATCCAGAACCTTTGGTCCTTTGAAAACATGAGCCAAAGCATTTGGTCCTCTGAAAACATGAGCCAAGATCCAAAAATCCTAGGTCTCAGAAAACATGAACCAGGATCCAGAACCTTTGGTCCTCTGAAAACATGAGCCAAAGCCTTCAAAAACCCTTTGTCCCCTGAAAACATGAGCCAAGATCCAAAAATCCTAGGTCTCTGAAAACATGAGCCAGGATCCAAAACCTTTGGTCCTCTGAAAACATGAGCCAAACCCTCCAAAAACCCTTGGTCCTTTGAAAACATGAGCCAAGATCCAAAAATCCTAGGTCTCAGAAAACATGAGCCAGGATCCAGAACCTTTGGTCCTCTGAAAACATGAGCCAAAGCCCAAAAAACCTTTGGTCCTCTGAAAACATGAGCCAAAGCCTCCAAAAACCCTTGGTCCTCTGAAAACACGAGCCAAGATCCAAAAATCCTAGGTCTCTGAAAACATAAGCCAGGATCCAGAACTTTTGGTCCTCTGAAAACATGAGCCAAGATCCAAAAATCCTAGATCTCTGAAAGCATGAGCCAGGATACAGAACCTTTGGTCCTCTTAAAACATAAGCCAAAACCTCCAAAAACCCTTGGTCCTCTGAAAACATGAGCCAAGATCCAAAAATCCTAGGTCTCTGAAAACATGAGCCAGTGAAAGCTCGTAAACGTGTTGAAAAACACAAGAGCTGTTTAGACCCCCGATTAAAATTACGGCTCGATAGATTTTACACAACTTTAATATAAAGTGCGGAATAGTGTAAAAGCGAGCGGATGAACAATATAGCTACTCTAATCCATAAACTAAACAACACAGCAGTATAATGGAATATAAAAGAGTAGGGAAGAGAGATGCAAACACAGAAAACACCAAGACGTGTTTTCGAAGAGGAAACCGAAGAACTCGGCGAAAAACCTCTCTGCCGCCCTCCAAGCAGAAATCGATCCACTAGACAATCAGTTGGGATACATGAGTAAGCAAGAGACCCTCCAAGCCTAATCTACCCGATGTACCTAAGCCCTCCAAGCTCCTACTCCAACAAGGCTTCTCGGAACCGTGTCTTGTCTTAGTTATCCGGATCCTGCAACAAGCTCCATGTTGCATCTGCCATTCCAGGCTTCTTCCAATGCTTCCCAGCAGCACCAAAACGTCACACAACACTCTCAAAAGGTGTGGTAAGTGTTTGGGCTATCAACCTCTCAATGGTGTGGAAAATGGAGAGGGAAGGGTTGAGGAGATACCACAAGCAAGCAAGTGTATAGAGAAAGATGGGGATGACAATCTCTAATTGCAAATGTGTTTGGCTAGGGTTTTCTCTCTGAAGCATTCCTCAACATTTGTGGGTAATGGGGGTTTATATAGGATAGGTGCAAAATGTGTGAGTCAGTCAGTACAGGCTGGCAGAACAGCATGTCTGGCGGGTGTCTCGCGGGAAGGCCTTACCCGCGAGATACTCGCGAGAGACAGCTGTCTCCATCTGTAATGACTCTTCGCATTCCAGCATGTGCAGGGCACATGCTTCACTTCGCGGGAAGCTTAGTCGCGAGACACCCGCGAGATTCCATCAGCTTCCAAATTGCTTGATTCTTCACACACTCTCTATCACACACCCCTTACAACAATTCCCACAACAAATACAGGGTATAAACGATTGATAGAAATTACAATCAGATTTGGCACGGAATAAAAGCCAATAAAAACACATAGTTGTAAATCACAACTTTACAATCTCCCCCTTTGGCTATTCCGTGACAAAACCCTAAAACAGACTCTAGACTTAAACGTGAGTTTGGGAACACAGGCAAAACTCACTCACACCTAATTCTAGATTCTGATAAGCTCTTGGACATATGAACAAGTAACTCCTGAAACACAACAACAAAATATTATCATTGTATGCAGAAAACTTGAAAAGCATATGGAGCAATAAGCACATGATCAAGCAAAATGAAATAGAAACACTAAATCATGGCAAGATCAAACGAGTAATCACTATACACAAGCAATTACTTTGCTCATTTACACAAGGAATGAACATCTGGATATGCAAAATGATAGGCTCATATGAAGAGTGTCATTTGCACATCAAACACTCAACCAATGCAAAATACTTGAAGAACTTGCATCTAGGAACAATCCTACTAGGGCACAAGAGTGATGTAGTGAAGTAAAACTATGACATTTAACTTCAATAGCACAAGCATAAAGGCTGCATAAGCAAAGTATTGCAAATACATGGCACAAACCATAAAAGCCTACAAATCACATGCAATGAAACAAAACAACCCTTAAAGCTTACAAAAGCAACATGGGTACATGCAAAGTACGCTACAAAGCATAGAGAGTAACACAAAAGAAACATCTGAAACTAATACTTAAATAAAGCATAGTATCAAAGTATTAAACACAAAAGCTGTAAAAACATTTATAAGAACTAAAAAGTACTGAATAGAAACCGTCTGAAAAAAAAACCAATAACCAATGTTACTAAGATGCTAGACTATGCTCCCCCTAACACTGTGCAAGCTCTTCTCTAGCTCCCCCTTAGAATTTTCTCCCCCTTTTTGACCGGAATGGCCAAAGGGTCAGAACTGATCTGACTCTGAATCTGAACCGTGCTCCATAGATAAGTCTTGTACTTGAGAGGAAAGTGCGGTGATCTGTCCTTGAAGATATGCAAACTGGTCCGCGGTGTACTGCACATGTGAGTCAAGCACTGTGGACATCTGATCCATCTTAGCAAGCAACTGATCTAGTTTGCTTAAGCCTTGTGGAGGAGCCAAAGATGATGGCTGTGTAGAAGGCTCAGGAGCCGAGGTGAACCTATCAATCTCTTCCTCTGTATCCTCGCCTTCATCCTGCTGAACTTGTCGTGGTGGTGGTATGGTATGCACACTGGTCTTCGATCCCTTGATGTGTGCAGTGCTTCTAGTCAGTGTATGACCACCAATGGGATAGTCCCTCTGAACAACCGTGAGGCCACTAGGGAGCTTGAGCTTTGCCTTGGCAATCAATCCCATAATCAAAGAGGGGAACGGCATCACAATCCGTGAATTCTGCTTCGTGATGCTCTTCTTCAGGACATGCATGATATGGCCACAAATGTCAATCTCCTTATGTGTGAAGAGATCATACAGAAATCTGGTTCTTGGAGCAGAGAGAGTGGTGAGATTGGTGACCGGATAAAGATTGTGAATCATCACATAGTTTAGGGTCCTCATTTCTGGAGAGAACTTGATGGTGTTCATGGATGATTTCTTTGGTTCACCACCAAGGAGTTTAATCATCTCATCAGTGGAACCCATTCTGTCCTCATAGGCAACAGTGATTGGCTGAGATGGTGGCCGAGTTTCCAAAAAATCTTGAATGCTCTCTCTTGTAATCACAAACTCCTTGTGTCTTACCCAGCACTCAATACATTCTCCATTGACATTGGCATTGGAGAAGAACTCTTTGATGATCTCTGCATAGACCACTCCAGTTGGGTTCAGCAACTTGGTCCAAGTTCTATCTTTGAACACTTCAGGGATGAAAGTGTCCTCAAGAGTTTCTAACTGGACTACCCATTCCATGATGATTGTCTTGTCCTTGTAGCAATCATTGTACTTCATATCAGCTTCTATAGACCGGAAATGATCAGAATCAGTTCGGGCTCGCTTTGAAGACGACTTCTTCTTAGCAGCATGTTTGGTGGGAGACATCTGCACATTTTATAAAGTACAGAGAAATGCACAAGCATAAACCATAAGATAAACTTCATTAGATTCAAGTTAGTTCCAAATCATACTTAAACTAACTCAAAAACAGAGCATGGTAGCCATTAAACATCATTCAAAACGACTCCAATTTATAAAGCACTACTACATTGCATCAAATTAAGACAAAAATGCAATAGAGGGTGTCTGTGTGCATGTGCTTATGAGTGTGTGCGGCATGAGATGCATGAGGGTGCCTAAGTGTGCCTATTTGTGTGCCAAGAGTGTGCAACATGCATAAGGTGAGTGAAACACATAAACAATGACCGAACCTAAGTAAAATAAGGGCAAACAAGTGAAAAACAATTTATTGAAATCACTTGATTCCATTTTGTCACAAAAATGTCATTTTGACAAACACTTGGCGTGCACACAAGCAAGAATTATATGAATAATGCATGAACATGTGAAATTCTACCCTCAATACATAATAGAATGCCACAAGGGGCCAACACAGATACAGAAACAGCAAATGGAACACAACCCAATCAAAAAAATGAGAAAAACTTCACCCAATTTGAAAAACAACCCAAAGTTTCGAAAATCCCCAATTTTTTTAAAAACCCTAACAAAAATTTCTGCATAATCTAAGTAAAAACTTAAAAAGAAATGGTTAACAAACATACCTTGAAGAAGAAAATGCAGAAAAACTGCTCGGATTGAAGGGAAATGAATGAAATAGTGATTTTGGGTTGAGAGAGTTTGAGAGAGGTTGAGCGAGGGAAGTTTAACATGTTTGAAAAACTGTCACATCAGCTATTTAAAAACTGAAAACACGCGTTTTTCGCGGGTTAGAGAGGGGCGAAACAGTCGCGAGACAGTCGCGAGAAGTGCCACTGAAGCACAAAATATTTCGCGAGAAGCATTAAGTCGCGAAACAGTCGCGAGACAGTCGCGGTAGCTTCTGTCTGAAATTGGAAAACTCCAATTTTTAGCCAAACAGCATTTCGCGAGAAGCTGTTGGTCGCGATACAGTCGCGAGACAGTCGCGAAAGCTTCTGTGTGACATGATAAAATAAAAACTTTCCTCAGCTCCTTTTCGCGGGAAGCTCTAAGTCGCGAGCTTCTCGCGAAACTACCTCTGAACCAGTTTTTGAAGAAACACAAAAACATGCATTTTAGTCAAAAACAAAAAGACACGAAAGTATAAAATCACTTTCAAAAACAAATAAAACACTCAAAAATCTTTTTGGATTTGATCAACAATGATTGAGCATGTGAAAACACATTTAAAACAAGTACAATCACACAAATGAATAAGGCATTCATTGAACATAGACTTGTGTGTTGTGTGTGGATATCAAAAATGAGATAGTCCTTAGTCCAATGTGAAGCTTCAATGATCAATTCAATCAAGGCATACACAACTAGCACTAGATTATGTGACCTATCTCAATTATAGAAACATGCATATATGACCTCCCACACGTACTTGATAACAGTTTATTGAAGCTTTTCATTTGGCTCCAAATTTAACATATCATTTGCAACTTTTGAGCAAAGAGAATCTCATTTAGAGAAAGATGCCTGAACTTTTTGATATTTCAATTTATGAGTTAGCCTTTGGCTTTTTGGGCATCACACATTTTATTTTGGTCGCTTTCCCTTTTTCCTAGTCGAATACTAGTTTGTGCGACAGGCTTTTGCAGCTCTATATCTCTTTTCATTTGGAGATTTACAATTAGAGAGCTCTTTCAAAGCAGAAAATAAAAGTGGGAAGATATATAGGCATGAGTCTATGCATGTCTCAAGATCAACAAAAACATTCACTAATCATTCATGACAAGGTTGAAGATCTATTTACAACAGTCACATAGAGTTCAGAATTTCTTCCACAATGATATGAGTGCATGAGAGACAAGCTAAGCTCGTTAAATGCACAAAGCCATAAGTACAAAGGTACAAGGTAAAACGTGCTTTGAGACACAACTCAACAAAGTGATCAAATTTTTGGATTTTCTAATTTTTTTTATATGCTTTTGAATTTTTTGAACACACCCAAAAACATAACAAGAAAAAAAAAATTAATAAAAACAACCGGTACAAAACACCAACAGTAAAAATAGAGCAATGCATGAAACAATGCAACAGCAAAAGACCCTGAGCATGGAAAGAATTTATGCGTGGACATGTTATAATGCTTATGCATGAGTACCCCTCTTCACCCACACGTCACGTGCGTTTGGGGTGATATCCTTAACGGATTGGGTACGAGAATTTGGACTGTCAAACCTTCTGGTGAAACTCTCCAAGCAGGTGGTGAAAGCACCAATCATTTTCATCATGTCCATCATGCCAGGATCACGATTCTGACTTCTCGGTTGTTCACCGCCCCAAGACCTCATGTCATTTCTCCTTCCTCGTGACCGAGGTGCACTTGAGTTGTTGTCTGATCTCAGCTTCTGACAGTTAGGTTTGGTATGTCCTTGCATTCCGCAGTAGTGACACACATAGTCCGTTCTAGGACCCCGTTGAAATCTTGGGAGAGATCTCCCTCTGGTCTCATGTCTACGTATGGAATGATTTCGAGGCTTATTCACCATCTGTTGCTCACTCATATTCTTCTTCTCAGCCTTGACATTCTCAAGAGTGGGCTCTTCTACACTAGGCTCTATGGCCTTTACAAATTTCACTTCTTTTGTGGCTTTGGCTGATGAGCTACTTCCTCCGGTGTATCCTAACCCGGACTTGTCTGAAAAGGGTTTTTGAGATGAGATAACATCATCTAGCTTCTGGGAGGAGACTCTTTCTATCTTGGCATGAGCTTGCACTACCTCTTGCTCAAGAAACCTCACCTTCGTATAGGCTTCAGACAACTCGCCATTTAGTGTCTCAATCTCACACTTAGCCTCTTTATATCTTACCAAGAGACTTCTATAATCTTCCTCAGCTTTCTTCATTTTTCTTATAGCCGCCTTGGCTACTCTGGTATACTCTCCTGACTTCTCAAGTAATAGGGAGTAATTTTCTTGAAGATTAGCTGTATTCTCTTCTTCTTCTTCAACATCTGATTCTTCCACATTCCCAATAGACTCTGAATCAGAATGCTCACCAAGCTCCTTCACAAGTGCACCCAAATTATCCGATGACTCCACATGAGCAATGGTCATGAATGCGGAGTAATTTCCCTCTCCGTCACAACTCTCTTCCGAGTCAGAATCAGAGGAGTCTGAATCACTGAGTGTCGTGGCATACGCTTTGCCTTTTCCCCTCAGAAAATTTGGACACTCCTTCTTTAGATGTCCATGGCCATTGCACTCATAGCATATAATTTCTGAAGAAGGTTGAAACTCCCTCCCTTCTTTCTTTGTAAACTCTTTCCTGTCACCTCTTGAAGATGAAAATTTTCCTTTGTTGAATGGTTTCCCACTGTTCTTCATCTTCAGAAATTTTCGGAAGTTTTTCGCAAGAAATGCTACCTCCTTCTCCACCCCATCTTCTTCGGAGGAATCACCTATCCTTTCGGTGATGGTTTTAAGAGCAAGTGATTTACTCATCTTATGGGAAGGCAGTCCCATCTGATATGTTTGGAGAGACCCAACTAATTCTTGATACTTAATCTCATCCAAATCCTTGCTCTCCTCTATGGCTGTAACCTTTGCTCTAAAACTCTCAGGCAAGGACCTCAATACTTTTCTCACCACCTTAGCATCTTCAATCTTCTCCCCAAGATTGAGTTTAGCAATAACAATTTCATTGAGTTTCCCATAGAATGAATCAAATGGTTCATCATCACCCATCTTGAGCTCTTCAAATTTGGTGGTAAGCATCTGGAGTTTTGTGTCCTTAACTTTCTTTGTACCCTCATAAGTGGTCTCCAAAATCTCCCAAGCTTCCTTAGCAACTGTCATATGAGAAATCCTGTGGAATTCATCAGGTGACACAGCACAAAATATAGCGTTTAAAGCTTTGCTATTCGCATTAGCTGCTGCAAGAGCTGCCTTATCCCAGTTTGCCTTAGGAGCTTCCGGCTTAGTCCAGCCAAGCTCTACCGCATCCCAAACGGTATCTTCTATAGAGCATAAAAATGCTCTCATTCTAACTTTCCAGAATGCGTAATTGTTCCCATCAAAAAATGGTGGAACATTGAGCGATTGAGACCGGTCCATCTCAAATAGGGTCAAGGATCACACTAAGGTATTTAAACCAAGCAAGTGTACCCGCTCTGATACCAATTGAAAGCTCGTAAACGTGTTGAAAAACACAAGAGCTGTTTAGACCCCCGATTAAAATTACGGCTCGATAGATTTTACACAACTTTAATATAAAGTGCGGAATAGTGTAAAAGCGAGCGGATGAACAATATAGCTACTCTAATCCATAAACTAAACAACACAGCAGTATAATGGAATATAAAAGAGTAGGGAAGAGAGATGCAAACACAGAAAACACCAAGACGTGTTTTCGAAGAGGAAACCGAAGAACTCGGCGAAAAACCTCTCCGCCGCCCTCCAAGCAGAAATCGATCCACTAGACAATCAGTTGGGATACATGAGTAAGCAAGAGACCCTCCAAGCCTAATCTACCCGATGTACCTAAGCCCTCCAAGCTCCTACTCCAACAAGGCTTCTCGGAACCGTGTCTTGTCTTAGTTATCCGAATCCCGCAACAAGCTCCATGTTGCATCTGCCATTCCAGGCTTCTTCCAATGCTTCCCAGCAGTACCAAAACGTCACACAACACTCTCAAAAGGTGTGGTAAGTGTTTGGGCTATCAACCTCTCAATGGTGTGGAAAATGGAGAGGGAAGGGTTGAGGAGATACCACAAGCAAGCAAGTGTATAGAGAAAGATGGGGATGACAATCTCTAATTGCAAATGTGTTTGGCTAGGGTTTTCTCTCTGAAGCATTCCTCAACATTTATGGGTAATGGGGGTTTATATAGGATAGGTGCAAAATGTGTGAGTCAGTCAGTACAGGCTGGCAGAACAGCATGTCTCGCGGGTGTCTCGCGGGAAGGCCTTACCCGCGAGATACTCGCGAGAGACAGCTGTCTCCATCTGTAATGACTCTTCGCATTCCAGCATGTGCAGGGCACATGCTTCACTTCGCGGGAAGCTTAGTCGCGAGACACCCGCGAGATTCCATCAGCTTCCAAATTACTTGAGTCTTCACACACTCTCTATCACACACCCCTTACAATAATTCCCACAACAAATACAGGGTATAAACGATTGATAGAAATTACAATCAGATTTGGCACGGAATAAAAGTAAAAAAAAACACATAGTTGTAAATCACAACTTTACAGCCAGGATCCAAAACCTTTGGTCCTTTGAAAACAAGAGCCAAAGCCTCCAAAAAACCCTTAGTCCTCTGAGAACATGAGCCAAGATCCAAAAATCCTAGGTCTCAGAAAACATGAACCAGGATTCAGAACCTTTGGTCCTCTGAAAACATGAGCCAAAGCCTCCAAAAGCACTTGGTCCACTGAAAACAAGAGCCAAGATCCAAAAATCCTAGGTCTCTGAAAACATGAGCCATGTCCAGAATTTTGGTCCTCTGAAAACATGAGCCAAAGCACTTGGTCCTCTGAAAACATGAGCCCAAGCCTTCAAAAACCCTTGGTCCTCTGAAAACATGAGCCAAGATCCAAAAAACCAAGGTCTCTGAAAACATGAGCCAGGTTCCAAAAACATTGGTCCTCTGAAAACATGAGCCAAACCCTCCAAAAACCCTTGGTCCTCTGAAAACATGAGCCCAAGCCTTCAAAAACCCTTGGTCCTCTGAAAACATGAGCCAAGATCCAAAAATCCTAGGTCTCTGAAAGCATGAGCTAGGATCCAAAACCTTTGGTCCTCTGAAAACAAGAGCCAAACCCTCCAAAAACCCTTGGTCCTCTGAAAACATGAGCCAAGATCCAAAAATCCTAGGTCTCTGAAAACATGAACCAGGATCCAGAACCTTTGGTCCTCTGAAAACATGAGCCAAAGCCCAAAAAACCTTTGGTCCTCTTAAAACATGAGCCAAAGCCTCCAAAAACCATTGGTCCTCTGAAAACATGAGCCAAGATCCAAAAATCCTAGGTCTCTGAAAACATGAGCCAGGATCCAGAACCTTTGGTCCTCTGAAAACATGAGCCAAGATCCAAAAACCCTAGGACTCTGAAAGCATGACCCAGGATACAGAACCTTTGGTCCTATGAAAACATGAGCCAAAACCTCTAAAAACCCTTGGTCCTCTGAAAACATGAGCCAAGATCCAAAAATCCTAGGTCTCTAAAAACATGAGCCAGGATCCAAAACCTTTGGTCCTCCGAAAACATGAGCCAAAGCCTCCAAAAAACCCTTGGTCCTCTGAGAACATGAGCCAAGATCCAAAAATCCTAGGTCTCTGAAAACATGAACCAGGATTCAGAACCTTTGGTCCTCTGAAAACATGAGCAAAGATCCAAAAATCCTAGGTCTCTGAAAACATGGGCCAGGATCTAGAACCTTTGGTCCTCTGAAAACATGAGCCAAGATCCAAAAATCCTAGGTCTCTGAAAACATGAGCCAGGATCCAAAACCTTTGGTCCTCTGAAAACGTGAGCCAAAGCCTCCAAATACCCTTGGTCCTCTGAAAACATGAGCCAAGATCCAAAAATCCTAGGTCTCTGAAAACATGAACCAGGATTCAGAACCTTTGGTCCTCTGAAAACATGAGCCAAAGACTCCAAAAGCCTTTGGTCCTCTGAAAACATGAGCCAAGATCCAAAAATCCTAGGTCTCTGAAAACATGAGCCAGGATCTAGAACCTTTGGTCCTCTGAAAACATGTGCCAAGATCCAAAAATCCTAGGTCTCTGAAAACATGAGCCAGGATCCAAAACCTTTGGTCCTCTGAAAACGTGAGCCAAAGCGTCCAAAAACCCTTGGTCCTCTGAAAACGTGAGCCAAGATCCAAAAATCCTAGGTCTCTGAAAACATGAGCCAGGATCCAGAACCTTTGGTCCTCTGAAAACATGAGCCAAAGCCCAAAAAACCTTTGGTCCTCTGAAAACATGAGCCAAAGCCTCCAAAAACCCTTGGTCCTCTGAAAACATGAGGCAAGATCCAAAAATCCTACGTCTCTGAAAGCATGAGCCAGGATCCAGAACCTTTGGTCCTTTGAAAACATGAGCCAAGATCCAAAAATCCTTGGTCTCTGAAAGCATGAGCCAGGATACAGAACCTTTGGTCCTCTGAAAACATGAACTAAAACCTCCAAAAACCCTTGGTCCTCTGAAAACATGAGCCAAGATCCAAAAATCCTAGGTCTCTGAAAACATGAGTCAGGATCCAAAACCTTTGGTCCTCTGAAAACATGAGCCAAAGCCTCCAAAAAACCCTTGGTCCTCTGAGAACATGAGCCAAGATCCAAAACTCCTAGGTCTTTGAAATCATGAACTAGGATTCAGAACCTTTGGTCCTCTGAAAACTTTAGCCAAAGCCTCCAAAAGCCCTTGGCCCTCTGAAAACATGAGCCAACATCCAAAAATCCTAGGTCTCTGAAAACATGAGCCAGGATCCAGAACCTTTGGTCCTCTGAAAACATGAGCCAAAGCACTTGGTCCTCTGGAAACATGAGCCAAGATCCAAAAATCCTAGGTCTCTTAAAACATGAACCGGGATCCAGAACCTTTGGTCCTCTGAAATCATGAGCCAAAGCCTTCAAAAACCCTTGGTCCTCTGAAAACATGAGCCAAGTTCCAAAAATCCTAGGTCTCTGAAAACATGAGCCAGGATCCAAAACCTTTGGTCCTCTGAAAACATGAGCCAAACCCTCCAAAAACCCTTGGTCCTCTGAAAACATGAGCCAAGATCCAAAAATCCTAGGTCTCTGAAAACATGAGCCAGGATCCAGAACCTTTGGTCCTCTGAAAACATGAGCCAAGATCCAAAAATCCTAGGTCTCTGAAAGCATGAGCCAGGATACAGAACCTTTGGTCCTCTGAAAACAAGAGCCAAAACCTCCAAAAACCCTTGGTCCTCTGAAAACATGAGCCAAGATCCAAAAATCCTTGGTCTCTGAAAACATGAGCCAGGATCCAAAACCTTTGGTACTCTGAAAACATGAGCCAAAGCCTCCAAAAAACCCTTGGTCCTCTAAGAACATGAGCCAAGAATCAAAAATCCTAGGTCTCTGAAAACATGAACCAGGATTCAGAACCTTTGGTCCTCTGAAAACATGAGCTAAAGCCTCCAAAAGCCCTTGGTCCTCTGAAAACATGAGCCAAGATCCAAAAATCCTAGGTCTCTGAAAACATGAGCCAGGATCCAGAACCTTTGGTCCTCTGAAAACATGAGCCAAAGCACTTGGTCCTCTGAAAACATGAGCCAATATCCAAAAATCCTAGGTCTCTGAAAACATGAACCAGGATCCAGAACCTTTGGTCCTCTGAAAACATGAGCCAAAGCCTTCAAAAACACTTGGTCCTCTGAAAACATGAGCCAAGATCCAAAAATCCTAGGTCTCTGAAAACATGAGCCAGGATCCAAAACCTTTGGTCCACTGAAAACATGAGCCAAAGCCTCCAAAAACCCTTGGTCCTCTAAAAACATGAGCCAAGATCCAAAAATCCTAGGTCTCTGAAAACATGAGACAGGATCCAGAAACTTGGGTCCTCTGAAAACATGTGCCAAAGCCTTCAAAAACCCTTGGTCCTCTGAAAACATGAGCCAAGATCCAAAAATCCTAGGTCTCTGAAAGCATGAGCCAGGATCCAAAACCTTTGGTCCTCTGAAAACATAAGCCAAACCCTCCAAAAACCCTTGGTCCTCTGAAAACATGAGCCATGATCCAAAAATCCTAGGTCTCTGAAAACATGAGCCAAGATCCAGAACCTTTGGTCCTCTGAAAACATGAGCCAAAGCCCAAAAAACCTTTGGACCTCTTAAAACATGAGCCAAAGCCTCCGAAAACCATTGGTCCTCTGAAAACATGAGCCAAGATCCAAAAATCCTAGGTCTCTGAAAACATGAGCCAGGATCCAGAACCTTTGGTCCTCTGAAAACATGTGCCAAGATCCAAAAATCCTAGGACTCTGAAAGCATGACCCAGGATACAGAACCTTTGGTCCTCTGAAAACATGAGCCAAAACCTCCAAAAACCCTTGGTCCTCTAAAAACATGAGCCAAGATCCAAAAATCCTAGGTCTCTAAAAACATGAGCCAGGATCCAAAACCTTTGGTCCTCCGAAAACATGAGCCAAAGCCTCCAAAATCCCTTGGTCCTCTGAGAACATGAGCCAAGATCCAAAAATCCTAGGTCTCTGAAAACATGAACCAGGATTCAGAACCTTTGGTCCTCTGAAAACATGAGCCAAAGCCTCCAAAAGCCCTTGGTCCTCTGAAAACATGAGCCAAGATCCAAAAATCCTAGGTCTCTGAAAACATGGGTCAGGATCCAGAACCTTTGGTCCTCTGAAAACATGAGCCAAAGCCTCCAAAAAGCCTTGGTCCTCTGAAAACATGAGCCAAGATCCAAAAATCCTAGGTCTCTGAAAACATGAGCCAGGATCCAGAACCTTTGGTCCTCTGAAAACATGAGCCAAAGCCCAAAAAACCTTTGGTCCTCTGAAAACATGAGCCAAAGCCTCCAAAAACCCTTGGTCCTCTGAAAACATGAGGCAAGATCCAAAAATCCTACGTCTCTGAAAGCATGAGCCAGGATCCAGAACCTTTGGTCCTTTGAAAACATGAGCCAAGATCCAAAAATCCTTGGTCTCTGAAAGCATGAACCAGGATACAGAACCTTTGGTCCTCTGAAAACATGAACTAAAACCTCCAAAAACCCTTGGTCCTCTGAAAACATGAGCCAAGATCCAAAAATCCTAGGTCTCTGAAAACATGAGTCAGGATCCAAAACCTTTGGTCCTCTGAAAACATGAGCCAAAGCCTCCAAAAAACCCTTGGTCCTCTGAGAACATGAGCCAAGATCCAAAACTCCTAGGTCTTTGAAATCATGAACTAGGATTCAGAACCTTTGGTCCTCTGAAAACTTTAGCCAAAGCCTCCAAAAGCCCTTGGCCCTCTGAAAACATGAGCCAACATCCAAAAATCCTAGGTCTCTGAAAACATGAGCCAGGATCCAGAACCTTTGGTCCTCTGAAAACATGAGCCAAAGCACTTGGTCCTCTGGAAACATGAGCCAAGATCCAAAAATCCTAGGTCTCTTAAAACATGAACCGGGATCCAGAACCTTTGGTCCTCTGAAATCATGAGCCAAAGCCTTCAAAAACCCTTGGTCCTCTGAAAACATGAGCCAAGTTCCAAAAATCCTAGGTCTCTGAAAACATGAGCCAGGATCCAAAACCTTTGGTCCTCTGAAAACATGAGCCAAACCCTCCAAAAACCCTTGGTCCTCTGAAAACATGAGCCAAGATCCAAAAATCCTAGGTCTCTGAAAACATGAGCCAGGATCCAGAACCTTTGGTCCTCTGAAAACATGAGCCAAGATCCAAAAATCCTAGGTCTCTGAAAGCATGAGCCAGGATACAGAACCTTTGGTCCTCTGAAAACAAGAGCCAAAACCTCCAAAAACCCTTGGTCCTCTGAAAACATGAGCCAAGATCCAAAAATCCTTGGTCTCTGAAAACATGAGCCAGGATCCAAAACCTTTGGTACTCTGAAAACATGAGCCAAAGCCTCCAAAAAACCCTTGGTCCTCTAAGAACATGAGCCAAGAATCAAAAATCCTAGGTCTCTGAAAACATGAACCAGGATTCAGAACCTTTGGTCCTCTGAAAACATGAGCTAAAGCCTCCAAAAGCCCTTGGTCCTCTGAAAACATGAGCCAAGATCCAAAAATCCTAGGTCTCTGAAAACATGAGCCAGGATCCAGAACCTTTGGTCCTCTGAAAACATGAGCCAAAGCACTTGGTCCTCTGAAAACATGAGCCAATATCCAAAAATCCTAGGTCTCTGAAAACATGAACCAGGATCCAGAACCTTTGGTCCTCTGAAAACATGAGCCAAAGCCTTCAAAAACACTTGGTCCTCTGAAAACATGAGCCAAGATCCAAAAATCCTAGGTCTCTGAAAACATGAGCCAGGATCCAAAACCTTTGGTCCACTGAAAACATGAGCCAAAGCCTCCAAAAACCCTTGGTCCTCTAAAAACATGAGCCAAGATCCAAAAATCCTAGGTCTCTGAAAACATGAGACAGGATCCAGAAACTTGGGTCCTCTGAAAACATGTGCCAAAGCCTTCAAAAACCCTTGGTCCTCTGAAAACATGAGCCAAGATCCAAAAATCCTAGGTCTCTGAAAGCATGAGCCAGGATCCAAAACCTTTGGTCCTCTGAAAACATAAGCCAAACCCTCCAAAAACCCTTGGTCCTCTGAAAACATGAGCCATGATCCAAAAATCCTAGGTCTCTGAAAACATGAGCCAAGATCCAGAACCTTTGGTCCTCTGAAAACATGAGCCAAAGCCCAAAAAACCTTTGGTCCTCTTAAAACATGAGCCAAAGCCTCCGAAAACCATTGGTCCTCTGAAAACATGAGCCAAGATCCAAAAATCCTAGGTCTCTGAAAACATGAGCCAGGATCCAGAACCTTTGGTCCTCTGAAAACATGTGCCAAGATCCAAAAATCCTAGGACTCTGAAAGCATGACCCAGGATACAGAACCTTTGGTCCTCTGAAAACATGAGCCAAAACCTCCAAAAACCCTTGGTCCTCTAAAAACATGAGCCAAGATCCAAAAATCCTAGGTCTCTAAAAACATGAGCCAGGATCCAAAACCTTTGGTCCTCCGAAAACATGAGCCAAAGCCTCCAAAATCCCTTGGTCCTCTGAGAACATGAGCCAAGATCCAAAAATCCTAGGTCTCTGAAAACATGAACCAGGATTCAGAACCTTTGGTCCTCTGAAAACATGAGCCAAAGCCTCCAAAAGCCCTTGGTCCTCTGAAAACATGAGCCAAGATCCAAAAATCCTAGGTCTCTGAAAACATGGGTCAGGATCCAGAACCTTTGGTCCTCTGAAAACATGAGCCAAAGCCTCCAAAAAGCCTTGGTCCTCTGAAAACATGAGCCAAGATCCAAAAATCCTAGGTCTCTGAAAACATGAGCCAGGATCCAGAACCTTTGGTCCTCTGAAAACATGAGCCAAAGCCCAAAAAACCTTTGGTCCTCTGAAAACATGAGCCAAAGCCTCCAAAAACCCTTGGTCCTCTGAAAACATGAGGCAAGATCCAAAAATCCTACGTCTCTGAAAGCATGAGCCAGGATCCAGAACCTTTGGTCCTTTGAAAACATGAGCCAAGATCCAAAAATCCTTGGTCTCTGAAAGCATGAACCAGGATACAGAACCTTTGGTCCTCTGAAAACATGAACTAAAACCTCCAAAAACCCTTGGTCCTCTGAAAACATGAGCCAAGATCCAAAAATCCTAGGTCTCTGAAAACATGAGTCAGGATCCAAAACCTTTGGTCCTCTGAAAACATGAGCCAAAGCCTCCAAAAAACCCTTGGTCCTCTGAGAACATGAGCCAAGATCCAAAACTCCTAGGTCTTTGAAATCATGAACTAGGATTCAGAACCTTTGGTCCTCTGAAAACTTTAGCCAAAGCCTCCAAAAGCCCTTGGCCCTCTGAAAACATGAGCCAACATCCAAAAATCCTAGGTCTCTGAAAACATGAGCCAGGATCCAGAACCTTTGGTCCTCTGAAAACATGAGCCAAAGCACTTGGTCCTCTGGAAACATGAGCCAAGATCCAAAAATCCTAGGTCTCTTAAAACATGAACCGGGATCCAGAACCTTTGGTCCTCTGAAATCATGAGCCAAAGCCTTCAAAAACCCTTGGTCCTCTGAAAACATGAGCCAAGTTCCAAAAATCCTAGGTCTCTGAAAACATGAGCCAGGATCCAAAACCTTTGGTCCTCTGAAAACATGAGCCAAACCCTCCAAAAACCCTTGGTCCTCTGAAAACATGAGCCAAGATCCAAAAATCCTAGGTCTCTGAAAACATGAGCCAGGATCCAGAACCTTTGGTCCTCTGAAAACATGAGCCAAGATCCAAAAATCCTAGGTCTCTGAAAGCATGAGCCAGGATACAGAACCTTTGGTCCTCTGAAAACAAGAGCCAAAACCTCCAAAAACCCTTGGTCCTCTGAAAACATGAGCCAAGATCCAAAAATCCTTGGTCTCTGAAAACATGAGCCAGGATCCAAAACCTTTGGTACTCTGAAAACATGAGCCAAAGCCTCCAAAAAACCCTTGGTCCTCTAAGAACATGAGCCAAGAATCAAAAATCCTAGGTCTCTGAAAACATGAACCAGGATTCAGAACCTTTGGTCCTCTGAAAACATGAGCTAAAGCCTCCAAAAGCCCTTGGTCCTCTGAAAACATGAGCCAAGATCCAAAAATCCTAGGTCTCTGAAAACATGAGCCAGGATCCAGAACCTTTGGTCCTCTGAAAACATGAGCCAAAGCACTTGGTCCTCTGAAAACATGAGCCAATATCCAAAAATCCTAGGTCTCTGAAAACATGAACCAGGATCCAGAACCTTTGGTCCTCTGAAAACATGAGCCAAAGCCTTCAAAAACACTTGGTCCTCTGAAAACATGAGCCAAGATCCAAAAATCCTAGGTCTCTGAAAACATGAGCCAGGATCCAAAACCTTTGGTCCACTGAAAACATGAGCCAAAGCCTCCAAAAACCCTTGGTCCTCTAAAAACATGAGCCAAGATCCAAAAATCCTAGGTCTCTGAAAACATGAGACAGGATCCAGAAACTTGGGTCCTCTGAAAACATGTGCCAAAGCCTTCAAAAACCCTTGGTCCTCTGAAAACATGAGCCAAGATCCAAAAATCCTAGGTCTCTGAAAGCATGAGCCAGGATCCAAAACCTTTGGTCCTCTGAAAACATAAGCCAAACCCTCCAAAAACCCTTGGTCCTCTGAAAACATGAGCCATGATCCAAAAATCCTAGGTCTCTGAAAACATGAGCCAAGATCCAGAACCTTTGGTCCTCTGAAAACATGAGCCAAAGCCCAAAAAACCTTTGGTCCTCTTAAAACATGAGCCAAAGCCTCCGAAAACCATTGGTCCTCTGAAAACATGAGCCAAGATCCAAAAATCCTAGGTCTCTGAAAACATGAGCCAGGATCCAGAACCTTTGGTCCTCTGAAAACATGTGCCAAGATCCAAAAATCCTAGGACTCTGAAAGCATGACCCAGGATACAGAACCTTTGGTCCTCTGAAAACATGAGCCAAAACCTCCAAAAACCCTTGGTCCTCTAAAAACATGAGCCAAGATCCAAAAATCCTAGGTCTCTAAAAACATGAGCCAGGATCCAAAACCTTTGGTCCTCCGAAAACATGAGCCAAAGCCTCCAAAATCCCTTGGTCCTCTGAGAACATGAGCCAAGATCCAAAAATCCTAGGTCTCTGAAAACATGAACCAGGATTCAGAACCTTTGGTCCTCTGAAAACATGAGCCAAAGCCTCCAAAAGCCCTTGGTCCTCTGAAAACATGAGCCAAGATCCAAAAATCCTAGGTCTCTGAAAACATGGGTCAGGATCCAGAACCTTTGGTCCTCTGAAAACATGAGCCAAAGCCTCCAAAAAGCCTTGGTCCTCTGAAAACATGAGCCAAGATCCAAAAATCCTAGGTCTCTGAAAACATGAGCCAGGATCCAGAGTCTTTGGTCCTCTAAAAACATGAGCCAAGATCCAAAAATCCTAGGTCTCTGAAAGCATGAGCCAGGATACAGAACCTTTGGTCCTCTGAAAACATGAGCCAAAACCTCCAAAAACCCTTGGTCCTCTGAAAACATGAGCCAAGATCCAAAAATCCTAGGTCTCTGAAAACATGAGCCAGGATCCAAAACCTTTGGTCCTCTGAAAACATGAGCCAAAGCCTCCAAAAACCCTTGGTCCTCTGAAAACATTAGCCAAGATCCAAAAATCCTAGGTCTCTGAAAACATAAGCCAGGATCCAGAACCTTTGGTCCTCTGAAAACATGAGCCAAAGCTCAAAAAACCTTTGGTCCTCTGAAAACATGAGCCAAAGCCTCCAAAAACCATTGGTCCTCTGAAAACAGGAGCCAAGATCCAAAAATCCTAGGTCTTTGAAAACATGAGCCAAAGCACTTGGTCCTCTGAAAACATGAGCCAAGATCCAAAAATTCTAGGTCTCTGAAAACATGAACCAGGATCCATAACCTTTGGTCCTCTGAAAACATGAGCCAAAGCCTCCAAAAACCCTTGGTCCTCTGAAAACATGAGCCAAGATCCAAAAATCCTAGGCCTCTGAAAACATGAGCCAGGATTCAGAACCTTTGGTCCTCTTAAAACATGAGCCAAAGCCCAAAAAACCTTGGGTCCTCTGAAAACATGAGCCAAAGCCTCCAAAAACCCTTGGTCCTCTGAAAACATGAGCCAAGATCCAAAAATCCTAGGTCTCTGAAAACATGAATCAGGATCCAGAACCTTTCGTCCTCTGAAAACAGGAGCCAAAGCCCAAAAAAAAAAAAAAAAAATCCCCTTAGTCCTCTGAAAACACGAGCCAAGATCCAAAAATCCTAGGTCCTCTGAAAACATGAGCCAGGATCCTTGGTCCTCCATTTTTTGACCTCAGGTAAGCATGTCTTGCACTTATTAAAAAAAAAAAAAAATTGCATGCATGAACTACGTTCGGACCTGATCCTCCCACCAAGAGGTACGTAAGCAATCTCCCTCGAGATTCGGTCCACATTTTGATCTACAACATGACATTCTGCATTTTTATCTACATGCATCATACATTTACCACAGTTAAATACTGATTGCAAAGTTAGGTGTCTCTTTCATACATTGACATTCGTTTTTCAAGCTCTGCCAACGAGGGGCATATTGTTGACACCCCATTTTGCAACCCGTATTTAACCTCACATGGAGGGTAAAAGGGTAATTTTGCCTTGAAAATATGCATCTTGATTCTAGCCATTAGATCCTTAATCTCATCTCACTAAAATGATCTTGATGTTGTAACGATCAAATCGACTGGTCATAAGCCCTAATCGGACCATCAGATTGAAAGTTATCATCAAATCAAGTTTTAATGGTTAAGATGTACTATCACAAATTGAGTCCGATTATATGTGATTATGAACAATTGATTTCAATTGGTTATAAGTGTAATCAATTTGAGATTAATGACGTGTCATAATTTGATTGGTTAGGACTACATTTTATGGTGAGGTTGCATATACCTAATTAATTAGATAATTAAACATTAATTATTCAATGAGTAATTTATGCAATTATCTTTTAATTAGAATAAATTTGAAGCCAATTAAGTCTGAAATGGGAGTGATTGGAGCCATTTAATGTTAATTGGGAGCTAATTTGGGACCTATTAATGTTAATTGTGCTGAAACCATTTTCTAACAAATGACCTCTGCTCACTATTTCATCAATATCTCTCAGAATATTTTGAATCTGTGAATGAGGTTAATTTTCCCAGAAACTAGACATCCGGGGCTTCAATTTGAGCACAAGAACGAGACAATTCCAATCAGAATTGGGTCAGATATGATTTTTCGAAATTAGCTCTACAAGCTGTTACAGCAGCTACGGGAAAACCGAATTTTGGCTTGCTCCCCACTCCCACCAATCTCTCCATTTAATGCACCAGATTTTCCCCAAGACTAAAATGAGGTCTAGGTTCATAATCCTTGTCAACCCTCATTAAATAATCTTCCATTCATATTTCATCCACTACTACTATATAAACCCTCCCCCTCCTTCATTCCAGTGACACAAAAACCCCCTTCTCTTCTCCTCTCTTGAGTTCTAGTGAAGTAGAGTAGTCTTGTCATATCTTGGTCTTCCTGAGACTCAAGGTATTGAGTGAGACTCACTCTCCCTCTCCTAGTTCTTCTTCTTTCCTCCACCCTTAGGACCTCCACCAAGAATCTCCTCCTCCACCGTATGGATCTTGCATGAAGGTATAATCCATTTCCTTAACTTGTTTCTTGTGTTTCCATGATGAGAATTTAGGATTACAACATGATAGTGATTATTTAAATTCTCTTGAATATATTTGAATGTTCATAAATGTTCTTATATGTTCTTCATATGTTCTTGGTTGTTCATCACATGTTCATGTATAAACACTAGTTTTGATCTTAAATTCACATCAAAAATATGAAAAACATATTTGTTTCATAATTCTTTCAAGTCCTTGAATCTAGGATGTCACCATTCACACACATTCACTAGAATTTATTTTTCAATCCAAATGAAGTACTTAATAAATTGAATTAGGGTTTATCACAGGCACACGCTTCAAATTTAACATGTAAATTGATTGATAACATATTGAATGATGTAATATGAATGTTGGCCACCATAGTCTAGAAGACCGGTTTTACCGGGCAAGATGGGTGCTTAACACCTTCCCACCTTGTAACATAGCCTCCGAACTTAGATCAAGGATTAGTAGATCAAATGCTTATCCTTGTAATTTTCAATTTCTAGATTGTAACTAGGAAACAAAACCATGTACTTTATCTTAGATTGTATCTAGGACCAAAGCCATGTAATTTCCTATGTTCAATGTAAATTCAATTTCAAATTAATAAAATGATGAATTTTTCAATTATGGTTCTCTTATTTATTCCAACAATTAAATAAGTGGCGACTCCATTGTAAAACCCTTAATCTAAAGGGGAAAATATAATCAGTCGAACCTCCATTTTGAGAGGCAATAACACGACTCCACCCATTCATGTGGGTTTGGCCCAACTTTCTAAAACGGGCCGGGGGCGCGGTCTCTCACATTAATTAGTTGCTTAGTATATTTAATTGCAAATAACCAATTTTTATTAAACTAAATTAGGATTAATTTGGTTAAGATTTGATTCATTTTCCTACATTTATTCAAATCTCTGTGGGTTAGACCTCATTCTTGTGAAACTATACTTCAGTACAGTTCGTACACTTACGAGTACTTTTGTAATGTTGAATTTAATCAACTATCTTGTTGGCTTTATTCCATGCCAAATTTGCTTGTAATTTAGCAATTAGTAACCCTATATTTAGGTGGAAATCATGTAAGGGTAGTGAGTGAGAAAGTGTGAAGAAATGCTCAAGATTGTGCAAGGATGCAGACACTCATGGCTAAGACTTGCGGGTGACTCGCGACTGGCAAGCCGCCAACTGTAGCACACAAGTGAAGCATGCGAGAAGATGAACAGTCGTACTAGCTGGAGCACTACAGGACAAAAAGTCCAGCCTGGCTGTTCTGTTATCTCGGGCTTGAACTCGCGACTCAGTCAAGTCGCAAGGCCAAGCCGCCAACCAGCTCTGTTTTGAAAAGCTTGACTCTTCGCATTCCATTCTCACCCTAGTATAAATACCCCTTATACCCACGAAATGTAGAGAGCTTCCAGAGAGAATTTTGAGAGAAAACCCTAGAGAAAAACAAGATTGATTCATCCACAATCTTCACATAGAGACTCTTTAAATTCCTCTACTCTCACCCTCTCCATTGTTACATCCTTGAGAGGTTCTTACTCAAATCATTTCTTACCATACCCATATCTGTGAGAAGGTTATTTGGTGCTTTGGGAAGTAGTTAGGAAAGGGCCAATGGTTATTAGTTGATGCTATGGGCTATAGCGAAATCCGGTAAGCTAAAGAAGAAATAGGTTGGCGTAACCTCATTGGAGCAAGAAGCTTGGAGGGCTTAGGTACACTGGGTAGATTAGGCTTGGAGGGTCTTCTGCTGTTCATATATCCCAACTACATTCTTTAGTGGATTTTTTTACCACTTGGAGGGCGGCGGAGAGGTTTTACGCTCAGGGCTTCGGTTTCCTCTTCGATAACACATCGTTGTGTTGTCCTTGTGTTTGCATCTCTCTTCCCTTAATCTTTATCATTTAATTTCTGCTGTGGATGTGATTTTTATTTGGTTTAGATTGTTTATCAATTTTGGTATAAGCTTATATTCATTTTCCTCACATACATTGTTTGATATTAAGCTTGAATTGGTAATTTGTAAATTGGGGTTCTAAACATTCATAGTGTGTTCAACGCTATTTGAACATTCAATTGGTATCAGAGTGGGTGCACTCATTGTGGTTTAAACAACTTAGTGCAATCCTTGACCCCGTATTGAGATGGACCGGTCTCAATCTTTAAATGTTCCACCATTTTTTGATGGTAACAACAATGCTTTTTGGAAAGTCCGAATGAGGGCATTATTGTGTTCTATTGATGATAATGTTTGGGATGCTGTAGAAGTAGGTTGGACTAGGCCGGAGGCTGCTAAATCCACTTGGGATAAGGCAACTCTTGCGGCAACTAACGCTAATAGTAAAGCGCTGAATGCCATTTTGTGTGGTGTTTCTCCAAAAGAATTTCACAGGATTTCGCACATCACTATTGCCAAGAAGGCAAGGGAAATACTGCAGACAACTTATGAAGGAACAAAGAAAGTAAAGGACACCAAGCTGCAGATGCAGACCACTCAGTTTGAGGAGCTCAAAATGAGTGAGGATGAGTCCTTTGACTCTTTCTATAGCAAGTTGAATGAAGTGGTCGTCAGCAAGTTCAATTTGGGGGAGAAAACGGAAGACTCTAAAGTTGTGAGGAAAATCCTTCGTTCGTTGCCAGAGAGCTTCCATGCCAAGGTGACGGCGATTGAAGAGAGTAAGGACCTTGATGATATCAAAGTCCAAGAACTGATAGGCTCATTTCAGACCTATGAATTGTCATTGCCCACACAAAGGAAGAGCAAATCTCTTGCTCTTAAGACAATTAATGAAAGGGTCGAAGCTCACGACTCTTCAGATAAGGATATTGTTGATAAAGATGTGGCATATTTGGAGAAGAATTTCTGAAAATTCTTGAAATTCAAGAACAATGGAAAATTTGGTGATAAAGGGAAATTCCAAAGTTTCGGAAAGAAGAGAAGGGAATTCAAGAAGAAAGATGGAAAGGAATATCAATCTTCACAAGGAATCACTTGCTTTGAGTGCAACGAGCATGGACACTTCAAAAAGGAATGTCCCAATTATTTGAATCGAAGGGCAAGGTGTATGCCACAACTCTTAGTGACTCGGATTCATCCAATTTTGATTCTGAGGAAAGCTGTGATGGAGAAGGAAATTACTCCGCTTTTATGACTATTGCTCATGTTGAGTTTTCGGAGGGCTTGAATTTGCTTGTACAAGAGCTTGGGAAGCATAGTGATGAGGAATCAATGGGAATTGTAGAAGAGTCAGATGTTGAAGAAGATGAGAGTACAGGGGGTCTTCAAGAAAACTTCAATTCACTCTTGGAGAAATCAGGAGAATATGCATGTGTGGCCAAGGCGGCTATGAAGAAGATGAAGAGAGCAGAGGAGGACTATCGAAGTCTCCTAGTTCGACATAAGGAGGCCAAGTGTGAGATAGAAGGCTAAATGGAGAGCCATTAGAGGCTTACACAAAAGTGAGATTTCTTGAGCAAGAGGTAGTGCAAGTTAATGCCAAGATAGAATGGGTCTCCACTAAGAAGCTAGATGATGTTATTTCATCTCAAAAACATTTCTCAGACAAGTCCGGGTTGGGATATACCGGAGGGAGTAGCTCATCGGCTAGTGTCACCAAAGAAGTGAAGTTTTTACAAGCCAAAGAACCTGTAGTGGCTGACTCTATTCCTGAGAAAGTTTAGGTTGAAATGAAGAAGAATGTGGCTGATCAACGGGTGTCAAATAAGTTCCGTAATCAATCTAAAGCCAGACGTGAAGCAAGAGGAAGATCACTTCCAAGATCACAACGGGGTCCTAGAATGAATCATTTCTGTCACCATTGTAGATTGCAAGGACATACCAAACCGAATTGCCATAAGCAGAGCATTGAAGAATGCATCTGATCAAAGGTCAAGAGGACCAAGAAATGACAAGAGTACTTGGGCTGTTGAGCCATCAAGAGGTCGAAATGGTGATCCCGGTAAGATGGACATGATGAAGATGATTGGTGCATTCACCACTTGTTTGGAGTGCTTCACTAGAAGGTTTGAAAGTCCTAACTCTCGTACCTAATCCTATAGGGATATCACCCCAAACGCACGTGACGTGTGGGTGAAGAGAAGTACTCATGCATAAACATTACAACATGTCCATGCATTAATACTTCCTATACTTTGTGAATATGCTTAGTTGTATGCTTTTTGCTTGTTTGAGTTGAAAATTGTTTGGTTGTTTATTTGTTTCATTTTAAATGTTTTTACATTGTTGTTTTTGATCAATCTTTTCTTGCTTTTATGTTAAAAATCCAAAAACACATAAAAAGTAGAAAATTCAAAAAGTTTGATAGACTTTGTTGAGTTTTGTCTCAAAATATGTTTTTCCTTGTACCTTATACCTTTGTACTAATGGCTTTGTGCATCTACAAGCATAGCTTGTTTCCTATGCACTCTTATCATTATGGAAGAAATCTTGAAATCTATGTGACTGTTGTAAATAGATCTTCAAACTTGTCATGAATGATTAGTGAATGGTTTTGTTGATCATGAGACATGCATAGACTTGTGCCTATATATCTTCCCACTTTTTATTTTATTGCTTTACTTAAAGAGCTCACCAAATGTAAATCTCCAAATGAAAAGAGATATTGAGCTGCAAAAGCCTACCACACATACTAGTATTTGACTAGGAAAAATGAAAAGCGACCAAAAATAAATTGAATGATGCCCAAAAAGCCAAAGGCTAACTTATCTAAATGAAATATAAAAAATTTCAGGCATCGATCTCACAATGAGATGTGTTGCTTCAAAAAGATCAAATGATATGTTGAACATAGAGCCAAATGAAAAGCTTCAAAAATATTGTACTCAAGTTTATGTGGAAGGTCATATATGCATATTTCTGTAATTGAGATGGGTCACATTATCTAGTGCTAGTTGTGTATGCCTTGATTGAATTGATCATTGAAACTTCACATTAGACTAAGGAATATCTTATTTTTTATATTCACACACAACACACAGGTCTATATTTAATGAATGTCATATTCATTTGTGTGATTGTACTTGATTAAATGTGTTTTCACATGCTCAATCTTTGTTGATCAAACACAAAAAGATTTTTGAGTGTTTTAGCTGTTTTTGGAAAGTATTTTCTTTTTACAAAAGTTGTCAAAATTTCAAAACAGTGTTGCCCTGTTTTGGCGACTCAATCGTGGGTTGGTCTAGCCGCATGCCCCAGTCGCGAACTTTACTCAGAAGGTTTTCGTGACTCACTGGCAACTCACTGGCGGGTTAATGCCCTAGTCACGAAAAACACTTAGAATATTTTTCAAAATATGAGTTTTTTTTATGATTTTCACAGCTTAGTGTGACGACTTGTTCGCGGGTGGAAGGTCCAGTCGCGAGGGGTACACAGAGATTTTCGCGGCTCACCTCGCAACTCTCTCATGGGTAGACCTTCCAGTCGCGAAAAACACTTAAAAGATTTTTCAAGAATCTTGTTCTCAAAGTGTTTCACGGCTTATCCTAGCGACTGACTAGTGACTTGATCCAATCGCGAAAAATGTGTGTTTTTGCATTTTAAGAGCAATTTTTTTTTAAAAATTCAGTTTTCCCTCGAATTTTTGTGACTGGTCATTGTCTTCCCCATTTCAACCCTCTCTCAAACTAACCGTGTCACTCTCAAAAACCTCCATCTTTGCATCTTTTCAACCACAAATCTTCAAGAAAAAGGTATGGGTTTTTCTCATTATCCTTCAGTTCTTCATAATTATAACCTTGGTTGCTTGGTTCTGTATGTCGTGGTTTTGATGTGAGATATATGTGGTTTCAGACATGGGATGGGTTTATGTCCGTGATTTTGGGTTTGGTTACTCTTGTTTTTAGGATTTTAAATGTGTTTGGTATCATGCTTTAGTTTCTCTGGTTAGAGTTTGTGCTCTGTGTTGTATTTCTTGACTATGCTGCTTTGCACATAGCATGCTCATGGTATAGTGTCACAATGACAATTATTTGTGACTGTATGATGCTCTTTGATCACTTTCTTCTGAATTGTACCTGTCCAATCATCATTTTTGATCATCGGTTACTCTTTCGAATTCAATATGCATCAGTGTTACTAATGTTCTCTTGATACTGTCTTTGGTCATGATATATGATTGAGTAAAATTTGTCTTTGAATACCAATGCTTAGTCTATTTTTGACTAACCTGAAGCTAATCAAGTTGATGTATATGTCTTGGGTGTGTGTTTTGGTTCTTTGCTGTGTGTCTTCTCTTCTGCAGATGTCACGCCATTCCTCTAAAGGAAAAGACATTATAATTGATGTTCCATCTCCTGTTGCTAAGAGGACTCGTCGTTCAACTCAATCATCTCAAGACTCAATCAATGAGAGATTTAGGGCTCCTGTGGACTCACAGACTTCCTCAGATATTTCCATAGATGCTCTTACCATTGTGGAACGTGTAGTAAATTTTGATACCTTGGGAATAACCTTTATCCCTAGGATCTTTGAAGCGAGAGATTGGGTTGATCTGTTCGGGAATTTCGTGGACCCAGTTGAGGAATTAGTCAAGGAATTCTACTCGAATGCCAGATACATCGGAGTAGAATTGAAATGTTTGGTAAGAGGAAAAGAATTCTCCATCAATGCAGACTACATTGCAAAGGTTCTCCGCATCACCAGACCAGCAAATGTGAATCTCACTCCATATGATGACAAACAACCTAAGTTACAAGAAATTCTTCAAGTTCTTGGATCTAATCATGAAGTTAGAAGCAAAGGTTCATCTATAGGCACTGCACCGTTTACGCCTGAACTGACGACTTTAAAATTGATCATGTTCTCCAATCTCTACCCATTGTCTAACACTGCTTTCATCAATCTTGGAAGAGCACAGTTTCTTTGTGATCTCATTACCAGAGTTCCGATTAACATATGTGCTCACATCTTTCAGATTATTGGGAAAACAGCAGCTAGATTAGTAGCCTGAACGAGTCTTCCTTTTTGTAGTCTCATCATGAAGATCATGCTAAGTGAGGTGTCAATCCACCAACAGATGGAACAATTGTGTCACGTTCTCAACCCATATCCATAGCAACTCTTCAAGCAAGCAAGAGTCACTCCTCTAAAATACCTAAGAGTGAGGTACTCACCCATGCCATTCCATCAAGCCATGCCACTCCATCAGGCCATATTACAGCTCCTCCTGTACATACTAAGACTGTTTCCCCTAGTCCGTTTGAGATGCCAACCTAGCACTCAGCCTACACCTTCTACTTCTCCAATGGACAGTCTAAGTTCTTTGTTTGAATGAATTTCTAGTTTAGAACGGCTTATCTACTCCACCAATAACCAAGTTCAAATGCGTCTCACAACCATTGAGACACAGCTAGATGCTATTCAGCAAAAGATCGAAGAAAGCCTTTAGCTATTCGTGCAAAAAAAAGGGAGAGACAGCATACAGTAAAGGGGAGAACAACAAAAGAATGGTGTGCATACTGATAAAGGGAGTTGTGTTCTCAAGAAGAGGAAGTTGCTACATATACACATTGCTTTTGGATAATTTAACATTTTTGTTGCATATACTGTGTAGAGTTATTTACTTGCTGCTTTTATAAACTCTTGTGTGGATATGGTTCTAATATTTTGGTTAAAACTTCTTGGTACATTGGTTTATCAATACTTAAGATGTTATTTTTGTATGTGTTAAGGGTTTGTACCTATTGCTTTTGTAAGCTTTTAAGGTTTATGTACCCTTGCTTTGTAGCTTAAGTACTTGATGTTAAATGTCATGCATTTTCTTTAAGTACATCACTCTTGTGCCCTTTGTTGGATTTTTATCCTTAATGCAATTACCTTAAGTTTTTGCATTGATTGAGTGTTGGACATGCAAATGATACTTTGCAATTTAGCTTATTAGCTTGCATGTCTGGATGTTCATTCCTTGTGTGAATGAGCATTGTAATCACTATTTATAGTGATTGTTCGTTTTTGGTTAAGCCATAATTCATTACTTATTTCCATTTTGCTTGATCGCATTGTGCTTGCTCCATTTGCATTACAAGTTTTCTGCATACAATGATCATACTGTGTTGTTGTGTTTCAAGAGATACTTGTTCTTATGGTTCAAGAGCTTCACAGATTCTAGAGTTAGGTGCGAGTGAGTTTTGATTAACTGTTCCCAACTCACGCGTTAAGTCTACAGTTTGTTGTAGGGTTTTGTCACGGAATAACCAAAGGGGGAGATTGTAAGGTTGAATTTAATCAACCATCTTGTTGGCTTTATTTTGTGCCAAATTTGCTTGTAAATTAGCAATTAGTAACCCTGTATTTAGGTGGGAAACATGTAAAGGTAGTGAGTGACAGAGTGTGAAGAAATGCTCAAGATTGTGCAAGGATACAGAGACTCGCGGGTGACTCGCGACTGGCAAGCCCCAACTGCAGCACACGAGTAAAGCGTGCAAGAAGATGAACAGTCGCGCTAGCTGGAGCACTACAGGACAAAAAGTCCAGCCTGGCCATTCTGTTATCTCGTGGCTTGAACTCGCGACTCAGTCAAGTCGCAAGGCCAAGCCTCCAACCAGCTCGGTTTTGAAAAACTTGACTCTTTGCATTCCATTCTCACCATAGTATAAATACCCCTTATGCCCACGAAATGTAGAGAGCTTCCAGAGAGAATTTTGAGAGAGAACCCTAGAGAAAAACAAGATTGATTCATCCACAATCTTCACATAGAGACTCTTCAAATTCCTCTACTCTCACCCTCTCCATTGTTACATCCTTGAAAGGTTCTTACCCAAATCCTTTTCTCACCATACCCACATCTGTGAGAAGGCTATTTGGTACTTTGGGAAGCAGTTAGGAAGGGGCCAATGGTTATTAGTTGATGCTGTGGGCTATAGCGGAATCCGGTAAGCTAAAGAAAAAATAGGTTCGGCGTAACCTCGTTGGAGAAAGAAGCTTGGAGGGCTTAGGTACATTGGGTAGATTAGGCTTGGAGGGTCTTTTGCTATTCATGTATCCCAACTACATTCTTTAGTAGATTATTTACTACTTAGAGGGCAGCAGAGAGGTTTTACGCCAAAGGCTTCGGTTTCCTCTTTGATAACACATCGTTGTGTTGTCCTTGTGTTTGCATCTCTCTTCCCCTTAATCTTTGCCATTTAATTTCTGCCGTGGATGTGATTTTATTTGGTTTAGATTGTTTATCAATTCTGGTATAAGTTTATATTCATTTTCCGCACATACATTGTTTGATATTAAGCTTGAATTGGTAATTTGTAAATTGGGGCTCTAAACGTTCATAGTGTGTTCAATGCTATTTGAACATTCAACTTTAAAATTTCACAACAATAAAATCCGATCTGTATTTTATTTATAAAATGTAATCTGTATTTTGTTTATAAAATCTTATCTATATTTTGTTTACAAAAATCTTATCTGTAATTTGTTTATAAAATCTAGTCTTTTTTTAAATAAAAATATGATCAGCATTTTTTTATAAAATCTGTTTTGAATTTTTCAAAACAAAATCTGACCTATTTTTTTTAAAGTAAAACCAAATTTGCATTTTGTTCACATAAAATTGGTATTTTTATAATAATAAAAAAAAAATCTTTTTTTTTTACATTTAAAAAATCCAAACCAGATTTGAATTTTTACTAAAAAATCATTCTTTTTCTTTTATGGAAACTCATATCTAAATTTTTCCCCAAGCATTCTCATCAAACTTTTTTTATACAAAATAAAGTTGCAAATCTAAGGTTCTTAAATAGCATTTTAACCCTAAGTGTAGGATTTGACATGGCATTTGTTGTACATCATTTGACATTCTAAACATGGGTATTGAATGATCATTCAAAGTCTAAAAGACCAAACTCTATCTAGGCAGAGTGAGTGCCTAACACATTCCCATCCTATAACCTAGCCCCCGAACCCTAGAATTTTTGTTTGGTAGATTTAGTCTCTTATTTTTTTTTATTTTGGGTAGAATGTAACTAGGAAACAAAACTTTGTATTTTTCCTTTTTTTTAGTAGATTGTACCTAGGAATCAAAGTAATGTAAAATTCATTCTACCATAGTGTAATTATTTCCAATCAACAAAAATGCATACTATGCAAGATATATTGTAGTTTGTAAAGTTTTCTTATTTTAATTATAAAATAAGTGGCAACTCCATTTGATCCTGAAAAGGGAAGGTGCCAATGCCTACACCCTTTTTTGAGAGCCAATTTTTTGGTCTCTCACAAGGTTTAACAAGGGATTTAAAATTAGACATATTAGTTATGGGTTTCTTACCTTTATCAATCTTCACAAATTGAGGCACAACAACAATTTTTTATCCAGAAGCTATGGAAGAAGAGGGGTTAGAGGAATCAACATATCCTAAGCTAGTCTTATCAGAATTAAGCATTTAAGCACTCAAAACCTCATCAAGCTTTGCATTAGACATCCTCTCTATTTGAGTTCTAGCTTGACTAATCTCAACCTCAAGATTCTTGATCTTCTTATCTAATGAGGTGTTCTCTACAACAAGAGTCTCAACTAACCTAGTAGTCTCATCTAGTTTGACTAACAGATCAGCTTTTTCAATTTTTACCTCATTAAGTTCTTTTCTGCAAAGACAAGTGGTCTTTTCAAATTTTATGTATTCAGTGCATAGATTATCTTAAGCTTCTTGAATGGTCAACTTCTTAGGTGCTTCATCATCGGAAGAATCTCACTATCACTAACATTCTCCACAATCACCTTCTCAACTGTGGCAATAAAAGCCATAGAATTACCATCCTCATACTTATCAAAAAGATCACTCTCAGTATCACTCAATGTGGCAACCAACACTTTACCTTTTGATTTCTTGATCTTTTCCTTCATAAGGTAGTTTGGGCACTCTATCCTTATATGACCAAAACCTTTACACTTATGACACTGGATAACGGGTTTTTCACTCTTACCCTTCCTACAGGATTCAGATTTCCTAAGAGCTTTGTTCTTATCCTTTTTCCTATATTGGAGAAGCTTTCTAATCTTCTTAGCTATTAAAGTTAAGTCCTCATTCTCATTGTCATCCTCATCCTCATTTTCATCTTCATCTTCATCTTCAAAGTCATCACTCTCTTCCACTATACCCTTAAAAGCCATGCTCCTACTCTTTCCACCTTTTCCTATTTTACCTAATCCCATCTCATAGTTTGAAGGTTCCCTACAAGCTCAATCAAAGGAATTTTATCAATGTCCTTTGCTTCTTCAATAGCAATGATCTTGGCATGGAATCTTTCAAGAAGGGACTTAAGGATTTTCTGAACAATTTTGGGATCTGCTATAGATTCTCCAAGATTGAAGGCAAAATTCACAATATCCTTGAGTTCAGCATAGAACTCATCAAAGGTCTCATCCTCCTCCATCCTTATTTCGTCAAAACTACTAGTGAGTTTTTGAAGCTTAATAGTCTTCACTACCTTAGTATCTTCATAGGTAGTCTCAAGAATGGTCCATGCTTCCTTAGCAATTTTAGTGGATGATATTTTCTTGAACTCATCATTGGTCACACCACTAAACAAAGTATTCAAAACCCTACTGTTGAAATTTGCAGCTTTGATCTTGCCATCATCCCAAGTAGCAGGGGGGACACTTGGTTTCTTCCAACCAACTTCAACAGCCAACCATACTTTTTCATCAAGAGCCTACAAAAAAGCTTTCATACAAACTTTCCAGTATGTATAGTTAGTACCATCAAATAAAGGAGGAATCAAAAGATCCATGACAACTAGAGTCAAGGATCACACTCAAGAAATTAATACAATCAGAGTGTACCAGCTCTGATACCACTTGTTGGAAAATTTAGACCTCGGTTGATAGACTTAACAAGTTTTAAACCTAAATTGTTAATTAGATCTTTTACGAATAATTCTTGTTCAACCAAACAAACATCAATATCATGCATAACGGAATAGTAAATAAAATAAGATATGATGACCCAGGAAAACTAATGAAACAAACTAGTTTCACAGTAAAAAAAAACTATTAGGATTAGTGCCCTAAAATCCTATTGTATGACATTATGTATGACTTAATGTTGTGATTAATAAATTTGTTTTATTATTATCTGAAATAATGGTAACATGAATATTCGGACATTATCATATAGTCAATGAAATGCATAATATGTGATTTATGTGAAAAGTCATAGAAGATATAAATCACAAGTTCTTTGTAAACTCAAAACTTTTAGTTCGTAGTCAGTGATGAAATTGGGCATTTCATTTGCAAAGACTATAACATATCAACTAAAATGATTTGTCTTGATCATGGAAGTGGAGACTTCTAGTTGATATGTTGATATGTTTTAAGAGTTAAAACATATAAAACTGGACCGCTATGAGATTTATTATTCTCCTAACGACTGTCAAATGAATAATAAATCTCATGACTTTTATTCACATGAACTCTTAATCCTGAGAGAATAGTGGACTTAATCATCAAGTGTAGGTTGCTTTGATATATCAGGAGTGAGATCTAAAGTAACGGTCAAAACCTCAGTATGTTGGGCAACCACATTTAGTGTTGATGGAACATATATTCTCAAGATGGAATTCATAGTCTCTTAACGGAGATATAAAATATTCCCTTGAGATAAGTTTAATGGGTTTGTTATTCAGAATGTTAGGCCTAACTACTTTAGTAAATAGTTACTAAAGTATATATTTATAAAATTGGGTTTCATAAATATTTGATGAATAACTTAAAAGATTAAACCGGGTACTCAAGGATTAAGATGTAGTAATTTACAAAGTGGCAGTCTACATTCATGACTTTGTATTACTACGAATATTTTATGAAGGGGTTGCATATACAATAAAGTCTTGAGATATAATTTATTAATAAGGCCTAGAGTGCAATTATATTTATATAGTGGTATTCAATATAATTAATGGTAACTTTGGACTTGTCAAGAGTTGACAGAAAAGCCCAAGACCCATTGGAGCTAGAGTCTTATTTGTTTCCTTTTGGTCCCACTCCAAGCCACATACTAAAGCCCAATTGGAAAGGCCCAAAAGGCTAGCCCAATTAGATAATCAGTTATGTAGAGAGAAACATACAGAATTATTGTAACACGAAATGATATGTGCGTGAGAGTAATACACTCTTTCATTCTCTCTAGAACATACACATAAAACTTGAAAGCTCGAAAATGTTTTGAAAAACACAAGAGCTATTTAGACCCCCAAATTAAAGTTACAAATTGGTTGATTTTGCACTAACTTAATACTAAGTCTGGAATAGTGTAAACACAAGCATATAAGCAATACAACTACTCTAATCCATATTTAAAGCAACACAGCAGTAAAAATGAAATGAACAAGAGTAGGGAAGAGAGATGCAAATACAGATAACTCCGAGATGTGTTATCGAAGAGGAAACCAAAGAACTCGGCGAAAAACCTCTCCGCCACTCGCCAAGCAGGAATCGATCCACTAGACAATCAGTTGGGATACATAGGTTAGCAAGAGACCCTCCAAGCCTAATCTTCTCGGAACCTTGTCTTGTCTTGGTTCTCTGGATCCCGCAACAAGCTCCATGTTGCATCTGCCATCATCGGCTTCTTCCAATGCTTCCCAGTAGCACTAAAACGTCACTTGACACTCTCAAAGGGTGTGGTAACTGTTTGGGCTATCAACCTCTCAATGGTATGGAAATGGAGAGGTAGGAGATGAGGAAATTTCCAAAACAAATGTGTAAAGGATTGTGGGTATAACAATCTCTAACTCTCAAGGTGTTTGGCTAAGGTTTTCTCTCTGAGGCTCTCTTCTCAATTGTGGGTAATATGGGTATATATATAGTGTGGGTACAGAAATTGTGATTCAAACTAGACAGGCTGGCAGAACAGAATGCCTTGCGGGTGTCTCGCCGGAAGGCCGTACCCGCGAGATACTCGCAAGACACAGCTGTCCCCATCTGGCCTGACGCTTTGCATTCCAGCATGTGCAGGGCACATGAGTCACTTCACGGGAAGCTAAGTCGCGAGATACCCGTGAGAAATCTTCAGTCTTCAAATGCTTGAGTCTTCACACACTCTCTCTCTAACACACAACCTTTACAATGAAATCCCACAATAAATATGGGGTATAACAGATTGAATATAATTACAATCAAATTTGACACGGAATTGGAGTGAAGATTAAAAGTGTTCCCACAATAAACAAATGGTTGTAAATAATAACTTTAAATAACTAATTGAGAGACCACACTTCTTGGGCATCAAGTGGAATTGGAGTGAAGATTAAAAGTGTTCCCAAGTGCTTTTCATTTTTGGTTTTGAATTTCACCACTTCAAGGTACACTCGCTTGTTCCTACATTCTGAAACTTACATGGCATATGTTATCAATTGTGAATGAAGTGGATCCATTATTTTTCCACTTTGTACATGCATATTTCCATCAAAAACCCAGGGGGAAACCTTCCCAAAAAGCAATCCACTATAACAAAGAGAAGTTTCAGATCTAGTACAAAACATTTGTTCCTAGATTCTACAATCCTAGTAGATGAACTTATAGCAGAAACCTTCTACCACACAATTGGAACCTCCAACTGACTTCGAGGAAGGTTTTCCTCACAATAGCAAGTCTATGGTGGTTGTTATGACTTCAGCTTCTTCACCAATAGAATCTTTAGATCTACTTTGAAACTCTTTGGTTTGGTGAAATAGAGAAAACTTGGTTACAAAACCTTAGCCACATAAACAGAGTGTTTCTCTCTCTGAAAAACTTCCTAATAAATGGCTTTTGATGTCCTTTAAATACCAATTTAAACGAATCTCAATTCGGGCTTCAAACGGATCTCAATTCAGGCTTCAAATGAATCTCAATTCGGGCTTCAAATGAATAAGTTATGGGTTTTTTCGCGTTACTAATTTTTGCTGATCCACAAAACTCAATCTATCGAGCTTCTATCGAGGAGATAGTAACAAAGGCAGAGTCAAAGGGGTCGGGGGGGCACTTGCCCCCTTTGACTCCACCCAAAAAAAGTTCATAAGTGCCATCCTGTAGAAATAAGCAAAACTCTATTAAATGCTTAACCTATTTGCCCACTCTAATAAAAAGAAAAAAACAAAATGTCCCTAAAATAGCTCTTTTATTGAAAAAGAAAAGGTAAAAAGGTTACATAGCATTAACTCATTGCTACATCATTATGGTTTTGAAAAAAAAAAAAAAAAAAATTTTATCAAGTCCTAGATTTAAGCATGTCACTACTATTCATGGAAAGTTTATCCCAACTTTCTTTTATTTTTTATTTCATAAATTTTCAATTGATGATGGGTCTTATATTTTAATATTTTATATGAAATTTTTTTTTTAAACTAACTAATGTCTTTGTACATTGGTACTAAAGTCTCAAATCCTAAACCTCCACTATCTTCTTTCTCCTCCATCTCTTAGACATTTCAATTTTAAACTCTAGGTCTAGGTTTCTACTATGAACCCAAATTTAAATACTTTAAAGAATAGAGAACAAAAAATTTGAATTGTACATATTATTTAAAAGAAATCAAAAGCAATAGACATGTATACAACTTTAGATATCCAAATTTTAAAGAATCAAATTAGATATCTAAACTTTATGTAATTATATTAATCTCTTACTTTAATTGTTTGTAACTATGAATTGGTTGTTTTTGTTTCGATATGAAATATATATTTATAGTTAATTGAAATTATGAAAAGTCCTAAGTATAGTAATGAGTCCAAATCATGTTCTAACATACAATTGTTTTTGTTTTTGTCTTTTTAAAAATAGTCTTTAAATCTTGCCCCCCCTAAATTGAAATCCTAGCTCTGCCACTAGACAATAAGTTTGGAGCTTCTATTGAGAGGTATCAAGCTGCTATCGAGGTACATGCTAAAAATATGTTTTCTTGAGCTTTTCTTGAGCGAACTTTGTTTCTTAAACTTGATCTTCAATTATAATTTTAAGACACATCAAAACTCAATAAAAGACACATAATTTGGCATGGTTGACAATACCAAAACATATGACCCTAACAATCTCCCCCTTTGACAATCCATGACAAAACCTCAAGTACAAAAGTAAGTCCAATACAATAATAACTCGAATAGAATGAATGAACCCATATTCAAATACACTAGCCTATCTAAAAACAACCAGTCCTGAAAAACCATAGCATGAATTAGGATTGACTGTTTTGATTGGCTTCATACCTGTCTTTCCTAAAAGCACTTAACAAACATGTTATGCACACCATATAGAAAACAATGACAGATAATAAACAAATAAATTGTGTTTTGTCATAGGATATGCCAATTACATAAAAATATGAACCTAACAATTTTTTATATGGAATATTAGACAAGGGTATTAATTTATGACTAGTGTCATCACATGTGCTTTGAGCATGCGATGAGGCATTTTTTATATATTTGGATTTAGTGTCATAATTTTTCATTCATAACCAAATTTTTTATAACATATTTCATATAATTCATGCGTAGTTTGAATCCTTTTGAATCCAAGTATATTCTCTAGTGGCTGTTTCAGGATGCCAGACAGCGTTTTCCCTCCCTTTTCTCTTTTTTTTTTTTTTTTTTTTTTTTTTTTTTTTTTTGAATTCTAACAGAGTTTTCTCAAGGATCTTTTCCCTCTGATTCACTATTGCTGAATGCCCTTCACTATTGGTTGCCCTCCTTTTATAGTGCCATCCTAGGGTTTATGGTTTACAACTGATTCTCTCCATTTGCTGCCCTAGGTACCAGAACCAATGTTGTGTCAGCAACATTGGTGGCTGGTCCCTTCCTTATTTTCTCACTAATTCCCTCTTTTGAGGTTCCCTCTACGAAAGCCCCTAGCTGACTTTCCCGTTCTAGGGGATCTTAAAGGGTTGACCTTTAATCTTTCTTTTTTCCAAACCTTCTAGATTCCACCTTTTCAGACCCACCTTTTGGCTGCTTTCCTTTTTTTCATTTTTCCTAAATGGCCTGGTTCCTTTCTATCAGACTGAAAGATCCCCAACCACCTTCCTTCATGGTCTATCTTCCTGGGTTCCCCGAGGTACCAAACCCTTATTCATGAGTTATTGGTTCCCAAGTCTTCTGCTCCTTTTTTGCATCATTGGGTGGTTGATGGGACATATTTGCCCTCGTCTTTTGTGTTTCTAGGCATGCTCCCTTGAGCTGTCTCAATCCCAACCTCGCCCTGCTGCATATCTCGAGGATCCCAAACTTTCGGGAATCCCCACGTATTTTGGTTCAGCCTTCTCCCCTGGCTCCCCAGCGATTTTCTCCCTTAAGGGCTGGGCTGAACTTCTTCTTTTCTTTGTTTCATGAGATCCAAAGCTTGCCCATTCATGGGCTTGGGTCCTTCCCTATTGACTTTTAATGGATTTGGGCCTTCCCTTTTCATTGAAAGCCTAAATGGTTCCTAGATTTCAATCCTTTTGTATTGTTTTGGGCTTTGATATAATATTGTGATATTTTGGACCTCAACATTTAACCCCCTGAGCTTGTGGGTTGCCTACAGCCCACGCTTGAGTAGACAAAACTCTTAATTTTTGTAAGAATTTTCACTTGTTGTCTCAATCAGTTTCAGGATCCCCTCTCTCTACTTCTTGGGATCCTACTCCTTTACATTATCCTCTAGCATCCTAATTTTTCCAATGTATCCCACTCCTTTTGTAACTCCCTCTCTTTCCATGGAACATGGCAGTTAAGTGCTTAAGTAAACTTCCCCCTTCACTTTTTACATTTCCCGTAACTCCCATTAATAACGGACAATAACTTTTTCTTATAAAATTGAATATTGGCAATTGGTGCATTTTCCTATGCTTCGTCTTCTCCAATTTTTCTCTGCACTATTATTGCACTCACCTTACATTATCTTTTCACTTCCAGAGATATTTTTCCTTTTTCAAACTCACCTTCTTCTTTTCTGTTCTTTCCTTCATCCCTTCTTCTCTGCCCGACACTCCTTCAACCTTTCTTGTTGCACCATTATTCCATGACTTCTTCTTCTTCACAAAAAAAAGAGGGAGCGTTCTCCCACTCCTTCTGAAGAAGAAGGTTCTTCAATAGGGTCAACACAAGACAAGGTGCAGGAAGTTGTAGATCGCCCAGCCTTCCCTTTATGGGACCCTTGGTACACCCCTAGTATTTCTTTCCTCAAGTGTCCCATGGTGAGGCTCCCCATTCCCCACATACCTGGGTGTTTTTCGGTCAGCCTGGGTTTCCCAGTTCCGCTCAAACTCCAGATCCAAGGGAGATTTTAGATCTTTAAATCAGACAGGGATCCCGTGAGGCAGTTCCCATCTTCTTCAACTTTGTCCCAGAGAAGATCACTGGTTGGTCCAGTTGGGTGGATAAGGAGCTTTCTAATGCTAAATTTGTTAGCTACTTGGAGCGAGCCAGCATCCTAAAATCAGTAGCGATTTTCAGGAATCTTGAAGGTTTTAGGGACGCTAAGGGCCTTAGACACTTGGTGCGTCGTTGGTGTCCCTCTCTCCATACATTCTTCTTTTCCGTTGGTGAGCTTACTATCACTTTGGAATATGTGGTTAATAACTTTTTCCTCCCAGTGTTTGGCGAGGAAAATCCCTCTGATATCAGCCTCTCACGTAAGGATCTCAAGGTTGAAGACAAGCTTTTCAACCATTTTGGTGGGCGTACCACTTCTTCTGAGGGGAAACCGGCCAGAATGGGCAAGTGGGTAGCGACCCTTTCTCAGGAAAAAGACAAGGTGGTTAGGCAAGCTTGGTTCTTGGCATTGTGGCTCAGTAAATTTTTGTACTGCGAGTTCCCCAGATATGGGATTAAGTCTACTTTTTTCCCTCTTGTAATCAGATTAGCCGAGGGGGCCCAATATCCTTTAGCCCCTATGTTTTTGGGCCACGTTTACTCTCAACTGGACTTGCTTCATAGAGATGAGGTTAAAGAGAACTCTTGCTACACCATTACTTCGTCCCTCCACTATGCTATTCTTTAGGTGTTTATGTGGGACCGCTCTTCTGTTACTTTGGCAAAATGCAAGAACTTGAAGTATGTAGAGGACAAATTCCAAGGATTCCTAGAAGTGATTAGGGTCTATGCGGTAGTTCTACTGATAGTCACCCTATTATCTTTCGCTGGTCTAACTTGAAAGGTGGCAACCTTAATCTGGTAGAGTTGATCGATAAAGTGGGGCACTTGAGTTGGCATTCTACTCGAGAGTTTAGCCCTGGGTTCGCATGTGATTCCGTGTTGGCTTCTTTCCTCAACTCTGCAAGATATACCTTTAACCTCTGCTGGAAAGATGAAGGCAGCTTGGTATACTTGGCCTGCACCAGCCCCTCATGGCTTCTAGTGCCTTCATCAAATGGCCCAAAGTACACTCACTACTTAGGACACCGGGTGCTCAAACAATTTGGTTTTGATCAGGACATCCGACCAATGTTCAAGGAGGTAGTGCCTTTCTCCCATCTCTGGATCCATTTCTAAAGCTTCAAGCCTTTTCTTATTGGTCACGAAGGGTTCAAAAGTCCTTCTTAGACTTTGTTGGCTCTGGTAAGATTGGGAGGGTTCCCAACCCTAGTCTCTTCTCTATTCCCTCTTATAATAAATGTTTGCCCCTCCCCACTACTGGCATTGTATTTGCTGCAATAAGTAGCAAAATAGGATTTGTAGAGTGGCATGCCTCTAGGAGTGGTTGGGTGTACTATGCTAATGACTTCCCTAATGCTTGGTCAGGGTGTGATCTCATTGTGGGCTTTTCCTTTGGTGTGCCTATTAAAAGAGGAGTGGTAAAGACAATTGGTGTTGTAACCCCTGTAGACAAAGCAGCTTGTCATTTCTAAGGACCTTGAGGGAGCAGACCCTTCTGCAATTGGAAAGAAGGTCAGCCATCCTCTCATCCCAAATATCATAGTGAAGACTAAGGTAAAGTCTTCTGTCCTTCAAGTCCCTATGGGTTCCTTTAAAGGAACCTCTTCAGTAGTTGTTACTTCCTCAACCCATGGTTCTTTGGGGTCCCTTGACATTATACCCCGATCTCCCCTAGGACCCTCTAGGCGTACCCGTAGTAAGCAAAAGACTGTTGAAGAAACAGTAGAGAGAGAGAGAGAGAGAAAAGGGCAAGGCCTCATTCCTTCTTCTCTCTTTTTTTGACATCTCCTTACTCACTTTTGGTTTGTTGTTTTGTTGTGTCTCTTTTTTTTTACTAATGAATGGTCTTTCTTCTTATTTGTAGTCTAAGCACAAGTCAGACCCTAAGGGAGCAAAGAGTCAGTCTTCTGGTGATGATGTGGTATAACCCTTATTCACTTATTCCCCTTCATTTTCTGCTTTCTCTCTTTCTTCGAAATTGTGTATATATATATATATATATATTTTTTTTTTTTTTGCTATCCTGCCAGTTGTTTCTTCCTGCCTCTTTCTTTTCCAGGTAGAGGTGCCTTCCCCTGTGACTGGTGGTGCCTTGCTGAAAGAAATGGTGGCAACTTAGTCCCTAACTGCCTTAAGCGTGGAGAAGGAGCACCCTAATGGTGACGTGGCTAGGGAGGCTAAGCAGGTAGTCAAGGATGCCAAACCCATCTCATCTTCTGTCTCGTTGGCTATTCATGATCCTGAAACCTCTTAACCTCCTTTTCCCCCAGATCCCAAACCTGTGCAGACTCCCAATCCAACTAAAACTGTAACAATTAAGCCAATTGCTAAACTTGCGTTGGGTAAGGAGTCTCTAGGGTGTGCATCTTCATCTACACAAGCAGGTAAACCTTATCCCATCCTTTATTAGCGCCTATCCTTTTGTCTTCCTTGTCTTTTCTTCCTAAAGGCTTTTGTTTATCTTTCTTTTTCCCTTTTAGGCCAAGCCAGTGCCCAATCTGCCTTTGAAGCTGCTCCTTCTTTGGAGTCAGAAGCTTTTGAAGGTGTGTACTGCCTATTATTATTGCCTCTCCCCTGTTCTTTTCCCGTCCTTCTTCCTTGTCTCTTTTTTTTTATAGGGAAGCCTTCGGCGTCCCTCCCCTCCTTTAGCAATTTTGCCAAGATTTCTTCGCCCTTCTTTCAACATGGGTTGTGTTCTTTCATAGAGTCTTCTGAGAGGTTAGAAGGACAGGAGGACGAGCCTTCCATGATGGCTGAAGTGATTACCCAAGCTCATGAGGAAGCCTTACCACAAAGGGACCAACCTGTTCTTTACTCTTCCTCTTCTCTCCTTGTATTTTTTTTTTTTTTTAATACCACAACTCTATCTATTCTTGCAGGTGCTGAATCAAGTACCAAGGAACCTGAGCTTGCAATTGCTGAGGAAGCTAAAGGGCCTGCTCCTAGTGTCCAAACTATTGAAGCGCAAACAAGGATCCCCCAAACCATCCAAAGACCCGAAAGTCCTCCAGTTCTTGAAGGCAGAGACACAACAATGAAGGAAGCCCCAGAGATGGCTGTCTCAGATCTTAGCTCAAGGCTCCTATTTTCCTAACCCGTTTTGATTCTTTGGAGTTCTACAGCCTCCCTACGAGCCACTTTCATTGTTTCGGGCCTCCCTTTGCTAGCTTCCTGTGATTCTCTGTGCCTGCTGAGGGCTTGCCACTCTTGGAAAGACTGTTTAAAGCTCATGGGGACTTCACCAATGGATTTAGGGGAGGCGTATTTCTGGGCAACATCTTGATAGAGCTCCTCTATGCCATGTTGATTTCTCTAAGGGATTCGTCTCTTGACTCCTTATCCAATGGGAGGCTTTTAGAGTGGAGGCAATTGGTGCAAAACCTTATAAAAGCTAAGTTCAACTTGTCCTTTTTGGTGGAGTACTTGCAGTCCTTAGCCCACACACTATTCTAGAGGAAGGCTTCCAAGAATCTTTATGCTAAAATTGTTGCTACTGAGGAAGCTCTGGCTCGTGCTCACAAGGTACTGCAAGTTTTGAAAATCAAGAGGCAACTAGTCCTTTCTTCCTCAACTGTTCCTGTAGTTCCCTCAGAAGGCTCTCTGTTGGCTAGCCTTATGTCTTAGCCCTTTTTTTTTTTTTTTTTTTAGGCAATTCAAGGTGTATAAGTTTATTTTCTTTATTTTTTCAGACAATTCAAGGTGTGTAAGTTTTTATTTCTTTCTCTTTTCTTTTTCTTTTTTTGGAAGTACTTCTGACTGCCTTTTTATGATATATGGATCTTAGTAATGTGCTTTATGTATTTTCTGTCATCTTTTCCTTTTGTTTCTTTTTGTTTTCCTTTCTTGAACTAAGTCTTGGACCGTGGCTCCTATAAATTCTTGTGGTAGAACCTGGACCAGGTACTCCAGTGATTGTGTTCCTACGCAGGTATTGAGCTAGGTACATTGGATGCTCTCCTTTTTTTTTTTCCAAGTCCTAGGTCATGAACCAAGTGGACTTATTTTTGTGGCAAGTACTGGGCTGGGTACTCCAAGGTACTTATTCCTACCCGAAGTCCCAGACTATGTACTTGGACTAATCTTGGTCTGAGTCTTGGGTCGTGTGCTAAAATTTCATCTCTCTTCTTCTTTTTTTAACACTGGCCCAAGTACCCAACCCAGATTTGGCCACTTCTGGGCTATGCCATGTAATATTATCTAAATGCAATTGTACATCTTACTTGAGGCTCTTTTTTCTTTTTTCTTTTTTGAAAGAAAAGATTCTATTGAAATACATCATAACAGCTAGGGGAAGGAACATAGGATAATGACAAAAGATAGTAAGGGTCTCAACATAGAGTGACCTCCTATCATAGATTCCTAAAGGAAACTGCTAAATAAGGTTCTTGACAAAGAAAATATAACATGGCAAAAACATGAAGAGTGACAGGACACTTAGCATAGTTGAGAGTGACAAAAAAAATGATTTTTGGTGTACTGGAACCTTCTTTTTTCACGCATAGTACTGCTTCAGCCATCTTCCATTTATGGGATCTATTAAGGCAGTCCCATCTTCCTTCTCGAGGTAATAATATCCACTGTCGTGGTTCTCCCTGGTAATGTAGGGCCCTTCCCATTTTGAAGCAAACTTGAAGGGTCTCGGGACATTCTTCCTTACATGTTCCACTGCTCTTAACACTAGCTGCCCTTCTACGAATGCTCTTGGGTGTACTATCTGCCCATGTGCTTTAGCCATTCTTTGCAGGTATCTCTGGCTCCTCCTTCTTACCACTTCTTACTCCTCTTCTAGCCCCTCCAGATCTGCGAATCTTCCTTTGTTGTTTGTGCTATCTGTGTCCTCTTTGAATCCTTCAAGTACTACTCTTGGTGTGGGATGACTAACTCTACTGGACTAATGTCTTCTGTCCCATAAACAAGGGAAAATGGTGAAAATCCTGTAACTGTTTTCAAGGAGCTCCTGCATTTTCAGAGGTCATCTGTCAGATAGATGCTCCACTTCCCTCCATACTCATGCTTCATCTTCTTGAGGATTTTCAGTATCACTCTATTAGTAGCCTCGGCCTGGCCATTTCCCTATGGGTAGTATTGTGTGGACCTCATGTGCTTGATGTGATGCGCCTCTGTTAGGTTCTTCATATCCCTATTTACAAACGGGGAACCATTGTCACTGATTAGCCTCCTGGGGATCCCAAACCGTGCAATGATGTGCTCCCAAATGAAGTTTGCAACAGCTGCTCTAGTGGCCTTCTTCAAGGGGATGACTTCTACCCATTTCGTAAAATACTCGGTGGCTGTCAGGATCCATATGTGGCCATTGGAGGGAGGGTTTATGGGTCCTATAAGATCAAGCCTCCAAGTTTTGAAAGGTAATGGTGTGGTTATATCTTGCAGCACATTTGGATAAGTGTGAATTACATCTCCGAGTACTTAGCATGCATGACATGTTTTAACCAACTCTTCAGAGTTCTTTTTCATTGTAGGCCAATAGTACCCCAGCTGCAATAGCTGCCTGTAAAGCCTCCTCTTCCTTAGGTGGCTTCCACAGTTGCCGAAGTGGACTTCTCTTGCCACTTCTCTGGCTTCCCTAGGGCCTAGGCATTTTAAGGGATCCCCACTGTACCCCCCTTTTGAATAGGATCTCATTCTACAAGAAGTACCGAACAACGAGCTTCTTGAGTTGATGGGCCAACGTCCTGCTAGGTGGCAGGATCCCTTGAGCCAAGTATTCCATAAATGGGGTCCTCCAATCTTCTACTATGAACACAACATAACTTTCTTTTTTGTCCACCGAGAGCCGACACTTTTGACATTTCTCCTGCACAGTTGCAACTTCTTTACTCATATCTGGCTAGCAGTACCCCATGCGCTGCATTCTTCTATATAGACTGATTTTTTCTACAATCCCATAGACCTGGTTGTGTAATTCTTCCAACCTTAGCTTCCCTTCCTTCTCATTGATACATTTGGATAAGATCCCCCCAAGTAGCCTTTTATACAGCTTTCCCTCTATCAAGGTGTAATCTTTCAATTCTTTGATACTTCCACCAAGCTCCAACCTTCCTATCTTCCCTTTTATCTCATTTCTCTAGTCTTTTTGTTATGACTCTTCAAGGAACATCTTTTTAAGGGTCCTTATGATGGAGTTTTCCTACTTGCTTACCCTTATCAAAGTGCTATCTCCCTTAAAGGGTATCTGGGGTCCTAGAGTAGCTAGTGCATCAACAAACCGATTTTCACTCCTTTGGGTATACTCCACACTAAAGGTCTGGAATTTTTGTTCCACCTTTTGTGCCCAAGTTCTATAAGCTACCAAACTCTGCTCTCTTAATGTGAAATCTCCTTTACTTAGGAAACCACAAGGTTGGAGTCTCCCAAAACCCTCATATGCTTCACTCCCATGCTAAGTGCTATGGTCAATCCAATCAGGTACGCTTCATATTCAACAATATTATTTAAGCATGGGAACTCAAGCTCAAAGGATAATGGCATGGTATCCCCATCTTCGCGACTTAGCACAATTCCTAAGCCATTTGAAGTTGTTGTCACTGATCTATCAAATCTCATGGTCCACTTCTTTCCTAAGAGCTCTGCTACTACTACTTCTCTTGGGATCTCCTCACTTAGTGAGCACTCCTCTTTTCTTGGGAACTGTGCTAGTAGATTCGTTATGGCTTGGCTTTTGACAGCCTTAGGGGTCCTCAAACCAATGTCATATTGAGAAAGCAAGACCAGCCACTGTGCTGTTCTCCCTATAAGGAGAGGCTGATGGAGGAAAGGCTGATGGAGGAGTGCCTTTATGGGATGAAACTTGGTCACTAGGAGAATTTGATGGGCTGAAAAGTACCATTTTAGTCTTTGGGATGCATAAATAACCACTAGACATGCTCTCTCTATCTTAGGGTACTTGGTCTCTATATCTTTTTATATCCTGCTTACATAATAAATGGACTATTCATTCCCTTCATCATCTTCTTGCACTAGTAGGACCCTTATAGCTTGAAAGTTTGATACTAAATATAACAACAGAGGTCATCCATGTACTGGTGCCTGCAGAGTAGGCAAATGATTCATGATCTGCTGGATCCTTTTAAAGGCTTCTTGCTATTATTTGCCCAAGTGAATTCAACTCCCTTTTTCAACAGTTTGGATAACTCACTTGTGACTGAAGCTAGTCCTAGCATAAACCTCCTAATATAGGAGACCCTCCCCAAGAAACTTTTGAGCTCTTTAAACATCGTAGGCCTCTTCATTGTTGCGATGGTTGTGGCCTTGGCTGGATCCACACTTATGCCTTTGTGATGTACTAGGAACCCAATGAATTTCCCAACAGATACCCCAAAGGTGCACTTCATGGGATTCATGTGCACCTTGTACATCCTGCACCTTTCAAAGACTCGTTCAAGTACCTAGAAGTGTCCTGCCCTAGTTCTCGACTTTACCACGATGTCATCTACATAATCTTCCATTTCTTTGTGCATCATATCATGAAAGATGGTTGTCATGGTTCGCTGGTACATAGCCCCTACGTTTTAAGGCCAAAGGGCATCGTAATGTAATAAAAGTTTCCAATCAGGGTCCTGAACGCTGTCTTTTCTGCATCTTTGGCAGCCATCCGAATTTGGTTATATCCACCATATCCATCCATAAACGAGAACATGGAGTTTCCCATGACTAAATCTACAAGGAGGTCAATATTGGGCAAGGGGAACTCATCCTTTGGACATGCTTTGTTTAGATTGCGAAAATCCACACAACATCGGATTTGGCCATTCTTTTTCTTCACAGGTACTATGTTGGAGAGCCATCAAGGATGCTAGATTGGCTTGATGAACCCAGCTACTAGTAGTTTCTTGACTTCCTGAGTTATTTAAGCCTCTACCTCAGTGTGAAAGACCCTGACTGGTTGAACTACCGATCTGACACTTGGGTCCATATTAAGAGAATGAACTACCAACTTGGGATCCAAGCTAGGCATCTCATCATATGTCAATGCGAATACATCCATATATCTCTTGAGTAATGTTACTAACTACTCTTTTTCCTATGATGTTAACTGACTGCTAATAAAAACAGTCTTTGGGAATCCTAGGCCAGCCCCCAAGTTTACTTCTTCCAGTTCCTCTTTGGGCTGGATCTGTGCTTCATTTTCTAGATCCTCCAGGATCTCTTCTTGAGCCATCATGCAATCTGGTGGTCTAGGACCTTCCTGCACAACGCATTCGGGTCCCGCGCACCTTCATAAGCGGTATATTAACCTTCCTCAGAGTTTCTAGACTACCACGGATTCCCGGGATCCTAAGGAGCTGGTCTCTTTCTTTTGCCTTTTTCTATCCAAGAGGTTTCTTAGATCATAGGTACCCCCTCCTTCTTCTTCTAAGATAGGTTCTCCTGGTGTCCCTGGTGTTGGACTCTTGTCATCTGGTCCTAACTCGTCATTAAACATTGTCTCTACAAAGTTCACTTCTCCTTGGCTGAATGGGTTTGGGTTGGCAGGGATCCTTATGGGCCTGTCATTCAATCTTCCATTGACACATTGATGGTACGTGGAGGGAATGAGGTAGTGTTTATGAAGATAGGGGCGTCCCAACAGAATATGGTAAGAAACTTCTGAGTTGATCACATGGAATCTGGTTAGGGCTACTATTAGGCCTACCCTTAAAGCCAGCTGCACATATCCTTCGGTTGAATCTACCACCCCTCTAAATCTTGTTATCTCCACAAAAGCCCCCAGGATCCTCCTACCAGTCTTGCCCACAGCCTCTAGGGTACTTAGGGCAATGAGGTTGAATGAAGCCCATGTATCTACCAATGCTCAACTTCCATATCTTCATCTATGAAGGTTATTGCATTGGTTGTCTCCAAGTAAGCTCGGTAGGCATGGGATTCTTCTGTGAAACACTCTACCCCTAAATCTGCTGCTATACTCATAAGGGATTTTGTGGCAATCCTCCTTGCTTCGGGCCCAAACCCTAGTTGGTTGAATAGTGATCTAAACTTGGGGCTCTTCTAAAAGGTCCTGACTATGCTTGGATGGAAGGATCCTTCAGACTCTTCTGCCTCTGCTGGGTTCCCATGGATCACCACAGCCACTACTCCTTTTCCTTTATGGCTGGGTAAAGGGTTTCTCTACACCTCAAGCTCCCGTTGGATGTGCTCCAAGGTCCCCTCCTTAAGCTTTTTATGAAAAAGTCTTTGGAAGGTCCAACAATCCTTAATAGAGTATTTGACATAATTATGAATCCTACAAAACAGAGGATTCTTTCTTTCTTCCTTGGTAGGTGGCCTCGATACAGTGAATGGCCTGACAATTCCATCTCCAATCCATTTGTCCAAAACGTGATTTAATTCTTCTACAGTACACAGGATCACAGGTGGTTCCTCGGTCACATTTCCTTCAAGTCTCTTTCTCTTTTCTCCTACTGAAGCTATCATGGCCTATGATACTGGTATCCTCTTTGTCTTCATGGTTAACGATGTCCTCTTGGTTCTTTGCAGTAAGTCAGCAAACTGAGTTATGCATAAATTTTCGAGATTAAGCTTGTAATCAAAAAGCATGTTGGATATATAGGTCTCCACGAGCTCCTTTTCTTCGTGATCTCCATAACAGTCCAAAGAAACATCCTCAAATCTTTTGATGAACTGGACAAGATCTTCCCCGAGCCTTTACTTTACCATCTAAAGGCTCTAGAAAGTGACTTGGCTTTGCCTGAATAATACTTTGTACAAAATCTTTCCCCTATCTCATCCTAGGTCTTGATGGACCCAGGCCTCAAGGCAATGTACCACGTGTATGCCCTATCCACTAGGGACTTAGCGAATTCTCTTAGGCATAACTCCTTATCTCCTGCATAAGGACCTATGGTGTGAATAAATCTGCTCACATGTTCTACAGTACTTTCGTTCCTTCCATCAAAAGGGTGGAACTTTGGGGGTTTATATCCTTTGGGGTAGGGTTTTCCAAAGAGTTCCGGTGGGAATGAGGGATCCCGAGAGAACTGCTTTGGGACCCCTAAGAGCTATTCCCTTTCTTGTTCAAGAAGGGCATTAACATTAGCCAACATAAGATACTGGGGGTCGGCTCCCCTTCCTACTATTGACCCTCCCTCCGGCTAGGTCCTTTCCTGGTTGACCAAGGGAGGAGCATTATCCCTAATTTCTTAGGTTTTTCCTTCTTTGAGCAGACGGATCTCCTGCTGAAGGTCCTTCATTCCTCTGCCTGGAAGCTACTTCATTCTCTCCCATAGGCTTAGATGTCGCAGGTGGCATGTTAGTACCTTTATTGTTCCTTGGTCTCAAAGTCATGCTTTGCCAAGGGACTGCTTCTTCCCTCTTCTTTGCCCAATCCACAGCGGAGTCGCCTTAATATGTGGGTTCTTTTTTTTTTTGGTAAAATAGCATACATGGCCCAATGCTTTATGTTTAAGGGACTAAGCTTGGTTAACCGTAACTAAGTTGGGCTGATTTCGAACCAAGTTATGCACAAAGCACGGATCCTACAACACATACATACTAACACGAAAAAAAAAAAACATATTCGTATTGTACAACAAGGAACAATAAAGAAGTTATATAAGAGGAAAAATGAAATAAAACGTTAAGGATCCTAACGATGATAATGGAATGTTTCATTATTTTCTTAAGTTTTTAATACATCACGTTCACTAGGATATGTTAAAAGGTCCAAATAAGTTCAAAAATCACAGACTTATATGACTCCTTAGACCTTTAAGACTTGCGAAATTTGAATCTTTTTGAATCCAAGTATATTCTCTAGTGGCTGTTTCAGGATCCCGGATAGTGTTTTCCCTCCTTTTTCTCTTTTTTTTTTTTTGAATTCTAACAGAGTTTTCTCAAGGATCTTTTCCCTCTAATTCATTGTTGCTGAATGCCCTTCACTGTTGGTTGCCCCTCCTTTTATAGTGTCGTCCTAGGGTTTCTTGTGTACCACTGATTCCCTCCATTTGCTGCCCTGGGTACCAGAACCAATGTTGTGTCAGCAACATTGGTGGCTAGTACCTTCTTTATTTTCTCACTATTTCCTTCTTTTGAGGTTCCCTTTTTTTGGCTAGTACCTTCTTTATTTTCTCACATTTTGGCTACTTTCCTTTTTTTCATTTTTCCTAAATGAGCTGATTCCTTTCTATTAGGCTAAAAGATCCCTAGCCACCTTCCTTCATGGTCTATCTTCCTGGGTTCCCCGAGGTACTAGACCCTTATTCATGAGTTGCTGGTTCCCAAGTCTTCTGCTCCTTTTCTGCATCATTGTGTGGCTGATGGGACATATCTGCCCTCATCCTTTGTGTTTCTAAGCATGCTCCATTGAGCTGTCTCAATCCCAACCTGGCCCTGCTGCATATCTCGGGGATCCCAGGCTTCTAGGAATCCCCAGGTATCCTGGTTCAACTTTCTCCTTGAGCTCCCCAACGATTTTCTCCCTTGAGGGCTGTGCTAAACTTCTTCTTTTCTTTGTTTCATGACATCCAAAACTTGCCCATTCATGGGCTTGGGTCCTTCCCTATTAACTTTTAATGGATTTGGGCCTTCCCTTTTCATTGAAAGCCCAAATGGTTCCTAGATTTCAATCCTTTTGTATTGTTTTTGGTTTTGATATAATATTGTGGTATTTTGGACCTCAATAGCAGTTTGAGGGATTTAAGGAGAAGAGAGGAACAAATGAAAGATGAAGTATTTATTTTTTATTGTTTACGAAGTTGCAATTGGTTTTTGTTTTTGTTTTTTTTTTTTTTAGTAGGTGGAAACGTTTGTTGGGGTTTATGTCCTAAAATCAAATTTATTGGCATGTCATAAATAATTAAATTGTTTAATTATATGAGATTACCTATAAATAAATTAATGGGACATTATCATAGTCTGTGAGATGCATTGCACGTGATTTATGTGATTTAGTCACAGAAGATATAAATCACAAGTTCCTTGTAAACTCAAAACGTAGTTCGTAGTCAGTGATGAAATTGGGCATTTCATCTGCGAAGACTATAACATATCAACTAAGATGATTTGTCTTGATCACGGAAGTGGAGGTTTCTAATTGATATGTTGATATGTTTTAAGAGTTAAGACATATTGAACTGGACCGCGGTGAGATTTATTGTTCTCCTAACGACTGTCAAATGAATAAGAAATCTCACGACTTCTATTTGCATGAACTCTTAATCCTGAGAGAATAATGGACCTGATCATGAGGTGTAGATTGCTTTGATATATCAAGAGTGAGATCTAAAGTCACGATCAAAACCTCAGTATGTTGAGCAGCCACATTTAGTTTTGATGGAACATATATTCTCAAGATGGAATTCATAATTTCTTAATGGAGATATAAAATATTCCCTTGAAATAAGTTTAATGGGTTTGGTTATTTAGAGTGTTAGGTCTAACCACTTTAGTAAGGAATTACTAAAGTATATATTTATGAAATTGGATTTCATAAATATATGATGAATAACTTAAAGGATTAAACCGAGTACTCAAGGATTAAGATGTGGTAATCTTTAAAGTGGCAGTCTACATTCATGACTTTGTATTACTACGAATATTTTATGAAGGGGTTGCATGCATAATAAAGTCTTGGGATATAATTTATTAATAAGGCCTAAAGTGCAATTATATTTATATAGTGGTATTAAATATAATTAATGGTAACTCTGAACTTGTCAAGTGTTGATAGAAAAGCCCAAGGCCCATTGGAGCTAGTGTCTTATTGGTCCTTTTTGGTCCCACTCCAAGCCACACACTAAAGCCCAATTGGAAAGGCCCAATAGGCCAGCCCAATTAGATAATCAGTTAGTTATAAAGTGAGAAACATGAAAGCTCGATAATGTGTTGAAAATAAAAGAGCTGTTTAGACCCCCCCAATTAAAATTACGGCTCGATAGATTTTACACAACTTTAATACAAAATGTGGAATAGTGTAAAAGCGAGCGTATGAACAAGTAAGCTACTCTAATCCATAAACTAAGCAACACAGTAGTATAATGGAATTAAACAAGAGTAGGGAAGAAGGATGCAAACACAGAAAACACTGAGACGTGTTCTCGAAGAGGAAACCGAAGAACTCTGCGAAAAACCTCTCCGCCGCCCTCCAAGCGGAAATCGATCCACTAGACAATCAGTTGGGATACATGGGTTAGCAAGAGACCCTCCAAGCCTAATCTACCCGATGCACCTAAGCCCTCCAAGCTCCTACTCCAACAAGGCTTCTCGGAACCGTGTCTTGTCTAGCACCCCAGATCCCGCAACAAGCTCCATGTTGCATCTGCCATTCCAGGCTTCTTCCAATGCTTCCCAGCAGCACCAAAACGTCACTCAACACTCTCAAAGGGTGTGGTAAGTGTTTGAGCTAGGTGTGGAAATGGAGAGGGAAGGGTTGAGGAGATACCACAAGCAAGTGTATAGAGAAATGTGGGGATGACAATCTCTAATTCACAATGTGTTTGGCTAGGGTTTTCTCTCTGAAGCATACCTCAACATTTGTGGGTAATGAGGGTTTATATAGGATAGGTGCAAAATGTGTGAGTCAGTCAGTACAGGCTGGCAGAACAGCTTGTCTCGCGGGTGTCCCGTGGGAAGGCCTTACCCGCAAGATACTCGCGAGAGACAGCTGTCTCCACCTGGCCTGACTCTTCGCATTCCAGCATGTGCAAGGCACATGCTTCACTTCGCGAGAAGATAGGTCGCGACATACCCGCAAAAATCCTCCAGTCTTGCAAATGCTTGAGTCTTCACACACTCTCTCTATCACACAACCCTTACATCAAATCCCACAATAAATATAGGGTATAAACGATTGAGAATAAATACAATCAAATTTGGTACGGAATGAAAGCCAACAAAAACACCGTTGTAAATAACAACTTCACAATATCCCCCTTTGGCTATTCCGTGACAAAACCCTAAAACAGACTCTAGACTTAAACGTGAGTTTGGGAACAAAGGCAAAACTCACTCACAGGTAATTCTAGATTCTGATAAGCTCTTGAAACATATGAACAAGCATCTCCTGAAACACAACAACAAAATAATATCATTGTATGCAGAAAAAAAACTTGAAAAGCATATGGAGTAGTAAAAGCATGATCAAGCAAAATGGAATACAAACAATAGACCATGGCAAGATCAAACAAGCAATCACTTACACAAAAGTGATCACTATGCTCATTCACACACGGAATGACCATCCGGACATGCAAGGTGATAAGCTCAAATAAAGAGTATCATTTGCAAGTCCAACACTCAACCAATGCGAAATACACGAAGTATTTGCATCAAGGAACAATCCTACTAGGGCACAAGAGTGAAGTACTAAAGTAAAATGTGTGACATTAAACTTCAATAACACAAGCATAAAGGCTGCATAAACAAAGTACAGAATATGCATGGTACATACCATAAAAGCCTACAAAATATGCAATGAAATAAACCCTTAAAGCTTACAAAAGCAACATGGGTACATGCAAAGTATGCTAAAAAAAACATAGAGAATATCACAAAAGAGACTTCTAAAATAATACTTAAATAAACATAGTATCAAAGTTTTAGAACAGAAGCAGAAAAACTAGTAACATAGACACTATTGTTGTTGACTTCTTCTCCCCCTATCACCATACTCCCCCTATCAATGACATCATCTCCCCCTTTTTGTCATGGAATAGCTAGTCATTCTCTTCTAGCTTCCGTTGAATCTCGTCCAGCTGAGTTTGAAGTGATGTGAACTGTGAATCAAGACGTTTGTGGTGAGTGTACATGATAGTCGCCAGCCCGGACATCTTTGTACTCATCTCTTGAAGAGCAATGGAGATATTGTTGAACTGTTCATCATAGGTACGAGTTGCAGAACTCGAGGTTCCCGATGGTGCGTGACTTTCTTGCTTGGTGCTCTTCTTGGTGTGGCTCATACTCGCATGGAAAGAGCGAATGTTAATTGGACTTGGCCTTGGATACGGACGTTCATCCTCCAATGAACGAACACCTTTGAGCTTCAAAATCTTTGAAATAAGGCGACAGAAAGGAATGCAATTCCTTGAAGCGGTCCGGTCAACTGTTTTTGCCAAAATGTGAAAAATATGAGAGCACACATCAATCTCTACGTTTGTGATCAGATCGTTCAAAAACAATGCTCGACCAAGATTCATATATCCGGTGCTGGACAAGGGATATGGATTGCTACAAATGATCATTGAGAGAAGTCGTAATTCGAAAGAAAGGGATGCCACACTGATTGACTTCCTATTGGAGGAGAATTCCAAATTGGCACCTAAAGACTGTTTGAGATACTCTTCATCTAGGTTCAGCTCATCATATACCGGCGGTATGGGGAGTATTGGCTGGTTGATGTGTAGAATTTCCGCCAAGTACATTGGTGTGACGGAAAAACTCTTTCCTCTAACCCAACATTTAATCTCTTCTCCGACGACACTTGCATTGGCATAGAATTCCTTAACCATGTTTTCGTATGTATCCTCAAAAGTCGAGAGCAGATAGTTCCAATCTTTCGTGGCAAACCAAATGGGTATTTTTGTGTCCCTGAGTGATGGCTGATCAACCCCCCTTTCAACTATCAAAGGAGCATCCCGAAAGTGGTTCTTGTAGGATTCAAAAGCAGCATAAGACCTAAACAAGTGAGGATCAAAAATTTTCGTTGAACAACGAGCTCTCTTTGGTCTGGGTGAATCAACATCAACATCAATGACCGGCTCTTTCCCTTTGTTGCTACCTCCTTTCACAGCTGAAGTCTTGAATGGAGACATCTGGGCAATAGAGCACACACAAAAAAAAAAAAACAGGTGACAAGTGCACCACACACAGAACACAGAACACAGAATTTGATTAGATTCAAGTTAGGTCAAAACAAAAGTAACACTGCATAGAACACTACATAATCAACTCCAAACAATATGCTGAATGCATAGACATAATGTATAAAACTAAGAGACTGTGCAAGTGTGTGTGTCTGTGTGCATGTAACAACCCATAGTTTGAAATCACTTGATTTCAATTTGGCACAAAAATGTCACTCGGACATTTTGACAAACACCTAGCATGCACAAATGCAAATATAACATAAATAATGCATGAACATGGGAAAATCTACCCTCAATACATGAGAAAATGCCACAAGGGGCCAACACAATTGCAAAAACAACAAATGGGACACAGCCCAATCAAAATATTTGGGAAAAATTTACCCAAGTTAGAAAACTAACCCAAAATTCCCAAAATTCCCAAAATTTGAAACCCTAATGACAAATCAGCATAAAGTAGGAGAAACTTGAAGGATAATGCTTTAGAAGACATACCTAGAAGTTGACAATGCAGAAAAAATGCTAGAAAATGAAGGGTTTAGATAGAAATAGACAATGGGTTAAAAGAGGGTTCGAGGAGGGTTGAGCAAGAGAAATGGGAAATTTTTAAGAGAAGGTCACATCTGCTACATATAAAGTGAAAACACGCGTTTTTCGCGGGTTACAGAGTAGCGACACAGTTGTGAGACAACCGCGGAAAGGGCCATTGAAGCACAAAATTTTCGCGAGAAGCATTAGGTCGCGAAACAGTCATGAGACAGTCGCGATAACCTCTGTCTGAAATTTGGAAAAACCAATTTTCAGCCAAACACCATTTCGCGAGAAGTTTTTGGTCGCGAGACAGTCGCGAAACAGTCGCGAAAGTTTCTGTGACACAAGATGAAAAGAATATTTCCCTCAAGCCCTTTTCGCGGGAAGCTCTAAGTCGCGAGCTTCTCGCGAGACAACCCCTGAACCAGTTTTTTGAAAGAAAACACACAAATGCATTTTGATCAACAACAAAAGATATGAAGGTCTAAAAACACTTTCAAAAACGAATAAAACACTCAAAAATCTTTTTGGGTTTGATCAACAGGTTCATGAGCATACACATCACATTTGAACATATACAATCACACAAATGAGATAGGCATTAATTGAATCAAAGTCTTGTGTGTTGTGTGTGAGTATCAAATGTGAAATAATCCTTAGACCAGAGCGAAGATTCAATGATCAATTCAATCGAGTCATACACAACTGATAAGAAATCAGGTGGACTATCTCCATTATAGAAATGAGTGTATATGACCTCCTACACATTGAATACATAACTTCAGAAGCTTTTCATTTGGCTTTTGCATAAGGCATAACAATTGGTCCATTTTATTTTTGATTGGACAAGAAGAACAACATCTCTTTTTGAGATTGGTGCTTGAAATTTGTGATATTTCAAAATTTAAGAGTAGCCTTTGGCTTTTTGAGCACCGAACAAAAACATTAAGAAGAGTCGCTTTCCCTTTTTCCTAGTCGAATACTAGTATGTGCGACAGGCTTTTGCAGCTCAATATCTCTTTTCATTTGGAGATTTACATTTGGTGAGCTCTTTTTGCAAACACATAAAAATAAAGTGGGAAGAGATATAGACACAAGTCTATGCAAGTATCAAGACCAACAAGACTATTGACCAATCATTCATGACAAACTTGAAGATCTATTTACAACAGTCACACATAGTGTTCAAGATTTCTTCCACATAGAAAAGAGTGCATACATGACAAGCCAAGATCGTAAATGCACTATGCCATTAGTACGAAGGTACTAGGTCAAACTCACATGTGACATGCACAGAACACGTGATCAAACTTTTGAGATTTTTCAATTTTTATGAGTTTTTGAAATTTTTGAACACACCCAAAACCGAACAAGAAAAGTAAGATCAACAGAAAAAATACACACAAAAAAAACTTCTAGAAACTAAAACATGTGGAACCACAACAACAAATATGCAACAAGGAGTAATATAGGTTCACACAAAAGATAGAGTTCAGGGAATGATACCGACACCAATGGTCTTACGCAAAGATTCAAACTTTGGGCCATCTAGAGGTTTAGTAAATATGTCTGCCTTCTGATTCTCAGTGTTGATGAACTCTAAGTACACGGTCCTTTCCTCCACCAGATCTCGAATGAAATGATACCGAATTTCGATATGTTTTGATTTCGAATGTTGAACTGGATTCTTGGACAAATTTATGGCACTTGTATTATCACAACACACACACATCGTGTCTTGAGTGATTCCATAATCATGAAGAAGCTTCTTCATCCATAGTAATTGAGCACAGCAACTTGCAGCAGCAATGTATTCAGCTTCGGCTGTTGATAGAGAGACTGAATTCTGCTTTTTGCTCATCCATGACACCAGGTTATTTCCAAGATAGAAGCATCCACCGAAAGTACTTTTTCTATCATCAATGCAACCAGCCCAATCAGCATCAGAATATCTGGCTAAACATTCATTTGAATCTCTCGAGTACCAAATTCCATAATCAGAGGTGCCATTTACGTAGCAGATAATTCTTTTGACAGCTGTGAAATGTGACTCTTTGGGGGATGCCTGAAATCGAGCACATACGCCTACACTGAAGGCTATGTTTGGTCTGCTAGCTGTGAGATATAAGAGGCTGCCTATCATGCTTCTATAAAGCGTTGGATCCACTTCTATACCTGCTGCATCCCGACTCAGCTTTGATGAGGAGCTCATTGGAGTGGACGTATGTTTCTTAGAGTCTAGACCAAATCTTTTGACAAGATTTTTGGCATATTTCTCTTGAGATATAAATATCCCATCTTTCTGTTGTTTCACTTGAAGCCCAAGGAAATAGTTCAGCTCCCCCACCTTACTCATCTCAAACTCCCTTTTCATTTCTTCGGAGAATTCATGAGCCAAATGATCAATTGTGGATCCGAAGACAATATCGTCCACATATACTTGAGCAACTAGGAGAGACTTCTCATCTCTCTTTACGAACAAGTTCGATCAGCTTGGCCTCTTTTGAATCCTCGATCCATCAAGTATGTTGTGAGACGGTCATACCATGCTCTTGGTGCTTGCTTCAACCCATACAGTGCCTTCTTCAACCTTAGCACATGATCTGGAAAATGAGGATCTTGAAATCCCTTTGGTTGCTCAACGAATACTTCTTCATTTAGAAAACCATTCAGAAATGCACTTTTTACATCCATTTGGTACAATTTGAAATCCATAACACATGCGATGGATAGTAGAATTCGAATTGACTCTAATCTTGCTACTGGTGCAAATGAATCATCAAAATCTATGCCTTCCACTTAGGTATATTCTTGAGCTACCAACCTAGACTTGTTTCGACTTACCTCACCGTCTTCATCAGTTTTGTTCTTAAAGATCCACTTGGTGCCAATGACATGGGTATCTTTGGGTCTTGGGACCAGCTCCCATACATCATTTATGACAAACTGATGTAACTCCTGATGCATAGACTCGATCCAATTTTCGTCTCTAAGGGCTTCCTCTACCTTCTTGGGTTCGAATTGAGCAAGGTAACAATTGTATGTCACATGATTCGCACTGTATTTTGGTCCTTTTCTCAACCGAAGTCCCTCGTTTACATCACCAATGATATTACTTGATGGATGATTGAGTATTACCCTTGATGACAGTCTCTTGGAGGTAGGAGGTTCTTCATCACGAGAGATTGGAGGTTGAACTTCCGGAGGGGTGAGAGGGCTAGAAGACCCTTGTGCTGATCTGGTCTCCCTTCTTGGTATAGGAGATGTAGACTCTCTTTCTGGAGATTCTTCGATCTTATCATCTTGTGACATGTTGTCCTCAACCTCCCCCTTCTTCAGGTTCGTTCCTTCACCATCATCCCTTTCCCTTTCAGATATGGTATCATCAATGACCACATTTATTGACTCCATTACTGTCTTAGTGCGTTTATTGAAGACCCTATACGCTCGGCTATTTAATGAATAGCCTAGAAATATCCCTTCATCACTTTTAGCATCAAATTTTCCAGGATTCTCTCTATCATTGAGTACATAACATTTGCTCCCAAATATTCGAAAGTATTTCACCTTCGGCTTCTTTTCTCTCCAAATTTCATACGATGTCTTCTTCGTTCTTGCTCGGAAGTAAATCCTATTCCCAATGTGACATGAAGTGTTCACAGCTTCAGCCCAAAACTTCTGTGGAAGGTTCTTGTTGAGTAACATTACTCGAGCCATTTCTTGAATCATCCGGTTCTTCCTTTCAACTACTCCATTCTGTTGTGGAGTCTTTGGGGCTGAGAATTCCTTCTTGATACCGTGTTCATTGCAAAATGCTTCAAACTTTGCATTTTCAAACTCTTTCCCATGATCACTTCTGATTTTGATGATAGGTACTCATTTTTCATTCATCAATCTCTTGCACAATTTTTCCATCTTATTACATGCTTCCGATTTCTCTCTAAAGAAATCCACCTAGGAATACCTTGAGAAGTCGTCAACTATCACCATAATGTACCGCTTTCCACCCATGCTTTCTGTTCTTGTAGGACCCATCAAATCCACATGCAGTAATTCTAACGGACGAGAGGTTGCAACCACATTCACTTTAGGATGGCTTGACTTTGTTTGTTTTCCCAATTGACATGGACCACAAACATTCTTCTCAATTTTCCCAAACTTAGGTAGACCAACCACAGCCTCAAGCTTCGAAACTTTTGCCACTTGTTTGTAATTTGCATGTCCAAGTCGTTGATGCCACAACTCCAAGAGGTTTACCCGAGCACTTCGACATGCTATGTTGGGTTTTGGAATAATCCCATAGCAGTTATCAGTGGTCCTTAGTCCCTTTAGAACTTGAATACCCTCTTCATTCAAGATTAGACACCCTTTCTTTGAAAATTGGACCAAGAAATCTTCATCACAAATCTGAGTGATACTCAGTAGGTTCACTTTTAATCCCTTAATATACAGCACGTCAGTTAACAAAGGCAGACCCGGAATATCCACAGTTCCCTTTCCAAGAACTTGTGAGTGACTACCATCTCCAAATGTCACAAATCCATATTCCTTCTCTTTAAGAGTTTTGAACAGAGATTTTTCTCCGGTCATATGCCTAGAACACCCGCTGTCAAGGTACCACAAACACGAGTTAAACACTTTCAATGCGGTATGAACAAAGAGACATGCATGAGAGAGACATTCTTGACCATCAAGACAAGAATCATTTTTTCTTATTTCATTCAAGGATGAGTGAAGTTTCTTTTTTTAAACGACCAAGTTCATCACTTAACTATCTATTTCTTTTCTCACAATCATAGATTAAGAACTTTGACTCACATAGGCTATTATGTATATCATGGTTCCTATGAACTAATGATTTCAGCAGTGACTAAAAATTCTGGCATGTTTCTTAGATTTAAATAACTCTAAGAGTGCATTACTGGAACAATGTTCAAATATGCTCGTTGAGTCATTTTCACAAACATTTTTCAAGTCCTTCATGATAGACATACCAAGAACACTTTTCAAAACACACCAAGGGGTCTAGGATCACACTTAGGTATTAAAACCACAGCAAGTGTACCCGCTCTGATACCAATTGAAAGCTCGATAATGTGTTGAAAACACAAGAGCTGTTTAGACCCCCCCAATTAAAATTACGGCTCGATAGATTTTACACAACTTTAATACAAAGTGTGGAATAGTGTAAAATCGAGCGGATGAACAAGTAAGCTACTCTAATCCATAAACTAAGCAACACAGCAGTATAATGGAATTAAACAAGAGTAGGGAAGAAGGATGCAAACACAGAAAACACCGAGACGTGTTCTCGAAGAGGAAACTGAAGAACTCGGCGAAAAACCTCTCCGCCGCCCTCCAAGCGGAAATCGATCCACTAGACAATCAGTTGGGATACATGGGTTAGCAAGAGACCCTCAAAGCCTAATCTACCCGATGCACCTAAGCCCTCCAAGCTCCTACTCCAACAAGGCTTCTCGGAACCGTGTCTTGTCTAGCACCCCGGATCCCACAATAAGCTCCATGTTGCATCTGCCATTCCAGACTTCTTCCAATGCTTCCCAGCAGCACCAAAACGTCACTCAACACTCTCAAAGGGTGTGGTAAGTGTTTGGGCTATCAACCTCTCAATTGTGTGAAAATGGAGAGGGAAGGGTTGAGGAGATACCACAAGCAAGTGTATAGAGAAATGTGGGGATGACAATCTCTAATTCACAATGTGTTTGGTTAGGGTTTTCTCTCTGAAGCATACCTCAACATTTGTGGGTAATGAGGGTTTATATAGGATAGGTGCAAAATGTGTGAGTCAGTCAGTACAGGCTGGCAGAACAGCTTGTCTCGCAGGTGTCTCGCGGGAAGGCCTTACCCGCGAGATACTCGCGAGAGACAGCTGTCTCCACCTGGCCTGACTCTTCGCATTCCAGCATGTGCAGGGCACATGCTTCATTTCGCGGGAAGATAGGTCACGACATACCCGCAAGAATCCTCCAGTCTTGCAAATGCTTGAGTCTTCATACACTCTCTCTATCACACAACCCTTACATCAAATCCCACAATAAATACAGGGTATAAACGGTTGAGAATAAATACAATCAAATTTGGCACGGAATAAAAGCCAACAAAAACACCGTTGTAAATAACGACTTTACAAAACATACAAAATTTTATTTTAAGAGAGACATCATTGTGAAATGGTGTGTATGTGTGAGTGAAGCCACTCAATTATTCTCCCTTGGAAATTGCTTGAGAGACCACACTTCTTGGGCGTAAAGTGGAATTGGAGTTAAAATTAAAAGTGTTCCCAAGTACTTATAATCTTTTTTTTTTAATTTCACCGCACCAAGGTACGCTATCTTATTCTTAAATTCTGAAATTTACATAGTGCATGTTATCAATCATGAATGAAATAGATCCATGTTTGTGGTTTCTGCTATGTGTTTTGTATGAGATACAAAACCAGATTTTCCAACAATTGGTATCAGAGCCAGGTTTTCATCTCATGCTTGTATTACATGTGATTGAATTTTAGAATTTAAGAAAATCGTCATCTTTGTGTTTCAAATTTCTGCATAATTTTTGTTATCCATGGACCCATGTGTCGTGTTCTTTTATGAAAAACATCGTTTGAATTTTGAAAATATGAATGTAACTGAACTGCTTCGGTTGTTGGCAATTGGGCTTAGTTATTCGAAGTGGTTCATGTTCCTGTTCATTAGTAACGGTGCCATGTTTTCATAGTATTGGTTCACGTTAAACACAGTGGCCCATGATTATGCTTCTTTGATACGGTGTCGTGTCATGCTTTATTATTTCTATTCAATCCTATATAAACATTGCAAGTCGGCACCGTCAAAAAAGGATATACTGTACATTGGTATATAGTATATTAAATATGGACCACTTGATTATATATAAACGTTTTGCAAATTGAATCCGTATATATTTATATGTTATCAAGGATTCAAGGCATAACTTCATGAATTGGTTTAAATATATATATTAAGTCAATGATGAACGTTATCAATGATATATTGTGGCTTGGATACATCAATGTTATCAATTTAACGTTAATGCTTGATATATATTAATATTTATATGGATTCATAAGTATTCGGATTATTGATATAAGGTAGTGATACAATGTTTCTAACATGTGTTATATACCTTGGATGTCTTGGATCCGTATATTAAAGTGTGTTTCATATGTTGCAATTTATATGGAGATACATGGATATATATGATATCTTATTAATGCTAGGATTATAAAATTTATTCCTAATGAGATTAGGATTATGTTTTTCAAGGTTTCTAGCATTAGTAGGGTTCTTGATAATGATCTTGAAAACCTTAATGTTTGATCTGTAAATCTTCATTGATAAAATCAAAAGGTGTTTTTGATGGAAGAAAGCAATGAAGATGTCAAAAACGGTTCCTGGAAAATTCTGAAAAATTCAATTATGCAAGTTTCGATCGATCAAGAATTCTTTTCGACCGATTGAATGTACTTTTCGATTGATCGAATAGGAATCAATCGAATGAGGCAGAAGCTAAGTGATGATTTTCTTCATTTTTCGATCGATCGAGTAAAAGGTTCGACCGATCGAAGGCACTGAATTTTGAATTTTCACTTTTTTTTACTAAGTGTTAAAACTTTGATAAAAAACAAAACTATGTGATTAATTTTATAGTCCTTAAAAGTAAAGGACATTTATTAATTATTATCTAACTAAAAGACCTAATGAGATCAAAGATGTTAGTTAAATAGAACTCTTAGTCCTAAATTGTTTTATGATTAAAAGTCCTTAATTTATTTTAATTAGAAGTTTTTAATGAGATTAAAATTCTAATTAAAGTTATTATAGGTTCTAAATGTTTAGAACAATTGGCAAATCGTGAACACAAACTTGTATAGATATAGATCTTAGAGTCTATAGGTTTCATTAGACAATGCTCAAGGTGATTCAAGTTAAGATTCAAGAACATACAAGCTGCAGGAAGAAGATTTCATAATCTACCTGGTTCGATCGATCGAGAATCGTATCTGCAGAATTTTAAGTCGGCCCAAACAGCTATTTAAGCCCATGAATGATTAGGATTTCAGATCTACTTCTCCCATTATATAAAGGAAACCCTAAGCCACATTTTTAAGTGCTTTTAGAGAGAGAGAAAAGAGTGCCTCTTTTGTATCTAGGGTTTTGTACCCAAACCTCTCTAAGTCTTTGGTTGCTCATATTGCTGTTTGTGTGAATCTCTTGTGAGATCTGTGAGGAGCTTTCCTTTACACAAGCTTAGAATTATCAAGATTCAAGATTCGTTCAAGAACTTGATGGTCATTCAATTGCTGCCATAAGAGCTTAAAGATACACAAGCGGGATTGTTTGTACTTGCTGGAAAATCCAAGAAAGAATGAGTTGGTGGTCTCGGAGCTTGCACGTGGTCGTGTCAGTAAGTTTCTACGGGTGGGTAGCAATAAGATGTTAGTGGTCTAAGTCTTATTGTAAAACTTCAATTCTTTCTATAGTGGATTTAAGTTTACCTTGAGGATAGTTAGGTTAAATCCTCCCCAGGTTTTTACCGGTGTGGTTTCCTGGGTGATCATATTTTTGTGTTATTTATTTTTCTGCTGCTATATACTTGATATGATTGTTTGATTGTGATAACCTAGATTTGCATAATTTGACTAAGTTAATCACTTGGCTAATTAATTAGGTTAAACAATCTAGGTTTAGAGGGGTTTAAAACTGTACAAGTGGTATCAGAGCAAGTTGCTCTTTTGTTTTAGATCTTTTGATCTAAGAGCTGATCCTTGACCCCTATTGTCATGGATAATTTGAAGTGTCTTTCTAATCATGTTTCTGCTCATTCTTCTGTTGATTTTATTGATGTCTGTGAAACTCTTCGTAAGGAATTATCTAAATCTTTGAAAATTTCTAAGAAATTTAAAGAAGAATTAAAATTGGTTAATCTTGAAAAAGAGGAATTGATTGTGAGATTGAATGAGTCTAATGAAAAAATGAATTTTTGAGAAATCAAATTTCCTCTCAAGATGAGAAGATGAAAAGCTTGGAACAAGAGTTAGTTGAATTTAAAACTAAAATTGAAAACTTGACTAGTACCAAGCCTGCTGTTGATAACAGAAGTGTTTCTGTTTCTCTTAAGCCTAAAGCTAAAAAAGTTTATATTCCTCCTTTCAAGAGGAATAATAAAGAATTGAAGTTTCTAAAGGTAAAAGTTCTTATGTAGACACTAAAGTTTCTAAACCTATATCTAAACCTGCTGCTAGTGTGCAAAAGAAATCTATTTTTGTGTCTACTTGTCACCTTTGTGGTGTTGTTGGTCATATTAGACCAAATTGTTCTTTATTGAGGTAAAAACCAAAATCTGAGACTAGATTTGCTATTAAGAATACTGATGTTCCTAAATTTGTTCCTGTTTGTCACTTTTGTAGTGTCTCTAGTCACATTCATCCTAATTGTCATAAATGAAAATTTAAACATTCTATATTTCAATCTAGAATATGTGATGATATTTCTCCTGCCATAAGTCCAAATAAATTGTTTCATATGCTTTTGAAAAATTTAAGCTTGTTGGCTTGTGAAAGGAAATTGCAAGATTTTAGTATTTCTAAGAAGATTGGTGTAATCCCTCAAACACACTCTACTTCACATGAATTTTCACCTACAAAGCTGAAGACTCGTGCTATATGGGTGAGAAAAGATTTTCCAAGGTGAGTATTGCTGACTTGTCCCTGATTTAATTATTTCAATTGTTTGTGGACATGTTTTCTTTTAGTTTTTTGTTGTTTTATTTTCTTAGGTTGTTTTGATTATTCAAAAATCCAAAAACATTGAAAATTTTCAAAAATACAAAAATATTTTATTTTTGTGGCTTGTTTTATTTGTTTTGAGAATTACATGAGTTATGATATCTCTCTCTTGATTTAGAACATGCTTGACATTGTGGAGAAACTTGAATAGTATATGTTATATAAGTGCTAAGCTATTTTTGATTTTGTGTGAGTATGTACTAATTTGTACATGTACTCAAGGGTTAATTAAGAAATTAATATTTCTTGTTTGTGTACCCTCTATAGCTTAGTTAAGCACTGTCATGCATTGCATTTGCATTGTTCATTTAGCATAATGTGTGCTTTTTGTTTTTGGTCATAAATTCTTTTTAAACCAAAAAGATTTTTGTGTTTTATATTTCACATCTTGGATTTATAATCAAGGATTGGCCATATTATCTTTACATAACAAGTTTATGTACCTTGTTTAGCTTGGATGAGCTTATTTTATTACACTTTACTAGTTTGAGTTTTGTAGTGCATGTTGTGTGGGAAAGATGTTTATAGTTTTTGACCACTTTGTCTTGATCTTGATGTCACATGTCTTTGACTGTCGGACTTGAACCTTTTGAGAAAGGCATAAATAACCATCTCACCACTGTTTACTAGCCAATCATGAACACCTTAGTTCATATCGTAAGATTTTGTGTTCGAGAAAGTATAGCACATGCACAAAAAGAACATAAGGTGTAGCCTCGGTTTAAATGCTTAAAATTGGTGTGTACATTATTGGACTTAAAACTAAATCAAATAATTAAAATTGGTGTGTACATTATCCCGGCTATTTAAATAAGTTTTTGATCTACTAAAATTGGTGTATACAATATGAGCCAATCAAGAAACTTACATGATTGCAAGCTTTTATTCTAGGAGATGTGAGAGTTATATGATGTAACTCTTTATGTGATAGTCTCTTTCAATCTTATGTGATGAATTTTGTAGAGATTGTGATTGATTACTATCTACTTATCACCTCACATGTATCTCAAGCTTTTGCTAATTGCACACACTACACAAGTTACTCTTTGCTAAACTTGGTACATTTTATTGTGTGTGATCTTGTTGTAGCCATTCAAGATTAAAAGTTCCTTGATTTTAATGCAAAATGTGTTTAAAGTTTGAGAAATTGGAAATTCTAGAGCTTGAATGTACCCGAATTGGGGATTTTGTTCAAATTTGGTTTAATTGATGAAATTGGCTTGTTGATTTGATGTAATTGATCATTATTATCTGTCATCTAACTTGTGTGATGATCAATTGGTCAATTATTTATAAAAACGAACAAGTGGTTTTTCAAATTTTGGAGTTTTTGTTAAAAACTCTATGCTTAAGTCAATTTTGTGAATTTGAACTTATATTGAATTTAGTTTCACTACATTAGAGCATGCATCATGACAAATTTTTTCGTGCATCATTTATGTTTAGGATTCACATGCATTGCATTATTTTTATATCCATCTTGCAGTTTTGCAGTCATATCTCTCATTATTTTCACACATTGCATACACTTTGCTAAATTGGGTACTCAACTTGATCTAAAAATTGATTGATTAATTTTTGAGTCCTTTGTACTTTTTAGTATATGCTATTTTTATGTGTGAACTGCAGAAAATATGTTTTTCAAAAGATATGATGGATAATCAATGTGCAAATATTTTCTCTACTCATGCAACTGTTTATGGGTCACCTACTGTCAAGTTTGCATTTATTGAAAGAGAGAATATTTTTCTTCATGTGTATCCTCACCTTGGTTTTTAACTTTGGTTTGTGTTTTTTTTTTTTTTGTTCCCCACCTCCTCATTTTCCCCAAAACTGTTTTTCCTATTTTTATAGGAGGAGAAGCTTGTTTTTACCCTTTGTTGTTCATAAGGAGAGTTGTCTCTATTTTCTATAGAGTTGAATTGTTTTGTGTTCCATTAATTCTCTATTTTCTCTTATCCTCTGTTTACTCTTTGTTTGAGTTGTCTTTGTCAATACGTGACAAAAAGGGGGAGAAATAGTTGATATGTGGGAATACAGTCTGTTTTGTTTAGGGGGAGTTAATATTGTTTTTGATGTATCTAATTTAGGGGGAGAGTTAGTTTGCATATTTGTTGATTTACTATTTTTCTGTCACACATGCGTTTATGCGTTTTGTTTAGTGTTTCAGGAAATATACAGGTTGATTCAGTCGTGCTGCTGTCTACAATTGCAACTAATAAATAGTAGTTAGGTTGAATTTGTTGTAATTTGGGCAACATTGTGTAATTAGGCATTTTATTCTATTGGGTTGTTCTTGTATTTGAGCATTTCATTTTGTATGTAAGTTTTGTCACGAATTACCAAAGGAGGAGTTTGTTAGGTTCTAAATGTTTAGAACAATTGGCAAATCGTGAACACAAACTTGTCTAGATATAAATCTTAGAGTCTATAGGTTTTATTAGACAATGCTCAAGGTAATTCAAGTCAAGATTCAAGAACATACAAGCTGCAGGAAGAAGATTTCATAATCTGCCTGGTTCGATCAATCGAAGAACAGGCTCGATCGATCGAGAATCATATCTGCAGAATTTTAAGTCGGCCCAAACAGCTATTTAAGCCCATGAAGGATTAGGGTTTCAGATCTACTTCTCCCATTATATAAAGGAAACCCTAAGCCACGTTTTTTAGTGCTTTTAGAGAGAGAGAAGAGAGTGCCTCTTTTGTATCTAGGGTTTTGTACCCAAACCTCTCTAAGTCTTTGGTTGCTCATATTGCTGTTTGTGTGAATCTCTTGTGAGATCTGTGAGGAGCTTTCCTTTACACAAGCTTAGGGTTATCAAGATTCAAGATTCATTCAAGAACTTGATGATCATTCAGTTGCTGCCATAAGAGCTTAAAAATACACAAGCGGGAATGCTTGTACTTGCTGGAGAATCCAAGAAAGAAGGTGAAAGATCGAAAATGTGTTGAAAACACAAGAGCAATTTAGACCCCCAAATTAAAATTACGGCTTGGTTGATTTTACACTAACTTAATACTAAGTGCGGAATAGTGTAAACACAAGCATATAAACAAGACAACTACTCTAATCCATATTTAAAGCAACACAGCAGTAAAAATAAAATAAACAAGAGTAGGGAAGAAGTATGCAAACACAGATAACACCGAGACGTGTTATCGAAGAGGAAACCGAAGAACTCGGCGAAAAACCTCTCCGCCGCCCTCCAAGTGGAAATCGATCCACTAGACAATTAGTTGAAATACATGGGTTAGCAAGAGACCCTCCAAGCCTAATCTACCCGATGTACCTAAGCCCTCCAAGCTCCTACTCCAACAAGGCTTCTCAGAACCGTATCTTGTCTAGCTCTCCGGATCTCGCAACAAACTCCATGTTGCATCTGCCATCCTTGGCTTCTTCCAATGCTTCCCAGCAGCACCAAAATGTCACACAACACTCTCAAAGGGTGTGGTAAGTATTTGGGCTATCAACCTCTCAATGGTATGAAAATGGAGAGGGAAGAGTTGAGGAAATACCACAAGCAAGTGTATAGAGAAAGGTGGGGATGACAATCTCTAATTCTCAATGTGTTTGGCTAGGATTTTCTCTCTGAAGCATTCCTCAACATTTATGGGTAATGAGGGTATATATAGGATAGGCACAGAAAGTGTAAGTCATTTAGTACAGGCTGGCAGAACAGATTGCCTCGCGGGTGTCTCGCGGGAAGGCCTTACTCGCGAGACATAGCTGTCTCCACCTGGCCTGACTCTTCGCATTCCAGCATGTGCAGGGCACATGATTCACTTCACGGGAAGCTAGGTCGCAACATACTCGCGAGAATTCTTCAGCCTTCAAATGCTTGAGTTGTCACACTCTTTCTCTATCACACAACCCTTACAACAAATCCCACAATAGATACAGGGTATAAACGATTGATAATAATTACAATCAAATTTGGGACGGAATAAAAGCCAACAAAATATATAGTTGTAAATAACAACTTTACAATCTCCCCCTTTGGCTGTTCCGTGACAAAACCCTATAACAGACTCTAGACTTAAATGTGAGTATGAGAACAAATGCAAACCTCACTCACACCTAATTCTAGATTCTGATAAACTCTTGAAACATATGAACAAATATCTCCTGAAACACAATAACACAATAATATCATTGTATGCAGAAAACTTGAAATGCGTATAGAGCAAATATAATGTGATCAAGTAAAATGGAATAAAAACAATAGACCATGGCAAGATCAAACAAGCAATCACTATACAAAAGTAATCACTATGCTCATTGACACAAGGAATGAACATCCGGACATGCAAGATGATAAGCTCATTTGAAGAGTATCATTTGCAAATCCAACACTCAACCAATGCGAAATACACGAAGTATTTGCATCTAGGAACAATCCTACACGGGCACAAGAGTATTCATCACTCAACCAATGCATAGAATGTATATGCATCTAGGAACAATCCTACAAGGGCACAAGAGTGATGTATAGAAGTAAAATGTATGACATTAAACATCAAGTACACAAGCATAAAGGCTGCATAATCAAGGTACTGCATATGCATGGCACAAACCATAGAAGCCTACAAACATGCAATGAAACAAACCCTAAAAGCTTACAAAAGCAACATGGGTACAAACAAGTATGCTACAAAGCATAGAGAATATCACAAAATACTGAAATAATACTAAAATAAAACATAAGCTTTAAACCAAAAGCAGTAACAATAAAAACTGTAATCATAAAGCAGATAACAAAACATAAACTAATAAAACCTTCTTTGAGACAACAACCAATAACCAATGAGACTAAGTCTAAGGCTATGCTCCCCCTAACACTGTGCAAGTTCTTCTCCAGCTCCCCCTCAAAATTTTCTCCCCCTTTTTGTTCGAAATGGCCAAAGGGCTAGAACTGGTCGGACTCGGAGTCTGATCCATGAGCGGAGGACAAGTTCTGAATCTGTGATAATAATGCGGTGATCTGTCCTTGGAGGTATGCGAATTGATCTGTTATGTGCTGCACATGGGAGTCAAGCACTGTAGACATCTGATCCATTTTAGCTAGTAACTGATCAGAATCAGTACGTGCTCGCTTTGAGGATGATTTCTTCTTAGCTGCATGCTTGGTGGGAGACATCTGCAAAATTGCACAGGACAGATGGGAAACAAGTGCACAAAACACAAAACATAACACAAAACTTGATTAGATTCAAGTTATTCCCTAAAACAAATGAAAGACCTTAAAACAGAGCATAGTTAACTCTGAGCAACATGCTTAAACCACCAAACCAATAAAACACAAACACAATGCATGAAAATAAGTGACTGTGCATGTGTGTGTGTCTGCGTGCATGTGCCGATGCATGTGTGTGCATGTGCTGATGCATGAGGGGTGCCTAGATGTGTGCCTAGTGTGTGCATGGAATGACATTGAGGCACAAAATGGGCAAAGTGTGAAAACCACATAGCCATTGATAAAATCATGATAAACATGGGACAAAAAACCTAGACTAATGATTGGAACTAAGATTAGTCCAATTCAAAGCACAAATGTCATTTAGACATTCTATCAAACACCTAACATGCACAAATGCAGATATAACATGAATAATGCATGAACAAAGTGAAATCTTGCCTAAAAACATGTTAAAATGCCACAAGGGGCCAACACAGATGCAGAAACAGCAAATGGGACACAGTCCAATCAAAGAATTTGAAAAAATTTCACCCAATTTAGAAAAACATTCAAATTTTCGAAAATCCCCAAATTTTTGAAACCCTAACGAAAATTCTGCATAAACTAAGAAAAACTTGAAGGAAAATGCTTTAGAAGACATACCTTGAAGTTGACAATGCAGAAAAGATGTTTGAAATTGATGGGTTTTAGGCAAAATTGATTTTGGGTTGAAGGGGGGTTCGAAGGAGGTTATGCGAGGGAAGTGTTTGTGATTTGAAAAACTGTCACATCAGCAATATAAAACTGAAAACACGCATTTTTCGCGGGTTAGAGAGTAGCGATACAGTCGCGAGACAGCCGCGAAAATGGCCACTAAAGCACATAATCTTTCGCGAGAAGCTTTAAGTCACGAAATAGTCGCAAGACAGTCACGATACCTTCTGTCTGAATTTGGAAAAATCCCAGTTTTTGCCAAACAGCATTTCGCGAGAACCTGTTGGTCGCGACACAGTTGCGAGACAATCGCGAAAGTCTCTGTGTAAATTTGCAAAAAGTTTATTTCCCTCAAACACTTTTCGCGGGAAGCTCTAAGTCGCGAGCTTCTCGCGAAACAACCCCTAAACCAGATTTTGATGAAAATCATACAAAATGCATTTGACCAAAAATAAACACACGAAATGATAAAATCACTTTTAAAAACATATAAACCACTCAAAAATCTTTTTGGGTTTGATCAACAAGTACTTGAGCATATACATCACATTTGAACATATACAATCACACAAATGAGATAGGCATTGATTGAATCAAAGTCTTGTGTGTTGTGTGTGAGTATCAAATGAGGAATAGTCTTTAGACCAGAGCGAAACTTCAATGATCAATTCAATCGAGTCATACACAACTGATATGAAATCAAGTGGACTATCTCCATTATAGAAATGAGTATATATGACCTCCCACACATTGAATACATAACTTAGAAGCTTTTCATTTGGCTTCTGCATAAGGCATAACAATTGGTCCATTTTATTTTGTTTGGACAAAAACATTTCATTTTGAGATTGGTGCTTGAAATTTATGATATTTCAACATTGATGATTAGCCTCTGGCTTTTTGAGCACCATACAAAACACATTAAAAAGAGTCGCTTTCCCTTTTTCCTAGTCGAATACTAGTGTATACAACAGGCTTTTGCAGCTCAATATCTCTTTTCATTTGGAGATTTACATTTGGTGAGCTCTTGTTGCAAAAACATAAAAATAAAGTAGGAAGAGATATAGACACAAGTCTATGCAAGTATCAAGACCAACAAGATTATTGACCAATCATTCATGACAAGCTTGAAGATCTATTTACAACAGTCACACATAGTGTTCAAGATTTCTTCCACATAGAAATGAGTGCATACATAACAAGCCAAGATCGTAAATGCACTACGCCATTAGTACGAAGGTACTAGGCCAAACTCACATGTGACATACACAAAACAAGTGATCAAACTTTTGAGATTTTTCAATTTTTATGGGTTTTTGAATTTTTTTTTTTCTTAAACACATCCAAAATAGAACAAGAAAAGTAAGATCAACAAAAACAGCTGGTAGAAACCAACCAGATAAGAGAACAACAGTAAAATGAAAGCAATGCATGATATGATGCAACAACAAATGTCCCTAAACATTGGAAGAATTTATGCATAGACATGTTATAATACTTATGCATGAGTATCCCTCTTCACCCACACATCACGTGCATTTGGGGTGATATCCTTGACGGATTGGGTATGAGAGTTTGGACTTTCAAACCTTCTGGTGAAACTCTCCAAGCAGTTAGTGAAGGCACCGATCATCTTCATCACGTCCATCATTCCTGGATCACGGTTGTGACTTCTTGGTTGCTCACCACCCCAAGACCTCATTTCATTTCTCCTTTCTCGTGACCGAGGTGCGCTTGCATTGTTGTCTGATCTCAGCTTTTGACAGTTGGGTCTAGTATGTCCTTGCAATCCGCAATAATGACACACATAATCCGTTCTAGGACCCCGTTGTGATCTTGGGAGAGATCTTCCTCTGGTTTCATGTTTGACCACAGATTGATTTCGAGGCTTATTCACCATTCGTTGCTCAGCCACATTCTTCTTCTTTACATCCTTAACTTTCTCAGGAATGGGCTCTTCTACAACCGTCTCGTTTGCCTTCACAAACTTTACTTCTTTGGTGACTTTGGCTGATAAGCAACTTCCTCCGGTGTATCACAATCCGAACTTGTCTGAGGAAGGTTTTTGAGATGATATAACATCTTCTAACTTCTGGGAGGAGGCTCTCTCTATCTTGGCATGAGCTTGCACTACCTCTTGCTCAAGAAACCTTACCTTCGTATAGGCTTCAGACAGCTCGCCATTTAGTGTCTCAATCTCACACTTAGCCTCTTTATATCTGACCAAGAGACTTCTGTGGTCCTCCTCAGCTCTTTTCATCTTCCTCACAGCCGCCTTGGCTACCCTTGCATACTCTCCCGACTTCTCAAGTAGTGAGGACTAATTTTCTTGAAGATTAGTTGTATTCTCTTCCTCTTCAGCATCTAATTCTTCCATAATCCTAATAGACTCTGAATCAGAATGTTCACTAAGCTCCTTCACAAGTGCACCCAAATCATCTGATGAATCCACATGAGCAATGGTCATAAAGGCGGATTAGTTTCCCTTTCTGTCACAGCTCTCTTCCAAGTCTGAATCAGAAGAGTCTAAATCACTGAGCGTTGTGCCATAAGCCTTACCTTTTCCGCTCAGAAAATTTGGACACTCCTTCTTTAGATGTCCATGGCCATTGCACTCATAGCACACAATGCCTGAAGGTGGTTGAGAATCCTTCCCTTCTTTCCTCTTAAACTCTTTCCTATCACCTCTTGAAGATGAAAACTTCCCTCTGTTGAACGGTTTACCACTACTCTTCATCTTCAGAAATTTGCGGAAGTTCTTTGCAAGAAATGCTACTTCCTTCTCCACTCCATCTTCTTCGGAGGAATCATTTGTTCGTTCAGTGATGGTTTTAAGAGCAAGTGATTTACTCGTCTTATGGGAAGGCAGTCCCATCTCATATGTTTGGAGAGACCCAATTAGCTCTTGGATTTTGATCTCATCCAAGTCTTTACTATCTTCTATGGCTGTAACTTTTGCTTTAAAACTTTCAGGCAAGGACCTCAATATTTTTCTCACCACCTTAGTATCTTCAATCTTCTCCCCAAGATTGAGTTTAGGAATTACAATTTCATTGAGCTTCCCATAGAATGAATCAAACGGTTCATCATCACCCATCTTAAGCTCTTTAAATTTGGTGGTAAGCATCTGAAACTTTGTGTCCTTAACTTTCTTTGTACCCTCATAGGTAGTCTCCAAAATCTCCTAAGCTTCTTTGGCTACTGTCATATGAGAGATCCTGTGGGATTTATCAGGAGACACACCACAAAAAATAGCATTTAAAGCTTTACTATTAGCATTGGCTGCTACGAGAGCTGCCTTATCCCAAGTGGACTTAGGAGCCTCCGGCTTAGTCCAAACTATCTCAACCGCATCCCAAACGGTATCATCTATAGAGCATAAAAATGCTCTCATTCTGACTTTCCAGAAAGCATAATTGTTCCCATCAAAAAATGGTGGAACATTGAGCGATTGAGACCGGTCCATCTCAAAATAGGGTCAAGGATCACACTCAGGCATTTAAACCACAGTGAGTGTACCCACTTTGATACCAATTGAAAGCTCGAAAATGTATTGAAAACACAAAAGCAATTTAGACCCCCAAATTAAAATTACGGCTTGGTTGATTTTACACTAACTTAATACTAAGTGCGGAATAATATAAACACAAGCATATAAACAAGACAACTACTCTAATCCATATTTAAAGCAACACAGCAGTAAAAATGAAATAAACAAGAGTATGGAAGAAGGATGCAAACACAGATAACACTGAGACGTGTTATCGAAGAGGAAATTGAAGAACTCGGCGAAAAACCTCTCCGCCGCCCTCCAAGCGAAAATTGATCCACTAGACAATCAGTTGGGATACATGGGTTAGTAAGAGACCCTCCAAGCCTAATCTACCCAATGTACCTAAGCCCTCCAAGCTCCTAATCCAACAAGGCTTCTCGGAACCGTGTCTTGTCTAGCTCTCCGAGTCCCGCAACAAGCTCCATGTTGCATCTGCCATCCTTGGCGTCTTCTAATGCTTCCCAACAGTACTAAAACGTCACACAACACTCTCAAAGGGTGTGGTAAGTGTTTAGGCTATCAACCTCTCAATGGTATGGAAATGGAGAGGGAAGAGTTGAGGAAATACCACAAGCAAGTGTATAGAGAAAGGTGGGGACGACAATCTCTAATTCTCAATGTGTTTGGCTAGGGTTTTCTCTCTGAAGCATTCCTCAACATTTGTGGGTAATGAGGGTATATATAGGATAGGCATAGAAAGTGTGAGTCATTCAGTACAGGCTGGCAGAACAGATTACCTCGCGGGTGTCTCGCGGGAAGGCATTACCCGCGAGATACTCGCGAGACACAGCTGTCTCCACCTGGCCTGACTCTTCGCATTCCAGCATGTGCAAGGCACATGATTCACTTCACGGGAAGCGGAATTCTTCAGCCTTCAAATGTTTGAGTCTTCACACTCTCTCTCTATCACACAACCCTTACAACAAATCCTACAATAGATACAGGGTATAAACAATTGATAATAATTACAATCAAATTTGGTAAGGAGTAAAAGCCAACAAAATACATAGTTGTAAATAACAACTTTACAGAAGGAGTTCGTGGTCTCGGAGCTTGCACGTGGTCGTGTCAGTAAGTTTCTACTAGTGGGTAGCAATAAGATGTTAGTGGTCTAAATCTTATTGTAAAACTTCAATTCTTTCTATAGTGGATTCAAGTTTACCTTAAGAATAGCTAGGTTAAATCTTTCCCAGGTTTTTACCAATGTGGTTTCCTAGTTGATCATATATTTGTGTTATTTATTTTTCCGCTACTATATACTTAATACGATTGTTTGATTGTGATAACCTAGATTTACATAATTTGACTAAGTTAATCACTTGGCTAATTAATTAGGTTAAACAACCTAGGTTTACAAGGGTTTAAAAACTGTACAAAAGTTATATAGTTTCTAATGAGATTATAATACTTTATCTAGTAAATTAAGGATAGAGTTCTATATAACTAATTTTTTATTCAATGGTGTTTAAGGAATCCTAAATAGTTTAGGACTTCCACTTTAGTCAGTGATTCTAATGAGATTAGAGTCTTTATCAAGTGCAATGTTATTAGTTATGATGAGATCACAATTATTTAAGAAAAACCCAAATAACGAGTGGGAGTGCTGAAATAACCCTTTTATTAAGTTTATTGTAATGTGAATAGATACCTTGTCTTGACTTCGAGTCTTGCATTCCAAGTGGAGGGTATTTACTTCATGGATTACATGATTAAACTTCTTTGTGATTGCGCAAATGTTCGTTACGCTATTGTGACGTGACTTAGTAACATCACATCGAATTTAAACAATTAAACACATTTGATGTGTAAGGTTAAAATTGTGATAAGATCACAATGATTTCAGGACAATCCACTTGTTTTGAAATTTCTTGTGGGAGAGAGATACAAGGGTTGGATCTCACGGCCTCCATTATCAGTTCATAGTGGTGTGAGGTAAGCACCTCGTCTTGGCATATATGCCTCGCGATCCCAAAGGAGGGTGTTTTGCTTCGTGGTACTACAAGTTTAAACACTATAAAGGGAGATGAAATGTGGCTACACATTATTCTAGATAATGGTGTACACTAGACTAAGTGTAATGTTAACCTCCCAAAAGAGCTATGTCATTATTACTTAGAGGCTAAAGGAAAAGTGGCAAATTATTTTTGTTTGGTAAGAGTTACCATGATAGCATTAATAATGAGAATAATTCTCGTCTGATCATAGTGATTGGCATAAACTCGCTACCGAGGAATATTAATTGCATGATTAGGTTGTCATTGCGCCTAGTATAGTATGGTTTTATGGGTTCCATATTATATGGTTTTGGATACAAAATATAATGTCCCTATAACTAAGTTCATAGTCTCAAAATAAAGTTGTCATAAATTTTTGTTCTCTAACTACTATTTTAATTGAATCACATTAACTAAGAAACAATTTTGGATATGTTGCTTAAATGAGCTGAAGTACATAAATATGTTTCGATTCAACATTGTCATAATTTCTTATGCATGATGCATTGATGGAAGATAGCTTATGATATGATCTTAGTCTCCATTGAAAAGCTAATATGCTACATTGGTTTCTTTCTCAATTGTGCCAGCATGAGATGCAAGAGTTAGTACTAGACTTAGATTTTATATTAAGTCTAAATGAAATGTTTGGTATGAATCATATTGAGTGCTAAGAAAGGCTTAACGAGTTCCAATTCTATATTATTTTATGAAAATGTTTTAATTTTAAAATGAATTGGAATTCTTGGATGTAGAGATTAATTCTTAATCTCAAATGGATATGATCCATAAATCCTTGTTAGAATCATTTGATCAATTCAGATTATTTTGAAAATAAATTCTTCTTATATTATCTGAATTGATGAGTGAGTTCTACGCAACGGAAGACATCCTAAAAGCTAAGGCTAAGATCAATATGATTTAATTCAAATTCTTAGCCTGAACCGAAAGATAAGGGTGGTAAGAAGAGGAATTATAATACTAAACAGTTGGACAAGTGAGTTGCCCTAGTAGTTGCCAAAAGGAAAATTAGACTTAAAAGTATGACCAAAAGGAAAGTGTTTCTATTTTGGTAAAGGTAAGCATTGTCCATGATTGTTTTCTAGATGTAAATTTACATGTTTTACATTTTAAAGAGACAGTTTCTATCCTTTGATATTGTATGTTTTGACACTTATGTTTAGATCTTATTAATCTAAATGATATTCAAGATTGGTGAAAGATGGGCTTTTAGAACCATTATTTTATTATATTCCTAGTCTATGAATTCTATTTAGAGGATAATAAGATCTAGAGCTCCTATTTGTAAAGAAATGAAGTTCCAATAACTTCTTTAAGTCAGTGCATACATAAAAAAGGAATCGGGCTCTTTTAAAGATAGATTGTTCTAGAAGAAAAATGTCAGAATTTGTTGTAGGACAACTATAAAATACATTTAAAAATGAGATGGTTGTATTAAATACACCACAAGACATTATTCTAAATATATAGCTAGTACACCAGTACAATATCGTAGTGGGAGGATTATCAATTACCAAATAAATTCATACTTTTGGGATAAACTTTTGAAGTCATTCCACAAGGATATGAATTTAATCATCGGTCCTACATAGAGGCAATAGATGATATAAATATGATTACTAGATCAAAGTTATGTGAATAAAATTAGATTCTATTTAAAGTCTAGAACTTGCAGAGATGCCTAATGGCATTAAGCCTATTGTTTTCAAATAGGTATACAAGAAAATGAGATTAATAGATTTGAAGGTACAAACCTTCAAAGTCAAGACTAGTGGCGAAAATATTTATTCAGAAAGAAATAGTTCGACTATGAAAAGATTTTTTCACCAATAGTTAAGTTTGACTCTATCTAGATTCTCTTATTCATTATATTTCATTTTGGATGAAATATGATAATGGATATCAAGAAAGTTTCTTTTAGTAGCACTCTTGAGGAAGATATCTATATGATGTAACTAGATTTATTCATAGTAAAGAACCAGTAGTGTTTATTATGCAAGTTGCTTAAAATCCATTTATGGACTAAAGCAAACATCTAAATCATAAAATATCATATTTGATCAGGCAATCAAATTTTTTGATTTTAATCAAGTATTTAAAATGCCTTATATGTGTAAAAGCTATATAGAATAATAAATTTCTTAATGTATGTTGATGACATTCTAATCATTTAGAATGATGTAGAGTTGTTGTCATCAAAGAAGTTTTTGGTTGTCTAGTCCAGTTTGATATAAAGTACTTGAAAAAGACTGGTCACATCCTAAAAATTAAACTTTTTTCAATTCAGAAATTAAGAAGTTGGGTCTATCTCAAACTGTTTAAATAGATTAGATTCTAGCCAAATATAGCATGTAATACTTCAAGAAATGATTCTTTCCTCGCAAGTTTAAAGTTCCTTTATATAAGACTATAGTCCTAAAACATATAAAAGGAAAAGCATATTAAGACAGTTCCTTATGCCATATCAATAGGAAGTCTTTGTGCTATGCTATATACTAGGCTAAATATCTATTTTGCGGTGGGCATGGTAAGCAAATATCAATTGAATCTGAGATCACTTAATTTAGTGGTAGTAAAGCATATACTCAAATATCTTAGGAGAATGAGGGATTATATGTTTGTCTACCAAAGTGAGGATTTAATGGTTACTGGTTGTACAAATACTGATTTGTAGTTTGATTGTGATTCATGAAGTCGGACTTTAAGTTATGTGTTCATTCTAAGTGGTGAAGATACACATTAAGCGTAAATATTATCTCATTAGAGACATATGAGTATGTGAAATGTAATGGTAGAAAAGATAATTTATGCAATAAATCTGGCTGAAACTTATTTCCAAATCTTGCCTTAGGGTGACTATGAATTACTCTAGAGGGAAATAAGTGTCGGATATATGATAAATTGTCTTTAAAGGTAAGTAGGAGATTGTTGGGGTTTATGCCCTAAAATCCAATTTATTTGCATTTCATAAATAATTAAACTGTTTGATTATATAAGATCATCTATAAATAAACTAATGGGACATTATCAAAGTCCATGAGATGCATTGTATGTGATTTATGTGATTTAGTCACAGAATATATAAATCATAAGTTTCTTGTAAACTCAAAACGTAGTTCGTAGTCGGTAATGAAATTGGGCATTTCATCTGCGAAGACTATAACATATCAACTAAGATGATTTGTCTTGATCATGGAAATGGAGACTTCTAATTGATATGTTGATATGTTTTAGGAGTTAAGACATATTGAACTGGACCACTGTGAGATTTATTGTTCTCCTAACGACTGTCAAATGAATAATAAATCTCACGACTTCTATTTGCATGAACTCTTAATTCTGAGAGAATAATAGATCTGATCATGAGATGTAGGTTGTTTTGATATATCGGAAGTAAGATTTAAAGTCATGATCAAAACCTCAGTATGTTGGGCAGCCACATTTAGTGTTGAAAGAACATATATTCTCAAAATGGAATTCATAATCTCTTAATGAAGATATAAAATATTCTCTTGAAATAAGTTTAATGGGTTTAGTTATTCAAAGTGTTAGGCCTAACCACTTTAGTAAGGAATTGCTAAAGTATATATTTATGCAATTGGATTTCATAAATATATGATGAATAACTTAAAGGATTAAACCGGATACTCAAGGATTAAGATGTAGTAATCTTCAAAGTGGTAGTCTACATTCATGACTTTGTACTACTACGAATATTTTATGAAGGGGATGCATGCATAATAAAGTCTTGGGATATAATTTATTAATAAAGCCCAATTGAAAAGGTCCAGTAGGCCAGTCCAATTAGAAAATCAGTTAGTTATAAAGGGAGAAACATACAGAATTTTATTTTAAGAGAGACATCATTGTGAAATGGTGTGTATGTGTGAGTGAAGCCACTCGATTATTCTCCCTTGGAAACTGATTAAGAGACCACACTTCTTAGGCGTAAAGTGGAATTGGAGTGAAGATTAAAAGTGTTCCCAAGTACTTATAATCTTTTGTTTTGAATTTCACCGCACCAAGGTACGCTATCTTATTCTTAAATTCTGAAATTTACATAGTGCATGTTATCAATTATGAATGAAATAGATCCATGTTTGTTGCTTCTACTGTGTGTTTTGTATGAGATACAAAATCAGATTTTCCAACAACGTTAAGTAGCTTCTTTTTTTTTTTGGTGATTAACGTTAGGTAGTTATTTTATATATATATATATATATATATATATCTACTATCTAGTAGAAAGTTTTTACCCAATAAATTTTTTGTTTTTTTAATTTTTGTCGATTTACAATTTTAACTTCATTTCTTATATTTTAGGAATAATGATAAGTTAATTAAATTAGAGGTATTTTTTTAAGTAAAAAAAAGATAATAACTAACTTTCCGAATTATCTTAATATATAGAGATAATTCAACCAAATCATATGCCTATGCTTCTCTAACGTACAATATGTTTCAAGTCCCAACTTTATCAAAAACGTAGGTCACCCTTTACATAGGTTACCATATACAAGAGGATTTATAGGGAAAATTACATTTTACTACCATAAACTATATCTTATATTACATTTTGCACCATAAAATTTTCGAATACACGTTTTGCACCTTAAACTATGACATTTGTTGCACTTTGCACCCTGACATTAAGTTTTCTGTTAACTTGGATGAAAATTCAAATTTATGGTGCAAAGTGTAATCAGAAATATAGTTTAGGGTCGTAAAGTGTAATTTTTATTTTGTTTTTAAAGCATTGAGAAGATGAGCAATTAGGTCTTTTCATGTGGTGCCATATTTTTCCATCTAAGTTAGCAGAAAACTTAACATCAGACCACAAAGTGTAACAAGGGTCATATTTTTGGGTGCAAAACATGTATTCGAACAGTTTAAAGTGTAAAGTGTAATCAGGAGTATGATTTATGGTGGTAAAGTGCAATTTCCCTGGATTTCTAAATTAAAATTTTCAATAATAGAAATTAATAACCACTAAATCATTTGAGAAAATTGGTACTCGGGTAGTATGGGGAGGTAGTGGATTCAAGTTGTATGGATAACATATTTAGCGTGTAAGTCATTCAAACAATCATAAAAAATAATAATAACAGTAGTAGTAGCAAGAGGGTTTATAACTGAAAGCTCATTCCCTTTATTAAAATTATAAAATAAAATAAATTAAAAAAAAAAAAAAGAGAAAAGAAAGAAAGAGGAATGTTATACACGCTCTAAAAAATACTAATTTTTTTCACTCTCCTCTCAGTCACATCACCTGGGTGGGTTCCACACTTGTGAATGAGGAGTGAAAATTTTTGCTATATATATATGTGTTAGGATTAGTGCCCTTAAATCCTATTGTATGATGTTATGTATGATATTATGTATGACATTATGTGTGTCATTATGTATGACTTAATAGTGTGATTGATAAAATTGTTTATTATTATCTAAAATAATAGTAGCTAGAATATTCAGATATTATCATATAGTCCATGAAATGCATAGTATATGATTTATGTGAAAAGTCACAGAAGATATAAATAACAAGTTCTTTATAAACTCAGAATTTTAGTTCGTAGTCGGTGATAAAATTGGGCGTTTCATCTGTGAAGACTATAATATATCAATTAAGATGATTTATCTCGATCATGGAAGTGGAGACTTCTAGTTGATATGTTTTAAGAGTTAAGATATATTGAACTGGACTGCTGTGAGATTTATTATTTTCCTAACAAATGTCAAATAAATAATAAATCTCACGACTTCTATTTACATGAACTCTTAATCGTGAGAGAATAATGGATCTGATCATGGAGTGTAGGTTGCTTTGATATATCAAGAGTGAGATCTAAAGTAACGGTCAAAACCTCAGTATGTTGGGCAGCCACATTTAGTGTTGATGGAACATATATTCTCAAGATGGAATTCATAGTCTCTTAATGGAGATATAAAATATTCCCTTGAGATAAGTTTAATGAGTTCGCTTATTTAGAGAGTTGAGCCTAACCACTTTAGTAAGGAGTTACTAAAGTATATATTTATGAAATTGGATTTCATAAATATATGATGAATAATCTTAAAGGATTAAACTGGGTACTCAAGGATTAAGATATAGTAATCTACAAAGTGGCAATCTTCATTCATGACTTTATATTACTACGAATATTTTATGAAGGGGTTGCATGTACAATAAAGTCTTGAGATATAATTTATTAATAAGGCCTAGAGTGCAATTATATTTATATAGTGGTATTAAATATAATTAATGGTAACTTTGAACTTGTCAAAAGTTGACTAAAAATGCCAAGACCCATTGGAGATAGTGTCTTATTTGTTCCCTTTTGGTCCCACTCCAAGTTACATACTAAATCCCAATTGAAAAGATCCAAAAGGCTAATCCAATTAGATAATCAGTTATAAAAAGAGAAATATACAGAATTTAAAGAACATGAAATTGTATGTATGTGAGTGTTGGACATTCTTTCATTCTCTCTTGAACATACACATAAAACTGATTGAGAGACCACACTTCTTGGACATCAAGTGGAATTGGAGTGAAGATTAAAAGTGTTCTTAAGAACTTCTGATCTTTGGTTTTGAAATTCACCACACCAAGGTACACTGTCTTGTTCTTATATTCTGAAATTTACATAGTACATGTTATCAATTGCAAATGAAGTAGATCCCTTAATTTTATGTTGCATATGTTTTGTATGCGATATAAACATGTATTTTTTTCCATCAATATATATATATATATATATATATCTTTTTTGGGTGTATATAGCACTTTCGGGCAAAATATAAAGAAGGAAACTCACTCAAATTTGACAAATGGGTAGCTTGTTCAACTTTGATAAGAAATTGAGCACTCTTGAATACTAAAAATTTTCACGAGACCTGCAACACCCTTTGATTGATAGATGAGATAAAGCAACCTTTTTTAAGACTAGTGCTAGATGAGAATGTGTTGTTGGAAGTAATGTGATTTTCCAACAACTAAAAACACTACTAATTATCATCTTCTTCTTTTTTTTTCTTTTTCTTTTTTTCTCCTTTTATTTTTCTATTTTCCTACCCTCATTTTCAACTCTTTTATAATGAGGATAGGTAAATCCCTTTGATTGGCTAGTTGGCTTGTGAATGCAAAGATACATGCACTATTTTCTTTGAAATTCCTAGATTAAACTAGGAGGTAAAAGGCCACTTGCCTTACTTTTTCTTCCTTGGCCTAGACTTAACACCAAAAATTAAAAGGAGCTTGAAGCTGCAGCCAAGTAGGGTGGCTTAAAGCCACCGGCGGCAGTTAATGCCCTTTCTCGTCACTAATTTGAATATCAGCCCAACCATGAGTGAAGAGCAGATGATTTTCAAGCATATATAATTGGAGAAAGATCGAATACACACAACACACAAGCACTCAATATGGCTTGTGCTTTATGCGTGTAGCAGCCATTCGAATAATAGGGTGGTTGGACTACTGCTTGAGGCATGCATTGTAAAAGGAAGAAAAATTGTTTTCTTTTATAGGCCTCTATCTCAAGCAAATCTTGTTTCGCGTGACTTTAGCTGCAGAAGCAAGAATCAGAATTGTATAGTTAACTAATTCCTACATATAATTTCCGTAGTTTAAGGGTCTGTTTGAGATTCGCTTATTTTGCTGAAAGTATTGTAAATAAAGGTAAAAGATAGATGAAATAGTACGGTGGGACCTATGAATAGTACCAAAAAGTGTAGTGGAGCCCATAAATAGTAGCAAAAATAAGCTGAATAATAAAATAAGTTGACAAAAATAATTTGTGCCAAACTTACACTAAGTCAAGAGAGCCAGAGAGGACTTATTCATGTTAGGTGGGCATGACCTTTTGGGTTCAACCCCACTCATTAATGTTAATGAGTTATAAGGCTCTTGACAATTTAAAATAAGTTAGTTATAAATAAAAGTGTTCATTTATGATAATTTCATGTAAAGTGTGAGCCATCCATTAGTTGTGAAATCCATATAATGTGATGTAAACCCGGAGTAGGGGCGACTGCACAAAGTAGTTAGGGTGGTCCTTGCCCTAAAAAAAATTATATACATAATTATTTTTAAATTAACATGTTTTGTTTATGCCCAAAAAAAATATTGACCACCCTAACTTGATAATCTCAATAATTTTGGGTTCAATAAAAAATAAGAGTAATGCTAGGACATAATAAAATGTCACAACAATTTCACAACATTACAAAATTAGCATGCTCACTCACATATGGGTCTCTTTTAATCTCTAATTTAAAATTTTTTGTATGCTAATGTAAGAATTATTGTGACATTTTGTTATGTCTTTGGCATTACTCACAAAAATATATAATTTTAGCCCCCAAATATAATTCTTACTCCTTAAATAAATAAATAAAAGTTCAAATAACAATAAAACTGAGCCCTAATAATATCAAAAATAGCCCAAACAACAACAAGATTGGGCCAAACAACAACAAATGAACAAAATATTTAACAATAGCTCATTCAAAAACAACAAATAAAAACCCATAATCATTCAAATTCATCACTTTTTCAACCCATTCCATAAAAAATAATTAAATAAGCTTTAATTTTATTTTCCTAAAACACAGTACCAAGAGAGAGATTGTGGTTGTGAGTTCTCCTTGGCGATGTCAAGAGCTCTGCTCTTCAGTGGCTTGGCTCGGAATTGCAACATGTATCATTCATTGCTCTTTCTCACTTTCTTCATTTTTCTTTGTCTTTATCATCATTTTGGATTCTTTATTACTCTCATCTCAATATTCTTAGTTCTCACTTAATTTCTCACTAGTCCCTTTTTGCTTTTTAATTCTATTTGTAGAAGAAATTGTAAAACTTCATGCATTTGAATATTTTTATTTATTTTTGGTGATTTTGATATATACAAGTGTAATACCCCGCATATCTTTATTTGAGGTTATCATTATAGTACTTTTTGTTAGTAAATGCAACCCACTACCTCACTAATCTCACATCTCTGTTGCGTTAAATATAGGGTAGAGGAATAGATAAATTAGGGTTTTTTTATAGAAAGGGATTCATCACTAAATAGGCTGGGAGATATACTTTTCTCTTGGAGTTTAGAACACATACGATTGAAGAGGTAACCAAATTGTTCAAGGTATAATTTCTCACTATTAGAAACAAAGAATTTAAAGAGTTAGAATTTTATCTTAGGAACATTAGTGATGTTTAGATTTTTCAAAAGGGATATTTCCTAGAGTTGTTTACATGTTTACGGTAGTGTTTACAAACTTCATTCTAGAACAAAACCATGGAATTACAAATCTTAATCTTGTATATGGCTTTCACGTTTTTCCTCTGGATATATATACATACATATATATATATATATATGTATATATATATTAAGTCAGTGATTTGCCCACCGTTTTCATTGGGTTGTACATATATTAAATCCTTTAGGGTCAATGATATTAAATCCATGAACAGAGTCTTATTAGATTGCCCACTGTGTGTCCATGGTTTTAAATCCTAATTCATGTATGCTTTACGTCTTCATTGGGTTATACATAAAATAAATACTAGGCTGTCCACTGTGTGTCCCTACTCCCTAGAACAAGTGTATATCGCCATCACGTTTTCTTTCGAATGTGTATATATTAAAGGTCAGTTTGGATACCGCTTATTACTTAAAACTAAAAACTGAAAACATTGTAACAAAATAATTTTTAAATATAAATAGTGCCGTGTGGGACCCAGTTTTAAAGGTTTTTTTGCTGAATTCCATACTTGTGGGTCCCGTGAACAGTGCACGGGACCCACCATTTTTCCACAAAACGCAGAAACGCACGTTCAACGTGCGTTCCAAACACACACTAAGTCATATTAGGTTTGCCACGTCTTCATTTGGTTATATATATTAGGATGGTTTAACATTTTCTTTGGGGTTATATGTATTAACTTAAATCCTAGGTTTGCCCATAGTGTGTATTTTAGAACAAAGTCATGGTTATAGAGCCTAATTCCTATTTAAGGTTTTACTTTTGTTTAGGACATATATTAAATCCTAAAGTATTGGTTGTTGCCTCTGAGTTTTGATAAATTCAAGGAAACATATTTTTGGGTAGAGATGTTTTGCATCAGTGTTATCATTTAGTTCAACAAATTATTTTTTCCTAGTGAGTCAGTTTGTATAATTCGATAAGCTTTATATTTTGTGGGGGATATTAAGTAATTTCCATGGTTGATTATAGGTCCTATTTAAGAGTGTTTTGAGACTATTTGGAGGGTGTTTCGGCTAGACTTTCAAAGTGAGTTTCAAGGTAAGTTTTCTAAAAAGGTTATTGTTCATTAAATGTGTTTAAAACCAAGTGATTTCAAAGTTACATTCCTATTTTTCCAAATGGTATATAAAACGTTTCTTTTAGCAAATTGAGCTTTTAGACTTACTCAAGAATTGTAACATATATATATATATATATATATATATATATAAACTCCTCAGTTCATATTCATTCCCTAAAAGAGTTAAGCATCCTTTGATTTATGTTTCAATTCAATATTGTGATCTTTGACATGCCTCTGTATTTGGAATAATTGTTCATATTAAGTAAATTATTCTATTTTGTATAAACTTTGCTTTTGTGATATGTGACTCAAAATAAGTATTTTTAGAATTGATCAGATTTATGTGTGTGGTGGGCCTTTTTGTGTTGTTGGGCTTCGATCCCTCCTGCTGTACTGCGGCCCGTAGGTTTGAGGTAAGAGAGTTAGGACTAGCATAAATGGGGTTACACCTTAGACTAGCTTGTGCATAAGTTGAGCTGTCCCAATATAGACCCATTTTGGCAGAGGCATCACGGGCTAAGTGTATGACGTGGCCACAACAAGAACAATTGTTATAGATGTTATAGCAGTAATACAGTATGACAGAATAACCGTAATACTAAACGAAATAAATGAGACTAACACCGAGAAGGAAGGTAGCTAATAAAGTTATGGCAGAGTAATACAACAAATGGAAATAACACTATAGTAGACAGTTTAATAACTGAACAGTAAACTAATCACCCAATAAGCATAAATAACAAAAAGAAAACTTGTCTGCTAGAAAAGTAGGCTTAGCTTATCAGTAGAAGTGAGTCCAAGAAGGGAACCAATCCGTAAATTGAGTAACCTCAAGGAAGGCTCCTGTCATAGAAGTTACGCACTTTGAAAAAAGGACCTAAATGGTTTAAGCTTCAATCCTCAATCCCTCAGAGAGTAGGTTTGTCGAGAGAGAGAGAAAAAGGTAGTCTATTGATGCATGCCTCTATTCCTACCACTCGTACCTCTCTGATTTTTTGTATATTCTTTTCTTTTTTTCTCTCTTTTTTCTTTTCTTTCTTTTTCTACCTCTTATTCCTTTTGTCTCTTGTCCCCCCTTTTACTGTTCACAGCTACCCCTTTTTATACTATCTGTCATGGTGGGATTTACCATTTTTACCCCTCAACTGCTTTTGGCTCCTTATGGGTGTCCTTCCAAAACTGCCCACTGGCCTGCCGGTTGCTCAGCCACTACCATTGCTCTGAATGTATTGGTTGCACAACTCTCCATTCCCAGACAAAATTGCTTCTCTTGGTTCTTACCTCTCTCTGTTTTTTCACTTCATTCATCCGAAAAGGATTAAACCTCTCCATTACCTACCTCTATGGCATGCATCAAGTGGTCTCAACCCATACTTACCTCTTTTGGGTGAGATGTCATCCCAGTAGGACATCTCTCCCCAAAGAAGTTTGAGCAGAAACCCTAAAATAGACCCCTTCTTTCTCTCCACCACCAAACCACACCCTCTGAAAGTTTTGACTCGTGGCCCACCTCCCATGTATTAGCTGAGTATAAGTAGGTGGCGACATAACCCTTTTGATGGAAAAATACAAGTAGCATACAAAACATACACAACGGAAAATTAACGAATCTATTTCATTCACAATTAATAATATGTACTATGTAAGTTTCAAAATATAAAAACAAGAGAGTGTACCTTGGTGTGATGAAATTCAAAACTCAAAGATCAAAAGTTCTTGAGAACATTTTTAATCTTCACTCCAATTTCACTTGTGCCCAAGAAGTGTGGTCTCTCAATCAATTTCTATGAATGTGTTCAAGAGAGAATTAGGGAGTGTCCAACACTCACATACAAACTATTTCATTCTCTTCCAAAATTCTGTATGTTTCTTTCCTTATAACTAATTATCTAATTGGGCTAGTCTTTGGGTCTTTCCAATTGGACTTTAGTATGTGGTTTAAAGAGACCAAAAGGGAACAAATATTGATAGGCCAAGAATGTATTGACCATTTGTGATATATTAATTGATTAATTAGTCAAGTTTATTAATTAATCAAATTAACTTGCAATGTACATGGTAATACAAACAAATCACCAAATAACTAAGTATGCAGCGGAAATTAAATTGACACGGTGATTTATTTACGAATGGGAAAAACCTATACGGCAAAAACTCCATCAGGTAATTTTAAGGTCACCACTCCCGAGAATCCACTATTATCAAAACAAGCGGTTACAAGTAAAGGATCCCAGTATCTTATATCAACCTACAGTTGAACCCTTACCCCAATACCCAATTGGACTTGTTCTGTAGTGATAATCTCTCTTTTTCAATACACGGCTCCCAGTACGTGACTAACCAATAAATGCGCGGATCTCAATACCCAACTTAATCACCAATTTGAGAAAGATGTTGGCTGCAAAGTTCTTCAGTTCATCCATACGATGAAAATCAAGAAGCTCCTTGGACACAAAACCCTACGGTGTACAAACATAGCAACTTCTTCAAGAGAAAGATGAACTAGGGCATATGTCTCCGGTTCACAATATGCTTGTGAAAAACTTTTGCATTGAGTTGCATCAGCTGTGACGGCCCTTAAAACAATCCTTATATATGTTTAGGGTTGTGAGAAAAGAAAGTCTAAATACATATTTACAGATTGGATGCAAAACAGACCGGAAAATCTGTTTTTCATAAACCTTGATAGATAGCCATCTATCGAACTAGCTGTCGAGCCATAACTTAAACAGATTTTAAATCTCGATAGATGCTAGCTGTCAAGTTTTAAAATTCAGCACTTTCTCACTTGATTCTTTGATAGGCTTGCATGGCTTTAACACTTGAACTTAAAACCTTATTCCTTGAAGTATTAAACACATCCTAGATCTACCCAATTACAAGTAAAGTATGCTTTGTCAAAAGATTAGTCAATTACATAAAATATTGACATATGTTCCTAATATTGAATCACATATATCCTAACAAATATGACACTAGCTCTAATGGGCTTTGGACTTTTCAGTCAACTCTTCACAAGTCCAAAGTTAGCATTAATTATATTTAATACTACTATATAAATATAATTGCACTCTAGGCCTTATTAATAAATTATATCCCAAGACTTTATTCTACATGCAACCCCTTCATAAAATATTCTTAGTAATACAAAGTCATAAATATAGACTATCACTTTGAAGATTACTACATCTTAATCATTGAGTACCCGTTTTAATTCTTTAAGTTATTCATCATATATTTATGAAATTCAATCTCATAAATATATACTTTAGTAACTCCTTACTAAAGTGGTTAGGCCTAACTCTCTGAATAACCAAACCTATTAAACTTATCTCAAGGGAATATTTTATATCTCCATTAAAAGATTATGAATTCTATCTTGAGAATATATGTTCCATCAACACTAAATGTGGCTGCTCAACATACTAAAATTTTGACCGTGACTTTAGACCTACACTTCATGATCAGGTCCATTATTCTCTCAGGATTAAAAGTTCATGTAAATAGAAGTCGTGAGATTTATTATTCATTTGACAGTCATTAGGAGAATAATAAATCTCACAATGATCCAGTTCAATATGTCTTAACTCTTAAAACATATCAACTAGAAGTCTCCACTTCCATGATCAAGATAAATCATCTTTGTTGATATGTTATAGTCTTCGCAGATAAAATATCAAATTTCATCACCGACTATGAACTAAAATTCTGAGCTTACAAAGAACTTGTAACTTATATCTTCTGTGACTAAATCACATAAATCACATACTATGCATCTTATGGACTATATAATAATGTCTGAATATTCATGTTACCATTATTTTAGATAATAATAAAACAACTTTATTAATTACAACATTAAGTCATACATAATGTCATACATAACATCATACAATAGGATTTAAGGGCACTAATCCTAACACCTTTGTGTATGCTCCACTCTGTCTGAATTTTGTTTCTTTCTGGCCTTCACACCATTTCTGCTGCCTCCGTGTTTGTTTGATTCTATTGTACGTGCTGGTTGGTGTTTATTTTTTGTGGTGTGAAGGATGAGTGGGCTTTTAGGCTCATGCTCTCTGTCTTTTATCCCTTCTTGGATTGAGCATTGATTGGGCAAAAGCCCTCATCTTCCTATCGAGCCCATGTTTTCCTTTCCTACATCTGTGGGCCTCTTGGCTATTGATCCTGCCATATCACTTCATCATGCCTGCTATAACTTTACCTTTCCTTTTACCTCTTGTTACCCAGTGAACTTGTGGGCTAATGTTCTTGCCATGTCAGGCCACTTCTTCATCAATCTTTTACTTAAGGCTTCCTAGATCCACTTTTCACATCTTTACCTCTTTTGGGTTTTGTTGGCCAACATTCTTGTTGTGTCAGCCCATTTCATTATTTCATCCCTCGGGCTTTCTCGATCCGTTTACTTCCTCTTTATCTCTTTTACTCCCATGAGCTTTTTGCTAGATCCTTTGGGCTTCCTTGACCCAATTACCACATTTTTACCTCTTATTACTTTTTGGACTTGTTGGCTTTTAAACTAACCCATTAAGTTTACTAATTCATTTCCTAGGCTTTCCCGGCTCATTTACCTCTTCTTTACCTATTTTTATTCCCATGGGCTTACTACTTTATTATGTGGGCTTCCTCGACCCATTTACTTCTTATTTACCTCTTTTTCATTCTTGTGGACCTACTAGCCATCAATCCTACCATTTCAGCTTGCTGGGCTTACTTCCTCATCCTTTTACCATTTTTCCCTTCTCACCTTCTCTATATTGTTGGGCTTCTTTTGTTATTGGGCCCTTTGTCAAAAAATAGGAATCAACAATGCGTAAGCCCACTCACAGGGTTGTATGTGAGAATACATGTTGATCCCTCACCAACAGGGGTTAGATGTTGGTATTTGCTTACAAGATTGTATGTGAGAATATGTGATATGTGTATAGGTGACACTGTGCTCTGATCAATTATCTGTGTTCTTGAATGATTTTAAGATTTGACTACATATGTATTAAATGACTCATTATATGTTTTGGAAAACTATTTTAATACCATTGAATGAATTTGTGAAATCAAAATACTCGTGCTATGCTTGACTTTATTCTTGTTGAGGACTCTTTTTTTGCCCCATGTGGCATTACTTCATTGGCAACTCATGCCACATCAACATATTATTGATTTTTGGGAAATCTCTTTAAAATTCAAAATAAGCTCATATCTTATTCAACTACATAGATTAGGCTCACATGGCCGACGAGATCCTTACTTCAAGAGGCGGATTGATGGTCCACATTTCCTCTTCATCAATTGGGATCATAACCCATAACATCATCAACATCAACATATAGATCAAGCTAAAGTAATGAATCAAAACTCACGGCCCATATTACCTCTCTCATATTCATGGAAAGCGGCTTCTCCAATAAAAGCCCATATTTACACAAAATGTCAATAAAACCCGAGATACGTCATCTCATTTTCGGCTTGTGATCCAAGCTCATGAGTCTCCTTGGAAAAATTTTGGGAGTCGTGGTTTGAGGGCCAAGGGGTATATTCAGTAAAGTTCCAGCGATTTAAAGTTGATAAAAGAAACATGTTGTTTGGCGTGTTTTCTCCAACTCCCTGAACTCAGAGGAGTCCATATGTAACGGGTAACATATGGTAAGCCTCTCTTATCACATAACACTTAAGGTGATAAAACTCTCCATTACTTTTTTCCTAAAACTTAATATTCATCATATGACAAATACTCAATATCTCTAGTCATCTAAATGCTAAGAAAATAACCATTCATTCAATCTCGAGCTGCTCTTATACAAATTTAGAAACTTAATTATATTATTCTACATAAACTACATTACTGCTTTTGTTAGGTTTTGTACCCCTTAAAACAACAATTGGATTAACCTAGTTTATTTAGTCAAGTGATTAACTTAGTCAAATTATGCAAATCTAGGTTAACACAATCAAACAATCATATCAATAATATAAAGCAACAGAAAAATAAATGACACAATGATATGATGACCTAGGAAACCACACGGTAAAAACCTGGGGAGGATTTGACCTAGCTATCCTCAAGGTAAACCTGAATCCACTATACAAAAAAATCGAAGTTCATACAAAAGGACTTACAAGCTCCTCGCTTGACTTCCTAATGCTACCCACCAGTAGAACTTATTGACACAACCATATGCAAGCCCCGAATCCACGGACTCCTTCTTTCTTGGATTCTCCACAAGATACAAGCACCCACGCTTGTTATTCTTTAAGCTCCAATGGCAGCAACCGAGCTGATCATCAAGGTGTTGATAATATCTCTACCTTGAAAACCCTAAGTTTATGTGAAGGAAAGTTCCTCAATGATCTCACAAGAGATTCACACAAACCGCAAAGTATGAGTAACAATACAACCAGAGCAACTCTCAAAAACGTGGCCAGAGTTTTGCCTTATATACCTAGGGAAAAAACATAAAACCTTAAACGTTTAATGAGGTAGGGCAGAGTTGAAAAATTCTGCAAAAAAACATTCTGGCCGACTTTCGATCGATCAAGCCAAGCCGAAATGCACCAATGCATCTGCAGCCTCTCGATTCCAACTTTACATGAATTACACAACTTTGAGCAAGCCTAAACAAGACTAAACACATTGTTTTGATCATGGTTTGCCAACATTACACATTAGAGTTCTAAATACACAAATTCCTAAATCTTTAGAACCTAACAAACTCCCCCTTTGGCAATCCGTGACAAAACACAAATTAAAAACTAAAAGTTTACAAGTAAAAGCCCTTTACAAAAATAAAGCTCATAACACAAATTCAATCATAACTATTATCCATCAATTGCAAGTGTAAACAGCAGATCAATTGAATCAACCTATATATTTCTGAAACACTCAACAAACGCATAAACGCATGTGTGATAGAAAAACAGTAAACAACAGATATGTAAACTAACTTTCCCCTTAATTTAGATACAACAAAAATAAAACATTCTTGTAAAGATTCACACAACACAAAATAAAGACATATATTAATGAATAACACATAAATATAAATCAATAAGCAGTGAATCACAAGAAACAAGAATCACACATATCAAAATAAATGTATCTCTCCCTAACATGAATAGCCCAAAAAAAAATGATATACAAAGTGAAGCATCTAGATACAGTCTAAAATCTCCACTAGCTCCGCAAAAAAAGAAAAACTCCCCCTAACTACAAAAACTCCTCTACAGTGTCAAAACTCTACTCCCCCTCTTTGTGACGGAATGCCAAAGGACAATCACATGCCATCATCAAAAGGAGGTGGGAAGGGTGAATGAAGATGTGCTAAGTCAGCTCGCAGAGCACGAATCTCATCCAGCAAGTCTACCAAAATCTGACCATGAGCCGCCTGAACGGTCATGACAGTCTCCAAGGTACGACGAATTTCAAAGCCATCCGAAGGAGGTGGAGGAACATCAGCAGCATCAGCATCACCAATAGTGACTGGAATTTAGACCCCTTAAACAATCAGATTGCGTAGCCTAGATTAATTAGCCAAGTTGTTACTTAGACAAATTAAGCAATTCTAGGTTAAAACAATCAAACAATCATATCAAGAATAATAATGCAGCGGAAAATAAATGAACACAAGATATGATCACCCAGGAAACCACACGGTAAAAACCTGGGGAGGATTTGACCCACCGATCCTCAAGGCATAACAGAATTCACTATGAAAGAATTGAAGTTCTTACAAAAGGACTACAAGCTCCCCGCTCGACTTCCTAATGCTACCCACCAGTAGAACTTCCTGACACGACCACACGCAGGCTCCGAATCCACGGACTACTTCTTTCTTGAATTCCTCAATCAGCTACAAGCTCCCCGCTTGCTTTTCTTTTAAGTTCCAATGGTTGCAACGGTAATGATCTTCAAGATGTTGAAATCATCTCTACCATGAAAACCCCAAGTTTTGTGTAAAGGAAAGCTCCTCAAAGATCTCACACGAGATTCACACAAAACAGCAATCTATGAGCAACAATACAATATGGACAACCTTCAAAAACGTGGCTAGGGTTTAGTTTATATACCTAGGGTAAAAACATAAAACCCTAAACGTTTAATGAAGTAGGGCTGAGTTGGAAATTCTGCAGAAAATTCAACCTGTGCGATTTTCGATCGATCGAGTCTATTCTTCGATCGATCGAGCCAGGCCGAAAGCCCCAAGTACTTCTGCAGCCACTCGATTCCAACTTTACAATATTAAACCAACTTTGAGCAAGTCTAAATAAGACTAAATACAATGTTTTGATCATGGTTTGCCAACATTACAAATTAGAGTTCTAAATACATAAAATCCTAAGACCTTAGAACCTAACAAATAGGATCAGGAACATCCTCACCAGCAGGACCTGTAGAAGAAGAAGGAGGAGGTGCGGTACCAGAAGGCTCAAACCTAGGGTGTTTAGAGCCAACATGAAAGTGAGCAGCCCTCTGTCTAAGAAAAGACGCACCTATAGGAGCAATAACATGAACGGGCTCAGAAGGAGGGAAATCATCTAGACCAAGATAAAGCAAAATCCTATGAATAAAGATAGGATGGACAAGAGCATGAGATGAAGATGAACTCCTATAAACTTCGTTCAAAGAACGAAGGAACAAGCGAGGAAAACTAATAGGAGGATCAGTCATAAAAGCGTATAGAAAGACACACCGCTTAAGAGGAATGGTGTGAAGATGAGAAATGGGCCAAATAGAATGACACGCTATCCTAAAGAAGAGATAGTGCAACTCAGATAGCTCAGCAGTGGTGATCCTAGGATCAGAACCCCACTGGATAGTAGACCCAGTGATGTATGACATGACATCACTCAAAAGAGGAGACTCATCATAAGGGTAGACAGGGTGCTGGACCAAAGGTAACCCTAGAGCATCAGCCACTACAGTAGGAGTAATGATGTACTCTACGCCTCGTATCCAACTCTTTACCAAAGTGTTGGAATCATAGATGCGGGTAGAGATGTTCGAAAAGAACTCTCTAATCAGGGTAGTTAGAAGAGGAGGATCAGAAATATCCAACAGAGGTAACCAGCCCCGACACTCAAAATTTGCCCTAATGGCAAGATCAAGCTCATCGAATACTACAGAACGCTCAACCCATATCTTTCCTAAGATTTAGTGTCTCAAAAATCTCTTGGTTTTTCTCACTTGGAAACTTCTCATGGTCAAAAGAAGGTGGGGGAGGAGAAGGTGAGGGAACAGACCTACGAGCTCTAGTCTTCCTAGGTATGATGCTAAGGGAAGGACAGAGACATAAAGAAAGAACCAAAAGAACACAAAAGAAATTCAAACCAAGGGCAAACTGCAGGTTAGCACAAAAAAATATAGAACAAAAATCTATATGATGCATGAACAATATTAATGTCATGATGCATGTTCTAATGCAGTTAAAACAAGTTCAATTTGAAGTTCAATTGCACAAAATTGGTTTAAACACAGAGTTTAAAAAAAACCCCAAAATTGAAAACCACTTGAAATATTCTTAACAAAATTGACAAATTGATCATCATATAAGCTAGAAAACACAATATAATGATCAATTATATCAATTTATCAGGCCAATTTCATCAATTTCTACCCAATTGAACAAAAACCCCAAATTGGTTCAATTCAAGCCCTAGAATTTTCAAGTTTCCACAAAACCTCAAATTGATCAAAATAACCATCATAGATCATAAATATATCCATATAGCAACAAAACCCATTGATCAATTTCACAAAATACGGCTTGATTCATCAAAAAATCCAAATTAAGCATAGTTCGAAAATTTACCCATAAACCATGAAAATAATGCATGAAACATGAAAAACAATGCAAAAGGAAGGGTAATATGGACCTACCGGCTTAAGGAGAGAGAAACCTTGCAAAAAATTTGGAAGAAAACGACAAAAAATTTGTTGTGGAGCCTTGCCGAGTAGGAGAGAGAGAAAACAAGTTTGAAAAGTTTTGAAAAAGTGACTTTGAAAAAGTCAGACCTGAGTTTTCAAAACTTGATTCACGATATTCAATTGATCGAAAATTACATTCGATCGATTGAATCAATCCGAGATTTCTAAAAGAATTTTAAGTAATTTTCGATCAATTGAAAAATATATTGGATCGATCGAAACAGGCAGCGGCTCACAACATTTTGAGAAAAATCACAGTTTTGAAAAACAACAACCACATTTTGGAAACAACTCCTCAAAGCATTAAAATAGTTGAAACAAAATGCATGAGTATGAGATGAAATGCTTTTTCAAAAACCCCAAATTTTAACCCCAATTTTTCAAAGAAAATTTCAGCCATTCTGCCTTCACATTCTTAAGCAAAAGAAAATATGTTTTGCATAATACTCAAGGTATTTTCAAACTTGATTGGTCAGACCAAAAACACACACAATAACATGTACAGTGTTTAGCAAAGAGTAGCTTGTGTAGTGTGTGCAACTAGCAAAAACTTGAGATACATGTGAGGTGATATGTGAATAGCAATCAATCACAAAGTCTACAAAATTCATCACATAGAATTCAAAAGAGACTATCACCTAAAGAGTTACATCATATAATTCCCACATCTCCTAGAACATAAGCTTGCAATCATGTAAGTTTCTTGAATTTTGCTTCAAAATATACACACCAATTTTAATTATGTGATTTGGCATCAAGCTTAATAGTACACACTAATTTTAAGCATTAAGCATTTAAACCGAGGCTTCACCTTATGTTCTTTTTGTGCATGTGCTACACTTTCTCGAGCACAAAATCTTATGATATGCACTAAAGTATTCATGATTGGATAGTGAACAGTGATGAGATGGTTATTTATACCCTTCTCAAAAGAACCAAGTCCAACAGTCAAATAACATGTGACTTCAAGATTAAGACAAAGTGATAAACACCATAAACATCTTTCCCACACAACATGCACTACAAAGCTTCAACTAGTCAAGTGCAATGAATAAGCTCATCAAAGCTAAACAGGGTACAAGGACATGTTCTGTGTAAATAAATTGACCAACCTTGTTTTCAAAAACCAAGAAAAATAATGCCAAACATAATTTGCTTTTCTCCTTTTTTTTTTTTTTTAAAAAAAAAAAGAGAAAACAATGAAAATCCTAGAATGAAATGCATGAATGTTATACAATGCAAGTCCTAGAAACAAAAACAACATAAAAACCAAAGAACAATGGTCACAAAAGAAAGAGTAATGAAGCACAAGGACCATGTCAGAAAGACTCAATTAAATCGAGTCTTTTGTATCCAAAACCTTTTAGATGCACCACGAGCATTGGAGTTCCTATTCACGTTCGAGTGATTTCCAACTCCAGGATTGGAATAAAGGGTTAAAGCCTTTACCAATTCACCAATGAGTGCCATAGGATCTTGTGCTTGAGGCACATACACTTTTGGTTTGTTTACTCTCTTTGCACCTTGAAACTTGTAACAGTTAGGACGAATGTATCCAGACTTTCCACAAAAATGGCAAATCCAAGCAGGTTTACCACGCATCTTGTCCTTAGAAAGGGTAGACTCCTTAGATTTAGACTCTTTCAGATCAACCCTAATCTTCCTAAATGGTGAAACTTCTATGGGTTTGACAACCTCACTTACAGGTGGTTTGACAGTTTCACTCACAACCTCACTCACGGAAGGTTCAGAAGAAGATGAAGGAACAAAGTTTGTGGAATTAGGTGCAGACACACAGATGCTTTCAACAAAACCTAATCCAGATTTGTCAAAATGAGCCTTTTGAACATTCAGCATATAATCAAGTTTAGAACTAGTAGATCTAGCACCAGATAAATCATGTTCCAAAGTTTTAACTTTATCAAGCAAAAGCATATTTTCAGATTTCACATTGTTCAAAAGATCATTAGCATCAAACAATTTAACAAGCAAATTCTTCTTTTCAAGCTCAAGAGATTCAATTTTCTTCAGGCCAAGTTCAACATTCATAGCATCCTTTGCAGCAACTTTGCAAAGTTTATTATAGACCTCTTGAAGATCTGCATCCTCAGAGAGCTCCCCATCAGAAGGGTTCTCTTCAACAGATATGCTTTCATTGACTACAGCAGTAGCAGTGAAAGCAATGAAGTTTCCATCCTCGTCACATCCAGACTCATCATCAGAAACTTCATTATCACTAAGGGTTACAGCCATAGCTTTACCCTTAGACCTCAAAAATGTAGGGCATTCAGATTTAACATGACCATACTCTTGACATCCAAAACACTGAGGACCCAAAGAATTGTTTGAAGATTGACCAACTTTTTCTCTAGGTTTTTCAAAGTTATTAACCTTAGTGGGATCATTCTTCCTAAAGTTTCTAGGTTCAGCAGTGTTTGTACATCTCGCATTTCTGTTGTTATTCCTAAGAAAGTTTCTAAAGTTCTTGGCGAGGTACGTAATCTCTGTAGCAGAGAGCTCATCATCAAATCCACTAACCTCAACATCATCAACTGACTTAAGAGCCATTGATTTGGATTTGTTTGCTTTGGGTAGGTCTAACTCATAGGACTGAAGAGATCCTACAAGTTCATCAATAGGGATGGAGTCCACATCCTTGCTCTCAGTAATGGCAGTCACTTTGGGCTTAAAATCCTCAGTCAAGGATCTAAGAATCTTCCTAACAATTTTAGGTTGATCATAGATTTCACCCAGATTAAAAGCAAAATTAACAATATTATTCAATTTAGCATAGAATTCATCAAAAGATTCATCATCAGACATCTTAATACTTTCAAATCTAGAAGTTAATTGCTGCAGTTTATTAATCTTAACTGCCTTTGTGCCTTCATGCACAGTCTGGAGGATTTTTCAAGCAATGTGAGCAATCTCAACATTTGAGATTCTCTTAAATTCCTTCATAGAAACAGCATTAAAGATGGCGTTCATAGCTTTGCTATTGAAACCAGCTGCTTCCTTTTGAGAAGTTTGCCACTCATTCACAGGAGTAGTGGGCTTCTCCCATCGTACTCAACAGAATTCCAAACTCTCTCATCAATAGATTTCATAAATGCTTTCATCCTTACTTTCCAATAAGCATAGTTATTCCCGTCAAAGTGAGGAGGAATAATCAGAGAATGTTCGCGTTCCATGACAACAAGGATCAAGGATCAGCTCAGAGATCAAAAGATCTACAACAAGAGAGCTACCTGCTTTGATACCACTTGTTAGGTTTTAGACCCCTTAAAACAACAATTGGATTAACCTAGTTTATTAGTCAAGTGATTAACTTAATCAAATTATACAAATCTATGTTAACACAATCAAACAATCATATCAATAATATAAAGCAGCGGAAAAATAAATGACACAATGATATGATGACCCAGGAAACCACAAGGTAAAAACCTGGGGAGGATTTGACCTAGCTATCCTCAAGGTAAACCTGAATCCACTATACGAAAGAATCGAAGTTCATACAAAAGGACTTACAAGCTCCCCGCTGGACTTCCTAATACTACCCACCAGTAGAACTTATAGACACGACCACGTGCAAGCTCTGAATCTACAAACTCATACTTTCTTGGATTCTCCACAAGATACAAGCACCCACGCTTGTTATTCTTTAAGTTCCAATGACAGCAACTGAGTTGATCATCAATGTGTTGATAATATCTCTACCTTGAAAACCCTAAGTTTATGTGAAGGAAAGCTCCTCAATGATCTCAAAAGAGATTCACACAAACCGCAAAGTTTGAGTAACAATACAACTAGAGCAACTCTCAAAAATCAAAGTGAGGAGGAATAACCAGAGAATGTCCGTGTTCCATGACAACAAGGATCAAGGATCAGCTCAGAAATCAAAAGATCTACAACAAGAGAGCTACCTGCTTTGATACCACTTGTTAGGTTTTAGACCCCTTAAAACAACAATTGGATTAACCTAGTTTATTAGTCAAGTGATTAACTTAGTCAAATTATGCAAATCTATGTTAACACAATCAAACAATCATATCAATAATATAAAGCAGCGAAAAAATAAATGACACAATGATATGATGACCCAGGAAACCACAGGGTAAAAACCTGGGGAGGATTTGACCTAGCTATCCTCAAGGTAAACCTGAATCCACTATACGAAAGAATCGAAGTTCATACAAAAGGACTTACAAGCTCCCCGCTTGACTTCCTAATACTACCCACCAGTAGAACTTATTGACACGACCACGTGCAAGCTCTGAATCTACGGACTCATTCTTTCTTGGATTCTCCACAAGATACAAGCACCCACGCTTATTATTCTTTAAGTTCCAATGACAGCAACTGAGTTGATCATCAATGTGTTGATAATATCTCTACCATGAAAACCCTAAGTTTATGTGAAGGAAAGCTCCTCAATGATCTCAAAAGAGATTCACACAAACCGCAAAGTTTGAGTAACAATACAACTAGAGCAACTCTCAAAAATCAAAGTGAGGAGGAATAACCAGAGAATGTCCGTGTTCCATGACAACAAGGATCAAGGATAAGCTCAGAAATCAAAAGATCTACAACAAGAGAGCTACCTGCTTTGATACCACTTGTTAGGTTTTAGACCCCTTAAAACAACAATTGGATTAACCTAGTTTATTAGTCAAGTGATTAACTTAGTCAAATTATGCAAATCTATGTTAACACAATCAAACAATCATATCAATAATATAAAGCAGCGGAAAAATAAATGACACAATGATATGATGACCCAGGAAACCACAGGGTAAAAACCTGGGGAGGATTTGACCTAGCTATCCTCAAGGTAAACCTGAATCCACTATACGAAAGAATCGAAGTTCATACAAAAGGACTTACAAGCTCCCCGCTTGACTTCCTAATACTACCCACCAGTAGAACTTACTGACACGACCACGTGCAAGCTCTGAATCTACGGACTCATTCTTTCTTGGATTCTCCACAAGATACAAGCACCCACGCTTGTTATTCTTTAAGTTCCAATGACAGCAACTGAGTTGATCATCAATGTGTTGATAATATCTCTACCTTGAAAACCCTAAGTTTATGTGAAGGAAAGCTCCTCAATGATCTCAAAAGAGATTCACACAAACCGCAAAGTTTGAGTAACAATACAACTAGAGCAACTCTCAAAAATCAAAGTGAGGAGGAATAACCAGAGAATGTCTGTGTTCCATGACAACAAGGATCAAGGATCAGCTCAGAGATCAAAAGATCTACAACAAGAGAGCTACCTGCTTTAATACCACTTGTTAGGTTTTAGACCCCTTAAAATAACAATTGGATTAACCTAGTTTATTAGTCAAGTGATTAACTTAGTCAAATTATGCAAATCTATGTTAACATAATCAAACAATCATATCAATAATATAAAGCAGCGGAAAAATAAATGACACAATGATATGATGACCCAGGAAACCACAGGGTAAAAACCTGGGGAGGATTTGACCTAGCTATCCTCAAGGTAAACCTAAATCCACTATACGAAAGAATCGAAGTTCATACAAAAGGACTTACAAGCTCCCCGCTTGACTTCCTAATACTACCTACCAGTAGAACTTACTGACACGACCACGTGCAAACTCCGAATCTACGGACTCATTCTTTCTTGGATTCTCCACAAGATACAAGCACCCACGCTTGTTATTCTTTAAGTTCCAATGACAGCAACTGAGTTGATCATCAATGTGTTGATAATATCTCTACCTTGAAAACCCTAAGTTTGTGTGAAGGAAAGCTCCTCAATGATCTCAAAAGAGATTCACACAAACCGCAAAGTTTGAGTAACAATACAACTAGAGCAACTCTCAAAAATGTGGCTAGGGTTTTGCCTTATATACCTAGGGAAAAAACATAAAACCCTAAACGTTTAATGAGATAGGGCTGAGTTGGAAAATTCTGCAGAAAAACATTCTGGCCGACTCTTGATCGATCAAGTCTAACTTTCGATCGATCGAGTCAGGCTGAAATGTACCAATGCATCTGCAGCCTCTCAATTCCAACTTTACATGAATTACACAACTTTGAACAAGCCTAAATAAGACTAAACACATTGTTTTGATCATGATTTGCCAACATTACACATTAGAGTTCTAAATACACAAATTCCTAAATCTTTAGAACCTAACAGCTTTCAACTAAAATCCAACTTAAACACATGACCTAATTTGATTGGCTATCTTTAATCTCTAAACATATAAAATATTCATGATATCTGTTGGGGTTTATGCCCTAAAATCCAATTTATTGGCATGTCATGAATAATTAAATAGATTAATTATATGAGACTATTTATAAATGAACTAATGGGACATTATCTTAGTCCATGAGATGCATAGTATATGATTTATGTGATTTAGTCACAGCAAATATAAATCACAAGTTCTTTGTAAACTCAGAATTTTAGTTCGTAGTCGGTAATGAAATTGGGCATTTCATCTGCGAAGACTATAACATATCAACTAAGATGATTTGTCTTGATCATAGAAGTGAAGACTTCTAGTTGATATGTTGATATGTTTTAAGAGTTAAAACATATTGAATTGGACTGCTGTGAGATTTATTATTCTCCTAACGACTGTCAAATGAATAATAAATCTCACGACTTTTATTTACATCAACTCTAAATCCTGAGAGAATAATGGACCTGATCATGAGATGTAGGTTGCTTTGTTATATCAGGAGTGAGATCTATAATTTACGGTCAAAACCTCAGTATGTTGGTGTTAGGAATGCTATAAGCATATGGTTAGTAATTGTTGTATTGAGATTTAGTTAGTTAGGTAGTTAGTTAGTTAGGTATAATTCCAAGCATGTTAATCACATTTAGCACATGTTGGAATTATTAATGCACATGGGGAATAATAGAACCAATAGGATAAGGCCATGTGGGCCAATGAGATTAGAGCTAGTCTCCTATAAATACATGATTGTAATCCAATATGAGATATCAATGAAGAATAAACCAATTTCTCAGTGCTTTAGTATAACTCTCTCTCTCTCTCTTAATCTCTCTATTTCTCTATGGAGGGTGACTACCTCAAATTAAGTCATCCATTCCCTTATAATTGCCATCAATCCCCATTAAGAACCACCGGGTTCCTAACAAATGGTATCAGAGCCGTTGATCTTGAGATGAGCAATTGTGATGAAAGAAAACTTTTGAAAAAAAATACAAGAATTGTTGAACAAAGCCATAGAAGAATCCAAGGATATTTCAAAGAAGATGGAGGCCTTGGCTAAATCTAACATGGTCATGAATGAAGAACTCTCAAGAGTGCAAGAGAATCTTGAAAACATGTCCGAAGAAGAGTTTCAACTTCTTGAAGGAACAAGCGAAAAGTTTCAGGTTGTTGAATCAACAAAAACTGCCCTTGACAGTGAAGATGCAAATGACAGTGACGATGTGGTTGATCTTGAAGAGTTTCTTGATTTAAAGGAATTAGTGAGTTTTAATGGTCCGTGCAAGGGTCCTATTGCAGTTCAGGTTCAAGTTTATGGCACATCACAAACTCCAACAGTTCCTAGCAACTTCAGAAGCGCAGATGATTGGGTCACTTTTCAACATATCGACCCCTTAGCCGTGCCAGTTGGGGAGAGAAAAAATGTGCACCAATCCTTGAGTTCTACGAAAATCTTTGATCCTAACAAAAATTGGTGGTCTTTTCTTTCAGATACGAGCATTGCAATCGTGCCCTGCTTCAATTCTCTGTACCACGACCTTTACCTTATAGAGGATCGTGCACAATTGAACTTGGACATTCTTGTCAAAGTGGGGACAAATGCTCATGTACAGACAGATTTTTTAGCTTGCTTTAATGATTGTAAGTGCTTTTGGTTGGTTTCGAAAGAGCTGGAATGTTCTAATAAGGAACCAAAGAAACTATTATATGGTGCGGCTGTCAATGAGATCAATTGGTCATGGGTTTTGACTACTTGGTGGGATCACATGAAATCACTTAATTTGCCCATTGAAGGCGTATGTGATATTGGGCAGGGATCTCATGGTAAGGTTACCATCTTGCCAACATTGGTGATTAACAATCAAGAAAAACAAAAGGAGCTTACACATTGGTGCAAACATTACAGTGAAGTCCTTGACCTTAATGTGGATGAGAAGCTTCTATACCATATTTTTAGTGCATTTGGTGTCATCCATATTAACCATAATGCTTTTGGGGAACCTAATGCAACTATGAAGGTAATATATGGCCAATATCTTTGTAACCGTCAATTTACGATGTCCTATGCCTACAAAATGTCATGGGAGTATTGGTTCTATGGTAGGTCGCCTCTCATGAAGGTGTCATTTCAAGCAACACCTTGTGGGCAAGGTGTTTTCAAGGGGAGGGAAATGTTAAGAATGCTATAAGCATATGGTTAGTAATTGTTGTATTGAGATTTAGTTAGTTAGGTAGTTAGTTAGTTAGGCATAATTCCAAGCATGTTAATCACATTTAGCACATGTTGGAATTATTAATGCACATGGGGAATAATAGAACCAATAGGATAAGGCCATGTGGGCCAATAAGATTAGAGCTAGTCTCCTATAAATACATGATTGTAATCTAATATGAGATATCAATGAAGAATAAACCAATTTCTCAGTGCTTTAGTATATATCTCTCTCTCTCTCTTAATCTCTTTATTTCTCTATGGAGGGTGACTACCTCGAATTAAGTCATCCATTCCCCTATAATTGCCATCAATCCCCATTAAGAACCACCGGGTTCCTAACAGTTGGGCAGTCACATTTAATGTTGATGGAACATATATTCTCAAGATGAAATTCATAATCTCTTAACGGAGATATAAAATATTCTCTTAAGATAAATTTAATGGGTTTAGTTATTCAGAGTGTTGGGCCCAACCACTTTAGTAAGGAATTACTAAAATATATATTTATGTAATTGGATTTCATAAATATATGATGAATAACATAAAGGATTAAACCGGGTACTTAAGGATTAAGATGTAGTAATCTTCAAAGTGGCAGTCTATATTCATGACTTTATATTACTATGAATATTTTTATGAAAGGGTTGTATGTATAATAAAATCTTGGGATATAATTTATTAATAAGGCCTAGAGTGCAATTATATTCTTATAGTGGTATTGAATATAATTAATGGTAACTTTGGACTTGTTAAGAGTTGACAGAAAAGCTCAAGACCCATTGGAGCTAGAGTCTAATTTGTTCCCTTTGGTCCCATCTCAAGCCACAAACTAAAACCCAATTGGGTAGGCACAAAAGGCTAACACAATTGGGTAGGCACAAATATTCCCCTGCCAGCTACTAGAGCAGAGTATTAAATACTCTTCTTGCTCACTAAGATTAAGTCACAACACAATGAGACCTTTACTAGATCTCTAAAGTTTTATTAACTATCAGTCAACAATTCTATTACTTACTAAAAATATATTGTAATAGAATCTTGGACCAAAAATATTAGCACCCAAAAAATGAAACATTTCCAGCAGAACACCAGCAGTGTGTTCAGCATTTGAGACCAGACTAAAAGTGACATCACCAGACATTTAATGCTCAAATCTCAACAGTTAGCTGCTATACCCAAAATAGCAAGATACCCTTAAAAGAGATCTTACATTTTCAACCAAACCCATGAAATAAATGCTGAATATTCTCTCCAACAGCCTGACATCATCTAGCTGACCTTATCTACTTTTGCCCTAAGTAACAGTTGTCTTATGACAGCTATGACAGCTTTTTCTAACAGCTGGGACAGTTTTTTCAGAACAGTTGTGACAGCTGACCCAGTAGCCATAACATTACTAAATTTACTTACTAGGCTAAAAACCAAAATCAACTAAAGAAACTATCTTTTTCTTGCTAAATCCTTTCATTTTCTGCTACTCTTTCCCTAGTAGCTATTATCCAAAACATCAAGAACACCTTAAAGCAAAATATACCATTTTTGGCCAAATCCTAGGAATGATTTTTTGAAAATTTACTGCTGATTAGGACATATTTTGGCAGAGATTATTTGCTAAAAAACCTCCCTTAAACTTAGTTATAAATAGAGTCATTCATCAACACCCTAAGACACACCAATAGAGAAGACCATCTCTCTCATAAACTTCTCTATTCTCTCTCCCTCTAATTATCTTTTTAAGCTCTTAATGAAATTCTGAGCTTCTGAGTTTTTAGTTTCCAAATTATGAACTAAACTCTTTAGCCCTTAGCTCATAACTGCCCTTCATAAGCCCTTATTAATCCTCCAGCAGTAAATCTCAGCAACATTGCTAAACACATTACAACACTATATTGTCACCCTTATACTCATTCTCTCACTCTCCATATACAAATAATACATCTATCTTGTTGTCCATATCTCTAAACATCTCTTTCTCCTGTTCTCTTACACAATCTCATACACATTTACTACAACATTATATATAACACACCATAACTCTTCTAAACTCCTCTCTTACACTCCTTCACTCTAAAATTCTACTGTTTTGCTATTCATAAACACATCTCAATACTCTTTTCCACCTTTCTTATAAAAGTCCTTCTCATGGAAGGCATAAACTTCCAATACTAAAACCCTAGAAGGCACCAAGATCTCATATCAAAGTTGTTTTCATGGAAGGCACAAATCTATCTTACGTAAAGCTCTTCTCTTCGAAGGCACAAATACTTCTTTAAAAAGTTCTTCTCATGGAAGACAATATTATTCATAACTTTACAACAACTAAAAGAGCATTGTCAAGGGGAAACTCATTTAAGTTCATGATAAAAGAGACGAACTTAACCAACCTCTACACATAACTGGACATACCCTCTTTCCCTCCAGTTTCACCTATTTTTCCCCTTCAATCTTGAAGTTATTATGGCAAACTGTCTCTCCACCGCTGAAGTTATTCTGCTGGAATAATATCAACTCACTGATGCTGCACAGCTGAAGCTACAAACCATACAAAGATAAGTGACTCTGCTTCCATATCTTTAAATTTACATCTTGAGTACATGATTACTTCACCTTTAAATACATATTACTTTATTTCAATTACTATAATAACTATTAATCAAAGCTATTATATCAAACATATATTACATATTTATTCAACTATTATCATGATTCTTAAACTTTGGGTTTTACCATTTTATAGGCTTAAAAGTACACCGGTAGCTATTGGACTACATGGCCCAATGTTGAGTTCCGATCACAACTCCCCATACCAACCCAAGCATAGCAAAGTCACCCTTCCAAAGGACAACACGTGGCCGAGCAATAAAAAAAAGCCCCCCAAACAATTCTATTGTGTATTGTGTTGTGAGAGACCGTGCCCCCGGCCCATTTTTTTTATAGGATATTGGGCCAAACCCACGTGAATGGGTGGAGTCGTGTTATTGCTTCTCAAAATGGAGGTTCGGCTAGTTATATTTTTCCCTTTAGATTAAGGGTTTTACAATGCAGTCGCCACTTATTTAATTGTTAGAATAAATAAGAAAATCATAATTGAAAAATTTATCATTTTATTAATTTGAAATTGAATTTACATTGAACATAGGAAATTACATGACTTTGGTCCTAGATACAATCTAAGATAAATTACATGACTTTGTTTCCTAATTACAATCTAGAAATTGAAAATTACAAGAATAAGCATTTGATCTACTAACCCTTAATCTAAGTTTGGAGGCTATGTTACAAGGTGGGAAGGTGTTAGGCACCCACCTTGCCCGGTAAAACTGGTCTTCTAGACTATGGTGGTTAACATTCATATCACATCATCCAATATGTTATCAATTAATTTGCATGTTGAATTTAAAGTGTGTGCATGTGATAAACCCTAATTCAATTTATTAAGCATTTCATTTGGATTGAAAAATAAATTCTAGTGAATGTGTGTGGATGGTGATATCCTAGATTCAACGATTTAAAAGAATTACGAAACAAACATATTTTTCATGTATTTTTAAGATTAAAACTAGTGTTATGTATGAACATGTGATGAATAACCAAAAACATGCGAAGAACATATAAGAACAATTAAGAATATTCAAATATATTCAAAAGAATTTAAATGATTATTATCATGGTTTAATCTTAAATTCTCATCATGGCAACACAATAAACAAGTTAGGGAAAGAAATTATACCTTCATCCAAGATCCATATGGTGGAGAAGGAGACTCTTGGTGGAGGTCCTAAGGGTGGAGGAAAAAAGAAGAACTAAGAGAAGGACAGTGAGTCTCACTCAATACCTTGAGTCTCAAGAAGACCAAGATATGATAAGACTACTCAACTTCACTAGAACTCAAGAAAGGAGAAGATGAGATTTTTTTGTACTTTGGAATGAAGGAAATGGAGGGTTTATATAGTAGTGGTGGAGGAAATATGCATGGAAGGCAATTTAATGAGGGTTGACAAGGAATCATAAACCTAGACCTCATTTTAACCTTGGGAAAAATCTGGTGCATTAAATGGAAAGATTGGTGAGAGTGAGGAGCAAGCCAAAATTCGGTTTTCCCGTAGCTGTTGTAACAGCCTGTATGGGCAACTTTGAAAAATCATATCTGACTTAATTCTGACCGAAATTGTCTCATTCTTATACTCAAATTGAAGCCCCAGATGTCTAGTTTCTAGAAAAATTAACCTCATTCACAGATTCAAAATATTCTGAGAGATATCAATGAAAGGATGAGCAGAGGTCATTTGTTAGAAAATGGTTTCAGCACAATTAATATTAATATGTCCCAAATTAGCTCTCAATTAACATTAAATGGCTCTAATCACTCCAATTTCAGACCTAATTGGTTCCAAATTTACACTAATTAAAAGATAATTGTACAAATTACTCATTTAATAATTAATGTTTAACTATCTAATTAATTAGGTGTATGCAAACTCACCATAAAATGTAGTCCTAACCAATCAAATTATGACACATCATTGATCTCCAATTGATTACACTTATAACCAATTGAAATCAATTGTTCATAATCACATATAGTCGGACTCAATTTGTGATAGTGCATCTCAGCCATTAAAACTTGATTTGATGATAACTTTCAATTTGGTGCTCCGATTAGGACTTATGACTAGTTGATTTGATCGTTACAACATCAAGATCATTTTGATAAAATGAGATTAAGGATCTAATAGTCATGATTAAAATGCATATTTTTGAGGTGAAAGTATCCTTTTACCCTCCATGTGAGGTTAAATATGGGTTGCAAAATTGGGTGTCAACAGAATGCGTCTCATTGGCAGAGCTTAAAAAGCGAATGTCAATATCTAAAAAAGACACCTAACATTGTAATCAATATTTAACCATGGGGAATGTATGATGCATGTAGATAAAAATGTAGATGGTCATGTTGTGAATCAAAATGTGGACCGAATCTCAAGGGAGATTGTCTAAGTACCTCTTGGTGGGAGGATCAGGTCTAAACGTAGTTCATGCATGCAATTTTTTCTTTTTTTCTTTTTTGAATGAGTACAAGACATGCTTACCTGAGGTCAAGAAAATATGGAGATTCTAGTCATGTGTTTCTGAGAACCAAAGGTTCTGGATCCTGGCTCATGTTTTCAAAGACCTAGAATTTTTGGATCTTAGCTCATGTTTTCAGAGGACCAAGGGTTTTTTAGGCTTTGGCTCATGTTTTCATAGGACCAAAGGTTCTGGATCCTGGCTCATGTTTTCAAAGGACCTAGGATTTTTGGATCTTGGCTCATGTTTTCAGAGGATTAAGGGTTTTTAGGTTTTGGCTCATGTTTTCAGAGAACCAAAGGTTTTGATCCTGGCACATGTTTTCAGAGGACCTAGGATTTTTGGATCTTGACTCATGTTTTCAGAGGACCAAGGGTTTTTGGGGTTTGGCTCATGTTTTCAGAGGACTAAGGGTTTTTGGGGCTTTAGCTCATGTTTTTAAAGGACCAAAGGTTCTGGATCCTGGCTCATGTTTTCAGAGACCTAGGATTTTTGGATCTTGACTCATGTTTTCAGAGGACCAAAGGTTCTAAATCTTGGTTCATGTTTTCAGAGACCTAGGATTTTTGGATCTTGGCTCATGTTTTCAGAGGACCAAAGGTTCTGGATCCTGGTTCATGTTTTTAGAGACCTAAGATTTTTGGATCTTTGCTCATATTTTCAGAGGACTAAGGGTTTTTCGGGCTTTGGCTCATGTTTTCAAAGGACCAAAGGTTTTGGATCCTGGTTCATGTTTTCAGAGGCCTATGATTTTTAGATCTTGGCTCATGTTTTCAGAGGACCAAGGGTTTTTGGGGCTTTGGCTCCTGTTTTCAGAGGACTAAAGGTTCTGGATCCTGGCTTATGTTTTCAGAGGACCTAGAATTTTTGGATCTTGGCTCATGTTTTAGAAGACCAAGGGTTTTTGAGGCTTTGGCTCATGTTTTCAGAGGACCAAAGGTTCTGAATCCAGGCTCGTGTTTTCAAAGGACCTAGGATTTTTGGATTTTGGCTCATGTTTTTAGAGGACCAAAGGTTCTGGATCCTGGTTCATGTTTTCAGAGACCTAAGATTTTTGGATCTTGGCTCATGTTTTCAAAGGACCAAGGGTTTTTTAGGCTTTGGCTCATGTTTTCAGAGGACCAAAGGTTCTGGATCCTGGTTCATGTTTTTCAGAGACCTAGGATTTTTGGATCTTGACTCATGTTTTCAGATGTTTTCAGAGGACCAAGGGTTTTTTGGGCTTTGGCTCATGTTTTCAGAGGACCAAAGGTTCTGGATCCTGGTTCATATTTTTCAGAGACCTAGGATTTTTGGATCTTGGCTCATGTTTTCAGAGGACCAAGGGTTTTTTAGGCTTTGGCTCATGTTTTCAGATGACTAAAGGTTCTGGATCCTGGCTCATGTTTTCAGAGACCTAGGATTTTTGGATCTTGGCTCATGTTTTCAGAAGACCAAGGGTTTTTTGGGCTTTGGCTCATGTTTTCAGAGGACCAAAGGTTCTGGATCCTGGCTCATGTTTTCAGAGACCTAGGATTTTTTGATCTTGGCTCATGTTTTCAGAGGACCAAGGGTTGTTTGGGGCTTTGGCTCATGTTTTCAGAGGACCAAAGGTTCTAGATCCTGGCTCATGTTTTCAAAGACCTAGGATTTTTAGATCTTGGCTCATGTCGATGTGTGTGGGCCTTTTACCCTAGTTCCTGCAAAATAAATATTTTCAATTAATAACAGAGTTAGTCATTGAAAAAAATTTGGCATACCTGGTGAATGCCCCTAGTTTGGGACATATTCCATACTTCGATGAATGCTGAGGGTAGACAGTTGACTTGATGTTGCACCACTGAAAAATATGGAAGAGGATCATAGCTTTCTATTCCTGAAGAAGAATTTAATGAAGATTTTTTTTTTTTTTTGGACTTTTTTTTTGAAAATTTTGGAAATCTTGAATTTTTTGAAGAAATTAAAAATTTTGATTCATGAATTTTTTTTTTTTTTTTTTTTGAAAAATTTGGAAACCTTGAATTTTTTGAAAAAATTGAAAATTTTGATTGATGAATTTTTTTTTTTTTTTGAAAAATTTGGAAATCTTGAATTTTTTCAAGGAATTGAAAATTTTGATTGATGTGTTTTTTTTTTTTTTTTTTGAAAGCAACCTAAGAAGTACAAGCCCAATGCCCTTAGTCCTAAGGCCTTTTTTTGAAAATTTCCTTCTTCTTCTTCTTCTTTTTTTTTTTTTGAAATATGAAGATTTTTTCATTATCAAATACTGAAGAAGATGAAGATAAATATGGAGTAAAAAGTGATGAAGATTTATTCATGATGACTTTTTTTTTTTTTTTTTTTTGGTTGAAAAACCTATCCTTTGAATGAGAACAACTTTGGCTGGAAGTTAATGCGGATTGCTAAGTCCTTGTTTAATTCCTGCAAAAAGATAATTTCAATTTAGCAATGGATTTATTCATTGAAATGAATTGGAAGTACTTAGTCAATGTCCCTAGTTTGAGGAATATTCCATGCTTAGATTGAAGTTGAGTTCATTTGATGTTGCGACTATTGGAGAACATGAAAGAAGATCACGGTCCGTCATCATTGGTTCCTGCAAAATGGCTTTCTTTCTCTAGCTTGTTAGAAACCAATTATCATGAAAACATTTTTAGCCATTGCCATTAGTGTAGACATGCTTACAAAAAATGGATTGATGCCTCAAATGAAAACATGATTTCATGCGAGAAGGACACATTCGCATACAATATAAATAGGCCAATGCCCCAAGTTTAAGCATGCTTGATGCAAAACAAATGGGTTTAGCCTAACATGCATCCAAACAATTTTGTCACATTATTTTGACTTTGTTCTCCAAGGTTGTTTGGGTGAATGGGACCAGGCCTCTAAAAGGCTGCCTACGTACCTCTCTCATAGAGGATCAGGTCAAGACGTAGCTCAAGAGAACTGGATTTTGAAAAAGAACGTTTTTTTTTTTTTTTTTTGAAATAAACAAATTTCCCTTTTTTTTTTTTTTGGAACAAGATATGATCCTTTGAACAACCATTTTAGAAAATCATAGTGTTTAAGAACCAAACAAATCTCTTTGATTAGGAAAGATCAAGATCATTAAACTCATATAATCAAATTTGCTTCATCCTTTTGAACATCGTCAGATTGAGTCTCCAAAGGCAATCAAGAAATGAAATGTGATAATATTTATGAATCACATTGTTGGGTGCAAACAAGGAGAATGCTCCAGGTTTGGAAGTTCTTTTGAGTCATTTTGAGTATTAGAGAATTTGAGAAATTTTTTCCTTGACCATATCATCCTGTGGGGTTTGACAATTTTAAGCACTTTTCCTTTTTAATTCAAGAGAAAAATATTGTTAGAGTCTAAAATGCACCTACAATTAGCAAGACTTTAAGGAGGTCTTATTCATGGGTTGTAATGTAGGCCAAGTTTAGGTTATGAAATGAATTATATAAAAAGGTTCAAAATCCCCTATGATGTTCTCCCAAGTATGCATTACTCAAAAATCAAGTATTGGAGGAGTTTTCCCATTTCTTCTTTGCCATCTTCTCACTAATCTTCATTGATCATCTGTATCAACATTTGTTTTTATGCACATTCCCTTGAATCATACCCCTAGACTTTCATCCTGTAAAATCCTTTTCTTTTAGGTTACATCTTCACGTTTTCAATTTGCTAGGATTTTCCTTTTTTCCTTTTTTTTTTTTTTTTTTTTTGGCCCTAACTTTTGCCTAGACCACCCTTTTGGGTTTTTAGCCTAGCGGGATTTTTTTTTTTTTTTTTTTTTTTGGCCTTAGCTTTTGCCTAGATCGCCCTTTTGGGTTTTCAGCCGAGACGGTTTTTTTTTTTTTTTTTTTGGTCTTTCATCTCTTGATTGAATAAACTTTTAGGGACATTTTGCCCTTCTTGTTTTCTCAAATTAATGATTTTTGGTCATTTTGATGCACTTTCTAGACTCGTTTCTTACCTCGATGCACTTGCACCTTTCTGTGCTTGATGAATCTTTCATTTTTTGATGAAATCTCTTTTGGATGAATCTTGAATTCCTCTTAGCATGATGAATTTTAGGCTCTTCAAACCTGATGCACACTTTTTCTTCTCTCACATTGATGGAATTTCATTTCTCTTTCCTTGATTGAGTGAAAACTCATTTTGCTTTGATGATCTCTTATCTTTAACTAAATGAATTCACTACTTATCTTTCATGTCCTCTAGGAGAGCTTTATCAATTAGCTTCAAAACTCAAGGTCGACTGCTCCTCAACATGAGATTTAAGCATGCATACTTTGAATTTTCTCACCCTAGGTTTAGATTTTAATGAGTTCATGTGAAATGAGGCCAAGTGTTTAAAGGCTCAAATGGGTTAGCAATGGATAATGATCATTCTAGGTATTAAAGTATAATCTTGTTTTACCAAAAACGGCCTCCTATCCCTAGCAATGCTTACTTGTAGGCACAGTGACTTGAGCTCTTTTAATAAATTCCTCTTAAAAGAGAAAGTATGAATGCTCTATTGGAGACACAAAAGTTTTCAAAAGTTCAGAATGAATGCATGAGCCTTTTAAATTTTCTAATGGATAGATTTTCTTTGATTGCCTTGCAAGACCATTTCGTCTTTTATTCAAAGTAATTTAGCAAAAGTGTTTACACAGATCAAATGAAATCAATCCTTTCTCAGTACAAGTTGATTGTTCAAGCCTTTAAACATCTTAGCAATACTTCAAGGAGGTCTTATTCATGGGTTGTAATGTAGGCCAGGCTTAGGTTATGAAATGAATGATATAAAAATGCTCAAAATCCCCTATGATGTTCCCCCAAGCATGCATTACTCAAAAATCAAGTATTGGAGGAGTTTTCCCATTTCTTCTTTGCCATCTTCTCACTAGTCTTCGTTGATCATCTGTATCAACATTTGTTTTTATGCTCATTCCCTTGAATCATACCTCTAGAGTTTCATCTTGTAAAATCCTTTTCTTTTTGGCCCTAACTTCTGCCTAGACCACATTTTTGGGTTTTTAGCCTAGCGGGCTTTTTTTTTTTTTTTTTGTCTTTTATCTCTTGATTGAATGAACTTTTGGGGACATTTGGCCCTTCTTGTTTTTCTCAGATTAATGATTTTTGGTCATTTTGATGCACTTTCTAGACTCCTTTCTTGCCTCGATGCACTTGCACCATTCTGTACTTTATGAATCTTTCATTTTGTGATGAAATCTCTTTTGGATGAATCTTGTATTTCTCTTGGCATGATGAATTTTAGGCTCTTCAAATTTGATACACACTTTTTTTTTCTCTCACATTGATGGAATTTCATTTCTCTTTCCTTGATTGAGTGAAAACTCATTTTTCTTCGATGATCTCTTATCTTTAGATTAATGAATTCTCTACTTATCTTTCATGTCCTCTAGGAGAGCTTTATCAATTAGCTTCAAAACTCAAGGTCGACTGCTTCTCAACATTAGATTTAAGCATGCATACTTTGAATTTTCGCACCCTAGGTTTAGATTTTAATGGGTTTATGTGAAAAAAAGGCCAAGTGTTTAAAGGCTCAAATGGGCTACTAATGGATAATGATCATTCTAGGTATTAAGGTATAATTTTGTTTTACCAAAAACAGCCTCCTATGCCTAGTAATGCTTGCTTGTAGGCACAGTTTTTGGTTAAATCTGGCTTTGTATCTCATACAAAACACGTAGCGGAAGCAATAAACAAAGATCTATTTCATTTATGATAGATAACTTGCATTATGTAAATTTTAGAATTTAAGAACAAGATAGCGTACCTTGGTGCGGTGAAATTCAAAACAAAAGATTATAAGTACTTGAGAACACTTTTAATCTTCACTCCAATTCCACTTTACGCCCAAGAAGTGTGGTCTCTCAATCAGTTTTCAAGGGAGAATAATTGAGTGGCTTCACTCGCACATACACACCACTTCACAATGGTGTCTCTCTTTTTATTTTTTTCTCTTATGAAAAAATTCTGTATGTTTCTCCCTTTTATAACTAACTGATTATCTAATTGAGCTAGCTTATTGGGCCTTTCCAATTGCGCTTTAATGTGTGGCTTGGAGTGGGACTAAAAGGGACCAATAAGACATTAGCTCCAATGGGCCTTGGGCTTTTCTGTCAACTCTTGACAAGTCCAAAGTTACCATTAATTATATTTAATACCACTATATAAATATAATTGCACTCTAGGCCTTATTAATTAATTATATCCTAAGACTTTATTATTCATGCACCCCTTCATAAAATATTCATAGTAATACAAAGTCATAAATGTAAACTGCGACTTTGTAAATTACTATATCTTAATCCTTGAGTACCCAGTTTAATCTTTTAAAGTTATTCATCATATATTTATGAAATCTAATTTCATAAATATATACTTTAGTAATTTCTTACCAAAGTGGTTAGGCCTAACTCTCTGAATAACTGAACCCATTAAACTTATCTTAAGGGAATATTTTATATCTCCGTTAAGAGATTATGAATTCCATCTTGAGAATATATGTTCCATCAACACTAGATGTGGCTGCCCAAAATACTGACGTTTTGACCGTTACTTTAGATCTCACTCCTAATATATCAAAGCAACCTACACTTCATGATTAGGTCCATTATTCTCTCAGGATTAAGAGTTCATGCAAATATAAGTCGTGAGATTTATTATTCAATTGACAGTCGTTAGGAGAATAATAAATCTCACAGCGGTCTAGTTCAATATGTCTTAACTCCTAAAATATATTAACACATCAACTAAAAGTCTCCACTTTCATGATCAAGACAAATCATCTTAGTTTATATGTTATAGTCTTCGCAGATGAAATGCCCAATTTCATCACCGACTACGAACTAAAATTCTGAGTTTACAAAGAACTTGTGACTTATATCTTCTGTGACTAAATCACATAAATCACATACTATGCATCTCATGGACTAAATGATAATGTCCGAAAATTCATGTTACTATTATTTTAGGTAATAATAAAATAACTTTATTAATTACAATATTAAGTCATACATCATGTCATACATAATGTCAATCATAATATTATACATAGCATCATACAATAGGATTTAAGGGCACTAATCCCAACATATCTCCCACTTGCCCTAAAGACTATTGTGCACTAATCTAACTCCCATTGCCTTCAAATGCGACTCGAAGGTCCTTTGAGGCAAGGTTTTGGTAAAGGGATCTGTTAGATTATTTGCACTTTCAATCTTTGCTACCATCACATCTCCACGAGCAATAATATCTCTAATAATGTGGTACTTCCTCTCAATGTGCTTTCCTTTCTTGTGATTCCTTGGATCTTTCGATTGTGCAACTGCACCACTATTGTCGCAAAACAATGTGATGGGAACTTGTTCCATTCTCATTACACCAAGGTCAGAAAGGAATTTCTTGAGCCATACAGCTTTTTTTGCTGCTTCATAAGCAGCAACATATTCTGCTTCCATGGTGGAGTCCGCAATACAAGATTGTTTGACACTCCTCCATGTTATGGCTCCACCTCCCAAGGAGAATACACATCCTGATGTGGACTTTCTAAAATCTAGATCCGACTGAAAATCTGAATCTGTATAGCCAATGGGTATCAAATCCTCACACCGATATACAAGCATATAATCTCTCATTCTCCGTAGATACTTGAGAATATGCTTTACAGCTTGCTAATGTTTTGGTCCTGGATTCGATTGATATCGGCTGATCATGCCAACTGAATAGCAAATAACTGGTCTAGTACAAAGCATGGCATACATGAGACTTCCTACTGTAGAAGCATAAGGAACTTGTCTCATTATATCTTCTTCCTCTTGAGTCTTAGGCCTTTGGTCATCAGACAGAGGAACTCCATGTCTGAAAGGAAGTAATCCTTTCTTGGAGTTTTGCATGCTAAACCGTTCTAGAACCTTATCTATATATTCAGCCTCTGATAAGCCTAACATCCTATTCTTGCGATCTCGCCAAAACTTGATTCCTAGAATAAAGTTAGCCTCACCCAAGTCCTTCATATCAAATTGGCTTGACAACCAAACCTTTACCGATGACATTACCCCTACATCATTTCCAATGAGTAGAATGTCATCAACATAAAGCACTAGGAACATTACTACTTTATCTCGATGTCTTTTGTACACACATGGTTCATCAAGATTTTGTTCAAAACCAAATGTCTTGATTGCTTGATCAAATCTGATGTTCCATGACCTAGATGCTTGTTTAAGTCCATAAATGGACCTTTTTAACTTGCATACCATATGTTCTTGGTTCTTTGCTATGAAACCTTCCGGTTGCATCATATAGATTTCTTCTTCGAGATTGCCATTAAGAAATGTAGTCTTGACATCCATTTGCCAAATCTCATAATCATAATGAGCAGCAATGGATAAGAGAATTCTGATAGATTTAAGCATGGCTACTGGCGAAAAAGTTTCATCATAGTCAATACCTTCTTTTTGTGTATACCCTTTCGCCACTAGTCTTGCTTTAAAGGTTTCAACCTTTCCATCTACCCTCTCTTCCTCTTGTAAACCCATTTGCAACCTACAGGTTTAATGCCATTAGGTGCCTTTACAAGATCCCAAACTTGATTGGAATACATGGAATCTAATTCAGATTTCATAGCTTTGATCCAATGATGTGCATCCATATCATTCATTGCCTCTTCATAAGTGTAGGGATCTGATTTAGCCTCTTCTGAGATAGCTTCATAAGTTTCTCCCAAACCTATGAATCTTATAGGAGGCTGAACAATTCTCCCACTACGACGAGGCACCTGTGTACTAGACATCTTATGAGTAGTATCTTGTGGTGTATCCAATACAACCACATCATCCCTAGTTTCATCTATTGGTTGTTCAACTAAAGGTTCATTCATTTCAGGCAAAACAACTTTATTTCTAGGGTCAAAATTATTCATATAATCATCTTCCAAAAATTTGGCATGTGTGCTAACAAACACTTTGTTATCTTTATGATTATAGAATAAATAACCCTTTGTTTCTTTTGAATACCCTAAAAACATGCATACTTCGGTTTTAGATTCCAACTTATCAGACTTCCTTTTCAACACATGTGCTGGACATCCCCAAATGTGGAGATATTTCATACTAGGCTTACGTCCACTCCACAATTCCTTAGGTGTGTTGGGAACAGATTTTGATGGAACTAAATTCAAAATATGCATTGCAGTTTTTAGTGCATATCCCCAAAAAGATACTGGTAAAGTTGAGTAACTCATCATGGGCCTAACCATTTCCAAAAGAGTCCTATTCCTTCTTTCTGCTACACCATTCTGTTGGGGAGTTCCAGGTGCAGTCAATTGGGATATAATCCCATTTTGAGTTAAGTAATCCTTGAAATCCCCAAGAAGGTATTCGCCACCACGATCAGATCGAATGGCTTTTATGCATTTACCTAATTGATTCTCAACTTCAGCCCTAAACTCTTTGAACTTTTCAAAGGCTTCGGACTTCCGTCTCATTAGGTACACATAACCATATCTTGAGTAATCATCGGTAAAAGTGATGAAGTACTCATAACCTCCTTTTGCTTGGGTTGACATAGGACCACATACATCTGTATGAACTAATTCAAGTAACTCTTGGGCTCTTCTACCTTTTTCATTAAAAGGTTGTTTGGTCATTTTGCCTTCCAAACAAGATTCACAAACTGAAAATTCATCAAAGTCCAATGGCTCTAAAAGTCCATCTTTGATCAGTCTTTGAATTCTATTTGGATTAATAAGACTCAAACGCAAGTGCCAAAGATATGCTTCATTAGTAGAAGGAAACTTTCTCTTTATTGATTTTACATGAGAGTTATGATCTAATTCAGAATTATATAATTCATGCTTATCAGGAGTTAAAATATAAAGACCATCCACAATATTGCCAAAACAGATAAACACTTTATCCTTCTTTATTACAACATTGTCTTTTAGGATAACATAATATCCATGTTTACCTAAATAAGTTGCAGAAATTAAATTCCTACGAACATTAGGTACATACAAACAATCTTCTAATATTAAAACTCTAGATCCAAAATATAAATTAAACACTCCAATAGCTACAACTGGAATCCTACTCCCATCAGTCAAGGTAAGAAACATTTCCCCTTCATTCAGTTTTCTGGTCTCTTGAAACCCCTGCAAGGATTTGCAGATATGATTAGTACAACCTAAATCCACACACCAGGAATCTGTGAGATTCTGTACCAAACATGTTTCAAGAAGGAATGTACTTTTCATACCTTTATTCTTGGCAGCCTTAAATATTGGACAATTCCTCTTCCAATGTCCTTTCTCACCACAATGGAAACACTTTCCTTTGGTTTTCTTTCCTTTGTTGGCAACTCCTAAGGCAACTTGTTTACCATCTTGCTTAGTGAAGTTCTTCTTCTTCTTCTTCTTATCTTTGCCTTTCAACTTAGGTTGAGAAGTAGAAGCTTCACCAACATTGGCTTCAACACTAGAAGTACCAAGGATGCCTTCCGCCGCTACCAACTCATTCATCAATTCAGACAATGTATAAATATTTTTGTTCATATTATAGTTAAGTCTGAATTCCTTGAATGATTCTGATAATGACTGGAATATCATATCCACTTGGGATTTTCCATCAATATCGGCACCTAAAACTTCCAATGTATTCAGATTGGAGATCATCCTAAGACAATGCTCCCTCACTGAAGTACCTTCAGCCATTTTGGTATTATAAATCTGCCTCATAGTTTCTTGCCTTGCAGAACGGCCTTGCTCACCAAACATCTCCTTCAGACTTAGCATTATGTCCGAAACTAGTTCTACATCCTGCATTTGATGCTGTAGAACATTTGAAATAGATGCTAGGATATAGCACTTAGCCATCTCATTAGATTTCTGCCAACGATCATATCGCTGTTTTTCCTCAAGAGGAGCATTTAATGATGGAAAGCTAGGACATGGTTGAGTAAGCACATATTTGTGCTCTTCAGCAGTTAGAACAATGTCCAAGTTTCTTTTCCAGTCAACATAGTTGGATCCAATCGGTTTGTTTTGATTAAGTATAGCAACAAGTGGGCTAAATGATGCCATGATTTTAAATCTGAAAATAACAAACATGAATATAATAAGTAAACTAGACACTATCAATTTAGCATATAATCATATAATATGGAACCTTATAAAACCATAAAATAATATATGCAACGACAATCCAATCCATGTCTATAATTCCTTGGTAGCAAGTTTATTATAAACACATTAATTGACTGAGAACTATTCTCATTATTAGTGTTATCATGATAACTCTTATCATACACTAATAATATGCCGTATTAGCTTTAGCCTCTAAGTAATAATGACATAGCTCCTTTGGGAGGTTAACATTACACTTAGTCTAGTGTACACCATTATCTAGAATCATGTGTAACCACATTTCATCTCCCTTATAATGTTTAAACTTGTAGTACCATGGAACAAAACACCCTCCTTTGGGATCGTGAGGCATATACACCAAGACGAGGTGCTTGTCCACACTACTTTAAACAGATTAGTTCAATCTTGTAGTACTATGAAGTAAACACCCTCCTTTGGGATCGCAAGGCATATACGCCAAGACAAGATGCTTACCCACACTACTATAAACTGATAATGGAGGCCGTGAGATGCAACTCTTGTATCTCTCTCCCACTAGATATTTTTAATTAAAGGTTTTTATGGTCAAGAACTATATTAATGCTAGAAACCCTTGAAAACATAATCCTAATCTCATTAGGAATAAATTTCATTAAATGAATACTTTAATTTTAGCATTAATATATATATATATATATCCATGTATCTCTATATAAATTGCAACATATGAAACACACTTTAATATATGAATCCAAGACATCCAAGGCATATAAAAATTTGAATGCATATGAACCCATATAAACATATATCTCAAGACAATTGTCACACCATATATATAATATACGGATTCAATACTTCCAAGGAAAGTAGTTTTCATGCTTATAATATATGACAATTAACACACCATAATGTTAATTGCCTTGTTATAGCCAAGCAATGCAAAACAAAGTCCAAGCGGTGCAATAACTTGGTTCACGCACATGGCAGTTATTGAATTTCAAAAACATATATCCTTGGCAATCACTATTAAGACACGGCACCATTACTTAATAGTTATAGGCCACTTCGAACAAACCAATGTAATACAATGGTTATCATCATGAACGGTTATCTAACAACATCATTCTAGAAGTCTATAGAAACTTCAATCTATATAACCGAATGGTCTTCAATCATTGTTATATAGCAAGGATTCAAATGAATCCTTTAAAACAACAAAAAAACAACCGTGGGCCAACATAAATGCTTTTGAAGATGGAATTCGATTTTAAAAAGAATTCACTTCACATCAACGCAAAGTCAATCTCCAAAAATAAATTATGAAATCAAAAATCCTATAAACGTGATTATATAGAACAATCACGGCAGATTCAAGAATCCCATAACACAAAGAAAATGATATTCTTTGATTCTAAAATTCAATCACATGCTATACAATCATGATATAAAAACCTGGCTTTGATACCAATTGTTGGTTAAATCTGGTTTTGTATCTCATACAAAACACGTATCGGAAGCAATAAACAAAGATCTATTTCATTCATGATAGATAACTTGCATTATGTAAATTTCAGAATTTAAGAACAAGATAGCGTACCTTGGTGCGGTGAAATTCAAAACAAAAGATTATAAGTACTTGAGAACACTTTTAATCTTCACTCCAATTCCACTTTACGCCCAAGAAATGTGGTCTCTCAATCAGTTTTCAAGGAAGAATAATTGAGTGGCTTCACTCGCACATACACACCACTTCACAATGGTGTCTCTCTTTTTATTTTTTTCTCTTATGAAAAAATTCTGTATGTTTCTCCTTTTTATAACTAATTGATTATCTAATCAGACTGGCTTATTGGGCCTTTCCAATTGGGCTTTAATGTGTGGCTTGGAGTGGGACCAAAAGGGACCAATAAGACACTAGCTCCAATGGGCCTTGGGCTTTTCTGTCAACTCTTGACAAGTCCAAAGTTACCATTAATTATATTTAATACCACTATATAAATATAATTGCACTCTAGGCCTTATTAATTAATTATATCCCAAGACTTTATTATTCATGCACCCCTTCATAAAATATTCATAGTAATACAAAGTCATAAATGTAAACTGCCACTTTGTAGATTACTACATCTTAATCCTTGAGTACCTAGTTTAATCCTTTAAAGTTATTCATCATATATTTATGAAATCTAATTTCATAAATATATACTTTAGTAATTTCTTACCAAAATGGTTAGGCCTAACTCTCTGAATAACTGAACCCATTAAACTTATCTCAAGGGAATATTTTATATCTCCGTTAAGAGATTATGAATTCCATGTTGAGAATATATGTTCCATCAACACTAGATGTGGCTGCCCAACATACTGACGTTTTGACCGTTACTTTAGATCTCACTCCTAATATATCAAAGCAACCTACACTTCATGATTAGGTCCATTATTTTCTCAGGATTAAGAGTTCATGCAACTATAAGTCGTGAGATTTATTATTCAATTGACAGTCGTTAGGAGAATAATAAATCTCACAGCGGTCTAGTTCAATATGTCTTAACTCTTAAAACATATTAACACATCAACTAGAAGTCTCCACTTCCATGATCAAGATAAATCATCTTAGTTGATATGTTATAGTCTTCGCAGATGAAATGCCCAATTTCATCACCGACTACGAACTAAAATTCTGAGTTTACAAAGAACTTGTGACTTATATCTTCTGTGACTAAATCACATACTATGCATCTCATGGACTAAATGATAATGTCCGAATATTCATGTTACCATTATTTTAGGTAATAATAAAATAACTTTATTAATTACAATATTAAGTCATACATCATGTCATACATAATATCAATCATAATATTATACATAGTATCATACAATAGGATTTAAAGGCACTAATCCCAACAACAGTGACTTGAACTCTTTTAATAAATTCCTCTTAAAAGAAAAGGTATGAATGCTCTATTGGAGACACAAAAGTTTTCACAAATTTGGAATGAATGCATGAGCCTTTTGAATTTTCTAATGGATAGATTTTCTTTGATTGCCTTGCAAGACCATTTCTTCTTTTATTAAAATTAATTTAGCAAAAGTGTTTACATGGATCAAATGAAATCAATTATTTCTCAGTACAAGTTGATTGTTCAAGCCTTTAAACATCTTAGCAAGACTTCAATGAGGTCTTATTCATGGGTTGTAATGTAGGCCAGGTTTAGGTTATGAAATGAATGATATAAAAAGGCTCAAAATCCCCTATGATGTTCCCCCAAGTATGCATTACTAAAAAATCAAGTATTGGAAGAGTTTTCTCATTTCTTCTTTGCCATCTTCTCACTAGTCTTCATTGATCATCTGTATCAACATTTGTTTTTATACTCATTCCCTTGAATCATACCCCTAGACTTTCATCTTGTAAAATCCTTTTCTTTTAGGTTACATTGAGTTTTCAATTTGCTAGGATTTTCCTTTTTTCCCTTTTTTTTTTTTTTTTGCCCTAACTTTTCCCTAGACCACCCTTTTGGGTTTTTAGCCTAACGGTAGGGGTGTCCAAGCAGACCCGGAACCCGTCCAACCCGCCCAACCCGGTCGAGCCGGCCCGAAAACCGTTCGACCCGACCCCGGCGACGGTCGACAGCGGGTCTCCGCCCATAAAACCCGAGACCGGCGGGTCGGTTGACGGGTTTGAGCATGAAAAACCGATTTCAACCGACCCGACCAGAAAACGCATTGAAAAATGATTCCCCGTTGACCGTTACTTTAGATCTCACTCCTAATATATCAAAGCAACCTACACTTCATGATTAGGTCCATTATTTTCTCTGGATTAAGAGTTCATGCAACTATAAGTCGTGAGATTTATTATTCAATTGACAGTCGTTAGGAGAATAATAAATCTCACAGCGGTCTAGTTCAATATGTCTTAACTCTTAAAACATATTAACACATCAACTAGAAGTCTCCACTTCCATGATCAAGATAAATCATCTTAGTTGATATGTTATAGTCTTCGCAGATGAAATGCCCAATTTCATCACCGACTACGAACTAAAATTCTGAGTTTACAAAGAACTTGTGACTTATATCTTCTGTGACTAAATCACATACTATGCATCTCATGGACTAAATGATAATGTCCGAATATTCATGTTACCATTATTTTAGGTAATAATAAAATAACTTTATTAATTACAATATTAAGTCATACATCATGTCATACATAATGTCAATCATAATATTATACATAGTATCATACAATAGGATTTAAAGGCACTAATCCCAACAACAGTGACTTGAACTCTTTTAATAAATTTCTCTTAAAAGAAAAGGTATGAATGCTCTATTGGAGACACAAAAGTTTTCACAAATTTGGAATGAATGCATGAGCCTTTTGAATTTTCTAATGGATAGATTTTCTTTGATTGCCTTGCAAGACCATTTCTTCTTTTATTAAAATTAATTTAGCAAAAGTGTTTACATGGATCAAATGAAATCAATTATTTCTCAGTACAAGTTGATTGTTCAAGCCTTTAAACATCTTAGCAAGACTTCAATGAGGTCTTATTCATGGGTTGTAATGTAGGCCAGGTTTAGGTTATGAAATGAATGATATAAAAAGGCTCAAAATCCCCTATGATGTTCCCCCAAGTATGCATTACTAAAAAATCAAGTATTGGAAAAGTTTTCTCATTTCTTCTTTGCCATCTTCTCACTAGTCTTCATTGATCATCTGTATCAACATTTGTTTTTATACTCATTCCCTTGAATCATACCCCTAGACTATCATCTTGTAAAATCCTTTTCTTTTAGGTTACATTGAGTTTTCAATTTGCTAGGATTTTCCTTTTTTCCCCTTTTTTTTTTTTTTTTTGCCCTAACTTTTCCCTAGACCACCCTTTTGGGTTTTTAGCCTAACGGTAGGGGTGTCCAAGCAGACCCGGAACCCGTCCAACCCGCCCAACCCGGTCGAGCCGGCCCGAAAACCGTTCGACCCGACCCCGGCGACGGTCGGCAGCGGGTCTCCGCCCATAAAACCCGAGACCGGCGGGTCGGTTGACGGGTTTGAGCATGAAAAACCGATTTCAACCGACCCGACCGGAAAACGCATTGAAAAATGATTCCCCGTCGATTTAGCACTGAGATCTCGCCGGATCTCTTCGAGGTCTGGCCTGATTTCGTTGAGATCTGCCGAGATCTCTTCAAGATCCGGCCTAATCTCGAAGAGATCCGGCGATTTTACACTAAGATCTCGTCGGATCTCTTCGAGATCCGACCTAATCTCGAAGAGATCTGCCAGTGATTTCGAGATCTCTTCGAGATTAGGCCAGATCTCGAAGAGATCCAGCAAAAACCAGTGATTTCGGCGAAATCCGGCGACGATTTTGAGCATAAAGACAACCGGCGATGATTTCTGCAAAATCTGAAACCGACCGATACCCGACCGGCGATCTGCTGGCATCCGACCACCCGAACCGCTACCGTCGGCGGGTCGGCGGCGGGTTCAGATTTAGGAGACCCGATCTAGTCGGGTCGGTTCCAGGTTGGGCACAAACCCGACCCGGACCGACCCGTGGACAGCCCTACCTAACGGGCTTTTTTTTTTTTTTTTTTTTTGGCCTTTGCTTTTGCCTAGACCGCCCTTTTGGGTTTTCAGCCTAAAGGGCTTTTTTTTTTTTTTTTTTTTGGTCTTTCATCTCTTGATTGAATGAACTTTTTGGGACATTTTGCCAATCTTGTTTTTCTCAGATTAATGATTTTTGGTCATTTTGATGCACTTTCTAGACTTCTTTCTTGCCTCGATGCACTTGCACCTTTCTGTGCTTGATGAATCTTTCATTTTTTGATGAAATCTCTTTTGGATGAATCTTGTATTCCTCTTAGCATGATAAATTTTAGGCTCTTTAAACTTGATGCACACTTTTTTTCTCTCACATTGATGGAATTTCATTTCTCTTTCCTTGATTAAGTGAAAACTCATTTTTCTTTGATGATCTCTTATCTTTAGCTTAATGAATTCTTTACTTATCTTTCATGTCCTCTAGGAGAGTTTTATCAATTAGCTTCAAAACTCAAGGTCGACTGCTCCTCAACATGAGATTTAAGCATGCATACTTTGAATTTTCCCACCCTAGGTTTAGATTTTAATGGGTTCATGTGAAAAAGAGGACAAGTGTTTAAAGGCTCAAATGGGCTAGCAATGGATAATGATCATTCTAGGTATTAAGGTATAATCTTGTTTTGCCAAAAACGGCCTCCTATCCCTAGCAATGCTTGCTTGTAGGCACAGTGACTTGTGCTCTTTCAATAAATTCTTCTGAAAAGAAAAAGTATGAATGCTCTATTGGAGACACAAAAGTTTTCAGAAATTTGGAATGAATGCATGAGCCTTTTGAATTTTCTAATGGATAGATTTTCTTTGATTGCCTTGCAAGACTATTTCTTCTTTTATTCAAAGTAATTTAGCAAAAGAGTTTACATGGATCAAATGAAATCAATCATTTCTCAGTACAAGTTGATTGTTCAAGCCTTTAAACATCGTAGCCAGACTTCAATGAGGTCTTATTCATGGGTTGTGATGTAGGCCAGGTTCAGGTTATGAAATGAATGATATAAAAAGGCTCAAAATCCCCTATGATTCCCCCAAGTATGCATTACTCAAAAATCAAGTATTGGAGCAGCTTTCCCATTTCTTCTTTGCCATCTTCTCACTAGTCTTCATTGATCATCTGTATCAACATTTGTTTTTATGTTCATTCCCTTGAATCATACCTCTAGACTTTCATCTTGTAAAATCCTTTTCTTTTAGGTTACATGTTCAAGTTTTCAATTTGTTAGGATTTTCCTTTTTTCCTTTTTTTTTTTTTTTTTTTTGCCCTAACTTTTGCCTAGACCACCCTTTTGTGTTTTTAGCTTAGTGGGCTCTCTTTTTCTTTTTTTTTTTTTTGCCTTAGCTTTTGCCTAGACCACCCTTTTGGGTTTTCAGCCTAGAGGGCTTTTTTATGTTTTATTTTTTTGGTCTTTCATCTCTTCATTGAATGAACTTTTGGGGACATTTTGCACTTCTTGTTTTTCTCAGATTAATGATTTTTGGTCATTTTGATGCACTTTCTAGACTCCTTTCTTGCCTCGATGCACTTGCACCTTTCTGTGCTTGATGAATCTTTCATTTTTTGATGAAATCTCTTTTGGATAAATCTTGTATTCCTCTTGGCATGATGAATTTTAGGCTCTTCAAATTTGATGCATACTTTTTTTTCTCTCACATTGATGGAATTTCATTTCTCTTTCCTTGATTGAGTGAAAACTCATTTTTCTTTGATGATCTCTTATCTTTAGCTTAATGAAGTCTTTACTTATCTTTCATGTCCTCTAGGAGAGCTTTATCAATTAACTTCAAAACTCAAGGTCGACTGCTCCTCAACATGGGATTTAAGCATGCATACTTTGAATTTTCCCACCTTAGGTTTAGATTTTAATGGGTCCATGTGAAAAAGAGGCCAAGTGTTTAAAGGCTCAAATGGGCTAGCAATGGATGATGATCATTCTAGGTATTAAGGTATGTTAGGACATATATGTTTTAACTTGTTTAAGAACATATGTCACTTAGTTATGTAAATTGGCTAATCCTTTGACAAAACGCACTCTGCTTGTAATTGGGTAGTTCTAGGTGTTTTTAATACTTCAAGAAATAATGTTTCAAGGTCAAGTGTTGAAGTCATCAAGTCTGTCCAAGAGAAAGCAAGCTGAAGTGCAAAGTTTTTAAAGCTCGACACCTCTCGACAGCTACCTCGACACCTGCTATCTGTCAAGATTTAAAAAGTCAGATTTTCAATCTGATTTTCTTGGGATCCGTGAATATGTTTTTGGGTCTTCTTTTCTTTTAACCCTAAACATATAAAAGGATTATTTTAAGAGCCGTTTTGGGTGACACAAGTTGCATTATCATTGAGCAATCTTTGTTTAAGCAAATTGTGATCAACAGACGAAGTTCTTGACCTAGTTCATCTTCCATCAAGAAGTTGCTGTGTATTTGCACCATAGGGTTTTGTAACCAAGCATCTTCTTGCTATTCATCAAGTGGATGGACTGAAAAACTTTGCAGCCAACCATTCTTCCTCAGTTGGTATTCTGAAGTCGCGTACTTGGATCCGCGCATTGGTTAGTCACGTACTTGGGAGCCGTGCATCAAAGGTGGAGACTGTCACTACAGATCAAGTCCAATTGGGTATTGGGGTAAGGGTTCAACTGTAGGTTGGTAAGGTACTTGGGATTCATTTACTTGTAACCGCTTGATTTGATAATAGTGGAGTTACGGGAGTGGTGACCTGAAAATCACCCGGTGGGGTTTTTGCCATTAGGGTTTTCCCCATTCGTAAACAAATCACCGTGTTATTTATTTTCCGCTGCATATTTAGTTGATTTGTGATTTGTTTGTGCTTCCATAAAATTGCATGATTAATTGATTAATTAATTACTTGGCTAAATTAATTAATTAGGGTTAATCACAAGGGGTCATTCAGATTGTGACCTATCAAGGTATAATCTTGTTTTACCATAAACGGCCTTCTATCACTAGCAATGCTTGCTTGTAGGCACAGTGACTTGAGCTCTTTTAATAAATTCCTCTTAAAAGAAAAAGTATGAATGCTCTATTGGAGACACAAAAGTTTTTAGAAATTTGGAATGAATGCATGAGCCTTTTGAATTTTCTAATGGATAGATTTTCTTTGATTGCCTTGCAAGACCATTTCTTCTTTTATTCAAAGTAATTTAGCAAAAGAGTTTACATGGATCAAATGAAATCAATCCTTTCTCAGTATAAGTTGATTGTTCAAGCCTTTAAACATCTTAGCAAGACTTCAAGGAGATCTTATTCATGGGTTGTAATGTAGGACAGGTTTAGGTTATGAAATGAATGATATAAAAAGGCTCAAAATCCCCTATGATATTTCCCCAAGTATGCATTACTCAAAAATCAAGTATTGGAGGAATTTTTCCATTTCTTCTTTGCCATCTTCTTACTAGTCTTCATTGATCATCAGTATCAACATTTGTTTTTATGCTTATTCCCTTAAATCATACCTCTAGACTTTCATCTTGTAAAATCCTTTTCTTTTAGGTTACATCTTCAAGTTTTCAATTTGCTAGGATTTTCCTTTTTTCCTTTTTTTTTTTTTTTGGCCCTAACTTTTGCCTAAACCACCCTTTTGGGTTTTTAGCTTAGCGGGCCTTTTTTTTTTCTTTTTCTTTTTTTTTTTTTGCCTTAGTTTTTGCCTAGACCGCCCTTTTGGGTTTTCAGCCTAAAGGGCATTTTTCTTTTTTGGTCTTTTATCTCTTGATTGAATGAAGTTTGGGGGACATTTTGCCTTTCTTGTTTTTCTTAGATTATTGATTTTTGGTCATTTTGATGCACTTTCTAGACTCCTTTCTTGCCTCAATGCACTTGCACCTTTCTGTGCTTAATGAATCTTTCATTTTTTGATGAAATCTCTTTTGAATGAATCTTGTATTCCTCTTGGCATGATGAATTTTAGGCTCTTCAAACTTGAAGCGCACTTTTTTTCTGTCACATTGATCGAATTTCATTTCTCTTTCCTTGATTGAGTGAAAACTCATTTTTCTTTGATGATCTCTTATCTTTAGCTTAATGAATTCTCCACTTATCTTTTATGTCCTCTAGGACAGCTTTATCAATTAGCTTCAAAACTCAATGTCGACTCCTCCTCAACATGAGATTTAAGTATGCATACTTTGAATTTTCCCACTCTAGGTTTAGATTTTAATGGGTTCATGTGAAAAAGAGGACAAGTGTTTAAAGGCTCAAATGGGCTAGCAATGGATAATGATCATTCTAGGTATTAAGGTATAATCTTGTTTTACTAAAAACGGCCTCCTATCCCTAGCAATGCTTGCTTGTAGGCACAGTAACTTGAACTCTTTTAATAAATTCCTCTTAAAAGAAAAAGTATGAATGCTCTATTGGAGACACAAAAGTTTTCAGAAATTTGGAATGAATGCATGAGCATTTTGAATTTTCTAATTGATAGATTTTCTTTGATTGCCTTGCAAGACCATTTCTTCTTTTATTCAAAGTAATTTAGCAAAAGAGTTTACATGGATCAAATGAAATCAATCATTTCTCAGTACAAGTTGATTGTTCAAGCCTTTAAACATCTTAGCAAGACTTCAAGGAGATCTTATTCATGGGTTGTAATGTACGCTAGGTTTAGGTTATGAAATGAATGATATAAAAAGGCTCAAAATCCTCTATGATATTTCCCCAAGTATGCATTACTCAAAAATCAAGTATTGGAGCAGCTTTCCCATTTCTTCTTTGCCATCTTCTTACTAGTCTTCATTGATCATCTGTATCAACATTTGTTTTTATGCTCATTCCCTTGAATCATACCTCTAGACTTTCATCTTGTAAAATCCTTTTCTTTTAGGTTACATGTTCAAGTTTTCAATTTGCTAGGATTTTCCTTTTTTCTTTTTTTTTTTTTTTTTTTGGCCCTAACTTTTGCCTAGACCACCCGTTTGGGTTTTTAGCTTAGCAGGCTCTTTTTTTTTTTCTTTTTTTTTTCTTTTTTTGCCTTAAATTTTGCCTAGACCACCCTTTTGGGTTTTCAGCCTAGAGGGCTTTTTTATGTTTTATTTTTTTGGTCTTTCATCTCTTGATTGAATGAACTTTTGAGGACATTTTACCCTTCTTGTTTTTCTCAGATTAATGATTTTTGGTCATTTTGATGCACTTTCTAGACTCCTTTCTTGCCTCGATGCACTTGCACCTTTCTGTGCTTGATGAATCTTTCATTTTTTGTTGAAATCTCTTTTTGATAAATCTTGTATTCCTCTTGGCATGATGAATTTTTGGCTCTTCAAACTTGATGCACACTTTTTCTCTCTCACATTGATGTAATTTCATTTCTCTTTCCTTAATTGAGTGAAAACTCATTTTTCTTTGATGATCTCTTATCTTTAGCTTAATGAATTCTTTACTTATCTTTCATGTCCTCTTGGAGAGCTTTATCAATTAGCTTCAAAACTCAACGTCCACTCCTCCTCAACATGAGATTTAAGGATGCATACTTTGAATTTTCCCACCCTAGGTTTAGATTTTAGTGGGTTCATGTGAAAAAGAGGCCAAGTGTTTAAAGGCTCAAATGGGTTAGCAATGGATAATGATCATTCTAGGTATTAAGGTATAATCTTGTTTTACCAAAAACGGCCTCTTATCCCTAGCAATGCTTGCTTGTAGGCACAGTGGCTCTTTTAATAAATTGCTCTTAAAAGAAAAAGTATGAATTCTTTATTAGAGACACAAAAGTTTTCAGAAATTTGGAATGAATGCATGAGCCTTTTGAATTTTCTAATGGATAGATTTTCTTTGATTGTCTTGCAAGACCATTTCTTCTTTTATTCAAAGTAATTTAGCAAAAGTGTTTACATGGATCAAATGAAATCAATCATTTCTCAGTACAAGTTTATTGTTCAAGCCTTTAAACATCTTAGCAAGACTTCAAGGAGATCTTATTCATGGGTTGTAATGTAGGCCAGGTTTAGATTATGAAATGAATGATATAAAAAACCTCAAAATCCCCTATGATGTTCCCCCAAGTATGCATTACTCAAAAATCAAGCATTGGAGGAGTTTTCTCATTTCTTCTTTGCCATCTTCTAACTAATCTTCATTGATCATCTGTATCAATATTTGTTTTTATGCTCATTCCCTTGAATCATACCTCTAGACTTTCATTTTTTTAAATCCTTTTCTTTTAAGTTACATCTTTAAGTTTTCAATTTGCTAGGATTTTCCTTTTTTCCTTTTTTTTTTTTTATTTTTTTTTTGACCCTAACTTTTGCCTGGACCACCCTTTTAGGTTTTTAGCCTAGAGGATTTTTTTTTTTTTTTTTTTTTTTTTGGCCTTGGCTTTTGCCTAAACCGCCCTTTCGGGTTTTCAGCCTGGAGGACTTTTTTTTTTTTTTTTTTTTGGTCTTTCATCTCTTGATTGAATGAACTTTTGAGGACATTTTGCCCTTCTTGTTTTTCTCAGATTAATGATTTTTGGTCATTTTGATGCACTTTCTAGACTCCTTTCTTGCCTCGATGCACTTGCACCTTTCTGTGCTTGATGAATCTTTCATTTTTTTATGAAATCTCTTTTGGATGAATATTGTATTCCTCTTGGCATGATGAATTTTAGGCTCTTCAAACTTGATGCACACTTTTTCTTCTCTCACATTGATGGAATTTCATTTCTCTTTCCTTGATTGAGTGAAAACTCATTTTTCTTTGATGATCTCTTATCTTTAGTTTAATGAATTCTCTACTTATCTTTCATGTCCTCTAGGAGTGTTTTATCAATTAGCTTCAAAACTCAAGGTCGACTCCTCCTCAACATGAGATTTAAGCATGCTTACTTTGAATTTTCTCACCCTAGGTTTAGATTTTAATGGGTTCATGTGAAAAAGAGGCCAAGTGTTTAAAGGCTCAAATGGGCTAGTAATGGATAATGATCATTCTAAGTATTAAGGTATAATCTTGTTTTACCAAAAACAGCTTCCTATCCCTAGCAATGCTTGCTTGTAGGCACAGTGACTTGAAATCTTTTAATAAATTCCTTTTAAAAGAAAAAGTATGAATATTCTATTGGAGAGGCACAAAAGTTTTTAGAAATTTGGAATGAATGCATGAGCCTTTTGAATTTTCTAATGGATAGATTTTCTTTAATTGCCTTGCAAGATTGTTTCTTCTTTTATTCAAATTAATTTAGCAAAAGTGTTTACATGGATCAAATGAAATCAATCATTTCTCAGTATAAGTTGATTGTTCAAACATTTAAACTTTTTAATTTAGAAAAAGTTTTGTACAAGAGATCCTCATGTACCATTTTGAAAAGAAGACTTTAAAAAATTTTGAAATCTTTGAAAGAAAAAAAAAAGGGTCCTTTTGAAAAAAATCACTTGGAATTCCAATGCCCCTAGTTCAAAGAAATTTTTTTTTTAAATGACTTAAGGGCTCAATGCCCCTAGTCCAAGGACTTTTTCATTTGAAAATTTTCTCTTTTTTTGGGAAAGATTTGGAAATCTTGAAATTTTTTTTTTGAATTTTTTGTTTTGTTTTTTTGTTTTGTTTTTTGTTTTGTTTTTTTTCTTTATATATATATATACATGAACAATGCTCATTAAATGCTATATGAAAATTTTGAATTCAAAGAAATATAGAAATGTGGAATTAACAAACAAATTTTAAGCTTAACCATGATGTTGTAAACCAAATGTGGAGTGAAGCAAAGTTGGGCCACTTGCTTCTTCTTGGTCCATTTAGGATGCTTGAGGTTTGGTGTGCTTGAATCTCGATTATGATGAAATGGCTTGGGCTTGCACTTGGAAGACTTGAAACTTGATTATGATCTTTTGATATTTGCTTGAAATGGCTTGGGCTTGCACTTAAAATGCATGCATCTTGTGAGTTTTTGGCTTTTGATGTTGATCATGCGTATACACCTTTGATGGGCTTAAGTATTGGGCTTAGAATGATTCAAGAAACAATTTTCGGTTTGCATACCAAGTAAAGTTCGATCACAATCCTTTGGGCTTGAGCTCATTCATAGCATACAAGGTTCAAACAATTATGATGGGATCAAGCGTTGGACTTGAGTCATCATGGTTCAAACAAATGCATAATAAAATGCAATTTACATTGACCGACCTAAAGGTAGGTTTTATGAGTCATTACAATGTGGGTAGAAGGTAGGTTAAAGGTTCCCACAAGTTAGGACGTCGGACCTCCCAACTTGTGACACTAGAAGTGCTGCGTTGATTCGAACGGTACAGTTTGTCCTTATGAACCGCTATGACATAACCATGATAATCCTTGTCGCGGTGGGTGATAGGTTCACCGCTGGATATGTGAGTCTTAGGAAGACCACAATTCACGGCTAATACTACCGAGCTTCCGAACTAGCACATAAATAAAATAAATTTCATTCAAGCAAATGATACATGATATGTAAAATAATGACATATTAGATATGTTATATACAAAAAGCAATAAACAAAAAATGACATGGTTACCCACCATAATCTAATTGAAGGTTAGCCCTCAATATCCCCAGCGGAGTCACCACTATGAGAAACCGCGCTCCTGGCCCCTTTTTTTATAGGATGTTGGGCCAAACCCACGTGAATGGGTGGAGTCGTGTTATTGCTTCTCAAAATGGAGGTTCGGCTAGTTATATTTTCCCCTTTAGATTAAGGGTTTTACAATGGAGTCTCCACTTATTTAATTGTTGGAATAAATATGAAAACCATAATTGAAAAATTCATCATTTTATTAATTTGAAATTGAATTTACATTTAACATAGGAAATTACATGGCTTTGGTCCTAGATACAATATAAGATAAAGTACATGACTTTGTTTTCTAGTTACAATCTAGAAATTGAAAATGATAAGGATAAGCATTTGATTTGTTAACCTTTAATCTAAATTTGGAGGCTATGTTACAAGGTGGGAAGGTGTTAGGCACCCACCTTACCTGGTAAAACCGGTCTTCTAGACTATGGTGATCAACATTTATATCACATCATCCAATATGTTATCAATCAATTTGTATGTTAAATTTAAAGTGTGTGCATGTGATAAACCCTAATTCGATTTATTAAGCACTTCATTTGGATTGAAAAATAAATTCTAGTGAATGTGTATGGATGGTGATATCCTAAATTCAAGGATTTAAAAAAATTATGAAACATGTGAAGTGCATGAACAAAAAAATTTAAATGATTATTATCATATTTTAATCTTAAATTTTCATCATGGCAACACAATAAACAAGTTAGGGAAAGAGATTATACCTTCATGTAAGATCCACATGGTAGAGAATGAGACTCTTGGTGGAGGTCCTAAGGGTGGAGGAAAAAAGAAGAACTAGGAGAGGGAGAGTGATGGAGGGTTTATATAGTAGTGATGGAGGAAATATAAATGGAAAGCCATTTAATGAGGGTTGACAAGGAATCATGAACCTAGACCTCATTTTAGCATTGGAGAAAATCTGGTATATTAAATGGAAAGATTGGTGAGAGTGAGAAGTAAGCCAAAATTCGGTTTTCCCGTAACTGCTGTAACAGCTTGTAGGGGCAATTTCGAAAAATCATATCTAACTCAATTCTGACCGAAATTGTCTCATTCTTGTGTTCAAATCGAAGCCCCGGATGTCTAGTTTCTGGAAAAATTAACCTCATTCACAGATTCAAAATATTCTGAGAGATATCAATGAAAGGGTGAGCAGAGGTCATTTGTTAGAAAATTGTTTCAGCACAATTAACATTAATAGGTCCCAAATTAGCTCTCAATTAACAATAAATGGCTCTAATCACTCCAATTTCAGACTTAATTAGTTACAAATTTACACTAATTAAAAGATAATTACACAAATTACTCATTTAATAATTAATGTTTAACTATCTAATTAATTAGGTGTATGCAACCTCACCATAAAATGTAGTCCTAACCAATCAAATTATGACACATCATTGATCTCTAATTGATTACACTTATAACCAATTGAAATCAATTGTTCATAATCACATATATTCGGACTCAATTTGTGATAGTGCATCTCAGCCATTAAAACTTGATTTGATGATAACTTGATTTGACGATAACTTTCAATTTGGTGCTCCGATTAGGACTTATGACCAGTTGATTTGATCGTTACAATATCAAGATCATTTTGGTGAAATGAGATTAAGGATCTAATGGCCAGAATCAAGATGCATATTTTTGAGGTGAAAGTACCATTTTACCCTCCATGTGAGGTTAAATGCGGGTTGCAAAATTAGGTGTCAACATGTGTATAATTGCTTACTAGATATGTGGCTCACCCCATCAATTACAATTTTTAGATTAAAGTTTAGTTAGGAAACAGAACTTTTGGATCACAACGTAAGGTGCAAGGTAGAGAGTGGGAGTTTCTAAGCGACATCAATAATGTTGAAAGCCTTAAAGGATTTTTAGTTATTTTTATTTCACTTAAGATATTACAATATTTGGATATTAATTCTAAATTGTGGATTTTAGTTATTGTAAGAGATTTATTAAGGGCATTTTTTTTTTTGGAGTTTATTGAATTTTGGGAATTAATTATCTTTATTGAGTTATGTAAGATCAGCAAATTAGTCATGTATCTAAATTCATGTTCCATGAATTTGGACCGTGACAACAATTTTTCTTTTTATTATATTTTTCATAATTTAAGTTTCTTAATTATCACCCTAGAAAATTATTTTAGAGCTGCCACTAACCCAAGGGTCTTAGATACAATCTATCACACTATTGATTTATGGAGTTTTTGAGGTATTTTATAAGTAAGGATTAAGAAGTAGAATAGTTTAACTAAATGTTTGTTTTGTTTTGCTTTGCTTTATTTATTTATTTATGTTTATTTTTATTTTTGAAATGAACACACACATACAAGAGAAAAGAAATGCAGTTCTAACTTCTAACATCAAGGGTCACCAGAAACTCTACACACACAAACTACTCTCTCTCTCTCTCTCTCTCTCTCTCTCTCTCTCTATATATATATATATATATATATATAAATTAATTAATAGGAAAAGTTTAGAAAAAATCCAATTAGATTCTATAATTGAAGTCCAATTTTACACCATGTGTCCTAAATTATTTATTTTTAGATAGAGTTTTATTTCTTAATTTTGGAGTTAAATGTGGGAGTCCAAATCTTCTGTACCATTCTCCTTACTCTACTCTATGCTCCGCAAATAAAAATTTGACACACGTCCACCTATTTAATTAGATGCTATTTTATTGCCTTTTTATATTCCAAACTTTTAGTTTCCTAAAAAAATTAAAAAAAAAAAAAAAAAAAACACATGTTCACTAGCCACCATCATTGGTCCACCACCATCAACTTCCCCGGCTCCACTAGAAAGAGATCACCAACGTTATCATCAGCCATCCACTACTGCTGCCAGGTCCACACCTCAGTTGCCAAGTCCACACCAACACATGGTTTTGTTGTGTTTATTCTGCTATGTGGCACGATGCTTCGTGGCTTTCTATGTTGGAAAATCTAGTTTTGTATCTTATATAAAACACATAGCGGAAGCAACAACCACAGATCTACTTCAATCATGAAAGATAACATTTAACCATGAATTCTAGAATAAAGAACAGAAAGCGTACCTTGATGCAGTGAATTTAATAAAAAAAAAAAAAACAGGACATGACTTGAGAATACCTTCAATCTTCATCTCAATTCTACATGGTGCTCAAGATGTGTGATCTCTCAATCAGTCTTTTGTACATAGACTCTCAAAGGAAAAAAAAAAAACCTTATTCTTCTCCTTGTGGAGAAAAACTGATTTCTTTTCTTTTCATCATACGTACGTTATATCTTTCTTAGTTGTTTCTTTATTTAATAACTCTTATTAAATAATGACTAATTATCTAATTAGGTTAGCCTTTTAGGCCTACCCAATTAGGCTTTTGTTTGTGGTTCGAGATGAGACCAAAGGGAACAAATAAGACTCTAACTCCAATGGGCCTTGGGTTTTTCTATCAACTCTTGATAAGCTCAAAGTTACCATTAATTATATTCAATATCACTATAAGAATATAATTGCACTCTAGGCCTTATTAATAAATTATATCGTAAGACTTTATTATACATACAACCCCTTCATTAAAATATTCATAGTAATACAAAATCATAAATATAGACTGCCACTTTGAAAATTACTACATTTTAATCTTTGAGTACTCAGTTTAATCCTTTATGTTATTCATTATATATTTATGAAATCCAATTTCATAAATATATACTTTAGTCATTCCTTACTAAAGTGGTTGGGTCCAACACTCTAAATAACCAAACCTATTAAACTTATCTCAAAGGAATATTTTATATCTCCGTTAAGAGATTATGAATTCCATCTTGAGAATATATGTTCCATCAACACTAAATGTGGCTGCCCAACATACTGAGGTTTTGACCGTAACTTATAGATCTTACTCCTGATATATCAAAGTAACCTACATCTCATGATCAAATCCATTATTCTCTCAGGATTTAGAGTTGATGTAAATAGAAGTCGTGAGATTTATTATTCATTTGACAGTTGTTAGGAGAATAATAAATCTCACAACGGTCCAATTTAATATATCTTAACTCTTAAAACATATCAACATATCAACTAGAAGTCTCCACTTCCATGATCAAGACAAATCATTTTAGTTGATATGCTATAGTATTCGCAGATGAAATGCCCAATTTCATCACCGACTACGAACTAAAATTATAAGTTTACAAAGAACTTGTGATTTATATCTTTCTGTGACTTTTCACATAAATTACATACTATGCATCTCATGAACTAATATAATATCCCATTAGTTCATTTATAGATAGTCTCTAATAACTAAACAATTTAATTATTTATGACATGCAAACCAATTGGATTATAGGGCATAAACCCCAACATTCTATTCTTGAAAATTTTCAGTTTCTATGATGTTGATTGATTAACTGTGGTAATCAAAGTACAGAAAAAATGTTATGTACTGACTTGTACCAATTTGGGGTTGAGTATTTGGTAAATTTTTTATGGATTGTTTCGTAATGGTGACTAGTGAAGATGTGTTGTTATGAGAATCAACAAGTATTAAAGGATCCATTGAATGTTTTAGTTGGGCCTATTACTAGAGTAAGATCCAAGAAGATCAAATAAGCACTTAATGTGTTGATTCAAGAGATTTGGGCTGATTTTAACACAAAACATTCCAAGCTTGGCTCAAAAGAAGTGTGAGAGACCGTGAAAATTAGGTGCTCTCAAAAAAGAGATTTTGGTGCTTTTAAAGGCACATCTCTTTTTGGGTAAGTGGTGTGGAGTCGCCACTTATTTTTTATACCCAAAAAAATATATATATAAATACAAATTACATGATCAAAATATTTCGAATGTCATTGATTGAATAAAGACAAGTACAATTTTGGTAAATTAAACCTTACAAGGCTTTGGGTCCTAGTTACAATCTATGCAAAAGAATACAAAATTTTGGTCTTAGTTACAATCTACCAAAATTAAATAGACAAAACACTAATCTACCTATCCAAAAACCCTAAGATCGGGGGCTAGGTTATAGAATGGGAAGGTGTTAGGCACCTATTCCGCCCAGACGATGTTAGGAATGCTATAAGCATATGGATAATAATTGGTATATTGAAATTTAGTTAGTTAGTTACAATTCTAAACATGTTAATCACATTTAGCACATGTTGAAATTATTAATGCACATGGGGAATAATAGAACCAATAGGATGAGGCTATGTGGGCCAATGATATTAGAACTAGTCTCCTATAAATACATGATTGTAATCCAATATGAGATCAATGAAAAATAAATCAATTTGTTAGTGCATTAGTGCATCTCTCTCTCTCTCTCTCTCTCTCTCTCTCTCTTAATCTCTATATTTCTCTATAGAGGGTGATTACCTCGAATTAAGTCAATTTCTCTACAATCCCCATCCATTTCCTTATAACTCATACCCATCCCCATTAGGAACCTTTAGGTTCCTAACAGACGGAGTATAGTCTTCTAGACTCTAATGACCAATATACCATTTTTAAATGATGTTGAATGATATGTTTAACACACGTGACAGACACTTGACAAAAATTAGTTTAAGTAAATTTGCTTTATAAATGATGTCCTCTTCTTGAAGAAAATTCAGATCTGTTTTTGTAAATTAAAAAATAAGACTTGGTTTGTAAAAAAATCAGATCTGTTTTTATGTAAAAGAAATAATGAGATTTTGTTAAAAAGAATTAGATCTGTTTTTATGTAAAGTTTAAAAAAGTGATTTTATTAAGAAAAATCATATATGTTTTTATGTAAAAGAAATAATGAGATTTTGTTAAAAAGAATCAGATTTGTTTTGGAAAGTAAAAAATAATTTTAGGTTTGTAAAAGAAAAACCAGATCTGTTTTTAGAAAAAAAAAAAAAAAAAAAACTTTTTGAAAGAGGATCCACATTCATGAGATAAATTTATTATGCATGCATCACATAAAAAAAACTTCAACCTAACTTTCAATCTTTTTTTCTTTTTTCTTTTTTAATTTCAAAATTTGCCATTTTGTAACAAAGAAATCTTTTTCTAAAAAAATCAAATCTGTATTTAATGAAAATATAGATCAGTTTTGAACTAAAAAAATCAGATCTAAAAAATACAGAACAATTTTTGTGTTTAGAGAAAATCATATCTGAAAAATATAGATCAGTTTTTGTATTTAAAGAAAATCAGATCTGTATTTAATGAAAATACAGATCAGTTTTTAATTTAGAGAAAATTAGATCTGAAAAATACAGATCGGTTTTTAATTTTCATAAAAGAATCTTGTTAGTCATTGCAGATTTTGAAACTTAAGAAAAAGAATTACAATAGACAATCACCTAAGCACATGATAAAGAAAATTCTAACAACATATCTAAGCATGGTAATTATATATCAAGAACAAAACATAATAAAACATGCTAAACATATTCATCCATCAAACAATAACAAAAAATTAATGAAAGAAGAAAAACAGAATACCTCTTGCATGAGCGTGCTCTTCTAATGAAAGAATATTTTAGAATTCAAAGAAGTTTGTTCACCTCTTTGAAGCCTAAAATACTTTACTTACAAAAAAGAAGTTCCTTAAGCAAAAGCCTTAAGAACTTCTTTAATGTAAGGGGAATTGAAAGTCAGAAGAGAAGAGCCAAAAAGAGGGGGGGTCAGAAAGTGTAAAAAAGTGTGTTGAATTTTGAAAGGCATCCTTTATTTATAGAGGTTGGACTGCTTCAAAAAATTAGTTGAATGATCAAATACGAATTAGAATGCGTTCTCATCTCTAAAAAATTGAAAAGGGTAGGGCTTATCTCAATCCAGGAGTCCTCAGGCCGAGCCTCAAGTTTGTGCCGATCGGCACTCGTGGAGTGCTGAATGGCCCTCTTGGGTGTTGGACATGTGTTTGAATTTTGGTCCAATTTGGACTCATTTTTTGAGAGTTTTTGAGCCAGGAATTGCACTTAGACGCATTTTTAATCCGTATTCTAAAAATTAATCCCCTTTTCTAGATATTCAGGTCTTTAAAGTGGTAATTATCTTGTAGATAAACACTCCAAAAAAGTCTTGATTATTCACAATTTTTTTGTTATCTGATTATCCACTTTGTTTCCATGCAAGCAAGTTTATTTTTGACCCTAAATAACAACCAATTACAAAATTATTTAATTAATTTTAACTATCCACCCAATCAGAATTAATTTAAATTAATCATGCGTGGTTGGTTCCACCTAAACAAAATGCATGCAGACCGTGCAAACTTGATCATGCGATATCTTTCAATCCGAAAGTCTGATTTGGAAATCGGACATACTGTCATGATTGTTAGAATCTCAAGATCATTTTTATGATGTGAGATGAATGAATTAATGCATGTAATACAATTTTGGGTATATGAATGGTCATTCTAGCCATCTTCCTTGATTAAATTATGGGTACAAAATCGAGTGTCTACAAGAAGATAAAGGAGTAATAAATTTAATCCAAGCTAGTGATAGGGCTGATCTGGCTTAATTGGGCATGATTTATGGTGTGGATTAATGGCTGAATGACTTTCCAACTCCATACCAATTAATAGCTATTTTTCCCATTCTAGAGCTACTAATTTTAGACCAAATCCACCTTAATTTAAGGCTTCTATTATTTAGTACTTTTTTTTAGCTATTTTCCTATTTTTGAGCTGCTAATTTTAGACCAAATTAACTTTAATTTAAGCTTCTATTATTTAGTACTTTTTTTTTTTTATATATTTTCCTATTTTTAGTCATGTCTTATAAATAGCATGCACTCATTATAATGGAGATATTATTGAATAAAAATCAGAAAAAGTGAGGTTTTGCTTCTTCTTTTGGTTCTTCAAGAACTGTGAACTTATTAGGGATTCTTCATTGTGGCGTTCAAATTTTATACCTTTGGTTCATGGTTCAGTTATAATCATTGGGTCGAGGTTTGTTACTTATACCCTTGGTTCGCATTTCATTTATAAACGTTGGGTCGAGGTTTCTATCAAAATCTGAATTTTAGTTTTCTTAGGCAAGTATTCAAATATTATTTTTTGGGTCTTAATGCGTGTCGATTGAGGTTCACATCATGTTAGTATTTTTTTTTTTTTTTTTTCGCTAACTGGCTTGTCGGCTGAGGTGTGGACCTGGCGGTAGCAGTGGATGGTCGATGACAACATTGGTGATCTCTTTCTATTGGAGCCGGTGAAGTTGGCAGTGATGGACCAATGATGGTGGCTGGTGAACATGTGTTGGTTTTTCGTTTTAATTTTTTTAGGAAACTAAGAGCATTCACATCAGCTCTTCTAAATTTTCTGTCTATTTTACACGAAAAAACCTCATCTTTCTATTTTACACTATCACTTTTACAAAACACCCACATCAGTTTATTTATTATACAAGATATTTCAATAAAATATTCATTCTTCTCCATTTTTTATTATTTCCCTCAACTGACTTCCCTATATACGCGCGTTATCTCTCTCTCTCTCTATTCATTTTTTCTGAACAGCTTTCTCTCTCTTTCTCTCTCTCTCTTCTACCTTCTCTCATTCTTTCTCAAAAACTACAACCCAGACCAGTTCTTCACCGGGTCCTTACTTCACCAGCCGAACCAAGCTCCGATGACCCACGAACCAAGCTTCACAGACGGCAGAACCAAGCTCCGGCGACCCAAAACCAAGCTTCGGCGACCCAGATCGTGTCTCACCCGCCGATCCACGAACCAAGCTCCGGCGACCCACGAATGAAGCTCCACAGACGGCCGAACCAAGCTCTGGCAACCTATATCATATCTCACCTGCCGATCCACGAACCAAGCTCCGGCAACCCAGATCTTGTCTCACCCGCCGATCCACGAACCAAGCTCTGGCGACCCACGAACCAAGCTCCACAGACCCAGAACCAAGCTCCGGCGACCCAGATTGTGTCTTCACCGGCCGATCCACGAACCAAGCACCACAAGCATCGATCTATCTCTCCGTTGGTTTGTCTGTGTGGGTTTGTTTATGTGTGGGTGTGTTTGTGTGGATGTGTTTGTGTGTGGGTGTGTTTGTGTGCATCTGAGAAAAATAAGATGAGTTTCTGAGGTAGTTGTGCATCGAAGAAGAGAGAGAAAAATTGGTGCGAACGAAAATCATTAAAATAATAAATACACGAGCTACAGTACCCGTGTATATTTACACGGGTACTGTAGCTCATGGAAATATATACATGATTTTACACATTTTTACACCCACTGATGTGGGTATTTTTTTGCTCAAAATGTGTAAAATTTGCACTGTACATCTATTTTAGAAGAGTTTAGCTGATCTGATGTGAATACTCTAAAAGTTTGGAATATAAAAAGGCAAAAAATTAGCATCTAATTAAATAGGTGGACATGTGTAAAATTTTTATTTGTGGAGCATAGAGTGGAGCAAGAAGGGTACAGAGATTTGAACTCTCACATTTAACTCCAAAATTAAGAAATAAAACTCTCTCTAAAAATAAATAACTTAGAGCATCCACAGCAGGTGTGGCAAATGTGCCAAATGCTAAATATTTGACACATTTGCCACACCAAACACAAAAATGGAGCATTATGAGATGTGCCAAATCTCAAAACTTATACCACATGTCTACAGTACCGTTGCAAATTTGCAACGGTATGAACAGATGTTGTAAAAATAAAAATTGTTTTATATTCACTTTTCTCTCTCCTCTCTCTTCATTTTTTCTTCTCTTCTCTCTCACTCTCTGGTTCCCTCTCTCTTCTCTCTCACTCTCCGGTTCCCTCTTTCTTCGACCAGTCCGACAGCGACGACGGCATGCTCCGACGACGATCTCACCCAAGCTCCAGCTACGACGGCGTAGCTCCGACGACGATCTCACCCACGACGACAGCGTAGCTCGATCTCACCCACGCTCCAGCCACGACGGCATAGCTCCGATGACGATCTCACCCACGACGACGGCGTAGCTCGATCTCACCCATGCTCAGCCACGCTCGATCTCGCTAATCTCACCTCGAGGCCACCGTCGATCTCATCCTCTTCCCTCTCCTCTCTGTCCGCCTTTCACTCTGCCTCTCTCTGGTTGTGGTTTTTTTTTTTTTTTTGCTGCAATTTGGGTTAATCTGATGGTGGTGGTGGGCTGTGGGCTATGGGCGATGACAGTGGCAGTGGTGGTGGGCTGTGGGGGTGATGGCCGGTGGTGGTTTTTTTTTTTTCCTGGTGATTGTGGCGGCAACAATTTTTCTGGTTGTGGTTGTAGTAGTTGTTGTTGTTGCGGTTTTGGTTTTTCTAGTGATTGTGGCCGCAACAATTTTTCTGGTTGTGGTTGTAGTTGTTGTTGTTGCAGTTCTGGTTTTTCTGGTTTGTGGTGGTGGTTGATGAGGACGATGATGATGGGGAGAGGAATTTAATATATTATTTTAAGGTGTAGGAAATATTATTTTAATGTATAGAATTGAAGTATAAAACATCTGATAAATGTGATGTTGTAAAATGATGTGGTAAAATAATAAAGTAGGTCTTTGGTGTGGTAAAATGGCATAATTTTTAGAACATCTGCTACGGATGCTCTAAGACACATGGTATAAAATTAGACTTTAATTATAGAATCTAATCAAAACATTAGTATTACTATTTTCGAAATTTAATTAGTAAGACTCTCACTTTTGAAAATATTTTGAATCCTCTAGTACTAAAGAAAGATAAGAAATTTAAATTGAGAAGGGCAGGTTTTATTATGTGAAACAATATTTTTCTATCAACTAACATAATGTGTTGGAAACTTCTAAATAAATGATAAGAATATACCCATTAAATTAAATCCATGGCCTCCATTAATTTAATAATTTTCTCCAAAAAACTTTCATTAATTATAGAAAAATTGTTATATCTATAATATTTTTACAATTTTAATCTTTTAGGTTAAAAAAATACTTTTACAATAAATTTTATGTAGTAAGTTATTACTTATAAATAAAAAAGTAATTTTAATGGTATATTTAAAATTAAAAACCAATAACAACTTATGAATTAACTCCAATATTCCCGAAAATACTTAACTTACTTATTAAGATAGAAATTGACGCGTCAAAAGTCGCGTGGCAGATTGATCCTGGATCTGATCATACACAATCCTAATCCAGGTCGGCATGGGAGTGTGAAAAGGACAAACGCGGCGTGGAAATTACCGAAGCCTATTATTTCTCGCGGGCTAGCCTTATAGTCATAGCCTCCTCGTGCACTTTTTTATTTTTTGTTATTTTCAATTCACTCACAAAGTCACATGTCACAACTCAACATCTCCTTTCTCAAGATTGTTGCGTATTTCTTCTACTACTACGTTACGTCACCTTAGTGTATTCACTTGGATTTATTTATTTATTTTTATAAATAAATCTCATTCACTCGTATTAATCACATAATTAAATTAGATAAATAAATAATTTTTAAACTATATGTATGTACATATTTTTTATCCACAAATTGTATTTGTGTAAAAAAAAAAATGGTAGCGGTAGTTTTATCTTCTTTTCTATTAAACACAATTTGTTATACAAGTAAGTTTACTAATTACATTTATTGTGATATATTAATTTTTCTTCTACTACGTTACGTCACCTTAGTGTATTCACTTGGATTTATTTATTTATTTTTATGAATAAATCTCATTCACTTGTATTAATCACATAATTAAATTAGATAAATAAATAATTTTTAAAATAAATGTATATACATATTTTTTATCCACAAATTGTATTTATGGGTAAAAAAAAATGGTAGTGGTGGTTTTATCTTCTTTTATATTAAACGCAATTTGTTATACAAGTAAGTTTACTAATTACATTTATTGTGATATATTAATTTATGTATTTTTTTAGTGAAAATTAATTCTAATAGTGAAAGAGACTTGTAGGTGTAGCTCAATTAGCATTTCCGCAATTCAAATTCTCTTATTTATTGTAACTATCAAATTATTAAAGCAAAATAGAGTGAAATTAGGAATATTACAAAATTTACTATTTAGAGCACTAGCATTAGATGTTGTAAAAAAAAAAAAGTCATTTTGACACATCAAAAAGTTATATTTTCTATTTTAACATACCATTTTATAATACACTCTACATCAAATATTCTATTTTACACTTCAATACATTAAAATAAAAAATACATCACATTAAAATAATATTAACTCAACTAACTACTATCGCCACAACCAACGGCCACCACCTAGTAGGTAGCAGCCACCAACTAGCCACTGCCACCACAACCACTCAAAACTACAATAATAAAACCCTAAAATTAGCCCTTTCCACCACACATAGCTTGTAGCCACCACCACCACAAACCCTTCACCACCCACAGCCCACCAGCCACCACCACCAACCAAAACTTCCAAAATAAAACCCTAAAATCAACCCAAAACAAAAACAAATTGAGATGAACCCGTGGCTGAGATCTCCCGTGGTTGGGCAAGATTGACAGTAACGGAGGCTGGGCAAGATCGGCCTTGGGCCAAGAACACAAACAGTTGGAGAGATCGCAGCAGCTAGAGAGGGTGAGACTATGAGAGTGAGAGGAACATAGGTGAGAGAGAGAGAGGGGGGGGGGGCTAAGAGGCAACAGGAGAGAGAGAGAACGTTGTGAGATGTTTAAGATTATAACATTTTTGTACGCTTCCAAATTTAAGATTCTACTATTCACTAATACCAAATATTTTGGCATTTAGAACATCTCATGTGAGATGTTTTTTTGTTGTTTGTCAAATATTTGGCGTTTGTCAAATATTTGGCATTTAACACACCTGATACTAGTACACTTCCAGATTTAATATTTTCATTATTTGAAATTGAATTGAAATGAAATTAGGCATTTGTATTTATATATTTTATTAATTTTGTAACCTCACAACATAACATGAGTCATGACTCATGACATAAACAGGTCCAATTACAAAGATCACAGAAGAAACAACGAAAAGCCAGAAAATCCGGGCATTAAAAGTTAAAAAAAAAAAAAAAAAGTAAAAAGGAAAAAAAAACCTAGTTATAAAAGAAAAAGAAAAAGAAAAAGAAAAAGAAAAAGTCAGGAGTTGGACCCAAACCCTATTTAAACTGGATCCAAGACTTTCTCCTCATCCACCCTCTTAACACTTTTTGGTTTCTTTCCCTCCCATACCACACCCACTAGAATTTTTTAGAATTTTAGAATTAGAAAAGTCGCGTTTCACGAACTTTCTCCGAAACCACGCCCCTCAAAAACGACCAATTTCTTCTCTCTCTCTCTCTATATCGATTCGATCCCAGACTATCTATTTTTCTTCTCAGGGTAGGGTTTGCTCGAGAGATACACTTAGGGTTTATATGACCGATTCGTTTCTCTGATCATGTTGATGGCGGACGACGGGTCGGAATTCTGGACACGTGGAGATTTCTCTGCCGTTGATGATGATGATTGTGATTTTTTTGGTGGTGGCGGCGGCGAGGACTTGTCCATCGACATCAATACGCTGCTTGACATTCTTGGAGAAGATCCTCAGCCTTCTTCTTCACAATTGCAATTGCAGGTATTCAATTCAATTCAATTGTGTAGTTAGCTTCTGGCACTTAAAAAAAAAACCCTAGATAGTCTCCTCAATCATTGAATGTTGACTCTCTGTTTTCTCAAAGCATAGCTATTATTGATTTGACTCTAAAGAAATAATCAAATGTCGAGGGGGGTTTATGAATGAGAATTATCATCCTTTGTCGAAGAAATCTCAGCTTAGTAGAGTGTTGTAGGAATGGTGATTTTGGTTTTATACTGTTTCTCATTGTTAATTTTTTATTTATTTCGTATTTGTAGCCTAGCTTACAATTTTTTAATGAATCTGCCGATTTGGATAAGTTCAGAATTAAGGGGTACTTACTATGGATAAGTTCAGTATTATGGGTTGAATTGTTTTCTTTTTCCGTTGAGATGTTAAGAAACACAGTGTGGTATCTGATGGACATGGATTAAGCTTTATGAACTGGAGCTTTGAATTGTCAATTTGATGAGCTTGCTAATCTCTGGGTGTTTTTATTTATTTTTTGGTGGCGGAGGAACTTTTGATGAGCGCCTGCTGACTTTTTGGTTGTTGAATTGCAGAGCAGTCCAGAGGATTCATCTGTGAAATATGTGTCACAAGGTGAAGCAGCAGCTCCTAATGCTGTAATCAATGACAATCCCCAGTGTCAAACTGGTAAACCATTTATGCTGGACTTTTTTTTTTCCCCCTCTTTTTCTCTTCTTCTTCTTCCTTATTTCTCTTGAAATCCCTCAAAATATATTCTCTTTGAGCTAAGTAGTGGGGTATTGATGCCTCCTGAAAGGCCCTCAAACTATATATATATTTTGGGGACAAATGGTAATACTCAGTGTTTACATATGATTGTTTTTTTTTGATTTTTCATGCTTATTGTTTAGGACCTCAGGTGTCACAAGAAGCACCTTCATTAGGGCCTGAGTTAATGGATCCTGTCACATTTTACAACTCAGATGCTTCAGATTCTGGGACAGGGGGCTCAGCTGCTTCATTTGATTCTGCTGAAAATTCGGCCATGGCTCCTGACTATGGAAACATGGAACCCCCAACACAGACAGGCTCTCCTGTGCATGCTTGCTCTGCGAGTCTCAAAGACTGGAATTTACAAGTATCAGGCCATGAGTCTTCCTTCACAGGGAGAGCTGGAGTTTCCCCGATTGAGATACCAACATTTAGTACAGCTTCCAGTTTTGCTGATAGAGATGCTCACAATGTTTCAGATTGTGTAGATAACTTGTATGTTGATTTCCCTAACAGTGAAACTGAAGAACAATGCAGGCATGTAGGGGAGGATGTTGATTCCAAATGTATGTAAACTCTTTACTGAGGATATTAATTGTTCTTAAGTATTTGTATAATGGCATTTATGTTTTGCATGGATAGTTTACCTAGATCATTTTATTGTATGTCATGTTGTTTGTGAAAACTGAGGTGGAAGAACTTATCACATTTTTCTAATGGTTGCAGATCCTTTATACGACCCTTTCTTTAACAGATTTGGTGTAAATTCTGCACACTATGGTGCTTTGGCTGAAAATAGTCTGGATACCTTCAGACCTCCCCAAGAAAATATTCCGTGTTCCTATATGGGAATATCATTAAGGGATGCAGATTTGTCTTCCCAAAATGTTACTTCTACTGAGTCTACTATCTGTCAAAGTTCTGATGTTATAAGTAACTTCACTGACCATTATTCTCCTATGCAATATTACACGGCTACAGATGGTACATTTGATTTCCCAAGGCATCATTTACCTAGTAGTTATAGTTCTCAATTTTCAATGGGTAATCCAGAAATGATGACTAACATAAAGGATGAAATAGGGGAATTCTCAAATGAGAGTGCTAGCTCAAGTAGTAAGGTGATTTTGAATGGCCAGAGGGGAATAATGGGTAGATCTGTCGCAGAGGTGTCAATGCCTAATCAGTCATATTTTTTATGTGAAGGCAATAATTATATGTCATCAATCAGTGGAAATTCATCATCTGATACTGAAAATTGTTCTATTGATGACAAGGCGTCGAAGAAACTGTTGATTTGTACTCAGTCATACTTGTCCAGCAAAGACCAAGCAACTTGTGTAAAGGATGAAGTAACTGATGAATTCATTGCACCTAGTAGCCATTCTATGGAAGTAATTGATGAAGCTGTCAGTAGAAAGTCTTCTTACAGTGCTGATGCCAAACTTTGTGTTGACAAAGATGTGAAGCAGTCATCTGGTATTTCACATTCTCAATCAAGTCAGAAGCACATTCACGTAAAACATGAGAAAGAAGATGTGGTTATTGCGTCTAAGAGAGCTTGTCATTCTCAAGATATAGCTAGTCAAATTGTTAGTAGATTTCCCCCTAGTGGTGGACATTTGAATTCAAGTGCGTTGGAACAATATGTGCCCTGTGCTCAGCCATCCATGTTGAGCAAGATTCAGTTGGATTGCATTAAGGGTGAAAGTGAGACTAAACTGGTTCAATCTAAGACCGTGGGTTCTCATTTATCAGAAGTCACCCTTGATTTAAATTGTAAAAATTTTTCAGGAAAATACCATGTTGAGGACTCTGATATATGTATTATTGAAGATATGAGTCATCCTCCACCCACAAATTATTCTCCCGCAATTGGGAACTCGCTTATTACTTCACAACATTCTACATTTAGTGATTCTGTTCATTACACGGGAGTAGGAGGAACGAGGATTAAGAGTGATGAAAGATATATTTTACGAGTTGCATTGCAGGTTAGCTCTGTTAGTTTGGGATTATCATCTTTGGTTTCTCTTGTACTGTAAATATAACGCATCTATGGAATGCGAGAGGCTCCTATCTTTTAATTTAATATGATTTAAATTATATCTTGATGGTAATTTGTCACTGAAACCTTGTTGAAATTACAGTGTTCTGTTCATTTCAGGATCTTTCGCAGCCAAAGTCAGAAGCTAGTCCACCAGATGGGGATTTGGCAGTCTCTCTTTTAAGACATCAGGTTTTAATTGTTCCATAATGTTATTTCTCTTTGAATTTAGGATGTTTGGGTTTTTTGGAATTCTGAGGTTTAAAATTGAGCAATGACATCTGAAGGTAGCAGAGAACATTTATGAGGACTTGAGAAGCAGTTTTAGGGCCCAATTAGAATCTTGTGATTAAGTGTGCAGGTGTCTTTTACAGCAATGTGATATGGACTCTGATGTGGGTGTTGATGCTTAGGGGCATTGCTACTCTATGCCAAAGAAGAAATGCTTATGAAATCTTAGTTTGCGTGATATTAAAAAGTGATTTTATTGTGTGATTATGGCAATCACTTCTTATTGCCTCTTCTAAGAAATTTAATAAATAAGGTAGCGTTGGCATGCAAGCTTAGATGATCCCTCATGGATGATCGAATAGCGAGCACCATAAATTTGTTTTTGTTTGTTACAAACGTAAGCTATGAAATGGGTTATTGTATTCCAGCAAATGGAAAGAAAGATTGCTGAGGCTCTAGGAGTTGCTCCCCCTTGTGCTTCATATTAGTGAAAAAAAAAAATAGAGAACAAACTTTCTACACTAATTGGAGTTTATTTTCCTCACTTGTGGATGGGGATCTTTGTATGAGAGTGGAGAATAGTTCTTTTCGTGAGCGTGTTAACATCTATGAAGCCCGGGTGCGGATTCGGGTTTAGGTTCAGGTGTGGGTGTGGATGCGGGTGTTGGACTTGGCAATTTTTGAAAAAGTAGGGTGCGGGTGCGGCGGGATGCATTTACTAATAAATTATTAAATATATTTTTATTTACAAATTATTAAATATATTTTCATATAATGGTAAACATATACCAATTTAAGAGCAATACTAACTACAAATAATTCAGCAATTTCAATTTAAGTTTAACCTACAAATAATTTGAAAAATATATGATAAGTTAATAACTAAATAAGAAATCAACTCAAGTTTTTATTTATTTGTTTATTATTTTTTTTTTAAACATGTATTTCGGCTAGTTTCTTGGCTGATTTTGGCAGATTTTGGCCGGTTTCGGCCCGAATCGGAGCCGAATAGGCCAGAATTGGAAAACGAAAAAAAATAGAAAGCAAATTGGTGTGTCGAGTGCGAATTGGCGCGTTGCCGAGTGTTGGGTGTGGCGGCCTTGGAGCCACACCCGTGCTCTCTAGGTTAACATCTACTTCCTCTTGCTTGATTATTCTGTGCTCTTTATAATTCCAACAATTGTATTCAAAAGTAGAACTAGATTCTCCCTTACTGCTTTGGTGACTGCTTTTTGTTTGTGTGTCTATTGAGTGTTTGTCTGATTGTTTACCTGTTTATTTTTAACTGATTTCCTGGACAGAGAATTGCTTTGTCATGGATGGTTCAAAAGGAGACGGCTAGCTTCCACTGCTCTGGAGGGATTCTTGCAGATGATCAGGTTGATGTTCTCTCCTCTATTAAATTTTTTACACCACTTGATTGTAAGATGCCAAGGAACTGTGCATAACTTTCTTCTGGGATTATATCACCATGTTCTTGCAGGGACTGGGAAAAACAGTATCAACAATTGCACTTATACTCAAAGAGAGGCCTCCATCTTTTAGAGCCTATCAAAATGTAAAACAAGGGAAGTTGGAAACTCTAGATTTGGATGAGGATGATGATGTTCCTCCTGCACTTAATGGAATGAAGCAAGATGCTGAGTCACTTCAAGTGACATCAAATAGTCTGATGAAGAGCGTGAACTCTTTGGTCCAAACTAAGGGAAGGCCATCTGCTGGAACCCTTATTGTTTGTCCCACTAGTGTTCTACGGCAATGGGCTGAGGAGTTGAATAGTAAGGTAACCAGCAAAGCTAATCTCTCTGTGCTGGTATACCATGGAAGCAACAGGACAAAAGATCCTTATGAGCTGGCCAAATATGATGTTGTCCTCACAACATATTCAATTGTCAGCATGGAGGTCCCAAAGCAGTCTCTTGTTGATGAAGATGATGATGAGAAAGGGAAACTAGAAGATGATACTGGCTTCTCGTCTAGTAGGAAAAGGAAATGTCCTAGTTCTGATAAAAAATGTTCAAAGAATAAGAAGGGTTTGGATAGCGCACTGCTTGAGTCGGCTGCACGTCCTCTTGCAAAGGTGGCATGGTTTAGGGTTGTCCTGGATGAGGCCCAGAGCATCAAGAATCACAGAACTCAAGTGGCTCGGGCCTGTTGGGGTCTTCGTGCTAAACGTAGATGGTGCTTGTCTGGCACTCCAATCCAGAATGCAATTGATGATCTTTATAGTTACTTCAGATTTCTCAGATATGATCCGTATGCTCAATATACATCATTCTGTTCCACAATAAAGGTCCCAATCAATAGGAGTCCAAGCAAAGGGTACAAAAAGCTACAAGCTGTCTTGAAGACAATAATGTTACGCCGCACTAAAGGTGAGGTCGCATATATGATTTGTAGGCTTTAATCCTATATTTGTCTTTCGATAATCAATGATTCTTATTTTATATTTTACTTTCTGGATTTGTTTATATACATGTTGAAATTGTTAGACATGTTAAATTCTAATTCTCTATCCCATCTTCGTGCTTATTGCTTGGCTGGTTTCTGACTCTGTGTCTTGTGATCGTGAATACTCTTTCACAAATGGTCAAGCTTGCCTGGATGCTTCCGGAAATATTTCTCAACTGTTTTTTCTACATTTTGAAATATTCACCTTTTTTTTGTGTGGCTAAAATGCAAAATCTAACCTCGTAAGTTTTATCAGAATTCATTTTAGTCCTCTTACTTTGCTTTTATTCATTTCAATCCTCAACTTTTCTTTCATCCATAAACTGATATTTTGCTACTAGAAATCATGGAATCTATAATATATATATATATATATATATATAGAGTGGAAGCCTTTTACTTTTTCATGACTGATTCTAATATTGCTGCATAAGCTTTTGTAAGCCACATTTTTATTCTAATATATATTTTTATTTTAAACTAATTGGAAATCAGCTTTGTTTTAGACAAAAAGCAACCAAACACAAATAAATTATTTTCTTTGAATTATCTAATTTGAATTTTTATCTATTAATACTTATTAATTATATATGTATCATATATAAAATTTTTTTTTGGTATAAATTTTCCTTGCATTGCATGGGTTAGCGACTAGTTAAATGATTTTTTCTGTGGTTTGCCTTGAGGCTGGTTACTGTGGCTTTAAATTAACATTTGTGGGTACAGTGATAAACACAGCTTTATGTTAGCCATGGGGAAAGTATTGTATATTGGTTCACCTATCAACATCTAGGATCCATGAATATCCTGTCCAACTTCGTATGACTCAATAATTTTAACTGTACTTTGCCTTTTTTGGGGCTTTATTTTGTTTTATATGTCTATGTTTTTTGGCGTCTTGATATGTTGCCGATATGTAATCTGCATCGACTCTCTACTGTTAATTTTAATTTTCTATGCAATTGAATTCTTATTGTAAGTACTGATGTGAAATGGTACTGCTCTGAGATATGATTATCTGATGGGAAAATAATTGTTTTCTGTAGACACACTTCTTGATGGGGAACCTATTATTAACCTACCGCCAAAGTTTATAGAACTAAAAAGGGTGGAATTTTCAGATGAGGAACGTAATTTCTACTCCAGATTAGAGGCTGATTCACGTGCTCAGTTTCAAGTATGGTTTCATTAAGAAACTTTGGAGTTTGTTTCCTTTCTTTTCCTTGAAATTGCATTGTTTTGATTTTTAAAAAAGCTTAATTTTGCTAGTTTTTATAATCATATTCTATTGATATGGTGGTTATTTTATTTTGCTTTAGATGGATATTTCAACCACATATTGTTTGTCATGTCAGGAATATGCAGATGCTGGAACTGTCAAACAAAATTATGTTAACATCTTGTTGATGCTCTTGCGCCTTCGACAAGCTTGTGATCACCCCCTCCTTGTTAGGCCTTATGATTCAAGTTCTTTATGGAGATCCTCAGTTGAGATGGCAAAGAAGCTTCCTCAGGAAAAACAAATTTGGCTTTTGGATCGTTTAGAAGCATCTCAGGCAATTTGTGGCATCTGCAATGTATGTACTGACTTTTTCTTTCTCTATGGTTCTTGTGTGCGTGTGCTCATGTATGCAGGTGTGCCTGCTTTAGTGTCGTTAGTTAAAGCGGTTTCAAACCATACTTTTCATAAACAGCTTTTTTAAATTTTTTTCTAGGTACAATTGTTTCAAAAAGCCCTATTTTCCAAAAACTAAAATGTAAGCTGTACCAAACCAGCACCTAATTGTTAAGATTTTTCTGTTATTATTATTATTATATTAAAATTTTTTACATCTTTTCTATGGTTGCCTTCCTGCAGTAGGTTTTTGTGTGACATTTGGTCTTTTATACATGTTCTCGTAGTTTTCTAGAAATTCTTGTAAATTTGTGTGGTTAGTGCAGGTTTTAGCACAACTTGCATTTGCCTCTGTGCTCTGATCTATGTACCGAAACTTTTGTACTTTTTTCATCAATTTATTGTTGTAGCCAATGAGCTCTAGCTCAAATGGCACCTCCTCCCCTCGTACAAGGTGGAGGGTGAGGTTGTGGATGAAAGACCCACTATGTAATTTTTTTCTTGGATAAGAAGGCCCACTATGTATAACTTACCAATCAAAAAAATTGTCTTGATTGTAGTAGAGTTCAATCAGGTGGATCCTTCTATTCTCTTTTTTTATTTATTAAGATCTGACTATACATGAGTAGAAGTAGCATTTACTGTTCACTAGTCTATCAAGATTTAGTGTAATTATAAGAAAATTAACTAAATAAAAAGAATGGGGTTCATTATTTAGTGGTTGAGTTGTAGGATGGAATAGCTAATATATTGTCCTCCAGTTCTTATTTGGAATGCTTGGCAAGGGCAATATAAGGGCATTAACTCTTAAGGATGTCTAATCTCAGAGTGGAACAAGTTACTTAAGTGGAATGCCCATTTTCGTGATTGAATTTGTATCCAGCTTATCTGTATTATTCAGTCTCAAATAAGCAAGATGTTACAAAGCAAATTCAGATTTATTTTTTTGACGCAGGAGAAAATCAAAACTGATGCAACACTGAATTTGATGAGAGAGGGTGGGGGGTGTGGGGGTGAACTAGTGATGAGCACCGAATTAAATAAAACTAAATTAAAATAACATTTTCATTTTGTGTCACACATCAATTTCAACATAACTGGTGTTTGTGCCTTGTATGAAAGCAAGGGTGCTATGGCTTGGATATGCTGGACAATTACATTTCTTAGATGAAAGTATAGATGCCTCTGTAGTGAATAAGGGAAAGTAACCAGTTTAACAAATTAGTGGTTGCTGAATCTTTTTTTTTTTTTTTTTTTTTTTTTTTTTTTGAGAAACAAAAACTGCTAAATGTGCGCGCGTGCACACACACACACACACACACACACTTAATTACACTCTCAGCAAACTCCAACACACACTTAATCACACCCTTTTGGGGTTTAAGGGGAAAACCCCCACCTTCCCCCTTCGTCGGCTCATGTGTGGCCCGAAGGAGTGCACTACCACAGCATGCGCTAGCAGTTTTTGAGACTTACCACGTGCAGTAGTGGTAAGTCTCAAAAACTGCTAGCGCATGCTGTGGTAGTGCACTCCTTCGGGCCACACATGAGCCGACGAAGGGGGAAGGTGGGGGTTTTCCCCTTAAACCCCAAAAGACCTTCCCCCTTCGTCGGCTCATGTGTGGCCCGAAGGAGTGCACTACCACAGCATGCGCTAGCAGTTTTGACATGCGCTAAGACTTACCACTACTACACGTGCAGTAGTGGTAAGTCTCAAAAACTGCTAGCGCATGCTGTGGTAGTGCACTCCTTCGGGCCACACATGAGCCGACGAAGGGGGAAGGTGGGGGTTTTCCCCTTAAACCCCAAAAGGTGCCTTTTGGGGTTTAAGGGGAAACCCCCACCTTCCCCCTTCGCTGGCTCATTTCAATTAGTGGTTGCTGAATCTGGTATGTCCAGGTCTATTTCTTTTGAAAGGATCCTCTATTATTTTTTTACTTGATCTATTTATAAAAAAAAAAAAAAAAAACCATTTACTTGATCTATTGGCACTGATTGATGTTAAACAACCAAGCTAGCATTATGATGGAAAAATGGTATAATAATAGCAGGTATATCTTTACACTGGTTGTCATTTTATTCTCTTAATGAATGTGTTTTTCATGAGAATATCACTACGATGAGTATGTGGTTAACTCTCTCAATTATGGTGTATATTTAGAACTCCTCTTATGCAATAACTACTACCTATGCCTTTTCTTTTTAAATTCCATGGAGTTTTTTCTTACCAAATTAAAAATTGACGTGGTTCATCTGTCCTGACAATCCTGCTAAATTCTCTACAGGATCCTCCTGAAGATGCTGTTGTTTCAATTTGTGGTCATGTTTTCTGCCATCAATGCATTAGTGAACATCTTACTAGTGATGACAAGCAGTGCCCTGTGACAAATTGCAAAGTTAGACTGTTTGCATCTTCAGTGTTCTCCAAAGCCACACTAAACTGTTCTCTCTCTGATGAGCCTGGTCAGGATGGTTCCCCCAATTGTTCTGTTTCTGAAGTTGTTGATGCAGCTGAGCTTTTTTATGGGGGTAACTCGTATAATAGTTCTACCAAAATTAAGGCTGCTCTTGAGGTCCTGCATTCATTGTGTAAACCACAAGGTTGTTCTTTAGGAGCTAGTTCTGCACAGAGCACTCTTGATGAAAATGCCATCTGTCACAACAACTCTGATGGAGAATTGTGTGAGGATAATGCTGATAGACAACATTTGGCTGTGGAGAGAAGTTCTAATAATTCAGTCAAGGTAGTTGGAGAGAAAGCCATAGTGTTTTCCCAGTGGACAAGGATGTTGGATTTGCTTGAAGCTTGTCTTAAAAATTCTTCCATTCAGTACAGAAGACTTGATGGAACAATGTCTGTTCTTGCCAGAGATAAAGCTGTGAAGGATTTTAACACCCTCCCAGAGGTTTGTGGGAATCATAGCATCTCTTAATATTTTTAATTGAATTTCTGGGTTTTTCCAATCATTGTAGAGGGAGAAGGATGATCAAAGTATTTAGACATTTAGTCAATTGTAATTCCCCTTGGACATATCTAAAATTTGAATATTTTTTTGGTAGGTGTCTGTGATGATCATGTCTCTGAAAGCTGCTAGTCTTGGTCTCAACATGGTTGCAGCTTGCCATGTTCTTCTGCTGGACCTTTGGTGGAACCCTACTACTGAAGATCAAGCAATTGATAGAGCACACAGAATTGGGCAAACTCGTCCTGTTACAGTTTTGCGGTTAACAGTGAGAGATACAGTTGAAGATCGTATATTAGCCCTTCAGGTATTCTTGTAAATTCTCTCTTATATTTATTGTTAAGCTTTTTCAATCAGCAATTTGTAGACATTGATAACTTTGTAGTTCTCTTGAAAATCTGGTTTTGTATTTCCTGTCTCCTGATATTCTTCTGTTGTATTATATCAAATTTATGGAACATGATGAATTTGGAAACAAGGAATCACCTTATTTTGGAGAGGTATATACATGGTTGAAGACTTTTTCTACTTGTTTAACTGAATTTATTTGCCAAATCCCTCCCATTTTTTCTACTTACTTGACCGTGGCCGTAGCATTTGGAGTTCATGACCATGGTCTCGTCCATGGTTTTTTAACCCTGTAGATTTAAATAAAATTTAAATAAAAATTAAATATATTTTCAAAAAAATTTAAAAGTTTAAAGTTGATGGATCAATTTTACAAAATACAAAATACATATATAAATATATTTGTGGTAAAAGATATGAGCATATGATAAGATACCTAATGATAAAATACCTAATGAAAAATATTACTTATTGAACACTATAAGGTAAAATATGAAGAGATCAACAGTTTTTTATTTTTATTTAATTAAAATGAATAGCGATCACAAAATCCTGAAGCTATAGTAGATAGATATATAGAGTTAACATTCAAACAAATACCAAGATGATAAGTCATAAAAGTGGGCTCTAGTTAGTTCAACTAGTAAAGTTACTGATAAAAAAAATTGTTAGCTCAACTGGTAAAGTCTTTCTTGTGATCGAATAAGAGATTTGGGGTTCAAACCTTGACTGATGATAAAGAGAGTGGATGCTACAAGTTGAAATTCTATTCGTGTGTGTGTGTGTGTGTATATATTGAGCTAACTTGTTAAAGAAATATCAAATATATAACAAAGATTTTGAAAGAAAAATTAACATATCACATATATTGAGAATATCAACACAATTATAAAGTTAAAATAATTCATTTAGAGAAAAAAATCTTATGAAAGAAAGTCAAATTTTTTTTTATATAAATTAAGAGATACATTTATGGAAATAATAAATCATGAAATATATTATGTTTGTTGATCTCTTTCCTTAATATAGCATTTTTCATGTACCCTAAATCACTCTTTTATCTAATTTTTAAAATTATTTTTTATAAATGAGTGATTTGAATTACATGAAAAAGTACAATCTGGGTTGAATGGGGTTACAAAGAACCCCCAGGGTTTGACTGGGGTTTCACTGTGTCAAATGCTTAAACAGTCTAATTAGTCCAAACTGGTCTAAGAATCAAGTACTGGGTCTTTACTTCACTGATCTGACTGGCTGGGTCAGTTTGGGTTTAATAACTATTGTCTTGCCAACTTCGAGGTGGTGGTTGTTGATGACAGAAATTAGAGCAATGATGTCCTCCCTGGGAGCTGGTTTGAAGGAGATGGTGGCCATTAGAAACCTTCCCGTTCTTTCTGAACTTACTCGACAGTGGTTGTAACATTTGGGTTCAATTACCATTTATATATTTTTGGATGATTGGGGGAATGTGAAAAGTAAATAGATCAGTGTTAGGTGACACTTGTTGACTTCTGATTTTATTGAAGCTTCAACTAAATCCAGTTTGATGACAGAATGATAATATCAACATTAAAATGGTATGAAAAGTGATCATATTCATGTACTTTATTGGGTAATGCATATTCGTGATGATGTGGCACTAATTCTGCATATCAGTGATGTTCGGGTGGGCTTGGCCTGCTGTGATTTGGGTACATGGCTTAGGTATATTTGTTTTGTCAAGACAGTTGACAAAGATATCTTGTTTTATAAAATCCATCACATGTTGTCTAGGCCAACAAAATGAGCTTTGTTTGTCTGCACTGTAGTTTTTTGGAGTTGGAGGTTCTGTTCTCAGCTCAACCTTTTGCAAATTTTATAATAATTTAACTTCAACTAAAATTATAATTACCCAAGATACCAGTTAGGGTCTCTTGTTCAGCGCCATGCAACTCCGTTTCTTAATTTAGATATTGTCATTCATAATGACTGATTTCATTTTTGTACCTGAAATTGTTCTTGATCTTGTTTGTGATTTCTCTGATTTTAGTTTTTTGTCATGTGGGATGCACTGGTTTTTGCAGCAAAAGAAGAGAGAGATGGTTGCAGCTGCGTTTGGAGAGGATGGAGCTGGTGGTCGTCAGACGCGCCTTACAGTGGAAGACCTGAAATACCTGTTTATGATGTGATTAGGGAGTTCTTTTAGGTTTGACAGATTTTATTTGCTAACGCAGGTTATCAATAGGTTTGTTTTTGGCAGTGGCAGGGTCAGCAACAGCTCAATTATTTGGACGTTGTCTCTGATAATAGATCTGAAAGGAGTAACAAGAGGCTATATTGAGGAAAATTTTCTGTGAATAGTCTATATAGAATCACATGATCCATTCTTTTTCCTTAAAATTTTTGTTTGTTAGGGAATTGATCCCTCTCAATCTTCCTCGTCAGTCTCTCATCACATTGTATAGGATGTGGAGATCGGTAGTCTACACTTTACAGCAAGTATATTCACTGGAAAAATGTTTCTTCCAATTGTAAATGATAGTGGATTACTTTTTTTTTTTTTTTTTTTGGTTTTTATTCTTTTTTGGGGTTTTTTTTATTTTTTTAAAATTTTTTTGTTTTGTGATACAGAGCTGTAGTCTTAGGTCGATTAAAAAAATTTGATTTTATCAATTTGTTGATGAGCATTTTGATTATTACGGTTAATTCCATACAGTTTTAAATGTAATCATCGTGGTATTATCCCTGTCCTTTAGTTGACATCTGTTTGTTATTTATTGCCCGTGATCAGTACTGAGATTAATTAAGAGAAGGAAGGTAACGCTAGTAAAAAGATGGTGACGAAAGTATCAAACTGAAGGTCTTAGCCTTAACTCTATATATATTGCATAATTGATTAAGATTTGAGACTAATGAGAGTGATCCAGATTGACACTGATGCTCTCTACATATCCATCCTATTGAGGATTAGGAGGGTGGACACGTATATCTAATAATTTAATTGACGGAAGTTGCCACATTTTCCAAGGAAAAGCATGTATGACTAATGTAGTCTAATGCTCCCTCTTCTACGAGGAAGTATATCTTGTAACGGGTATATGCTTCTTTCTTCTCACAAGTTGGTGAGACCTACCAGCTTGTGAGAGAGAAGAAGCATACATTTGTAACAGGGTATACTTTCTCGTAGAGGAGAGAGTAAGTACATTAGTCATACATGTTTTCACTTGGAAAATGTGGCAATATCCATCAATTAAATTATTAGATATACGTGACCGCCCTCCCACCAGCTGTGAGAGGAGAGAAACAAACACCCGTAACAAGGTGTATTTTCTCCTCCTCTATAAGTAACAAAGTTCTCTCCAATAACTATAAAAGCTCTCACCTTGATGATGATCTTTTATTTTTATTTTTTATTAACTACTTATAGATGTGGCGCAGTGAGGCATTTTTATATCTTAAAAGCTGATCATCGTACAACTATTGTACTGGAGGGAGCTCTTCAAATACATGCAATGATGCAATCATAATAATATTCGTTGTGTTTGCTTGATATAGCTGTTTTTTTTTTTTAAATTTATTTTTAAATTTTAGCTTCTTTTTTATTGGTTTATTTTGCTCATACATAAGTAAGTTGAGCAGAAGTATGGATTTACCTTGAAAAAATAAATCTCATTAATCAAATTAACTAAATGGCAAAAAAACCCTAATATCTTAGATAGTCTCCTAACTAATGTCGTATTTTCCATTATGAATAATAGATGTGTCCTAACTCGTATGCTATATTTATTTTGGCGAAAAATTATTAAAGTATTTCAGCCCATACATGGACCGAATATCTACGGGAGAAGGGTGCTATTTTATTGTCATGATGTTAAGCAATTTTCAAAACTGCAGGTAAATAACAGATCCAGAGGACCCTTATGATAACTATTTTGTGTTAAGAAGATTATGATAACTACTTAATTTCCTTGTTATGGTTGTGTTCTTGTATTTTAGCTTCTCTGATTTGTGTACTCTGTTTCGGATTTTGGTTGAATGAAGTTTCCTTTCAAGCCAAAAAAAGAAGACGACAAAGAGAGAAAAATTTCCTCATTTAGACGGGCTGGCGGCTATTTGTTTTGAAATTTCTTTGAATGGGAGTTTTGTGTCTGAACAACTTTTGCTTTTACAGAATGTCAAACCATAGAAGTAATATTATTAGTGTAAGTAAAAACTGACTTGATTTTTTTGATAAATGTAAATTATTGACTTGATAGTCGAAGGCAGACACAAACTATTAATTATTTATAAATGGATATTGATCCTCGATCTTGGTCCCGTGGTCTAGTGGTCAGGACATTGGACTCTGAATCCAGTAACCCGAGTTCAAATCTCGGTGTGCAAAGTATGTTGATCAGAAGAGATAATAGTCAGCGCTCATCATTAATTTGTAGAATGTCTATGTATTCATTCATCCATAATACAATTGAAAATTATGACTTTTTAATAAAATCAACAATTTGAATCCAACCCTACCATTCAGAGCATCTATCATTCAACCAGGACAAAATATCATTGCGAACAATTCCAACATTCTCATCAGTTTCTCCAAATAATAAAGAATGCATCATTCCATCATAGATCTTTATAGTCTTATCCTTGCTCTTCGCCTCTTCATTCAAAGCTCTGCTTACATTTGGATCAGTAACAACATCTGCACTCCCATGTAATACAATAAACGATATACTTACCTCGCTCAATCTTTGACTCAAATAGTCAGTAACCCTCAAAAGTTCAAGAACGGTCCCCAATCTTGGTTTCCCCCTATACCTCATCGGATTCTTCTCCGCAACAATCTTCTTCTTGTCAACTTTCACAGACTTATACATAAGATCTGCAGTCGGAACAATAGGCAAAGTGGGCAAGAATTTGGCAACAAAAGAGAGAACCTCAGGAATTGGCCATTTGGGTCTCACAATATCAGAGATTTTACACATGGGTGCTACCAAAATTGCACCATCAAAACCTTTTGGATTTGCCAAGTGAATCAGCAGGCAAATCGCGCCCCCCATTGATTCACCGTAAAGAAAAGAAGGCAGCCCGTGAAAGCGAGGGCCTTGTTTGACGAAATTGAAGAATGAGAGACAGTCTTGAACAACAGAATCAACATTGGGTACGAATGCCCTGAGACCTTGAGATTGGCCATGGCCTTCAAGGTCAAGAGCAAAGCAGGCAAAACCCTTTTGGGCAAGGAAGATTGGAGTGGCTTGGAAAGTCCAGCTAATGTCGTTGCCATAGCCATGGACCATACAGATGAGGCCACGAGGAGGGGTGGAGGAAGAGGGAAGCCATGACCTGGTGAAGAGCTTAAGACCTCTGGGAGAGGTGTAAAATGATTTGGATGCTTTGATTCCTCCTTGGAGCTTGTAGTAGTCTTCTTCTGGGATGTCACCCCAGCAATGGAGGTTGTTGATTTGGGGGTTTTCTTGTTCCTTCATTATTGGATTTTTTTCTTTTTTCTTTTTGGCTTGTGGCTGATTGGAGGAGGATGGACTCTCAACTCCCAACACAGGGTTGTCGCTGAATTGACCCCTTGACCAGTGGTTTGTTTGTTAATTGTTCTTTCTTTTCTTAGCTTAATTCTTTTATTTTTTATTTTTTATTTTTATAGGCTTAGCTTAATTCTTTGATAGCATAAAGAATTATCCCATGTTTGGAGAGGATATCTCATCGAATGGAATACATGTAGGGTCCACACTATGGAAGGATAAAGGATGATTGTTGTATGACTTGTATCGAATATGAATATTAAACCGAATATGATTCTCAATAATAATTAAAATATGCTTCTTGTAGCTAAATTGATTCATTTTTATATTTACAATGTAACAATAAGATTTCAAATCTCTAATCTCCTAAATATCCCAAAAAAAAAAAAAAAAAAAAAAAATCAAATTATTAGAAAAAAAATACATTCCATAAGATATTTAATCCTGCATTTGAGATTTTATTAAATAATAAAAGTAAATCAATGATGATTTTTTTAAAAGTAAGTTTATAAATTCATAAAAGAGGAACTTTTGTATGTTATACTAAATAATGATTTTTTTTTTTTTATATTAGAAGCGTAATTTGAAAATACCCGGTTGAATTATATATATATATATATATATATATATATATAACATCATTGTTTGCAAAATTTTAAGATGTCTGGAGGTCAATAGTTATCTTATATGAAAAATACTTAAAGTTCATTTATTATTTTTAAAAAATTGTTTATAGATCAAATAATATATAGCATTCGATTAATAAGAAATTTGGTGTGCATATTAAGAAAATAAGAATTTATGATCTAATAGTGAAAAATTTTAAAATATTTATCCAATAAAAATTTATTGAGTGGTGGAATTTGAACAAAGAGTACTAACGCTCCATTTGTTTCGATGGAAAATTTTGTGCAAAGATAGTTTTCCGTGTTAATATTTGGTAGTATTAGAAAAAAAAATGAGTCAATGGAAAATTATTTTTGGTGAATAGAATAATTATAACTTAATTTTAGAGATAGTTGTCCACTAATTTTTTTGGAAAAACAACTCTATCTCACAGCAAACTAAATAAGGAAAGTTAAGAGATTGTTTTTCAACTCATTTAGATTGCTACCAAACATAGGAAAATGAGATAGTTTTATAGAAAATACTTTTTGAAAAATGACTCATGTTCCAGAAAACATTATCGTCGAAACATACTAAGCGTAAGTGTAACTTGAACCAAACCTTTAGACTTTGCACAAAAGAATATTTCAGGAATCAAAAGATTCAAATAGATTTAACGGAGAGAGTAACATAATGAGGATATTTGCTAATTTCCAAAACATTGAGGGTAGAAATTACTTGGTTCCAAAGATTAAGGGGGAATTATGAACTATCTTGAACATAGAGGGTAGAAAATGCTTTTTCCCCATTAAATTTGTCATATGCCTAGGTGGTTTAAATTACCATGATTAATGCATTTCTTAAGAATGATTGATAAAATTATTGGAATCATATTTAGGGCTATTGTCTTTGTCCTACATTTAACCCTAGCAATTAATGCATTTCTTAAGAATGATTAATGCTTTTTCATTCTCTTTACCTTGCAATTAATTTATTTAATGGAACAAAATTTAGTTCTTTCTCTTTGCCTTGCAATTGTTAGGTTTTAAATCTTTATAGTTGTGTTGAAAAACTCGTGAGCATAAGCTTATCTAGTTACAGTAAGTCTATAGGAATGTTTAGATAATGCTCAAGGTACCACCATTTAGTGTGCAAGAGATTTCAAGTGATTCAAGCATCATAATTTTTTAACAGTTTAGGTTGATCAAAAATTAAGTTTGATCGATCGAACTGCGTATATGCAAAATCAGAAATTCAGTCCATTAACACATTAGATGTTTAGGGTTTCAAATCTACTTCACTGAGTATATAAAGGAAACCTATAGGCACGTTTTTCTGGACATTAGAGCTGCTCATTTGAGATCTAAAATGTTTTGTGCCTACTGCTCTTTCAAGTCACTACCGAGAATTACTCACATACTCCTTGAACTGGTGTATTCAAGTTGATGCTTTCTAGCTATCAGGTGTACTGGATTCAAAGCTTTAAGGGGTCATTGAAGTTGTGGATTGAAGGTTCACGCTGCAGTAGATTGCTATTAGAGACGTCTATGGATTTCAAAACTCAATTTGGTAACTATACTTAGGTTTACAAAGAATAGGGTTATTCAGTCTGTAAACTTCCATCTAATAGTAAATCTGTTCATCTTGGGATTGATAAGGTCAAGTCCCCTAGGATTTTCCCGTGAAACAGTTTGTTTAATTTCATATTGTGTCTTATTTATATTTCCGTGTTTCCATTGTAGACACCTCATTTTTTACTCGGGTCCTAATGATGAGATTGACATATCTACAAAAGGTAATTGAAGTTATTTTGATAGTTTGGAAGTAATCATAACTCAAAAGTGCTCAAATTGCTTTGAAAACGATGTTGAAAATGACATTTGCTCACTGTTGTGACCATAACTTCTGATCCACAAAGAAAATTTGAGTGAGATTTATTTCATTGGAAAGTATACATCCTGGGATTCAATTTGAACACAAATTTTGCCTAATTTGGACTTAAATTAAGTGAGTTATGACTATTTGAAGTCGGGCCATCAAAGTTGTTATAATTTGGGTTTCTGGGGACACAAGAGTGCGCAAGAAGCATGCATGCATGCGCATCCCCAAACTTGCGAATACATAGGCTGAGTTCTAGAGGCCAAAAATTTCATTATTTAGGGCCCAAAGCCTCCCTCTTTGATGGGACCCGGTCCCTAGACCCTTTAGAACATCCAAAATTCTCTAAATGAGCCTAAAAACCCTAGTTTAAAGATATAAATACAACCTTATGCCTCCAAACTCAAACCCTAGCAAGAGTTGATTTTTCACCTAAAATCTTTTGAAACTCTTTTCTAACTTTGAACTTTCTGCACACACATCATTGAGCATGTTTTTGGCTTTTCAATATCTCTCTCTATTACTCATTAGGGCAGAAACTATTTTCTACTCTCTTTCAAAACCATTTTCAAACAATCTTTTCAAAAACAAATTTTTATTTTGAGTTGTGATTACTTGTGAACTATTAAATACTTTGATTCTCTTGATTATTATTCAATCTTGTTGTTTAGGCACTGAGGGGCCAGTTAAAATATCAACCAAGTTGTGTTCCATAAGCAAGGTGAGTCTCTCCCCATGACTCTTCCTTAATTCAGGGTTTTATAACTTGTGTTCTTTTTTTCTTAATTTGATTTATATGTTATGAATGCTTAGAAATATGTTTTTCTTTGTTTAATTTTGTTTTGTTGTGTCTTATCACGTTTTGATAGAGAGTTGAATGATTGGATATATTGATGAGCATGTTTGGATGTGTTAAGTGTTGTTCTTGTTTGTTGTTAGATCCAATGCATGTTTAGGAATAGATTTTGTTTTGTTTATCTTGGGTATCTTTGTTGTTAGTTTAGGTTGTTTATTTTTATATTAGAAGCATGTTAGGTTGTTAGTCTCTTTAGTTTTTATCTTTGCTTTGTTTTCTGTATTTTAGTTTTTGGGTTAGGGTTTGAGGCATGTATGCGTATGCATACAACTAGCCTGCGTATGCAGACTTATGTATGTGCGTGCATTCTCGTGCCCAGAAACCCTAATTTGAGTTTTCTACTTCTATTTCTTTATTTCTTTTATATCATATGCTTATGTTTTTGTCCATTTTTATGTATTTTAGTCCCTGTTTCTCTGTTTGATTGTTTGTTCGTCTTTGACATGTTAGATTAGGGTTTCCCTTTTTGTTTTCTTTGCTTTACAATGAACATGCATATGATATGATCATGCATTTATACATAAGTGCTGTGATGCAGTAAGGTAAGTAAGGTAAGGCATGCATTCATATATACATGCATTTTGTAAAGTTGTTATTTACAACTATGTGTTTTGTTGGCTTATATTTTGTGCCAAATTTGATTGTAATTTTATTCAATCTTTTGTACCCTGTATTTATTATGGGATTTGATTGTAAGGGTTGTGTGATAGAGAGAGAGTGTGTGAAGACTCAAGTAATTGAAGACTGAAGAGTTTTCACGGGTAGCTTGCGACTAAGTATCCCGCAAAGTGGCTCATGTGACTTGCATATGCTGGAATACGAAGAGTCAGGACAGGATGGAAACAGCTGTGTTTCACGAGTATCTCATGGGTAAGGCCTTCCCGCGAGACACTTGTGAGGCATTCTGTTTTGCCAGACTGTCCATTCTAATACACACTTTCTATGCCTACACTATTTATACCCACATTACCCACAAATGTTGAGGAGTGCTTCTGAGAGAAAACCCTGGCCAAACACCTTGAGAGTTAGAGATTGTTATACCCACAATCCTCTACACATTTGCTTGTGGAATTTCCTCAACTCCTACCTCTCCATTTCCATACCATTGAGAGGTTGATAGCCTAAACACTTACCACACCCTTTTAGAGTGTCAAGTGAGGTTTTGGTGCTGCTGGAAAGCATTGGAAGAAGCCAAGGATGGCAGATGCAACATGGAGCTTGTTGCGGGATTCGGAGAGCTAGACAAGACATGATTCCGAGAAGCCTTGTTGGAGTAGAAGCTTGGAGGGCTTAGGTACATCAGGTAGATTAGGCTTGGAGGGTCTCTTGCTAACCCATGTATCCCAACTAATTGTCTAGTGGATCGATTTCCGCTTGAAGGGCGGCGGAGAGGTTTTTCGCCAAGTTCTTTGGTTTCCTCTTCGATAACACATCGGCGTGTTATCTTGTGTTTGCATCTTTCTTCCCTACTCTTTTACATTCCATTTTATTGCTGTGTTGCTTTGTTTATGGATTAGAGTAGCTTGTTTGTTTATCCGCTCGCATTTACACTATTTCGCACTTAGTATTAAGTTAGTTTAAAATCAATCGAGCCGTAACTTTAATTTGGGGGTCAAAACAGCTCTTGTGTTTTCAACACATTTTTGAGCTTTCAATTGGTATCAGAGTAGGTACACTCCCTATGGTTTTAATACCTGAGTGTGATCCTAGACCCCTTGGTGTGCCATGATCTGTTTGCTGCCTTGGATGAGATAATATGAAAGCATGATAGATGTATGTTAGGGTTTTGGGATGGAATGCCATGTTGATTGCTAGATGAATGCTAGTGTGTGTGTGTGTGTGATTATGGAATGCAATATTGAATGTGCATTTAATGAGATTAAGAGGTAAAACATTATGAGTGGAAGCCAACTCACGAGTTGGGTTGTTTTGGGTGCATAACACCTCCCCAAAGCCGTACCTAAACTTCGAACCCATACTCTGGTAGTAAGATTAGTCATTCCTCGTAAGGGGGCTATATTTATGGTTCCTAGAACTAATCAAGGTGGTGACTCCATCTTTTCTCCACCTCGGTCCACTCAGCCGAGGTGTACTCCCCTTTCCTTTAATAAGGAAGCCGCTGCGCCCACAGTGGCCACTCCACTGGGGATTCCAATGTGTCTTATTTCTTAATCATAATAAAGGCTTGTTCAATATCTGTTTGCACACACCTTCACTTGGTTCTTTTGTACCTTTGCCTTGGTTGGTGATGAGTGGGAAGATGAGTACTCTCCATTCGGGCCAAAGTATTTTGAAGTTCATCCCACCAACTCACAAATTATGCCATTGCCTATGATGGGCTTTGAGTATGTTAATGGTTTGCCACCAATCCACAAAGGTCCACTTAGGCCATCAGTTGGAATCATGGCCTACCTAGTTGTGAGTGGTCTACTAATCTATCATTTTATCTCTAAAGAGCCTGCCCAAAAGTAGAGAGATCCTAGATTCTATCAATAAAAAGGTACCCTTTATATCTCTTGTTTTTTCAACTATATATCTTGTGTTTACCTAATTCTAAAGGACAAATAAAAGATGTAAAGAATTGGAGGATGACCCAAAGTATAGCATACCCTAAGATATTGGGACGAAAAGAAAAGAAGTTCTCACATATGATAGACTTATCCTAAAGTCTAAAGGTATGTCTTAACTTGAAAGGTTCATAAGACCATAGCTTAGTTGCTATCATAAGCATAAATCAAAAGGCCTCTTGAAAAGGAGAACCTTGGGCCTAGGGTAACAAATATGCTATGGACTTAGCATCCAACATCCTACAAAGTCAATATGAACTTCCCTAATCGTGGGCCTCCTTGTTGTATGCTAAGGCCCAAAATGATGAGAGATTCATAAGCTTTGAGAGGAGGGCCACAATATGTTCTAACTAGAGGGCTACTTCGAAAAACAATTTCAAGAAAAGAAGAAAGTCTTTGCAAAGAAGAAAAGTTTTCAAAAAAATAATCTTTTGTAAATATTTTTTTTAGAAGTGGAATTTAAAAAAAAAAAAAAAATCTTTTGCAAAGAAAAAAGAATTTAAGAAAAGAAATGTTTTGCAAAGAAAAATTTTTCAAGGAAAAGAATTTTAAAAAAATACTTTGTAAATTGTTTTTTTCAAGAAAGGAATTTTCAAAAAGAAAAGGAAGAAAGTTTTCAAGATAAAAAGAAAAAAAAATTTGAAAAGAAAAATTCAAAAAGAAGATAAGAGATGATCCACAAAGTCATGATATACCCTAAGTTTTGGGCCCATTCAAAAAAAAATTTTCAAATCAAGAGGGCCCTAGATCATGAGTATACCATAGACTTTGGAGGAAGGCATTGGGCCATAAAGTCATAACATACCCTAACTTTTGGGTCGAAATTCAAAAATATTTTTCAAAAGTAAGAGAGCCCAAGATCATGAGTGTGTTATAGGCTTTATTGAAAATATGTTAAATCCATCCGTGCTTTGGGAAAGTTTTGAAACCCTAAAACCCAAAGACAAGGGTAGGCTCACCAAGAGACCAATGAGGATTAAAAGAGGAAATCTTTTTGAACCAATTGACCAAACTCTTTGAACTAGGGGCAAGGCCCATTTGAGAATGAAAGATAAAAATGGATCAAAATTTTGAAATTAGGGGCAAGGTCCTTATGAGGGGAGAGAGTGAACATTCAAGATGAGTTTTGTAATGGGACAAGTAAAAGATTTTGATGTGTTGGGATAAAGCTTGGTCACTTTTTTTTTTCTTCAAAAAAAAAAAAAAAAAAAAAAAAATCTAAGAAAAGAAAAAGAAAATAAAAGATGTGGACTTCTAATTGTCATGGCTCATTTTAAATACAAGGCTCAAACAAGTTTTTCATAAGAAAAGAAATTTTCCAAAGCATGATGGGCTTACATTATAAATGGGGCATTGATCTTTGTGTTTAAATTGTTTGTGAGACCATTTTCATAAGGTCAAATAAAGCACAAGATGTGGACTAACCTTGCAAAATTCATGAACAACCTATGCTTAAGTCCAAATGAGGCTGAGAGGGCGAGATGAGTGACTTGTAATTGGATTCAAAGCCCAAAGAAAAAGAAATCCAAAAAAAAAAAAAAGAAAAAAGAAAAAGAAGAATGTTGGGCTTGGATCCAAGTGAGGAAAGATGAGAGTGCAAGAAGTGTGAATGATGTAATTGGGCTTTAAGCATAGGGAAAACATGAATTTTGAAAGATTGATATAGCTCATTCTAATTCTAAGCCCAAGATAATGAAGTGATACAAGACTTAGAACACAAATGAGGCATACATTTAGTCCACATTTTGATGCAAGCAAGAAAAGTTGATTAAGACGCTGAGTCCAAAAATTTAAAAGACATTGGGAGGACATATTTATTTGATCAAATTTTATTTCAGGCACAATAATACTCCCTACTCAAAAGAACTTCCTAAGCTCACACAGTTTCAATCACCTACCGCTAGTCGCCTAAAGGAAGTTGACACTATTGTACTAGAAGACATGGTTGGAGCTACTAGTGAGGCAATTGAGAAGATTACCCAAATGTTGTCTAAGAAAGGAGAAATGCTAGCACAATTGGGAAATCGCCTAGGTTGTTTGGAAGAAGGAAGAAGGAAGAAACTCGAACAAGACAAGGAAGGTGAGGAAGATGAATTTAATCATGAAAAGGATGGGAAGATAGACAAGATAGCTATTGAGACCACCATGATGATGGAAAAGATACAAAAAGCCTTGAGGAGGATTAGACTCAACCCCATTGGCGCCATTACCTCCTAAGTTCAAGATGTTTGATGCTGAAAAGTTTGATGGAAGTGATGATCCAAGGCAACATATTCAACAATATTTGAGCTTGTTTGGAATGAAGGGATGGATGAGAAGCAAGCTTTGTGTGCCTTACCCATGTCTCTCACGGGAAATGCATTGAAATGGTACTACAACTTGGATCCAAGCAAGACTAAGGTGGGGAATGAGCTAGTGGATTTGTTTGTGGACCAATTCATCTTCATCACTGTGATTGATGTGACTTTGAGAGACTTGGAGACTACTAAGCAAGGGTTCAATGAGACATTTTCTGAATATATGATGAGGTGGAAGAACAAAGTTTCAAGGATGGTTAATAGGCCAAATGAAAAAGGATCAGATTAACATGATTATCAAGAATTTGCTTCTAGCATACAATAATAGGCTTCTGTCATTGCCTATCAATTCCTTTGTGGAGTTATGTGATTGTGGTACGAGAATTTAAGATGCCACTAACACTAGAAAATTGGACCTAAATAAAGCCAAGCATCAAGCCAAGAAAGTATTCAATGAAGGAGAAACAGGTGGTGCTCTCAACAATGTGAATGTTATTCTTGCTCGACTACAAAAGAGGGTGTTTGATGATCTCCAAATGCCTTTATCAGAAGTACTAACAGTCTTGATTGAGGGGGGGGGGGGGGGGCACCTCAAGCCACTTGATCCTACTCCTTTTCCAAATCCAATTTGACCAAATTGGAATAGAAATGACCATTTTTCATTCTATCAATGTATAGTTCTCAAGACAAATAGTTGCCTAAGGTTGAAGCATGAAGTTCAAGATTTGATAGATCAAGGGGTGATCGCCAAGCCACAACCTCAAGAAATGGGCGAGTGAGAAACAAGCAAGAATGAATAAAGGGATATGCCTAAGAGATTTGATCCATGTGAAGACCTTTGCTAGAGGATGAGAAATTTCAACTTTGTTGAGTCTTTTTCAATTGTCGTGTTTCCAATTTATTGAGTCTATTTGAGTCTTTCTCAATGTTGTGTTGTTGAGTCTTTCCCTTATTTTGTTGTTGAGTTATGTTCCTTTGAATTTTCAAATCAATGTTATTTCACTTTCAATAAAGATGGCCATTCAATGTTATTTCTCTTTTACTAGTTTTGAAATGAATGAATCTTTAAAGCTAAAAAACATTGGTTAATCCAAGTAAGGAATCAAAAGATGAGATCATCTTAGTTCATTCAATCATAAAGAGCAAGCATGAAAGTGAGAAAGAGGGTGAGAGAGAGAAAAAAAAAAGACTTCGATCAAGTGAGAGAGTACACAAGAATGAGAAGGATGAGTAATGAGAGATTCCTCAAAGCACAAACCATAAGTGAGTTCAAAGATGGGAAAGAGAAATTGAATGAATAACTTGTTGTTTCACATGGATGACACTACGATGATGAGAAATTGATGAGATGAGAAGGCTAACGTAGGTTTGGAAAGGCTAAGCAATCAAGGTTGAAGGGATGAGAAGCCATCTTTCTGCTACCCTTTCTACAATGAGAGATTATTTCCACTTGCTAACCCTATTGAGCCTAAATGAATTCCTTCTTTATACCCATGCCAAGAGATTACCCCCTACACTAGGGGCATGTTCTTAAGAGATGGTGATTTGAAAGTGTTACCCTTAACACTAGGGGCATACTCTAATATTGGAAAGGATCAACTCTATACTAGGGGCAAGTTTTGTTGTTGAATGATAGAGGGATGTGATGATGATTTATAAATGGAAAAAATACCCTTTTTCCCAACAAGGGGCATAGAAAAAGAAAAAAGAGAGAATAACAAAGAAAAGAAAAGGAAAAGGAAAAGGGGAGAAACAAGAAAAGAAGAGAGGAAAATGGAATGAAAGTGAGAATCAAAATGGACAAGGAAAAATGGATGAAAAAGAAGAAAACAATGCGAGCACGAGATGAGTAGTAATCCTTGGCAATTAGGATACCTTGAGAATAAAATTGAATTTGAGCCTTAAATACCTTTTCTTTCTTAAGCTTTAGAATCTCAGCCTCATTACGATCCAAAAACAAGTCCTCTCTGATCAATTGAGATTTTTTAGCCCTATGAATTTTGGAAAGCCTAGCCTTAGTAGTGAAAAGAAAAAAAGAGAAAAAAGAAAAGGAAAAAAAGAAAGAAAAGAAAGAAGAAAGGCCTGCTAGGTTGAAAACCTGAAAGGGCAGCTTAGACAGAAGTTAGGGCACCTTGAAAAGAAGTGAAGAAGAGCAACAAGGAAAATGGTGAACTCACTCCAAGTTAGGGGCAAATCATGAATGGGAATGATAAAGGAAAATGATAAAGGAATAAACACACAAGGGAAGATGAGAATAGCTCCATGCTAAAGCAACTATGATGAGGAGAAAAGTGACAATACATGAGAGATGAGTTGATTTAGGAGAATACAAGAAGAGAGAAATGAGAGAAGTGAGGTGTGCATGTTAAAACAAGGACAATGATCGAGTTGACTAGAGATGATCAAATTTTAAATTCGTATTTGGACTAATCAATGAAGATGGTAGGTGATTCATGCAAAATTAGTTCAAAGAGAATATGCATTGATGTGCAAAATCACTTGGATCCATGATCCCTTGTTTTTTTTACCTCATTTCTTCAATTCCTCCAAATTTTCTTCAAGGTCCTCTTTGTATTCAAATCATGTTGTGCTTTACTATCTCTAAACTCTTGTTATGCTCGAAGCTTCTTTAGTTTAGAGTCTCTTTCAACTTGTTGTGTTCATAAATATCCATTTACCTCAAAACTCTTGTCGTGTATGAAACTTCATTGGTCTAGAATCTAGAATCTCTTTCAACTACCTTTGATCTTCATCTAGAGGTGTTAGGAATTCTAGGGAATTGATGGTCATCCAAAGGCAAAAGGTGCATAATAAGTTAATGAAGTGAATGAATGATGTGTTGAGTAAATATGTGCTCCCATAAAAAGAAAAGAATGCAATGAACCCATGGCCTAATCAACTCTTCTTTGCTAATGCTCTAATTGGGAAAATGCCTTTTTTATAAGTCCAAAAAAATGGGAAAGAAAATTAAAAAAAGAAGGTGAGATGTTGAAAATAAAGAAAAAAGAAAAAAGAAAAAAATGAAAGATGAATATCCAAAAAGAAATGAGGAATTGGAAAATGAGAGAAGAAAAAGAGAGGATAAAGATGAAGATGAAAGAGAGAGAATAAAAGAAAGAAGAGAAAAAAGAAAAAGAAAAAAGAAAAGGGTAAGAAGAGAAAAAGAAATGATGAGAAGATAAGAATGAGAGATTAAAAAAGAAAGGAGAGAGAAAAAAAAAAAAGAAGAGGAAAAAATGATGAGAAGATAACAAAAGAAGGAAAAAAAAAAAAAGAAAAAGAAAAAGAAAAGAGAGATGAAAAAAGTGAAGAGAAGATTTTGAGGAATGATGTGACATGTTGTGCCTTTGGTTCAGTCCTGATTTATTTGGACCAAACCTGATGTGATCCGTTGTGATTTGTTCTGTCCTGATGTGTTTAGACCAAACCTGATGTGACCTATTGTGATTTGGTTCTATTCTAATGTGTTTGGACCAAACCTAATGTGAAGTGTTGTGATTGGTTCTGTCCTGATGTGTGTGGACCAAACCTGATGTGATTCGTTGTGTTGATGTGACCTAATTGTTGGGAGAAATCTAAGAGATTCAAGGAAGCTTCAAAATTCAAAGATGAATTCAATAATTCAAGAGAGAGATTGGCACTTAAGAAGAAAATCAAGAATTTCAAAAGTCTAAAGAGAATTTCAAAAGAAAATATTTCAAGTTTCAAAAATTCAAGAGAGATTTCAAAAATGGATGGATTTGAATGATGAATTTCTTAAATGATTTTGATTCCTTAAATAATGAATTTTTTTGGAAATAAATGATATAAGTCTTGAAGATTGTGATGTTGAGTCACTGGAGCTTTTTTTTTTTTAATGATATGATGGTGTGTTGGTGTGCTTATGATGATGTTGTGATGTGTTGATAACATGATGTGTTATGTGTGATTTTTGGCTTAGGATAGTAGCCATTGATTTTGTGTTGATGTGTTTTGACTTAGGATAGTAGCCATTCTTGTTGTGTGCCTTTGATTCTAAGTTCAGGATAGCAAACTTAGACTCTTTGATGATTGATGTTGTGTTTATGATGTGTGTGTGATTTTGGCTTTGGCCTGTAGCCATTGATGTTGTGTTCATGGTGTGTTGTTGATGTTATGATAATATGGTATGATGATGCGATGAGTTTTCTTTTTGGCTTGGGATAGTAGCCGCTTTTGTTTGTTTTCCTCTTTATCCAAGGTTCAGGATAATGAACCAAGGAGAATAGAGACTCGCAGAATCCAGCGATTAGATTTTGCACCCACGCCCCATGTTTGCTTGTTTGCTTGCATGTTTGCGTATTTATGTTGTGTGTGTGTGTGTGGACTTAAAGTTTGTTAACCTACAAAATGGTTTGTCTCTTCAGGTTTTTGACTACACTTGTGGAGCAAGTATAGCCAAAAGAGGGGCATTTGTAGACATCTTATTTTGTACCCAGTTAATAAACTTTAGTCCTTGGTCCCAATGATGAGCTTGACATGTCTACAAAAGGTAATTGAAGTTATTTTGATAGTCTGAAAGTAATCACAACTCAAAAGTGCTTAAATCACTTTGAAAACAATGCTGAAAAATGACATTTGCTCACTGTTTTAACCATAACTTTTGCCCCACAAAGAATGTTTGAGTGAGGCTTATTTCATTGGAAAGTAGACATCTTGGACTTCAATTTGAACACAAATTTTGCCTAATTTGGACTTACAAATTGAGTGAGTTATGACTGTTTGAAGTTGGGTCATCAGAGCTATCAGAATTAGGGTTTTTGGGGATGCATGCGTGCGCGGGAAGCATGTAATGTGCGCATCCCCAAACCTGCGTATGCAGGTTGAGTTCCAGAGGCCTAAAAATTCATTTTTTAGAGCCCAAAGCCTCCCTCTATGTAAGGTTGAATTTAATCAACTATCTTGTTAGCTTTATTCCGTGCTAAATTTACTTGTAATTCAGCATTTAGAAACCCTGTATTTAGGTGGGAATCTTGTAAGGGTAGTGTGTGAGAGTGTGTGAAGAAATGCTCAAGAATGTGTAGTGAAGCAAGGACTCGCGACTGGAGCTCGTGGGTAGCTCGCGACTGGCAAGCCGCCAGAAGATGAACATGAGTGAAGCATGCAGAGAAGCTGAACCGTCATGCCAGCTGTAGCACTATAGGACAAAAAGTCCAGACTGGCCATTCAGTTAGCTCGCGGCTTGAACTCGAAACTCAATCAAGTCATGAGGCCAAGTCGCCAGCCAGCTATGTTTTGAAAAATGACTCTTCGCCTTCCAAACACCCACCACTATATGTAGACCCTTATACCCACGAAATGTAGAGAGCTTCCAGAGAGAATTTTGAGAGAGAAACTCTAGAGAAAAACAAGATTGACTCATTCACAATCTTCACATAGAGACTCTTCAAATTCCTCTACTTTCACCCTCTCCATTGTTACATCCTTGAGAGGTTCTTGACCAAATCCTTTTCTCACCATACCCACATCTGTGAGAAGGCCTTTTGGTGCTTTGGAAAGCAGTTAGGAAGGGGCTAATGGTTATTGGTTAATGCTATGGGCTATAGCGGAATCCGGTAAGCTAAAGAAGACAAAGGTTCGGCGCAACCTCTTTGGAGCAAGAAGCTTGGATGGCTTAGGTACACTGGGTAGATTAGGCTTGGAGGGTCTTCTACTGTTCATGTATCCCAACTTCATTCTTTAGTGGATTATTGACTGCTTGGAGGGTGGCAGAGAGGTTTTACACCGAGGGCTTCGGTTTCCTCTTCGATAACACATCGCTGTGTTGTCCTTGTGTTTGCATCTCTCTTCCCTTAATCTTTGCCATTTAATTTATGCTGTAGATGTGATTTTAATTGGTTTAGATTGTTTATCAATTCTGTTATTAGCTTATGTTCATGTTCCGCACATTTATTATTTGATAATAAGCTTGAATTGGTATTTTGTAATTGGGGGTCTAAACGTTCATGGTGTTTTACACGCTATTTGAACATTCACTCTAAATGAGCTTGAAAACCCTAGTTTAAACATATGAATATAATCTTATGCCTCCAAACTCAAACCCTAGCGAGAGAGAGTTTATTTTTCACCTAAAATCTTGCAAAAATCTTTTCTAACTTTGAACTTTCTGCACACACATCATTGAGCACATTTTTGGCTTTTCAAAACCTCTATCTATTACTCATTAGGGCAGAAACTATTTTCTAATCTCTTTCAAAATCTTTTTCAAACAATCTTTCAAGAACATCTTTTTATTTTGAGTTGTGATTACCTATGAACTATTGAATACTTTGATTTTCTTGATTATCATTCAATCTTGTTGTGTAGGCATTGAGGGGCCGGTTAAAAAATCAACCAAGTTGTGTTCCATAAGCAAGGTAAGTCTCTCTCCATGACTCTTCCTTAATTTGGGGTTTTATAACTTGTGTTCTTTCTGTCTTATTTTGATATATATGTTATGAATGCTTAGAAATATGTTTTGCTTTGTTTAATTTTGTTTTGTTGTGTCTTATCACGTTTTGATTGGAAAGTTGAATGATTGGATATATTAATAAAAATGTTTTGATGTGTTAAGTGTTGTTAGATCCAATGCATGTTTAGGAATAGATTTTGTTTTGTTTATCTTGGATATCTTTGTTGTTAGTTTAGGTTGTTTATTTTTATATTAGAAGCATGTTAGGTTGTTAGTCTCTTTAGTTTTTATCTTTGCTCTATTTTCTGTATTTTAGTTTTTGGGTTAAGGTTTGAGGTGTGTATGCGTATGCATGCTTCTGCATGCGTACGCATACTTGAAGTATGTGTTTGTGTACAACTAGCCCGCGTACGCAGGCTTATATATGTGCACGCATACTTGTGCTCAGTAATTTGACTTTTTTGCTTCTATTTCTTTATTTCTTTTATATATGCTTCTGTTTTTGCCCATTTTATGTATTTGAGTCCTTGTTTCTTTGTGTAGTGATGCAGTAAGGTAAGTAAGGTAAGGCATGCATTCATATGTACATGCATTTGATAGGGATATAATTTAATTTAGGGCTGAGGGATATGATATAAGAGTTTGAATGGGTATGTTTGTGTTCTTGATACTCTCCAATAATTATTTGATTCTACCATGATTTGTTTGCTTCCTTGGATGAGATAATATGAGAGCATGATAGATGTATGTTAGGGTTTTGGGATGAAATGCTATATTGATTTCTAGATGAATGCTAGTGTGTGTGTGTGAGTATAGAATGCAATATTGAATGTGCCTTTGATGAGATTAAGATGTAAGACACAATGAGTGGAAGCCAACCCACGTGTTGGGCAGTTCTGGGTGCCTAACACATTCCCAAATCTGTACCTAAATTCCAAACCCATACTCTAGTAGTAAGACCAGTCATTCCTCGTAAGGGCACTATATTTATGGTTCCTAGACCTAATCTTGGTGGTGACTCCATCTTTTCTCCTCCCCGGTCTACTCGGCCGAGACGTATTCCCCTTTTCTTTAAGGAGGAAGCCGCTATGCCCACATCCATAATTAATCTAATTATCAAGTTGGCCTTAAAACCGGTTAAATAAAGTGTCTTGACATGTCCTAAACCCAACAAAAATTAAGTTTGTTCCTTAGCTTTTGGTTCATTGTCTCTTGAACATTGGTTGCCTTGTGTTAATTTCTAATTGTGAACATGGAATAAATAGGATGCTAGTGTTTAAATGGTGTGTTTAGGGTGGATTCTCTTGTAAGGGTTCTTTAGGAATAGTTCAAGAGCACAAGTGAGTATGTGATTTGGTAGTTGTGGATGCCTAACACCTTTTTATGAACATACCCTAACTGTGAACTTAGTCTAAGCTTGTGATCCTTTGCTTATGGGGTTCAAAGTGGTTCTTGATCAATTCAAAATCGAGTTGTAATTCCTTCTTTGCCCTAGTCGACGAGGCTTGTGGCATATTTCCAGGCCTATGTGCAGGATGGGTCCACACTAAGAAACCTGACCTCGCTTCACAATGGTTCATTATTGGAACCTCTATTGAAATCGATGGCGTCCTAAGCCGAGGGATCCAAAGGAACTTTACAATATGTTTTCATGACACAGTAAACTAGTGTTCATTGGAACCATCATATTCGACATAATGGGAAGCAAGTATGTTTTATACTTCCTTTTTGGCTGTGTCATAACAGCTAAATTCCATGTTGATGGATGTAGTGGAAGTGCTATAAAGAAAGATAATGATATGATGATTTGTGCTTTCCTAGTCTTCATGGTGGGATGTGAAGTTCAATCTCTTTCTCATTCTTAGGGGGGCCTACATTTCCTAATGACATAAAGCTTGTGGCCTTTAAGGAAGTTACACATAGCTGAAGCATAATGAGTACAATCTATATTAAGAACTATAGGGTGAAAGAGATCATTTATGCCATTTAGAAAATTCCAACGACAAACAAACAAAATTTGACATTTGCGTCGGTCAAATATTAGCTTTGATATACTAAATATGAAAGAATAAATGTAGAAGAGGAAGCATAAAATAAGGAATTCAAGACCACAAGGGTTACGTGGTTCAATCGAACGACATACATCCACGGAGGAAACTTTCAAGGGCTACATCTTTATTATATATAAGAGTGTAATAAAAATCCTGTGTTATAATGAATATAACATGTGTATATATAGGAGGCTAAATCCTAGACTAACCATACACCAATTATGGTTAATTAATAGACTTGTAGTATAAGGAGAAGGCTTGACTTGCACACAAGGTAGGATTGGGCATGAGCCTATTACATTGGGCTATATATCTCTAATTAACAGTGTGAAAATTGGATAAGGTGCACTTCATTAAGATCAAAGTCCATAGTCAACCTAAAAGTGGCAGCTGACTTGGCTTAGGTTGTTGGCGTGACAAATGACGTAGTAGCTGGTGTGACAAGCTGATATGGTACCTATGATGATGTGGTAGATTCAGGGGTGGTTTGATGCATTTGGGGGCCTTAGGCAAAAACTGAATTGAAGTCTTTATATACATACATACATACATACACATAGACATACATACATACATACATACATACATACATACATATTTATACACACATATATGTATCTCTGTGTGTGTGGACTCCCTTCCAACAGCCCAACCCAAGGTAGATTGATAGGTATTGTATTGCAACCCAAAACGATTAATTTGTAGAGGTAGGTTATCAAGGTCAATCTCTCAAGCTCAATTTGAAAGCTCGAAAATGTGTTGAAAAACACAAGAGCTGTTTAGACCCCCAAATTAAAGTTACGGCTTGGTTGATTTTACACTAACTTAATACTAAGTGCGGAATAGTGTAAACACAAGCGTATAAGCAATACAACTACTCTAATCCATATTTAAAGCAACACAGCAGTAAAAATGAAATGAACAAGAGTAGGAAAAAGAGATGCAAACGCAGATAACACCGAGAAGTGTTATCAAAGAGGAAACCGAAGAACTCGGCGAAAAACCTCTCCGCTGGCCTCCAAGCTGAAATCGATCCACTAGACAATCAATTGGTATACATGGGTTAGCAAGAGACCCTCCAAGCCTAATCTACCCGATGTGCCTAAGCCCTCCAAGCTCCTACTCCAACAAGGCTTCTCAGAACCGTGTCTTGTCTTAGTTCTCCGGATCCCGCAACAAGCTCCATGTTGCATCTGCCATCCTTGGCTTCTTCCAATGCTTCCCAGTAGCACCAAAACGTCACTTAACACTCTGAAAGGCCGTGGTAAGTGTTTGGGCTATCAACCTCTCAATGGTATGGAAATGGAGAGGTAGGAGATGAGGAAATTCCCAAAACAAATGTGTATAGGATTGTGGGTATAACAATCTCTAACTCTTAAGGTGTTTGGCTAGGGTTTTCTCTCAGAGGCTCTCCTATCAATTGTGGGTAATGTGGGTATAAATAGTGTGGGTACAGAAAGTGTGTATCAGACTTAACAGGCTGGCAGAACATAATGCATCGTGGATGTCTCGTGGGAAGGCCTTACCCGCAAGATACTTGCGAGACACAGCTGTCTCCATCTGGCCTGACTCTTCGTATTCTAATATGTGTAAGGCACATGAGTCACTTCGCAGGAAGCTAAGTCGCGAGATACCCGCGAGAAATCTTCAGTTTTCAAATGCTTGAGTCTTCACACTCTCTCTCTCTAACACATAACCCTTACAATGAAATCCCACAATAAATACAGGGTACAACAGATTGAATATAATTACAATCAAATTTGGCACAGAATATAAGCCAACAAAACAAATAGTTGTAAATAATAACTTTACAATCTCCCCATTTGGCTATTCCATGACAAAACCCCTAAAACAGACTCTAGACTTAAACGTGAGTTTGGGAATAGTGTCAAAACTCACTCACACCTAATCTAGAAACTGTGAAGCTCTTAAACCATAATGACAAGTATCTCCTGAAACACAACAACACAATTAGTTCATTGTTATGCAGAAAACTTGTAATGAAAATGGAATAAGCACAAAGCGATCAAGCAAAATGGAATAAAGCAATAGACCAAGGCTTGACCAAACATGCAATCACTATACAATAGTGATCACGATGCTCATTCACACATGGAATGAACATCCGGACATGCAAGTTAATAAGCTCAATTGCAAACTATCAAATGCATGTCCAACACTCAACCAATGCATAAAAACATATATGCATCTAGGAACAATCCTACAAGGGCACAAGAGTGAGGTACTTAAGACATATTAGCAATATCTTAAAAGTACAGAAAAGTATGCTACAAAGCATAGAGAGAATCACAAAATAAACTGAAATAAGACTGAGATTAAAACAGAGTATTTAAGCTTTAAACAAAAGCAGTAGCAACTGTAAGCATAAAGCAACAGTTATGAAAACTAAAATAAACAGAAGTAAACTGTCTATGAACCAATAACAAATGCTTATAAGCCTAAACCTATGCTCCCCCTAACGCTGTGCAAGCTCTTCCTCAGCTCCCCCTCAAAATTTTCTCCCCCTTTTTGACCGGAATGGCCAAAGAGGCAAGAACTGATTCGACTCTGAATCTGATCCCTGCGCCATAGGCAAGTCTTGTATCTGTGAAGAAAATGCAGTGATCTGTCCTTGGAGGTATGCAAACTGGGTCACGGTGTGTTGCACATGGGAATCAAACACTATAGACATCTGGTCCATTTTAGCTAGTAGTTGATCAAGTTTGCTTAAACCTTGTGTTGGAGTAGAAGATGATGGCTGAGCCACGGCCTCTGGAGCAGAAGTGAACCTAGCAATCTCCTCCTCTATATCTCCACCTTCGTCCTACTCAACACATGGTTGTGGTATGGTATGCACACCAGTCTTGGAGCCTTTGATGTGTGCTGTGCTCCTAGTCAATGTATGAGCACCAATGGGGTAGTCCCTCTGAATTACTGTGAGACCACTGGGGAGTTTGAGCTTTGCCTTAGCAATCAAGTGTTGGTTAAATCTGGTTTTGTATCTCATACAAAACACACAGCGGAAGCAACAAACAAAGATCTATTTCATTCATGATTGATAACTTGCACTATATAAATTTCAGAATTTAAGAACAAGATAGCGTACCTTGGTGCGGTGAAATTCAAAACAAAAGATTATAAGTACTTGAGAACACTTTTAATCTTCACTCCAATTTCACTTTACGCCCAAGAAGTGTGGTCTCTCAATCAGTTTCCAAGGGAGAATAATTGAGTGGCTTCACTCGCACATACACACCACTTCACAATGGTGTCTTTCTTTTTATTTTATTTTTTTCTTATATAAAAAAAATTCTGTATGTTTCTCCCTTTTATAACTAACTGATTATCTAATTGGGTTGGCTTATTGGGCCTTTCCAATTGGGCTTTAGTGTGTGGCTTGGAGTGGGACCAAAAGGGACCAATAAGACACTAGCTCCAATGGGCCTTGGGCTTTTCTATCAACTCTTGACAAATCCAAAGTTGCCATTAATTATATTTAATACCACTATAAAAATATAATTGCACTCTAGGCCTTATTAATTAATTATATCCCAAGACTTTATTATTCATGCACCCTTTCATAAAATATTCATAGTAATACAAAGTCATGAATGTAGACTGCCGCTTTGTAAATTACTACATCTTAATCCTTGAGTACCCGGTTTAATCTTTTTAAGTTATTCATTATATATTTATGAAATCCAATTTCATAAATATATACTTTAGTAATTTCTTACCAAAATGGTTAGGCCTAACTCTCTGAATAACTAAACCCATTAAACTTATCTCAAGGGAATATTTCAAATCTCTGTTAAGAGACTATGAATTCCATCTTGAGAATATATGTTCCATCAACACGAAATGTGACTGCCCAACATACTGAGATTTTGACTGTTACTTTAGATCTCACTCCTGATATATCAAAGCAACCTACACTTCATGATTAGGTCCATTATTCTCTCAAGATTAAGAGTTCATGCAAATATAAGTTGTGAGATTTATTATTCAATTGACAGTCGTTAGGAGAATAATAAATCTCACAGCGGTTTAGTTCAATATGTCTTAACTCTTAAAACATATTAACACATCAACTAGAAGTCTCCACTTCCATGATCAAGACAAATCATCTTAGTTGATATGTTATAGTCTTCGCAGATGAAATGCCCAATTTCATCACCGACTACGAACTAAAATTCTGAGTTTACAAAGAACTTGTGATTTATATCTTCAGTGACTAAATCACATAAATCACATATTATGCATCTCATGGACTAAATGATAATGTCCGAATATTCATGTTACCATTATTTTAGGTAATAATAAAACAACTTTATTAATTACAATATTAAGTCATATATCATGTCATACATAATATTATACATAACATCATACAATAGGATTTAAGGGCACTAATCCCAACATATCTCCCACTTGCCCTAAAGACTATTGTGCACTAATCTAACTCCCATTCCCTCCAAATACGACTCGAAGGTCCTTTGAGGCGGGTTTTGGTAAAGGGATCTGCTAGATTATTTGTACTTTCAATCTTTGCTACCATCACATCTCCACGAGCAATAATATCTCTAATGATGTGGTACTTTCTCTCAATGTGCTTTCCTTTCTTGTGATTCCTTGGATCTTTTGATTGTGCAACTGCACCAATATTGTCGCAAAACAATGTGATGGGAACTTGTTCCATTCTCATTACACCAAGGTCAGAAAGGAATTTCTTGAGCCATACAGCTTCTTTTGCTGTTTCACAAGCAGCAACATATTCTGCTTCCATGGTGGAGTTCGCAATACAAGATTGTTTGACACTCTTCCATGTTATGGCTCCACCGCCCAAGGTGAATACACATCCTGATGTGGACTTTCTGAAATCTAGATCCGACTGAAAATCTGAATCTGTATAGCCAATGGGTATCAAATCCTCACACTGGTAAACCAGCATATAATCTCTCGTTCTCCGTAGATACTTGAGAATATGCTTTACAGCTTGCCAATGTTTTGGTCTTGGATTTGATTGATATCGGCTGACCATGCCAACTGAATAACAAATATCTGGTCTAGTACAAAGCATGGCATACATGAGACTTCCTACTGCAGAAGCATAAGGAACTTGTCTCATCATATCTTCTTCCTCTTGAGTCTTAGGCCTTTGGTCATCAGATAGAGGAACTCCATGTCTGAAAGGAAGTAATCCCTTCTTGGAGTTTTGCATGCTAAACCGTTCTAGAACCTTATCTATATATCCAGCCTGTGATAAGCCTAACATCTTATTCTTGCGATCTTGCCAAAGCTTGATCCCTAGAATAAAGTTAGCCTCACCCAAGTCCTTCATATCAAATTGGCTTGACAACCAAACCTTTACTGATGACATTACCCCTACATCATTTCCAATGAGTAGAATGTCATCAACATAAAGCACTAGGAACATTAATACTTTATCTCGATGTCTTTTGTACACACATGGTTCATCAAGATTTTGTTCAAAACCAAATGTCTTGTTTGCTTGATCAAATCTGATGTTCCATGACCTAGATGCTTGTTTAAGTCCATAAATGGACCTTTTTAACTTGCATACCATATGCTCTTGGTTCTTTGCTATGAAACCTTCCAGTTGCATCATATAGATTTCTTCTTCAAGATTGCCATTAAGAAATGCAGTCTTGACATCCATTTGCCAAATCTCATAATTATAATGAGCAGCAATGGATAAGAGAATTCTGATAGATTTAAGCATGGCTATTGGCGAAAAAGTTTCATCATAGTCAATACCTTCTTTTTGTGTATACCCTTTCGCCACTAGTCTTGCTTTAAAGGTTTCAACCTTTCCATTTACCCCCCTCTTCCTCTTGTAAACCCATTTGCAACCAATAGGTTTAATGCCATTAGGCGCCTTTACAAGATCCCAAACTTGATTGGAATACATGGAATCTAATTCAGATTTCATAGCTTTGATCCAATGATGTGCATCTATATCATTCATTGCCTCTTCATAAGTGTAGGGATCTGATTCAGCCTCTTCTGAGATAGCTTCATAAGTTTCTCCCAAACCTATGAATCTTATAGGAGGCCGAACAATTCTCCCACTACGACGAGGCACCTGTGTACTAGACATCTTATGAGTAGTATCTTGTGGTGTATCCAATACAACCACATCATCCCTAGTTTCATCTATTGGTTGTTCAACTAAAGGTTCATTCATTTCAGCCAAAACAACTTTATTTCTAGGATCAAAATTATTCATATAATCATCTTCCAAAAATTTGGCATGTGTGCTAACAAACACTTTGTTATCTTTATGATTATAGAATAAATAACCCTTTGTTTCTTTTGAATACCCTAAAAACATGCATACTTCGGTTTTAGATTCCAACTTATCAGACTTCCTTTTCAACACATGTGCTGGACATCCCCAAATGTGGAGATATTTCATACTAGGCTTACGCCCACTCCACAATTCCTTAGGTGTGTTGGGAACAGATTTTGATGGAACTAAATTCAAAATATGCATTGCAGTTTTTAGTGCATATCCCCAAAAAGAAATTGGTAAAGTTGAGTAACTCATCATGGACCTAACCATTTCCAAAAGAGTCCTATTCCTTCTTTCTGCTACACCATTCTGTTGGGGAGTTCCAGGTGCAGTCAATTGGGATATAATCCCATTTTGAGTTAAGTAATCCTTGAAATCCCCAAGAAGGTATTCGCCACCACGATCAGATCGAATGGCTTTTATGCGTTTACCTAATTGATTCTCAACTTCAGCCCTAAACTCTTTGAACTTTTCAAAGGCTTCGGACTTCCGTCTCATTAGGTACACATAACCATATCTTGAGTAATCATCAGTAAAAGTGATGAAGTACTCATAACCTCCTTTTGCTTGGGTTGACATAGGACCACATACATCTGTATGAACTAATTCAAGCAACTCTTGGGCTCTTCTACCTTTTGCATTAAAAGGTCGTTTGGTCATTTTACCTTCCAAAGAAGATTCACAAACTGGAAATTCATCAAAGTCCAATGGCTCTAAAAGTCCATCTTTAGTCAGTCTTTGAATTCTATTTGGATTAATATGACCCAAACGCAAGTGCCAAAGATATGCTTCATTAGTAGAAGGAAATTTTCTCTTTAATGATTTTACATGAGAGTTACGATCTAATTCAGAATTATATAATTGATGCTTATCAGGAGTTAAAATATAAAGACCATCCACAATATTGCCAGAACAGATAAACACTTTATCCTTCTTTATTACAACATTGTCTTTTAGGATAACATAATATCCATGTTTACCTAAATAAGTTGCAGAAATTAAATTCCTACGAACATTAGGTACATATAAACAGTCTTCTAATATTAAAACTCTAGATTCAAAACATAAATTAAACACTCCAATAGCTACAATTGGAATCTTGCTCCCATTAGCCAAGGTAAGAAACATTTCCCCTTCATTCAGCTTTTTGGTCTCCTGAAACCCCTGCAAGGATTTGCAGATATGATTAGTACAACCTGAATCCACACACCAGGAATCTGTGAGATTCTGTACCAAACATGTTTCAAGAAGGAATGTACTTTTCATACCTTTATTCTTGGCAGCCTTAAATATTGGACAATTCCTCTTCCAATGTCCTTTCTCACCACAATGGAAACACTTTCCTTTGGTTTTCTTTCCTTTGTTGGCAACTCCTAAGGCAACTTGTTTACCATCTTGCTTAGTGAAGTTCTTCTTCTTCTTCTTCTTACCTTTGCCTTTCGACTTAGGTTGAGAAGTAGAAGCTTCACCAACATTGGCTTCAACACTAGAAGTACCAAGGATGCCTTCCGCCGCTACCAACTCATTCATCAATTCAGACAATGTATAAATCTTTTTGTTCATATTATAGTTAAGTCTGAATTCCTTGAATGATTCTGGTAGTGACTGGAGTATCATATCCACTTGGGATTCTCCATTAATATCAGCACAATGTATTCAGATTAGAGATCATCCTAAGACAATGCTCCCTCACTGAAGTACCTTCAGCCATTTTGGTATTATAAATCTGCCTCATAGTTTCTTGCCTTGCAAAACGGCCTTGCTCACCAAACATCTCCTTCAGACTTAGCATAATGTCCGAAGCTAGTTCTACATCCTGCATTTGATGCTGTAGAACATTTGAAATAGATGCTAGGATATAGCACTTAGCCATCTCATTAGATTTCTGCCAACGATCATATCGTTGTTTTTCCTCAAGAGGAGCATCTAATGATGGAAAGCTAGGACATGGTTGAGTAAGCACATATTTGTGCTCTTCAGCAGTTAGAACAATGTCCAAGTTTCTTTTCCAGTCAACATAGTTGGATCCAATCAGTTTGTTTTGATTAAGTATAGCAACAAGTGGGCTAAATGATGCCATGATTTTAAATCTGAAAATAACAAACATGAATATAATAAGTAAACTAGACACTATCAATTTAGCATATAATCATATAATATGGAACCTTATAAAACCATAAAATAATATATGCAACGACAAACCAATCCATGTCTATAATTCCTTGGTAGCAAGTTTATTATAAACACATTAATTGATTGAGAACTATTCTCATTATTAGTGCTATCATTATAACTCTTATCATACACTAATAATATGCCGTATTAGCTTTAGCCTCTAAGTAATAATGACATAGCTCCTTTGGGAGGTTAACATTACACTTAGTCTAGTGTACACCATTATCTAGAATCATGTGTAGCCACATTTCATCTCCCTTATAATGTTTAAACTTGTAGTACCATGGAACAAAACACCCTCCTTTGGGATCGCAAGGCATATACGCCAAGACGAGGTGCTTGTCCACACTACTTTAAACAGGTTAGTTCAATCTTGTAGTACTTGAAGTAAACACCCTCCTTTGGGATCGCAAGGCATATACGCCAAGACAAGGTGCTTATCCACACTACTTTAAACAGATAATGGAGGCCATGAGATCCAACCCTTGTATCTCTCTCCCACTAGATATTTTAAATTAAAGGTTTTTAAGATCAAGAACCATAATAATGCTAGAAACTCTTGAAAACATAATCCTAATCTCATTAGGAATAAATTTCATAATCCTAACATTAACAAGATAGCATATATATCTCCGTGCATCTCCATATAAATTGCAACATATGAAGCACACATTAATATATGGATCCAAGACATCCAAAGCATATAAAAAATTTGAATGCATATGAAACCATATAAATAAAGATATATATAATACACGGATTCAAGGCATTTATCACATCTTAATAAAATGGTCACCAAGAATTTTCGCATACAAGATGGCTATCATGGCAACAACTTTCAATTAACATGTTATACAGCATGAATAGCCAAGCGATGCAATCAATATGGTTCACGCACATGGTAGTTACAAAAACAGTTACTTCAACAATCAATAACTACCATTAAGCATTGCAATCGGCACAAAATTCATATATATAATATATTGACCAATGCATCGAGGCAATCCATCAATTGTCTAAAATTAGTCAAGCAGTACAATAACTAAAGTAATCCACATAACAGTTATTGATATAGAACTATATCTCCTTGGCAATTTCAATTAGAACACAGCACAATTCTTTAATCATAGACCACTTCGAACAAACCAAGAGAATATACATCCTTGGTGTGAACCCGATATGATCAAGAAACCGTTTTTCTTTTATTCTAAAATCCATCACATGCTATACAATCATGAGATGAAAACCTGGCTCTAATACCAATTGTTGGTTAAATCTGGTTTTGTATCTCATACAAAACACACAGCGGAAGCAACAAACAAAGATCTATTTCATTCATGATTGATAACTTGCATTATATAAATTTCAGAACTTAAGAACAAGATAGCGTACCTTGGTGCGGTGAAATTCAAAACAAAAGATTATAAGTACTTGAGAACACTTTTAATCTTCACTCCAATTCCACTTTACGCCCAAGAAGTGTGGTCTCTCAATCAGTTTATAATTGAGTGGCTTCACTCGCACATACACACCACTTCACAATGGTGTCTCTCTTTTTATTTTTTTTTTCTTATATAAAAAAAATTCTGTATGTTTCTCCCTTTTATAACTAACTGATTATCTAATTGGGTTGGCTTATTGGGCCTTTCCAATTGGGCTTTAGTGTGTGGCTTGGAGTGGGACCAAAAGGGACCAATAAGACACTAGCTCCAATGGGCCTTGGTCTTTTCTGTCAACTCTTGACAAGTTCAAAGTTGCCATTAATTATATTTAATACCACTATATAAATATAATTGCACTCTAGGTCTTATTAATTAATTATATTCCAAGACTTTATTATTCATGCACCCCTTCATAAAATATTCATAGTAATACAAAGTCATGAATGTAGACTGCCACTTTGTAAATTACTACATCTTAATCCTTGAGTACCCGGTTTAATCTTTTTAAGTTATTCATTATATATTTATGAAATCCAATTTCATAAATATATACTTTAGTAATTTCTTACCAAAATGGTTAGGCCTAACTCTCTGAATAACTAAACCCATTAAACTTATTTCAAGGGAATATTTCAAATCTCTGTTAAGAGACTATGAATTCTATCTTGAGAATATATGTTCCATCAACATGAAATGTGACTGCCCAACATACTGAGGTTTTGACTGTTACTTTAGATCTCACTCCTGATATATCAAAGCAACCTACACTTCATGATTAGGTCCATTATTCTCTCAAGATTAAGAGTTCATGCAAATATAAGTCGTGAGATTTATTATTCAATTGACAGTCGTTAGGAGAATAATAAATGTCACAGCGGTCCAGTTCAATATGTCTTAACTCTTAAAACATATTAACACATCAACTAGAAGTCTCCACTTCCGTGATCAAGACAAGTCATCGTAGTTGATATGTTATAGTCTTCGCAGATGAAATGCCCAATTTCATCACCGACTACGAACTAAAATTCTGAGTTTACAAAGAACTTGTGACTTATATCTTCAGTGACTAAATCATATAAATCACATACTATGCATCTCATGGACTAAATGATAATGTCCGAATATTCATGTTACCATTATTTTAGGTAATAATAAAACAACTTTATTAATTACAATATTAAGTCATACATAATGTCATACATAATGTCATACATAATATTATACATAACATCATACAATAGGATTTAAGGGCACTAATCCCAACATCAAGCCCATAATTAGAGAGGGAAACGGCATTACAATCCTTGAATTCTGCTTTGTATTGCTCTTCTTCAGGACAAGGATGATATGGCCACAAATGTCTATCTCCTTATGGGTAAAGAGATCGTACAAAAATCTTGTTCTTGGAGTTGATAGTGTGGTGAGGTTGTTGACCGGATACAAGTTATGGATCATCACATAACTCAATGTTCTTATCTCTAGTGAAAACCAGATTGTATCCATTGATGATTTCTTTGGTGAGCCACCAAGTAGTCGAATCATCTCTTCAGTAGAACCCATTCTGTCCTCATACACCATTGTAATTGGTTGTGAGGGAGGACGAACCTGCAAAAAGTCTTGGATGATCTCTCTTGTAATCATAAATTCTTTGTGCCTTACCCAACACTCAATGCGATCTCCTTCAACAGTAGCATTTGAGAAAAACTCCCTGACTATCTCTGAATAGACAACCCCAACCGGGTTCAACAATTTGGTCCAAGTTCGTTCTTTGAACACTTCAGGAATGAAGGTGTCTTCAAGAGATTCCAATTGAACCACCTTTTCCATGATGATTGTTCTGTGCTTATAGTAGTCATTATACTTCATATCAGCTTTAGCAGACTTGGAATGATTAGAATCAGTGCGTGCACATTTGGAAGTTGGTTTCTTTGCTGCTACATGCTTAGTTGGAGCCATCTGTATAACAACAAGTCTAGAAAAGAACCAAGTACACAAAGCACAAATAGAACATAAAAACTTGATTAGATTCAAGTTAGTTCCATAACAGAGGTAAAATAGCCTAAAACAGAGCAAAACCAACTCAAAACAATATGCTAAAGCATATAAAACAAGGAATTATAAACACAATGCATGAAAATAAGTTATTGTGCATGTGTGTGCATATATGTGCATGTACTGATGCATGTGTGTGCAGAATGAGATGCATGAGTTGTGCCTAGAAGGTGCCTAGTTGTGTGCCTAGTGTGTGCATGGCATGGTAATGAGGCACAAAATGGGCAAAGTGTGTAAAACACATAGCCATTGACTAAAACATGATAAACATGGCAAAAGAGACCTAGACCAATGATTGGAACTAAGTTTAGTCCAATTCAACACACAAATGTCACTCAGACATTTTGTCAAACACCTAATATGCAACAAAGCACATAACACATGAAAAATGCATGAACATGGTGAAATCTTGCCTAAGTACAAGTTAAAATGCCTCATGGGGCCAACACAGATGCACAAATAACAAATGGGACTCAGCCCAATCAAAAATTTTGGAAATAAAACCGCAGAAAAAGAAACCCAACCCAATTTTCGAAAATCCCCAAAATTTTGAAACTCTAACATAAATTTCTGCATAAATGAAGTAAAAAAAGAAGCAAAAGTTTTAGAAAACATACCTTGAAGTTGAAAATGCAGAAACAAATGCTAGAAACTGATGGGGTTTAAGTAAAATTGATTGTGGGTTGAAAATGGTTCGAGGGAGGTTAAGCGAGGGAAATGTGAGTGATTTGAAAAACTGTCACATCTGCTACAAGAAAACTGAAAACACGCATTTTTTGCAGGTTAGAGAGTAGCGACGCAGTCACGAGACAGTCACGAGAAGTACACCAGATGCACAAAAACTTTCGCGAGAAGCTTTAGGCCGCGAGACAGTAGCGAGATAGTGGCAATAGCTTCTGTCTGATTTTGGAAAAAATCAAATTTTGGCCAAACAACATTTCGTGAGAAGCTGTTGGTCGTGAGGTAGTCGCGATACAGTCGCGAGAGTTTCTGTGTGACAAGATGAAAAAAATATTTCCCTCAAGCCCTTTTCGTGGGAAGCTCTAAGTCGCGAGCTTCTCGCGAGAAAACCTCTGAACCAGTTTTTGAAGAAAAACACAAAAGTGCATTTTGAACAAAAACAAAGAGCACGAAAGTATAAAATCACTTTCAAAAACAAATAACACACTGAAAAATCTTTTTGAGTTTGATCATCAAGTATTTGAGCATACACATCACATTTGAACATGTACAATCACACAAATGAGATAAGCATTCATTGAATCAAAGTCTTGTGTGTTGTGTGTGAGTATCAAGTGTGAAATAGTCCTTAGACCAGAGTGAAGCTTCAATGATCAATTCAATCAAGTCATACACAACTGATACGAAATCAAGTGAACTATCTCCATTATAGAAATGAGTATATATGACCTCCCACAAGAGAATGGTAACATAACTTAGAAGCTTTTCATTTGGCTTCTGCATAAAGCATAACATTTGATCCTTTTTGGATAATACATCTCTTTTTGAGATTGGTGCTTGAAATTTTTGATATTTCAACATTGAGAGATAGCCTTTGGCTTTTTGAGCACCATACATTTCAAAAACAAAATTCGCTTTCCCTTTTTCCTAGTCAAATACTAGTATGTGCAACAGACTTTTGCAGCATGATATCTCTTTTCATTTGGAGATTTTACATTTGGTGAGCTCTTTTTGCAAAAACATAAAAATAAAGTGGGAAGAGATATAGACACAAGTCTATGCAAGTATCAAGACCAACAAGACTATTGACCAATCATTCATGACAAGCTTGAAGATCTATTTACAACAATCACACATAGTTTTCAAGATTTCTTTCACAAAGATAAATGTGCATACATAACAAGCCAAGATCGTAAATGCACTATGCCATTAGTACAAAGGTACGAGGCCAAACTCACATGAGATATGCACAAAACAAGCGATCAAACTTTTTGAAGATTTTTCAATTATTATGGGTTTTTGAATTTTTTTGAACACACTCAAAAACAAATCGAAACAGATTAAGATCAAGAAAACAAAAACAGGCACAAGCCAAGCAGGTAAAAGAAACATGCTATAAAATGAAGGCAATGCATGATAAGATGCAACAGCAAATGTCTCTAAGCATTGGAAGAATTAGTGCATGGACATGTTATAATGCTTATGCATGAGTACCCCTCTTCACCCACACGTCACGTGTGTTTGGGGTGATATCCTTGACGGATTGGGTACGAGAGTTTGGACTTTCAAACCTTCTAGTGAAACTTTCCAAACAAGTGGTGAAGGCACCGATCATCTTCATAACGTCCATCATTCCGGGATCACCGTTTTGACTTCTTGGTTGCTCACCACCCTAAGACCTCTTGTCATTTCTACTTCCTCATGACCGAAGAGCGCTTGCATTGTTCAATGCTCTCAACTTATGGCAGTTGGGTTTGGTATGTCCTTGCAATCTGCAAAAGTGACAAAAATGATTCGTTCTAGGACCCCATTGTGATCTTGGAAGGGATCTTCCTCTAGCTTTAAATCTGGCTTCTGATTGGTTATGGGACTTATTAACCACCTGTTGATCAGCTCCCTTCTTCTTCTTTTCAACCTTAACTTTCACAGTAAGAGGTTCTTCTACAACCATTTCTTTGGACTTCACAAACTTCACTTCTTTGGCAACATTGGCTGATGAGCTACTCCCTCCGGTATATCCTAACCTGGACTTGTCTGAGGAAGGTTTTTGAGATGAGATAACATCTTTTAACTTCTTGGAGGAGACCTTCTCTATCTTGGCATGAGCTTGCACTACCTTTTGCTCAAGAAATCTCACTTTTGTGTAAGCTTCTGATAGCTCACCATTTAGTGTTTCAATTTCATACTTCGCCTCCTTGTATCGTACCAGAAGACTTTTGTAATCTTCTTCAGCTTTCTTCATCTTCTTCACAGCAGCCTTTGCCACCCTTGCATACTCACCCAATTTCTCAAGGAGTAAGGCGTAATTCTCTTGAAGACCAGCTATATTCTCATCCTCTTCAGCATCTGATTCTTCCATAATCCCTATGGATTCTTCATCGCTGTGCTCCCCTAGTTCTTGTACAAGTTAATCAGGTCTTCCGAGGATTCTACATGAGCGATGGTCATAAATGTAGTAAAATTTCCTTCTCCATCACAGCTCTCTTCCGACTCAGAATTGGAAGAATCTGAATCACTTAATGTTGTGGCATATGCCTTGCCTTTCCTTCTCAAGAAATTGGGACACTCCTTCTTGAGATGTCCATGGCCATTGCGTTCATAACACACAATGTTTGAAGGAGATTGAGAATCCTTCCCTTCTTTCCTCTTAAACTCTTTCCTATCACCTCTTGAAGATGAAAACTTTCCTCTGTTGAAAGGTTTCCCTCTGTTCTTCATCTTCACAAATTTACGGAAGTTTTTCGCAAAAAATGCTACTTCCTTCTCCACTCCATCTTCTTTGGAGAAATCATCCATTCTTTTGGTGATGGTTTTAAGAGCAAGCGATTTACCCGACTTAAGGGAAGGCAGTCCTAGCTCATATGTTTGGAGAGACCCAATTAGCTCTTGGATTTTGATCTCATCCAAGTCTTTACTCTCTTCTATAGCTATGACTTTTGCTCTAAAGCTTTCAGGCAAGGACCTCAAGATTTTTCTCACCACCTTAGTATCTTCAATCTTCTCACCAAGATTGAGCTTAGCAATGACAATTTCATTGAGCTTCCCATAGAACAAATCGAAAGATTCATCATCACCCATCTTGAGCTCTTCAAATTTGGTGGTAAGCATCTAGAGCTTTGCGTCCTTAAGTTTCTTTGTACCTTCATAGGTAGTCTCCAAAATCTCCTAGGCTTCCTTGGCAACTATCATATAAGATATCCTGTGGAATTCATCTGGAGACACCACAGAAAATAGCATTTAAAGCTTTACTATTAGCATTAGCCGCAGCAAGAGCTGCCTTATCCCAAGTGGATTTTGTAGCCTCTAGCCTAGTCCAACCAACTTCAACCGCATCCCAAACGGTATCATCAATAGAGCATAAAAATGCCCTCATTTTGACTTTCCAGAAAGCATAATTGTTACCATAAAAAAATGGTGGAACATTTAGGGATTGATACCTATCCATCTCAAAAGGGTCAAGGATCACACTCAGGTATTTAAACCACAGCGAGTGTACCCGCTCTGATACCAATTGAAAGCTCGAAAATGTATTGAAAAACACAAGAGCTATTTAGATCCGCAAATTAAAGTTACAACTTGGTTGATTTTACACTAACTTAATACTAAGTGTGGAATAGTGTAAACACAAGTGTATAAGCAATACAACTACTCAAATCCATATTTAAAGCAATACAGTAGTAAAAATGAAATGAAAAAGAGTAGGAAAGAGAGATGCAAACACAGATAATACCGAGATGTGTTATCGAAGAGGAAACCAAAGAACTAGGCGAAAAACCTCTCTGCCGGCCTCCAAGCGGAAATCGATCCACTAGACAATCAGTTGAGATACATGGGTTAGCAAGAGACCCTCTAAGCGTAATCTACCTGGTGTACCTAAGCCCTTCAAGCTCCTGCTCCAACAAGACTTCTCGGAACCGTGTCTTGTCTTAGTTCTCCAGATCCTGCAACAAGCTCCATGTTGCATCTGCCATCCTTGGCTTCTTCCAATGCTTCCTAGTAGCACCAAAACGTCACTTAACACTCTGAAAGGGTGTAGTAAGTGTTTGGGCTATCAACCTCTCAATGGTATGGAAATGGAGAGGTAGGAGATGAGGAAATTCCCAAAACAAATGTGTAGAGGATTGTGGGTATAACAATCTCTAACTCTCAAGGTGTTTGGCTAAGGTTTTCTCTCAGAGGCTCTCCTATCAATTGTGGGTAATGTGGGTATAAATAGTGTGGGTGCAGAAAGTGTGTATCAGACTTGACAAGTTGGCAGAACAGAATGCCTTGCAAGTGTCTCGCCCGCGAGATACTTGCGAGACACAGCTGTCTCCATCTGGCCTGACTCTTCGCATTCCAGCATATGCAAGGCACATGAGTCACTTCGCAGGAAGCTAAGTCGCGAGATACCCGCGAGAAATCTTCAGTCTTTAAATGCTTGAGTCTTCACACACTCTCTCTCTAACACACAACCCTTACAATGAAATCCCACAATAAATACAGGGTACAACAGATTGAATATAATTACAATCAAATTTGGTACGGAATATAAGCCAACAAAACAAATAGTTGTAAATAATAACTTTACACAATTAACTATGTTAAATGATTCAAAGCAAAACAGGCTACTGAGAAAAAGAATAACAAAGATGGATATTAAAAAAAGATGAAGACTATGGAATTAGTTCATAAAACGTTCCCTTGGTTACAATACTTTTGAGTACACTCTATAGATATTTTTCCCAAAATTCTCTCACAGATTGATGAGGCTCCTCTCCTTTTTATAGTAGCTGGGGCTTCAGCTCAGCCATTCACTTGGGCTGCTCTATATCCTTGTATGTATACTTGTCCCATCAGCTCCTGCTGGTGATGATAGAGTAGCTAGCATGTTGTAAAAACATTGTTCCGGGGTCATTCTACTATTAATGCGGTAAGCTGAGTTGGTATAGTGCATTCAATGTGAAGATGATGGGTACTTTATCAAGAAGCTTCCTCCTTCCCTTGCCTGCACGTCTTTATTCTCCTTCTCGACCCTTCTTAGTTCTAGGTTGGAACTTGAGTCCCCCCTAAGGTAAGCTTTATCCTCGGGCTTCTTGATTTGCACCATCTTCTTAGGTTTTAGCATTTGGTTATCTTATCCGATCTAGACCCAATTTGATGACAAGTTTGGCACAATTGATTCCTCTGAATGCATTAATGCCTAGTGCTTTTTCTCCTTGGGTTCCTCCCTCCCACAATAGCCCCTCGAAACCTTACTCCTCTCTGCATTCAGAGGAGGGGGGTTTTGGTGTGGGATGAGATGTTGGTATGTGCTAGTTGCTTTCCCACATAAGAGTGTCTTTTCAACTGTTCTAGACACGTTCTTGATGCTTCAAAAATTGTAATGCTGCATTTAATGCCGAATGCGACTACTTGTTCCCCCATTCTACGGTCAGATGGGAATCCTACGGCTGAGGATTCCTTTGGTAAAGAAGTGGGAAAATCACCGTCTCTTTTTAACCCCTATATACAGGGAAGTTGGGATCAATTCTTTCACTTTAAGAAATTATTACTCACTAGTCTAATGAGCCTGCTCAAGAAGTCTTACTTTGCTTACTTTTAAGTTTCCCATTTTTTAGAGTAATATGTCCTAACTTCATCTCTCAGGATGGGTAGGTTCAAAGGCCTTATAAACACCTTAAGAACCGAGAAGCTTTCACTTTCAGAAATTATTACTCACTAGTCTGACGAGCTTGCTCGAGGAGTCTTACTTCACTTCATTGTAAGTTTCCAATTTTTTTAGAGTAATATGTCCCAACTTCATCTTTTAGGATGGGTAGGTTCACAGGCCTTGTAAACACCTTGAGAATCAGGAAGCTTTCAAGGCTAAGTATGGAATCTCGGCCTGGGTGACCATAAGGCACTTTGAGTTAGGAGAGTGGTATACAAAGAGAACCATCAGAGAGGCAGTTGTTCCCACGATTGCCTTCATTGAAGGAGGTATAACGATTCCCATGGGCAGGGTCATAAGGGACTTCCTCATTTTATACAGACTTTGTCCTACCCAATGCTCCCCAAATCTTTCTACGGTATTAGATAGTGTAGATCGATTGACAAAAAGATGGATGTTAACTTAACCCACCACGACATCAATTGGTTGTATAGTTGCCAGGATAGTAAAGATACAGGGTTTTACCTTAGAACTAGGGTCCTAGCTATTAGGCTAATCTCCTGTCTTCCCAAGACCAATAAGGGCATGGATGAAGAATTTTTAATTATCTCGGGAGATTGGCATGATGGAATACACTGTCCTACCCGAGAGGGAACACCAGGTTAGGAAGCAATGGGAACCTAGTAATTTTAGTCTTTTCGAGCATTGTTCACTTTATTTTTATATTATGATGATTTTTTAATTAATATATATATATATATATATATAGTTTCTTGCTTGTACATTCACCCTCTGACTTCCTTTCCTGGCTACTTCTGCAGACAAAGATTTTATTACCAAGAATCATGGTTTGGTGAATTTTGAAGATCTCAACTATATTTTGAGGTCTAAGTTCTTCTTACAAAAAGATGGTCAACTTAGGGCAACTCACGTCATCCTCGGGTATACTCCTATATCAATGCGCTTCCAATCTCCAAAGAATGTTATCAAAACCAAGGACCCTAGGCTAGCTCGAATTGACGTAGTTGTAGAGGGATTCCTCCAATGTCCTCCACCCAAAGGAAACCAATTGGTCGAGCTCTTGACCCAACAAGTTTCCCAACTTATCAAGTCTGAGGAGGAACCCATACCATCTGAGGGGCCCATATCATTTGAGACTGAGGAATAGGAGCCTCGCTCTATAGATCTCACGGAAGACTTTGGGGTTTTTTATCTACCTGACACAATCGAAGACACTATTAACAGCTCACGGCTGGTCCTTGTTGAAATAAGCAGTAATTAGGAGGTCGTTAACATGCAGGAAGGGATGGTGATTCAGAAGAAAACACCCAACTTGTTAGCATTATTGGAGTTTCACGTCGGGGAGGCTACAACTAAGGTTCCAATCGTTCCAAGGCCGTCTACCCTTATTCCCCCTCGACCTTCTCCACCCAAGCCAGCTGATAAGAAGAGAAAGAGGGACAAATGACCTAAAAAAGAGACTACGAAAGAAGGAGAGATCCAAGGGTAGCCCCCTCATGAGTTGGCCAAGGGTTGAAGACCACCAAGAGCCAACAAAAAAGAGTTGTCAGTTAAGGCATGGGCTCTGAAGTGGCCACTGAACACTAGCCCAGGATTTCCACTTGGAATCCTTTTTTGGTCTTGGATGGCTCCCCCTTCCTGTCAGACTCCTCTATCAGGGATTTTAACCATGAGAGGGTAGGTTATGTAGCCGACATTATGGAGTAAGCACTCCTTTTCCCTCGGGACATGACCGAGCTTTGGAATCATAAAAAGCACAAAGTGTTCCTATCCCTTAAGAGGGACTTAGCCATAGTGAGCTTCTTGAACATTTTTTACTCCTCTTTTCATTTTTTAGCAACTCTTACTCATGTTTCTTTGTTTTTCTTTGTCCAGGCTGTCCAGGCGTCCTTCGTCGTCATGGAATAGGTGGACTAAGTCATATCCGAGTGTAACGAGGAGGAGGTCAAGTGGGTCACTGTTGTTAAAGCTTAAGCCTGGGCTGAGAAGAAAGCTGAAAAATGCTGAGGCAGTTGTCATTATGTTTGAAAGGCAAGCATTAGAGTAGCTCATTCATCTCTGGATGGCTAAGGAGCAGCTTGCTCTCGCTCAGGAGAAGATCGAGATCCAAAATAAAGAGCAGGAGGGAAAAATGGAGGACCTAGCAAAGGCTAAACATGCGGCATATGAACTTGGGTAGTTAGAGACTGAGGCCCACCTCAAGTGTGGGCTGAGGCTTTAAGTGCCGTTGGAGTAGACCCCTCCTATGAATTGAGGGATCCTGGGAAGGTCATTTTTCCTTCTACTGTTCGGGACAAGGCCAGCTCATTAGCTTTGGGGATGAGCCCAAAAGCTCATGCTTTCCAAGTTTAACCTGATAGGGAGAAAATGGGAGAGGTAACTAACAAGGAAGGGGAGGCCAAGAGCTAGGGGTTAGGATGATAAGATTGGTCCTTATATATAAGTTGTTGTTTTTTATTTTTATTTTTATTTTTATAAGTACTTGCAGTAAGTTTAACCTTATTTGTAGGTTTGCCTACTTTGTTCTCCTCATGATTAATGAAAAGAAAATTTCCTTTTGTTCATACACTTGCATTTTTTAATAAGTATACTTTCCTGTTATTGTTTACCTTTGCACTTACACTGCATTTGGATTCATACACGTCTCTTTTATATAAAGACGAGTAATGAGTTGCCCAGGGTTTATTCAACTTTAGTTTTTAGGTGCTAATTTATCCAAGATAGGTTATTCGAGGAATTGAATCTAACTGAGGTACTCTAGCCGAGGTTCTGTATAACACTTAAGTTTTAAGTGCTAATTTACCCAAGGCAGGTTATCCGAGGAATCGAACCTAGCCGAGGTTCTATTTAACACTTAGGTTTTAGGTTCTAACTTACCTAAGGCAGGTGATCTGAGGAATCAAACCTAACCTAGCTGAGGTTCTATTTAACATTTAGGTTTTAGGTGCTAGCATACCCAAGACAAGTGATCTGAGGAGTCAAACCTAGTCAAGATTCTATTTAACACTTAGATTTTAGGTGCTAACTTACCCAAGACAGGTGATCCAAGGAATCGAACCTAGCTAAGGTTCTGTTTAACACTTAGATTTTAGGTGCCAAATAAACAAAAAAGAATGCCATTACAAATTATTACTCGTACAATTTTAAAAAGGTAAGAACCAAACAGCACTACTGCTTCTCATTAATAATAATATCTTCTTAAATTATTTATATTCCAAAGGCAAGGGAGCGGGACTTCATCCAAGTGGTAAGCTCCCACTCCTGCCACTAACGTGACACAATATGGTCCCTCCCAAGTGGGACCTAGTTTTCCCTAAGATGGGTTCTTCATATTTCCAACAACCTTCTTTAAGACTAGGTTCCTGGGAACAAATGTTCTTGCTTTGTGTTGATAATGGGCCAACCTAATGGTGGCAACCTCCCTTCTTTCCTTGATCGAGTCTAGACTGTCAAAGAGGAGCTGCTCATTCCCTTTATGATCAAACTAATCGATTCTCATAGTTGGAAAACTAATCTTTAAGGAGATGACTGACTCAGACCCATACATCATATAGAACAGGGTTTCCCTGATCGACCTTCTTGGCATAGTACGATACACCCACAGAACATGGGGTAACTCATCAACCTATTTGCCTTTTGCCTCGTCCAGCCTTTTTTTCAATCCGCTCAATATGACTTTGTTGGTGGCCTCAGCTTGTCCATTGCTTTATGGCAAGGCTGGGATGGAATATTTGTTCCTGATCCTTAACTCACAACAATATCTTCGAAAAGCTTTGCTGTCCAACTGGAGACCATTGTCTGAGATGAAAGTATGTGGTACACCAAACCTTGTGACAATATTTTACCAAATGAAATTCTCCACACCCTAGTCTTGGATTATGGAGAGGGATTCCGCTTTGACCCACTTGGTGAAATAATCAGTTCTAACGAGGACCCATTTGCGTTTCCTGGTTGCTTTAGGGAATGGTTCGACAATATCCAACCCCCACTGTGCAAAAGGCCACAAACTAGAAAGGGGGTTGAGGGTTCCCCCTAGCTGATGGATGTGTGGGGCATATCGCTGGCATTGATCGCACTTTTTGGCAAACTCTTGGGCAGATTTCTGCATGCTGGGCCACCAGTACCTTTGAGTAAGAGCTCCATGTGACAAGGACCTTCTCCTTGTATGATTTCCACAAATTACCTCAAGGAGCTCTTCTAACAAAGTCCGTACTGCCTAAGGTTTTATGCATAAAAGGTATGGACCTGAATGGGAGCACTTGTACAACGTTTGCTCCTCGGAGAGCCAGTACCTTGGTGCTTTCCTTTGAATCTTCTCGGCTTCTAACTTGTCCTCGGGAAGTATCCCATTTTTTATGAACGACACCACCAGGTCCATCCAACTCAGTCCAGCGCGTATTAAGCTTATTGGTATTAGAGCTCTACTGCTATAACTTGAGGTTGTCAAACTTTCTACTATTAATATCCTCGACAAACCTTCTCCTTTGGAGGTGGCTAGAGTTGCAAAAGAATATGTATGGGTATTCTTGCTCCTAGATACTTGGTTTATGGTAAAGGTTTTAAAGTTGGTTTGCAGCTGCTTTACTTGGCCCAGATACAAGTGCATTCTTTGATCTTTAGCTTCAAATTCTCCTTAGCCCTACCCCACTACCAGCCTCGGATCACATGAGACTTTAATGGACTCCCTCTTAAGCTTTTTAACAGAGTCTAGACTGGCGATGAGGGCTTTATACTCGGCTTTGTTGTTTGTGGTCGAGAAATCTAATCTTAAGAATTTCTCAATGGTGATGCGTTCTGGGGAGACCATGACTATCCCAATTCTAGAGCCCCTTTAATTAGCTGCCTCATCCACATACAGCCCCTAACACGGCTGAGAGGGCACTGTAATGGCCATCACGTCCCTTTTTGGGGCATTGTGCTCCTCAATATCTCCCTTTTCTGTTGCCTTGGTGAATTTGGCCACTAGGTCAGCTAGAACTTGTCCTTTTATGGCTTTTTGAGGGAGGTATTTGATGTCAAACGCCCCCAATATGGTTCCTCACTTCGCCATTATCCCAATGAAGTCTGATTTTTAGAAGTAGAGCTTGCAAGGGAAGTTGGGTGAGAATAACAAATGTATAGGCCTGAAAATAGTGGGGCAACTTTTCGTGGCATGTATGATGGCTAGGATAGCCTTCTCCAAAGGGAGATAGCGTGTTTTAGACTCTTGAAGGGATTTGCTCACATAATAAATGGGCTTTTGTGCCCCTTCCATTGTCTAGACCAAAACTAGGCTGACTACATGCGTTGTGACAGCAACATATGCATAGAAGATCTCTTCCTTTTCGAGCCTAGAAAAGATTGGAGGGTGGCCCAAGTACTTCTTTAATTCTTCAAAGCCTTGTCACACTCCTCTGTCCACACAAAATACTTCCATTTATGAAGCAATTGAAAAAATAGCCTACACTGGTTAGTAAATTGAGATATAAACTTATTCAATGCAGTTGTCATTCCTGTCAGGCGTTGCACTTCTTTTGGGTTCCGAGGTGAGTGTAGGCTATGAATGGCCTTGATTTGTTCAGGATTAACCTCCATTTCTTGGTAAGTGATCATATAACCTAGGAATTTTGTAGATCCCACTCTAAATGAACATTTAGAAGCATTCAGACGCAGCTTGTGCTTCCTCAGAATTGAAAAGACTTCACCCAAATCTTCCTGGTGCTAAGATACCTCTTTACTCTTTACTCCCATGTATGTAGGCTTCCACGTTTTTACCCAATTGGGCTTCAAACATTCTCATTACCATCCTTTGATAAGTGGACCTAACATTCTTCAAACCTAATGACATTACTCGGTAGTGGTAGTTCTCAATTAGGGTGAGGAAAGCTGTCTTTTCTTGGTTGGGCAATGCCAATGGGATTTGATGATAACCTTGGAAAGCATCTACAAAGCTCATTCGAGGATGGCCAAAGGTTGCATCAATGAGCTGATCAATCCTTGGAATTGGGAAAGAATCTTTAGGGCAGGCCTTGTTTAAGTCGGTGAAATCCACACATACCCTCCATATGCTTGACTTCTTCTTGACTACTATGGTGTTGGTCAACCATTCAGGATAAAAAAACCCTCTTTGGTGGCCCCAGCGTGCCTGAGGTTATTAACCTCTTCTTTTACTGCTTCAGCATGCTTCTAAGAGGATCACCGAGGCTGCTGCCTCCTTGGTGTTATGGCTGGGTTCCCTGTTGAGGTGATGGCATATGAACTCTGGGTCTACTCCCGAGGCCTTGTACACGCTCCAAGAAAAAATGTTTACACTACTCCATAGGAAGATCAATAGCTCTTCCCTCTTGGCTGGTGGTAATTATGTTCCTATTTGGAAATATTTATCATTGTTCGAACCAAGAGCAACCTTCCCCAACTCTTCACACTATGCACTAATTTTCGTCGTTCTGCCTGTAACCCCCGGCACTCCAACTATTGATTGCTATAAGACAAGGCTCGAATCAGGGAGATTCACTTGCAGCGATTGGTGCCTGACAGCAGCAACCGTACATTGTCTAGCCACGATTTGACACCCCAATATCTCCCAAGCTGCCCTTCGGTTAGGTACTTCACTTTCACACGCAAAGCAGATAAGACTGCTTTAACTTCCCTAAGAAATCACACAATGTCTTGCAATCCTCAATCGTATGACCTCGATCCTGATAATATTGGCAATACAAGTTTTGATTCAGCTTAATGGGGCCTCCTCCCTATCTAATTGGGCCATTTGAAGTAAGGCTCACTTTTTATCTTCTCAAGTACTTGATACACAATTTCCTTGAACACCGAATTAACCACCTAGGTGTTGCTCTGGGGAGCTTGATTGAAAAAATCTCTCCTTATTCGGTTAGGACCAAATTTGTCTAGCAAATGGTCTTTTCGCTCGGGCGTGAAGACCTTGCCTTCCCTTTGCCCTACACTTGATCATGTTCAACTCTTTTGTGCTCATCAATGTAATCCATTAACTGGTGCATGTCTCGAGACGGCTTCATGGTGAGGGATTTTCTCAGATTTAAATTCATGGGTAGTCCCATTTTAAAAGTTTAGACAGCCACATCCTCAAAGTCTCTATCAATCTCGTTGAATAGCTCCTAATACCTATCTGAGTAGGTTTTCAAGGACTTTCCCTTCCTCATGGCCATAGAGAGTAGAGAGTCCAAAGGTTTAAGGATCCTGCTACAGGTCATGAATCTGGCACCAAACGCCCTAGTTAGCTCCTTATAGGACCCTATTGAGCCCTCTTCCAATCCATCGAACCATCTCATGGCGATGGGTCTAAGGCTAGAAAGGAAAACCTTACACATGAGAGTCTTATTCCTTGAGTAAATGGCCATCCTTTGATTGAAATGACTCATGTTCTCCACTAGATCAGTCTTTCCATTGTAGATAGTGAAAGTTGGTTGGGTAAAGTGATGGGGAAGCTTGACCTCTTCAATACGACTAGAGAAAGGTGATCGAGAAATTTGGTGCAGGGCCCTGCCCATAGCATTATTTCCTATATTTTTGGGAGGTGGAGTCCTGACCCTTCTATGAAGATATCTCTCTTCTCCTATTGAACGAAAGGATGTTGTGAAATACTCGATTGGTGGACTACTAGATCTTTGTCGATAACTCTGTTCTCCTTCCGAATTAGTGCTTTGACCTATTGAGGGTGTTCTGTTTTCCCTTTTATGCACTCTATGGCGAAGTTGCCTACGTAGATGACCAATCTCCAACCTGAGATTACGCATTTCCTTATCACGTGAGATGTGACTCTCTAGCCTCGAATGACTTCGACTGATATGGTTTGAATGAATAGACTAAGCCCTTATGTTGGGGGATCGGGCCACTCGCGATCCTTTTTGTTCTCTAAGTTAACAAATTGATTCCCACACTGGGACCCTATGGATTCTTCTATATCAGGGAGAGCAACAATTCCACCTCTTCTAGAATTTTCCATTTCTTAATCACAAGAAGCTATAGGGTAGGATTTGAGGTGACCACCCCACAGACGGCGGCAATTGTGTGGAGTCCCTTCCAATAGCCCAACCCAAGGTAGATTGATAGGTACTGTATTACGACCTAAAACATTTAATTTGTAGAGGTAGGTTATTGAGGTCAACCTCTCAAGCTGAATTAACTATGTCAAATGATTAGAAGCAAAACATGCTACTAAGAAAAGATTAACAAGGACGGATGTTAAAAATAAGTGAAGACTATGGAATAAGTTCTTCCTTGGGTTGGTCAGTTACAATACTTTGAGTACACTTCATAGATCTTTTCCCGAAAATCCTCTCACTAATTGATGGAACTCCTCTCCTTTTTATAGTAGCTAGGACTTCATCTCAACCCTCTATTTGGGCTGCTTTGGATCTTCGTATGGATACTTGTCTCATCAGCTCCTGCTGGTGGTGATAGAGTAGCTTGCAAGCTGTAAAGACATTGTTTAGGGGTTATTCTGCCATTAATACGGTAGGTAGAGTTGGTATAATGCATTCAATGTGGAGGTGATGGGTACTTTATCAGAAAGCTTCCCTGCTGCACGTCTCTATTCTCCTCCTCGACCTTTCTTAGTTCTGGGTTGGAACCCGAGTCCCCTGAGGTAAGCTTTCTCCTCGAGCTTCTTGGTTTCCACCATTTTCTCGAGTTTTGACGTTTGGTTATCTCGTCCAGTCTAGACCCAATTTGATGACAAGTTTGGCACAGTTGATTCCTCGGAATGCATTAATGCCTAGTGCTTTTGCTCCTCTGGTTTCACTCTATTATCTTATTTTAGATGCAAAATTACTAATTAACCACATATAATTTTTTTAAGAAAGCCTATAGACACAAAAAAATTGACAACTTTTCATGCCTGTTAATGTGACAAATTGATAGCTTTAAGTAAAAAAATGATGTTAGTGGTGAACTTAGATGAGAACTAGACATGGCAAACAGTCGAGTCAAGTCAGGTCAATTGGGTTGTGGGTTAAAGTGGGTTGAGAATGAGTCGGGCTAATGGGTTGTTGGTGGGTCGGGTTCGGTTGAACTGACCCATATTTTCACATGAAAAAACCAGACAAACATACAAATTTTAGAGAGAATGAATCAAATAAATTAAGGAATAAAATTGCACCTAATAATCTCTGTTTTTCTTTTTTGGCTAAGTGGGTGCCTACTGTTATTAGACAATTTGTGTTACTATTATACATGTGGAGGAGAAAAAACAAACAAACCAAAAAACATAAACTAGAGAAAAGGGTGAAGCTCTTGTAGCTTGTGATTTGGCTGTTCTATGAGCCCATAGAGCTGTAGGAAGCTTTGTGCGAGACCGGGGAAATTAGGTTCTCTCAAAAAAGAGATTTGGGTGCTTTTAAGGGCACCTATCTTTTTGGGCAAGTGGTGTGGAGTCGCCCCTTATTTTTTTTATACAAAAAAAAAAAAAAAGAAAAAAAGAAAAAAAGAAATACAAAAATACATGATCAAAATACTTCATTGTCATTGATTGAATAATGATAAATACAATCTTGGTAAATTGAACTTGATAATGCTTTGAGTCCTAGTTACAATCTATGTAAAAGAATACAAAATTTTTTGTCCTAGTTACAATCTACCCAAAGATAAAAAAGAAAGACAAGGCATAGATCTACCTATCTAAGAGAACTAAACTCGGAGGCTAGGTTACAGTATGAGAAGGTGTTAGGCGCCCATTCCGACTTGATGAGTCTGGTCTTCTAGACACTAATGACCAATATACCATTTTTGCATGATGTGAATAATATGTTGCATATATGACAAACACTTAACCAAAACTAACTCATATAAATCTATCCTATGAATGTATCCACTTTTTAGAAAAATTCAGATCTATTTTTGTGAATTAAGAAAAAATTGATTTGATTCATTTAAAAATGGAACCAAATCTATTTTTTGTGTGGATAAAAAAAGTTTTGTAAAGAAAATCAGATCTATTTTGGATAGTAAAAAAAAAGATTTTTGGTTTATAGGTAAAAAAAATCAGATCTATTGCTGAACATAAAATAAAAAAACTTTTTGAAAGAGGACTCACACTCATGAGATAAAATTATTTTACATGCATCACATATTACGAAAGAGGAAAGACTTCAATCTAATTTTTAAATTCTTCTTTTAAATTCCAAAATTTGCAATTCAGTCAAAGAAAACTTTTTTTTTCTAAGAAAATCAGATTTGTATTTAATGAAAATACAGATCAGTTTTATGTGTTAAAAAAATTTAGATCTTTATTTAATGAAAATAAAGATCAGTTTTATGAGTTAAAAAAATAAAATTTGTATTTAATGAAAAAAAAAAAACAATTTTATGAGTTAAGAAAAAATCATATCTGTATTTAATGAAAATGCAGATAAGTTTTTGGAGTTAAAAAAAAATTAGATCAGAAAAATTCAGATACGTTTTTTGTGTTAAAAGAAAGAATCTTTGATAGCCAATTTTTAAGACTCAAAAGAAAAATCATAACAACAAAATATAGCAAGAACATGCTTTAAAGAAAAGTTTAACAACACATGGCAACATCATCAGAAATCAAAATAATAAAAACACCCTAAACCTATTCAAGCATCATCAAGTAGAATTAATAAAAAGGTACAGAAAAAGAAAAGAAAAACTAACTCTTGAGAGGGATTCCCCTATTTATAGAGGTTGGAATGCTGAAAAATAAAGCAAAAAACATATGGCGGAAAATCCTAATAAAAAGGAGATTTGGATAAGAGTAAGCTGATTTTCAGATCAGAACAAGCTTCAGTAGTTTGATCATATCTTTTTACTCCAACTTTTTGATTCTCTGCAAAATTTCCAGAAATAGCCCAGTTCGAATTTTGAGTTCTACCATTGCAAAAGTCCCTTGGAGCGTGAATTTGAATTTTGCTACTTGATTAGCATGTTTTTGAAGTGTTTTTCAACTCTAAAATTGTATTTGGACGAATTTTAGAGTTATTTTCATGATAAATCTCATTCCAAAGTGATAATTAGGATTTTTTAAAATAATTATTTTGAATATAATTATCCTAAAAGCCTAATTATCTACAGTCTTTAAATATTATCAGCTTATTTGTTATAATTCTATGCAACAAATCTCACTTTAAGAAAAATACTCCACCAATCACATAAATTCATTTAAATAATTTATATTATTAACCAATCAAAATTAATTTCAACTAATCACACGTGATCAGCTTCACCCCATACAATGCATGCAAACCGTGTAAACTTGATCATGCGATATTTTTCAATTTGACGGTTCGATTTGAAAATTGGGCATACTGTCGCTACTATTAGAACCTCAAGATCATTTTTATGATATGCAATGAACAAATTAACGCATGTAATGCAACTCTAAATTTTGGGTATATAAATGGTCATTCTAGCCATCTTCCTTGATGAAATTATGGGTGTAAAATCGAGTGTCTACAGAATGCTCCTCATTGACAGAGCTTGTAAAGCGAATGTCAATGTAAAATAAAGACATTGATTTTAGCAGCCATGGTTTAATTGAGGTTGATTTTTCAAAGATTACCTAGCCTTAAAGCGTAAAACCTTGGAGCATAGAACTAGTGCCTTGTCGTTTATTGAAACTGAAAATTGTGAATACTTGACCTACTTGATAACTGATAAATTTGAAGTGAATCTTGAAATCTGGGGTTATCGGGAGGCTTTTCTATCCCAACCTGAATGCGGGGTGGATTGAGAGGCTTCTTTATCTTAATCCGTATGTGGGAGCGACCAAGGGGCTTCTTTACCTTGATCCTTGACAAATGGTAATGAAGGGGCTTCTCTACCTTGATCTTACTGAAAGGTCGATCAAAGGGGTTTCTCTACCTCGATCCTTGATGAATGGTAACCAAGGGGCTTCTCTACCTCGATCCTTGATGAATGGTAACCAAGGGGCTTCTCTACCTTGATCTGAGCTATTGAAATGGCGATCAAAGGGCTTCTCTACTTCGATCTGAGCTGTTGAAATGTTGATCAAAAGGCTTCTCTACTTCGATTTGAACTGTTGAAATGTCAATCAAAGGGCTTCTCTACTTCGATCTGAGCTGTTGAAATGTTGATCAAAGGGCTTCTCTACTTCGATTTGAACTATTGAAATGTCGATCAAAGGGCTTCTCTACTTTGATCTTGCTGTTGAAATGTCGATCAAAGGGCTTCTCTACTTTGATCTTGAACTGTTAAAATGTCGATTAAAGGGCTTTTCTACTTTGATCTAGATGTTGAAATGTCAATCAAAGGGCATCTCTACTTTGATCTGGACCGTTGAAATGTCGATCAAAGGGCTTCTCTACTTTGATCTGGCTTTTGAAAGGTTGATCAAAGGGCTTCTCTACTTTGATCGGGCTGTTGAAAAGTCGATCAAAGGGCTTCCCTTCGATGAAAGGTATCCAAGGGGCTTCCCTACCTCAGAACCTGGGCGATTTAGAGGCTTTTCTATCTCAATCTTGATGTGGCAAATTGATCAAGGGGCTTCTCTACCTTGATCTTGAATGTGGCAAATATCCAAGGGGCTTCTTTACCTAGGTTCTTGATAGAAGGTTGATTTTTTCAAAGGTTTGGGAGTACCAATGTCGATCTTGGGGAGAGTAGGAGAACTATTGTCAATCCTATTGATTTTGGAAAAACTAAAGTCAATCTTTTGAAGATAGGAGAGCTACTATCGATCCTATGAGTTTTGGGAGAACTAAGGTCAATTCCTTAAAGGTAGGAGAGCTACGGTCAATCCTATGAGTTTTAGGAGAACTAAGGTTGATCTCTTGAAGGTAAGAGAGCTACTGTCGATCCTATGAGTTTTAAGAGAACTAAGGTCGATTCCTTGAAGGTAGGAGAGCTATTGTCGATCCTATGATGTATGGCATGTATGAACTTATTTGAAAGAAAATTGTACTTAATTCAGAAAAGTTTAGAGTTTACCTGATGCGACCTTGTTACTCAAAACATTGAACTTACTTGGAAGGTCTTCACATGGGTGATCTCACCTAAATGAGGCATAGCCAAATACCCCTAGTTTACTCTTTGAAGTATGTTTTTTAAATCTTGATTTTGTTTTTAGTGGATGAGGCCTGGCCGAATGCCCCTAATTTAGAAATGGATGCATGATTTTTAGAAATCTTGATTTTTTTTTTTTTTTGAAAAGATGATGATGATGATCTTTTTTTTTTTGAAAAATAAATAAGGCATGGCCGAATGCCCCTAGTTTGTGAATTGATGCATGACTTTTTGAAAATCTTGATATTTGAGGAAAAGATTATTTAAAAAAAAAAATGGATGAGGCATGGCCGAATGCCCCTAGTTTAACAATCAATGTGAATTTTGAAAAATCTTATTGTGTAAGAATCTCAATAAAGCAAAATTTGAGTAAAACAAGATCAAAATCACAAAACTGGGCAAAACAAGGACTGCTAGAATGATGGTAGCATCTAAACTGAAGATTGATGGTGATTGTTGAGTAGATGAAAGATCCAGGTCCACCTCCTGTAAAAGATTCTTTCCATGAGCTTGTTAGTAATCAATTATTATAAAAATATTTTGGGCTAATGCCCCTAGTTTAGACATGCTTGCATAGAAAATTGATGATATGCTTAATGTAAAATAGATGCTCCTAGCCTAAATTCACACAAAGAAATGTCTTGATTTTGAGCCTTTTTTTTTAGTGATTATGACAGGCCTTTGGAAAGGCGGCCTACGTACCATAGAGGATTAGGTCCAAACATAGTTCAAGAAAAGTTTTTTTTGAAAAATGATATTTTTTTTCGAAAATTTTGAAATGAAGATTTTTCTTGAGTGATTGTAACTAGGACCAGGCCTTTGAAAAGGCTGCCTACGTATCTCTCTCATAGAGGATTAGGTCCAGACGTAGTTCGAAAAAAGTTTTTTTTTTGAAAAATGATTTGAAATGAGTCTCTTCTTCTTTTCTTTTTTTGAAAAAAAAAAGAAAAAGAAATTCACTTAGAATGAGATTTTTTTGAAATTTTATCTTTTTTCAAATGAACAAAAGGTGTCCCTTTGAACAACCTCTTTGACCAATCAAAATACTCAATTGTTAACTCGACCTCATTGGCTAGGAAGGATTTGAAATCATTAAAAACATGCAATCAAATTTGCTTTTTCATTTTGAAATTTTTTAGATTAAGTCTTCAAAGACAATCAAAGAAATGAAAGGCTTGGATATCACATATGTTGGGAACAAGCAAGAAGGAAAAAATCCTAAGTTTAAAGATTTGAGAATTTTTAAGAATTTGGAAATTTGTTCTCTTGAGATTTATTTTCTGTTGGAAGCAAAAACAAAGTGAGTGATTGGAGCTTAATTTTTTTTTTTTTTTTTTTTTAAAGTCACTTGAGAATTTGTGAAAATTTTCTTTTAAAGATATCAGCTAGTGGGGCTCGATAATCTTGAGCAGTTTTCCTTCTTAATCCAAGAGAAAATATCATCAGAACTAAATGTGTGCTTTCAATTAGTAGGACTTCAAGGAGGGCTTTATTCAAAAGTTGTAATGTAGGCCGAGTTCAGGTTATTGAAAGGAAGGATATAAAAGGCTTAAAACCCTTATGATATTTCCCCAAGTATACAATACTTTAAATTCAAGCATTGGAAGATTTTTTTCACATCTTCCACCATTGACTCTTGTGCTAAAATCCTTGTCATGTTCATCATCTTCTCATTGGTCTCCATTGATTCGTTTCATTTGGTCTTGGTTTTTTAGCTTGGCAACTTCCTCTTTTAGTCTTCTTAGCATCGTATCTTGTGGTCAGATCACTCGCTCTCATTTTTGTTTTTCTCATTTTTTTTTAAGATTTTTTTTTTTTTGGTTGTTGTTTATTTATTTATTTTTTTAGGCCCTAATTTTTACCTAGACCACCCTTTCAGGTTTTCAGCCTAGCAAGCTCTTTTTTTTTTTTTTTTTTGGAATTATATTGGCTTTCACTCAACTATATATATATATATATATGTGTGTGTGTGTGTATGTATTGGTTCTTTCAATTTGATAGACTTTCATCTTTCTTGGATGAATTTGCATTTCTCCTTGATATCCTCTTGTCTTTTCTAATGCACTTTCATTTTTCTTGACTTGACTAAACACACTTTTTTGATGAAATGTATCTTACTTTTTTTCTTCTCCACACCTTCCTCAATTTGAATAAATTTCTTCTTGATGAATCTTCATTTTTGCTCATCCTTCTCAACTTGAATGATCTTTCACGGAATCTCATGTCTCTTGTGTCTTTTGATGAATCAGTATTCTCTCGCAACTTGATGAAAATTCTTGCATTCACTTCTCTCTCTCTCTTTTTCTTTCTCTTTTTTTTTTTTGGTTGAAGTCTTTTCTAGCTTGATGACCTACTCTTTTTTCTCACAGTTTGATGCTTTTTCAAAATCTTATCTCTCCTTGATGGGTTTTCTTCCTTTCTAGCTTGATGGAGTGAACTATCCCTTTCTTTGATGAACTCTCTTTCCTAAACTTGATGAACTCTTCATTGGTCTCATTGTCTTCATTGAGGACCTTACAAAGTGGTGCTAAAACCATAAGGTCAACACTTCCTCATCTTGAGATTTAAGCATGCATACTTAATTTGCCCACCCAAGGTTTAAGTTTTTAGTGGGTCCATTGAAAAACAGGCTAACTATTTAAAGGCTCAAGTTGGCTAGCAATGGATAAATAGGTGTCAAGGAATAATCTGGGTTACCAAAGGCAGTCTTCTATCCCTAGTGATGCTTTCTTGTAAGCACAATGACTTAAACTCTTTTAATAAATTATACTTGGAAAAGAAGTATAAATGCTCTAATGATGTGAAAATTTTGTAGAGATTGGGATTGAGTGTATGTGGTTTGAGAAATTTGGATGAATGGATGAATTATACTTGGAATGTAAGGACTTTTGCTAAACATTTTTATATTCAAAATGTTTAGCAAAAGTCCTTACATGGATTGAATGAAGTTTGGAACAAATTGATTGGTAGAGAAATTAATCGTCATGATTTGGAAAAAAGTTTTATCAAATGGATCTTCTTGTATTCTCTTGAAAAGAAGGCTTAAAAAAAAAAAAAAAAAAAAAATTCTAGAGTCTTTGAAAGGGAGGCTATGGAAAAATCTTAGTCTTTGAAGAAAAGTTTTCTAGAAAAAGGTTACTAAGAAGGTCCAATGCCCCTAGTGCAAAATCTTTTTTAATTTTCGAAAACTCTCTTCTTCTTTTTTTTTTTTTTTTTTGAAATCTTTTTCCGAGTCTCTTTTTTTTTTTTTTGAAAATTTTTTTTGATATTTTTTTTTTGATTTACATATGAATAACATGACAAATTAAATGCATCAAACACAGCATGGATTTTATTAAGTAAAAGACCAACTAGAAAGCGAATCCTAAATAAACAATAAGACCAAAGTGTCAATCTAAAAAAAAAACTTGTAAAATAAAATTCAAACAAAGTTAGGATGACTGGCTGATGATGGCGGAGTAATGACTTGCTACTCAATGAGATCCTGCATGTCATGCCTCAAGTTATAACATTTATCAGTTGTATGGCCTTTCCTTTGATGAAATCTGCAATGAGCATCAGGATTGTAGCTTCTAGGCATGGGATGTTGTATTGGCTTAGGATCCAATGGCTTCAGTAATCCCTTAGCTTGTAATTTTTCCAAAGCTTCACTCAAAGTCATGTGTAACTCTGAAATTCCTTCGGCACCTAAAATTGCTAGTTGATGTTTTGACTGCACCGTTACTGATGTGGTAAGGCACTACCTCCTTGGGGATTGAGTCCATTGACATGTTCTTGTTGAGTGGAGAGGATAATTGGAAAGGTAACTCGTGGAAATCCCTACCTCTTTTCTTTAGAAATTGGAAGTGTGGGATCTCTTCGAGTTCTGGTGAATTATCTTTACACAAGGTAGAGAGCATAGCTTGATTGGCTAAGCTGACTTGTACTGCAAGGCTGGCTATCTAGCAGATTTAGGCTAGCTCTTTATTTGTCTTCTCTTGACCTTCCAAGATGGAGTTGAGAACATCTTCAATTCTTTCTTGACTCATTAGGGTTGAACCTTCCTTGAGCTTGATGGGCTTGACTTTTGATGAACTTGTGATCCAAAGGGTTGAAATCTCGGTGGACTTTGGCTTTGGGTTGTATTGTAGGTTGAACACGGGATTGTGATGTTGCAGCAGTGGAGTGTCTTCTTTGCTCACAGGCTTCAGTACCCTGATGGGCTTGGAATTGGAGCTGCTAGGTCGAACATGAGATTGTGATGTTGCAGCAGCGGAGTGTCTTCTATGCTCACGGGCTTCAGTACCGCGATGGGCTTGGAACTGGAACTGCTAGGTTGAACATGGGATTGTGATGTTGTAGCAGCAGAGTGTCTTCTATGCTTACAGGCTTCGATACCGTGATAGGCTTGGACCTGGAACTGCTAGCTTGAACATGGGATTGTGATGTTGCAGTAGCAGAGTGTCTTCTATGCTTACAGGCTTCAGTATCATGATGGGCTTAGAACTAGAACTGCTAACTGGAGTGTCATCCTTGGATTCTCTTTGGAGTCTTCCCTCTAATCTTGACCAAATTTCCCCCCCTCTCTCTCCAAGAATAGGCTCTCTTGAGTCAATTAAAGTTAGGTCACCATCTACATCAACCCACCAACCAAACAAACACACACAACATGCAATGCAATTTTAACATGGACCGGCCTAAGGGTAGGTTCTAAGACATTACATTGTAAGGTAGGTTTGTTGTTTTATTGTTTCCCATAGCTAGGATGTGACACCTCCCAACTTGTAATGTAATGAACATTGCGTTGGTCCGAATGGGATGGTCTGTCCTTTACAATCAACAAGAAATGATCCAGTGACTTTGGGCTATCAGTTGGGGAGTTCGCCACTTGGTACCTGAATATAATGAAGACTGGTGATCCATGGTTATCACCACCATATTGTTGAGAGGGGTGCATACATTTTGTTGGGCGCTTTTAAGGGCATGTCTCTTTTTCGGTAAGCGGTGTGGAGTCGCCACTTATTTTTTTATACCAAAAAGGAAAAAGAAAAAACTAAATACAAAAATACGTGATCAAAATACTTCATCGTCATTGATTGAATAATGATAAATACAATCTTGGTAAATTGAACCTTACAATGCTTTGAGTCCTAGTTACAATCTATGTAAAAGAATGCAAAGCTTTTTGTCCTAGTTACAATCTACCCAAAGATAAGAAAAGAAAGACAAGGCATAGATCTACCTATCCAAGATAACTAAACTTAGAGGCTAGGTTACGGAATGGGAAGGTGTTACACACCCATTCCGCCCAGACAGAGTCTAGTCTTCTAGACTCTAATGACCAATATACCCTTTTTGCATGATGTGAATAATATGTTGCATATATGACAAACACTTAACCAAAACTGACTCACATAAATCTATCCTATGAATGTATCCTCTTTTTAGAAAAATTCAAATATGTTTTTGTGAATTAAGAAAAAATTGATTTGATTCATTTAAAAAAAAAAAAAAAAAAAACCAGATCTGTTTTCTGTGTGGATAAAAAAAGTTTTGTAAAGAAAATTACATTTGTTTTGAATAAACAAAAAAATTGATTTTTGGTTTATATGTAAAAAAAATCAGCTCTATTGTTGAACATAAAATAAAAAAACTTTTTGAAAGATGACTCACACTTATGAGATAAAATTATTTTACATGCACCACATATTAAAATTCAATCTAATTTTTAATTTCTTCTTTTAAATTCCAAATTTTGCAATTAAGTTAAAGAAAACTTTTTTTCTAAGAAAATCAGATTTGAATTTAATGAAAATACAGAAAAGTTTTATGTGTTAAAAAAATTCAGATCTGTTTTTAATGAAAATACAGATCAGTTTTATGAGTTAAAAAAAATCATATCTTTATTTAATGAAAATACAAATCAGTTTTATGAGTTAAGAAAAAATCAGATTTGCATTTAATGAAAATGCAGATCAGTTTTTGGAGTTAAAAACAATCAGATCTGAAAAATTCAGATCTGTTTTGTGTTAAAAAAAATCAGATCTAAAAAATTCAGATCTGTTTTATGTGTTAAAAAAAAAGAATCATTGATAGCAGGTTTTTGAGACTCAAAAGAAAATTCATAACAACAAAATATAGCAAGAACAGTGGGTTCCAGTTAGCTCAACTGGTAAAGTCTCTGATGGTTGTATAAGAGATCTGGGGTTCAATCCTCGCCTACACAAAAAACTGATTGGTGTCTTGGTCTGATGATAAAGAGCTATCATCAGAAGCGGAGGCTATAGGTTGAAACTCTCTAAAAAAAAAAAAAAATATAGCAAGAACATGCTTTAAAGAAAAGTTTAACAACACATGGCAACATCATCAGAAATCAAAATAATAAAAACACCCTAAACCTATTCATGCATCATCAAGTAGAATAAATAAAAAGGAACAGCAAAAAGAAAAGAAAAACTACCTCTGGCATGAGCGTGCTCTCCTTAGTAGTGAAGGAATATTTTAAGGTTCAAAGAAATTTATTCAATTCTCTTTGAAATCTAAAATATTTTTCTTACAGAAAAGAAATTCCAAAGGTCAGAACCTCCAGAACGTCTTTAACGTAAGAAGGAAAATAAAAGAAGAGAAGAGTCAGAAAGAGGGGAGTCAGAGTGTGAAAAAGTGTCCTGGATAAAAGTAAGCTAATTTTTCAGATCAGAACAAGCTTCGGTATTTTGGATAAGAGTAAGCTGATTTTTCAGATTAGAACAAGCTTCAGTATTTTGATCATATCGTTTTACTCAAAATTTGGATTAAGCTGAAATTTTGAAAGATGAAGGAAAATTCGATTCTCTACAACTTTTCCAGAAATAGCCTAGTCCGAATTTGGAGTTCTATTATGCCAAAAGTCCCTTGGAACGTGAATCTGAAATTTGCTACTTGATTAGCATGTTTTTGAAGTGTTTTCCAACTCTAAAACTCTATTTGGACGAATTTTAGATTTATTTTCGTGATAAACCTCATTCCAAAGTGATAATTATGATTTTTTAAAATAATTATTTTGAATATAGTTGTCCTAAAAGCCTAATTATCTACAGCCTTTAAATATTATCAGCTTATTTGTTTTAATCCTATGCAACAAATCTCACTTTAAGAAAAATACTCCACCAATCACATAAATTCATTTAATTAATTTTAATTATTAACCAATAAAAATTAATTTCAATTAATCAATCGTGATCGGCTTAACCCCATACAATGCATGCAGACTGTGTAAACTTGATCGTGCGATATCTTTCAATCCGACGGCTCGATTTGGAAATCGGGCATATTGTCACGATTGTTAGAACCTTAAGATCATTTTTATGATATGCAATGAAAAAAATCAACGCATGTATTGCAACTCTAAATTTTGGGTATATAAATGGTCATTCTAGCCATATTCCTTGATTAAATTATAGGTGCAAAATCGAGTGTCTACAAGCTCTTCTCTCCGTCCCTTTCCAATCTCCTTAGTCATTTTTTCCAATATTTTCAGTAGTCTTTTGTTGGAGGCCTCAGCTTAGCCATTTCCCTAGGGCTAATAAGGTGTCGATGTCGTGTGAGAGATGGAGTACCATTCTGTTAAACGGCGTACATCCTTATTCAGGAATGGTGTATCATTGTCAAAAATAATTTTACTTGGCACCCCAAAACTACATACTATATTTTCCCTCAAGAAATTAGCCACTGAATTACATTTTGCTTTCTTCATAGCCATAGCTTCCACCAACTTGGTAAATTGCTCAGTGGCTACCAATATCCACACACATCTTTCAGAAGAGGGATTTATAGGACCTATGAAATCCAGCCCTTAGCTGTGGAAAAGATATGGAGTCACAGTTGGATGGAGACTCTGGTGGCTGGTGTGTATCTCATCTCCTTGCCTTTTACATTCTAGACATTTCTTGGTGAAGTCTTGGGAATTTCTTTGCATTATAGGCCTGTAGTATCCCTGGTGTAAAGCCATTTACCACAGCCTTCTCCTATGTGGGTGTCTTGTTGGCTCCCCTTCATTCAAATATGAGAGAATGCCATTTGCTTCTTTTGTGGGAATACATACCATCCACTTTCCTTGGAAGCTTCTTTTGAATAATTTCCCCTCCATTACTTTAAATCTTATCACATGTTTCTTCAATTTTTATCTCTTTAATCAATTAGTAGGCAGTACACCTTGTAAAAGATATCTCAAGTACGAATCCTGTTAATCTTCTTCTGGTACTTCACCATTTAATACCTCTGATTGATCTGGGGGGATAATAGAATAAGTCTTACAACTTCCTTGCTCTTCCTTGGCATCATTGGCCATCTCTGGCCAAATGACCCCTAGCCTCTGCAATCTTCTGTACAGGCTGACATCAAGGTTTACCCCACAAATGTCGTAGTGTAACCTATGCAATTATGTCAGCCCCTTTTGTCTTGAGACACACTTCATCAACAACCTTTCTACTCCTCTGAAAAAAAAAAAAAATCCCTATTGATCTTGAGGAAATCCTTCATATTTGATGGTAATTCGGACCTAACATACTTTCCTTGGGTCATTGCCTTCAACAAGGGTTCTTGTCAATCTTGAGGGAGGCATGACTCAACCTGGATTAGACTAGGTTGTCTCTCCACAAGAAGTGTCATCTTTTCCTTTAGCACAGATTTGGTGGCTAAGGTGGCTAGCAAATTAGCCAACTTGTTCTCATTCCTGTTAATCACTTTGCATTCTTTGGAGGTAAAGTGTTTTATGGATTCCTAAACCATGGCTTTAGAAGCAGCCAGGTTAGGATTATTTATCCTATAGGTTCCTCCAACCTGCTTAATGACTAACTCAGAATCCCCAAATACCTTCAGCTTTTTTATGCTAAGTCTTTTGGCAGCCTTCAATCCTACTAATAGGCCTTTATACCCCGTTTCGTTATTGGAGCAGGGGAAATGTAGTTTGTAAGCAAATGTATGTTCCTCCCTTGGTGACTTTAATACCACTCCTATTCCTCCCCCTTAAAATGTAGACAAGCCACCAAAATCCATTGATCATTCTTGTTCCTCTGTCACCAAAACCTCCTATTGGGGAAGTGAGAAATCACTTGTCCCAGGAAAGTTAGCCAGCAAGTCAATCACTGTTTGGCCTCTGATGGCAGTTAGTCTTATGCACTCAATATCAAGGCACAACGTCAGGATGGCTTGTTACGCCATTCTCCCCGAAAATTGAAGGCAGGTCAAGAGATATTTCACAAGATTGCTCTTGGTCACTAATTGTACATGATGCCCTAAGAAGTAATGATTGAACTTTGACATAACAAGAGCTAAAGACAAACATACCTTCTTAGCAATTGAGTATCTTAACTCTGATCCCTTCATAAGTCTGCTAGTACACCGGCTTTTCTACCTTTTCTTGATCCTGAGCTAACAATGCTCCCAAAGATTGCTCTGTGTTGGATATGTACAACAAAAGAGGCCAAGATCACCTGAACCTTCTTGAATGCCCTTTGGCATTGATCACACCATATGAAGGCCACTCCTTTCTTAGTTTGTTCTACCAAAGGCTTCTGAATTTCACTAAACCTGGAATGAATCTTCTTAAGTAAGAAACTTTTCCCACAAAGCTTCTTAAACTCTTTCAAAGTCATAGGCGGGTAGAGTGAAGCCATTGCCCTAGCGTTTGTATGATCCAAATCAGTCCTCCTATGATGGACAAGAAAACCCAAAAACTTCCCTGAGGACACCCCAAAGGCACATTTAGAAGGGTTCATCCTCATGTTATGCTCTCTGCATCTTTCAAAGACTTGCCTTAAATGCAATAAGTGCTTAAATGGGTTCTTCGCTTTCACTACAAGATCATTAACATAATCTTCTACCTGTTTGTGCAGCATATCACCAAAGATCAGAGTCATGGTTCTTTGGTAAGTAGCACCTGCGTTCTTTAACCTAAAAGGCAACATCTTATATAAGTAATTCCCAAAAGGTGTCCTGAAGGTGGTTTTTTGTGCTTTTGATGACTCCATAAAGATCTAATTGTACTCACTGTAGCCATCCATGAAGGAAAAGCATTCATGACCAGCAGCTGCATCCACCAAAATGTCAACATTGGGTAGTGGGAACTCATCTTTAGGGCAAGCCTTATTGAGGTCCTGAAAATCTACGCAAATTCTTATCTGGCCGCCTTTCTTCTTTACAGGAACTATATTAGCCAACCAATTTGGACATTCAATTTCTTCTATAAATCCTGCCCTTAAAAGCTTATTCACTTCAGCTTTAATTTTTTCTTCCACATTTAAACGATATTTCCTTGGTGGTTGCGTCACATGTTTAGCATTTGGATCCACCTTTAACTTGTGTGTTACCAAATTCGGACTCAAACCTGGAATTTACTCATAACTCCAATCAAAGACATCTTTGTATTCCCTCAACAAGGCTAACTTTCTTCCTTTTTCTTCAAGCAATCCTCTGTTGACTTTAACCAAATTTTCACGTCCTTCCCCATTGTTCTAATCAATCTCAACAAGCTCCTCTTGTACATTCTTGACAACATCATTCATGTATTCAGGAGCTTCTTTCACAGGTTCTTTAGCTACATAAACCTCTTTTAACTGTTGAGTCAGATTCAGGGGATCAGGCTTGCCATTTTCCCCGTCCCCTTCTTCTAACTGTTAAAACTCATACACCACCTTGCCATTAGGCCTGGTGGTTCTCTTTATCTTGGAGGGCCTTTCTGGCTTCATAACCTTGCCATCATCTTCTTCCTCTCTTTACAAAGCAATAGGATTAAAGAGGAGAATTTTGTTTTCCCCTTTGGGCTCATACTCCTGAAATAGGGCTACCTCAGCAAAATGAAGCTCTGCTCTGTCAAAAGGCATCCTAGTGGCCTTAATGACTACTTTCCTATTCCTCTAGATAACCTTCACACATTGGTGGTATGTGAAAGCCACAGCTTTATACGCCTTCAGCCACAGGCGATCTAGAATAATATGATAAAAAGTATTCCCCTATATTACGTGCATGAGAGTAGGTGCTCGAATGGGTCCAACCCTAAGATCTAGAGACATATGGCCTAGGGTACACTATTACAAAGACCCTATCCATGTGGCCTGAAGTGGCTCTAGAATAATCCTTTCTCTCGGGATGCCTAAAGCATCGAATGTAGGGAAAGGCAGGATACTAGTGGATGTGCCAATATCTACCAAGGCCCTTTTAATTTGAAAAGCTCCCAAAATGGCAGTAAGAGACAGAGGTCTATCACCATCAACAACCCAGTTGGCCAAATCTCTATTTGAAAGGTAATTGAATCCCTTGCTTCCTGGTATGCCACCTGCATTAAACTTCCTTCAGAAGTTGCCACTTCTTGATTCCTTTCCATCACTCTAGTTAGAGCTTGGGCTGCTTCTCTTCTAGCCAATGGCCTAAGACCTATTCCTTCAAGAAATGAATGTATCTTATCATCTTGCTAAATTCTCATCCTCATTCTGTAATGGTAGAGGTGTTGAGCTGCTGCTAGCCATATTCTCAACTTTTTCTTCTGTGGGATGTTCATGACCCATGAAGAAAGTCATTGCCACCTCTGGCCTACACATCCTTGGGTCTGCTCATTTCCCACCTTTGATAACCAAGTCACCTTTGGCTACCCTTACATGGAAAATATTCCTCAAGTCATAACAATCCATGATATGGTGTCACACCTTCTGTGGTACCTGCAAAAATGTGGAGCCCACTTTTCTTCATCTATGGGTTCATGCTTGCACCCAGGCATGACCACTACACCATCCTTTAACTAGGCTTCTAGGATGCTATATAATTTTTTAGTTGAAACAGTAAAAGGAGGAGGAATACTACCTCTCCCTCTTTTTACCCTTGATTGCCTTTTTGGACTCTTCCACGACAACAACTTCTACCTTCTTGCCTTCTTTCCTCTAAGGTTGCCTAGGTGCATTCGTAGTCTATATGAAGGCTTCCTTACAGACATGCTTGTCCTTCTTGAAGCTTTTATAGGCCTTGTAAAGCTGGAAATCTGCAGATTCTCAAGATAGGGACGGTATTCATATAGCATACCATAGATGCAAACATCTACCAGCCTTTCCTTCTCCACAAGGTCATAGCATAACAAAGAGAGGTCTCTAAACCTGCGAATGTACTCTAGCAACCTTTCAGACACCCTCCGCTTTTCTTGTTGTAGATCTGACAACGTGAGCTTATCTTCCAAAGCAAAGAACTTTTTCATGAACTGTGTTGCCATATCAGTCCAACTCAGAACTGACCCTGGTGCAAGACTAGTGTAGCAAATAAAGGCACGGCCTTCTAACGACTTAGAAAACTCCCTGAGCCTTAGCTCTTGATCATGGGAATGAGCCATTAATGCATCTACATACCGCCTGATGTGCTCCCTAGCGTTCCTTGCCATGACATCATACTTTGGAAAGATGGGAGGAGTATAGTTGACAGGATAAAGCCTACCAGCCACCTCCTCGGGATAGGGAGGCCTGGTATTAATATAGATAGTACTTTTTACTTTCTTGGCTTTGAACAAGATGGTAGTAATATCCTCCCCAGTCATATAGGGAGAAGCCTAAGGACCTTGACCACCTTGTGGGGCTTGAGGTATAAACGGCCCTTGACATAGAAACTGAAATTCTACCCACATGGCAGTTTGAGAACGCTGGAGGTCCTTAATAGCTGTCATGATATTTCTATTTTCAAGCCGACTAGCTTCACTAGAAGACTCTATGCCTTTGGTGTGCATGGATATATGATCTGCACTTGGTCCCACTTGCTAGTTTTCACCTGAACTAGTTGTTGCTCCCGTGCATTTCTTCCTCGGAGGCATTAAGGGGATGAAAGTAGATGGAAATATGCAAATCAATAGAAATCTAACTCAAATAGGTGAATAACTGGAGAACTCCCTAGTAAAGTTGCCAAAACTATATGTGCAAGTTAGACTTGAACTTATATGGGAGAGTAGATAAGATATCTAATAGTACATCTTGATGAAAAAGCCCATAAGTGACAAAAATGCAAGCTTTAACATCATAATGTCTAGAGAAAAAGAAAGTGTTTGCAAGAATGTAAAGTAGGCAATGGATGTGCGTGTAAAACCGTAAGAAAGGGATGAAAAATCATAGTTTATGCAAGAGAGAATCGCTCTTGTTTTGTTTAGTTTTGTATTACGTGGGGAATAAGGGTATCTCTTGTACAACAAGGATGTTCTTCCTTAAAAAAGAGACCTTGTTTTCTACCTTACTTCCTTATCAACTTTCTATTATTTTCTTAAAAGATCTACTTAGGTTCTTCCCCTAATAGTCCAGTTGCATGTTCCTCTTATATAGTTTGAGGAATATGGCTAAGTAAAAAGAAAGGTGTCAAGTCATTATTTCCTTAATTTGGACCTATTACAGCTAAGGTACTATTTGGTGGCTAGAGGAGAGAGAACGCCAACATCAGAATTGTGGCATGGGGGTAGGTGACTTTGCCACTACATGGGGAACAATTCTTGAGTAATGAAATGGACATCAGAGGCGCTGAAGATGTTACACGTATCTCCAAAGTGGTCCCACATACACTCAGCAAATAAGGGGTGTTTTTATAGTACCTGACCTTAGGAGGTCACTATCTCCCTTTTTGTGAGTGCTTGAGTACCCACGTCTCACACCCTTGGCACGGGCCAAGGATAATATGTTGCTACCAACGTTTCCTCTCCCTTGCTCACAGCCACTCCACGTGTAAGGTCCAGATTCAGCCACATTGACACTCTCCCTTGCCTTGGCTGGTGTACTGTATAGACCCCTTAAATAGATTGTTTAACCTAATAAATTAGCCAAATAGTTACTTAGGTTAATTATTCAGATCTAGGTTGAACAATAATAAATCACATCATGCACAGCAGCAGAAAATAAAGAATACTATGATATGATGACCTAGGAAAACCAATGAAACCAATAGTTTCAAGGTAAAAACCTAGGGAGGATTTGACCTAGCTATCCTCAAGGTA